>JAWWEE010000122.1:17687470-17746169 GCA_035221455.1 Xenops minutus | reverse complement strand
TTTCCTTTTCCTTTTCCTTTTCCTTTTCCTTTTCCTTTTCCTTTTCCTTTTCCTTTTCCTTTTCCTTTTCCTTTTCCATTTCCCCCAAGAGGAACAATAGCAATCTTTAGAAAGTTGCTATAAAAGAGGGAGAAGAAATCCTGTTGGAAATTATGTCAAGAATCAAGGTATTTTCAACCACATCTCTTCACCACTAATGTAACATGTCACAGGACAGTAGCAGGAGGCATGTTGTTACACAGAGACAGGACTCGTTCTATAACATATATGAAAGGAAAAAAAGATACCAAAGAAAAGTATTTTGCCTCTTCCTTACTTCTTTTGCTCTCCATCTTATGACTGCATGTAATGTCTTGATAGTGGCAAAATAATAATAATAATGATGATGATGATGATACAATAATGACAAAAATTATACTTTAATCTGGGGAATCTCTTACAGGAAACTAGTGAGCTGGGTCTAATGATACTTTTGGGAAGAAGAGTGATATTGTTTTCATTTTAAACATGATGAAAATGATAGATGAAGTATTTAAATGATGGAAATGGAAAAATCAGTTACCCTCTTCACTTGAGGAGGCTTGGCATCAAGTATATTAAGTAAGGTTATGTTGTAATACAGGAGGGGTTGCATTTGGGGAAAAAATATTATGTCCTAGAAGAACATTCACTATGGTTCTCTCTGGACCAGTTAAATTAACAAACTGAGCAAATTAATGATTTTGGCAATGCAGATATGACATGGATCCCAAAATAAACACTGTGCTATAGCCACAGCTCTCAAAAACAGCAGCTTCTTGACACAATGACAGAAGACGGCATGCAGGTTTTGGCATGAAACAAAGGGATTTGGGAACCTACATGCTTCCATTCATATAAATATTCCAGAGGAAGAGAGGTGGTGTGATGATACATTGCTACAAAAAAAAAAAAAGTACATTGCAATTACATTGTGATGCTCCCATCATAGTCATTAAGCACTCAGATTATCTTCTGTCTCTCTCAATTGCATCAATTAGAGCTGTACATTCAATTTTCAGGGGTAATTTTGTCAGTGTGGCATGATGAAATGGTGCTTTTACCTTATTCTTCTTATTATTTTTATTATGCTGCACAGGTATTTTCATGTTTCTTGGGCTATTTTGAAGGTGCTCTGAGCAGCATCATGCTAATTTGCTTACTTGTATTTGTACTGCCCCTTTTATTAGCTATAGTCATTATCATTAATATTGCTCAGACACTGTCCATGTTATAGCCATTCCTTTGTCTCTTTCCATTGTGCAATGGGCAAGCCCTTGATATTTGATGCAGCTGGAAAATCATGCACGATTCAGCTATGATTTCTCTTTCATCTCTACTTCATGGGCCCTTCTTCTCTTTCACTTTGTGAACATTTCTTCAGCCACATCTGAGCATCACCAGAATAAAAGCAGAAATGTTTTTCTGAATGTAGTGTTTGAATACATGCTGTGAATTTATCAGCTCTTCTGTGCCAAACTTCTTGAGGTAAAACTGATCCTACACATGCAGGATAAACATTCCCTGTTGACATGGTAAGTTAGAAAGCCTGCTGAGGTATCCTGGGTTACAGGCTGTTATCTTCCCTAGCACTGGATGTGGAGATCTAGGGTAGACAATTGGCACCACATCATTAACCTTCACAAGTTTGCCATTGGTCTGTGAAATAATCTGTTTGTACAACACAAAAGGCAAGAGAAAAAATATCCCCCCCAAAATCTACCTAGACATCTACGTTTGGAGAACAGAAGCTGTGAAGTTTTGCATTCTTTTGTGACAAGAAGAGAAAAAGTTTTCTACACTTATAAATCAAAATAATATTTGTAGCACCTGCTTGACTGTTTTGGCCATGTTTATAACAAATGACTATTCAATCAATATTAAGAGTAAGAATTGTCAGCTCAGCCACAGAAACTCTTTTTATCCCATGGATCAAAATGGCTTGCTTTTCAATTACTCCTTTGTACTAAAGACTCGAGCTTTGCTAGGGAAGCTCTTGTGGGGTTGCTGCAGAGCAGATTCCAGAATCCTGAGCCCCAGTTCTGCTTTTGGTTACATGGGGACAAACCTTAGAGGTGACATAGCTCCTCCTGACTTGGGTTGCTGCAACTTGGCAGCATCCAGCAGCTGCAAACAGGACCTGTCCTTGCCCGCTGCTGAAATGAAGCCACCCATTTGAAGAAATGTGACATCTCTTTATGGGAACTTGAGTGCAGAGCAGGTGTGAAAATGCAGCATGGACATACCCTGTGCTTAACCCAGCTGGCCACTGGATCCAAAAGGAAATAAGACATATTGTTCTAAGACAGCCTTTTAATGCTGCCATTTGCAAGAACTTTGTCTGTCCTTGCTGCATTTTCTGTTTGTGCTCTGATGAACTTCAAGCATGTTGAAGACAGAAAAACACGTAGCAAACTGGCTTTGTTATATATAGCACCAATTTCCCTGTGGGAAGCTGTCTGCAGATCATTACTTTAAGTTCATGTTATGTACCTGAACTCATACTTCCAAACCTTACTGAAAACACATTGCCTTCTCTCTAAAATGTGTTTCTATTTTATTCATTCATTAACATTCCCAGCAACTTTTAAAGTTAGAATATGAAAGGAAAAAAAATCAAAAGAGTCTTCATCTCAACACTTTGTTTTTTTCATTGTGATATTCAGATGTAGTCAACAATAAAAGATTAAAGGCGTGAACCTGTGAAAGAACAACTTTGTGAAGCTGCCTGACAGGATTTGGAAAGAAAGAGCCCTTTTTTTGCCTTTCTCTGCTCTCTGATTTATCTTCAGCACTGATGTGTCAAAGTTGCCCAAGTCACCTTTTTTTTCTTTTTTTTTTTCCTAGGGCAGACCGAGGGAAGGGTGTGTGCATTTTATTCTGTCCCCTAAGGTAAAAGCTAAAAAGATAGGTAAAGGTAGTTAGCACTGTTCTGCTCTTGGCTCCAGAGAATTAATTCTTCTATCAGTATTAGGTAATCTTGCTGCTAGATGTCAGTAATGAGAAGAGGGGGAGACCAGCCAGTGACCCGGTCCTTTCCTTTCATCATGGGCCTTTCCAATTTGTGAAGTAGGTAACCAGGAATATCTTGAACTGGGATACCTGTTTAGGCTTTGCAGATCCTGGGCCAGGTCCTTGCCAGCTGCCAACATCCCATTTGCCACTATCCTTTCTGCTTTCCTACATGGTGGCCCAAGACAATGCAGAATTTGAGTCTGATGTTTGAGATGTCTTGCCTTACAGCAGGCTTCTGAGCAATTTGAGCAAACTGAAAATGGACCATGTAAAATGTTGCTCTTAGCAGATAATATTTACAGCCAGTCTGACAAGGTGAATCCAAAGTATAAATCAAACTTTGGAGCACAAATCTCTTTAGTTGCCATGTTAGTAAATCAGCTCACCTAAATAATCTTGAGCTTTTGAGAATGATGCAGCCTTCTGGATTGAAAATTCAGCTCCTGCTTGCGCAGTGAACTTGATCTGCTGACATTTCAAAGGATTGAGATCCTATTTCTGATGGTTCGGTTTATACTCAGCTATAAACTATTTTGAGCAGCACTGAGATGAATACAAACAGTTGATGTTCAGGTCTGTCTCCTCTGACTAAGTAGAGTAGGTTAGGGAAACTTCGTAATTTGTGCATGTTTTTCAAAAGAAAACAACAAGCAAACACAGGAATGTGGGGAAACAAATAACACAGCACATATAAAGAATGTTCCAGGGAACTGCTTTTCCTTTGTTTTAAGTTTCCCATTTGGAAGGGAAATCTGATGTTTTCAATCCATACCTCCAAGCTTATTCCCAGAATGAAAAGCCTGTATTAGAGAGATGTGATTTCTGCTTTTCACTGAAGGTCTGGTATTGTTTGGCAATAAATTGTGTTCTATACAGCTTCAATTACTAACCCACTCAGATCTGACAGCCCTTAATTATCTGAGACATGATCTACTAAAATCTACGTCTGGAAACCATGTCACTTTCTGTTTTTGGCATTGGAAAATCTGACTTAATGTTAAACACATACTCTTAAATGCAAAGCTTTGGGAGAAATTAGTATAGCTGAATACTCCTTATACAGATTAATTGTTACAATAAATTGCACATGCCTTTTATTTAATAGTTACAATGTTTCACCACATTTCCGTGTACTCTATTGTCTCCATATATCTACTGGTTCATTTTGCGTATCACATAGATCTGACACTTGTTCTTATGTGATCCTTTCAGCACAGCCATAATGGAGCAATACTCTCCAGGATTCAGAGCCTGGCTGTTTTGTCACTTCTGGAGTTTCTGATGGATTTCTGTGTTTTCTGAAGCTTGTCAAAATGCTTACTCTTCAAGTGGTCTTGGGGAAAGGAAAACAAGGGGTTTCTGTTACTGTACTTCTTGCATATAGCCAGGGATGTTACAAAACTAGTACCCTTTTGCTTAAGCGAATAAAGATTTGACTTCAGCAAACCTAAGCTACTAGCTGAGCCAACAATTAATAAATTATTTCATTGATACATGTAAGTATCTCAAAGGCAGGCATCAAGAAGATGGTGCCAGACCCTTTTCAGTGGTGCCCAGTGACAGAACAAGGAGCAATGGTCATAAAATAAAACACAAGAAGTTCTACCTCAACATGAGAAAGAACTTTACGTTGAGGGTGGCAGAGCACTGGAACAGGCTGCCCAGGGAGGTCATGGAGTCTCCCTCTGGAGAAATTCAAAACCCATCTTCTCTAGGTGACCCTGTCTTGGAAAGGGAGTTGGACTAGATGATCTCTGGAGATCATCTAGCCCCTTCCAGCCCCAATGATTCTGTGATTTGAGGGCTATTGGTAAATTTTATAAGAAATAAAAAAAAAAAAAAAAAAAAGAAGTTATTTTTAAATAAACTCTGAGAAAGGAAAGATGCCAACCTCAGCTGAATAGTGTTCATAGCATGTGGAGGAATGTTTTCAAGTCTGTTTGCATTCTGAGTAGTTTTTTTTTTTTTTTTTCTTTTCACAATAACATTCTAGAATACATTCCTGGCATATCCACCAAAGCATGGTTGGCAAAATTGGCAACTGCAGAAGGTTCCTGCAGATTGAGTTTGACTTTTTCCCCATATTTAAACTGGTAAAGAATTCCAATAGTTTCAGGAAATATAACTCTTCCTCAATTTAATTAAACTAACATTTTTTTAACAGCTTCTTAGATGATGATGATGATTGTAATAATAATAACAACAACAACCACATCATCTTCATCAAGAATAATGTCCTAGTCACAGTGTCTGGGACCAGTTTATCACTATGTGGTGTAACCAAAACTGTGTATTCTACACCATCTCTGTCATTTCTGATGAACTATTAACAATGGATGGTTCGCAGCAGCTGCCCAGGGCACACCTGATTCCTCAGGCTACAAGTTGGGTGTTAAAAAACTCTGAGAGACAGAGGAGTGTTTCTGTCTGCACACCAATGACTCAGGTGTGATAACTCCCCTCCAGGAGTCTTTAGCACCTTCACACCCACCCTGAGAGGTTGTGTCTGCTAACGGGCCATCAAAGATTCCAAAAATATACCACAACTCACAGAGTAAATCACCCATTGTGAAACTCCACCCTGGCAAAAGTACTGGGCATTCCCACCTGAACCTGAGCATATATAATTTTGGCATTCAGGGGCTTCTGCTACTACTTGTCTAATCCAGAGGAGGACCAGAACCTCAACAGGACTGTGATTGCCACTTTCAGCAAGATTGTGACCATCATCCTCACCAACAGGTTTTCCTTTCCTTTTACTTTGTAGTCGGGGGGATCACGTGGTTCTCAGCACAGGGGCTAATAAACACCATTCTGTTCATGCCCCAGGGTGCTGGTTTATACATCTGGGTTAAACCCAGTTTTTATTCTGTATAATTGTTTTATTGTAGTCTTTCTAGTAAATCGTAACTCTGACTTGTAATGTCTTTTTGAGTTGGATTAATTTCTCCTACTCATTTACCTTTAAACCAGCACAAGTAACAACAACAACAATTATAATAATCTGTCACCTTGTTATGGACATACCAATACTTGCTGTCCTTAGACCATATACTGACAGGGACAAGTTCAAACCCAATCAGGTAATAGTATCTGTCAGTGCAGATACTACTGTGGTGTGGAGAACAGCTGTCATAGAAATGACAGCAATGAAAGCATGGCATTGGATGCTTTGTTCAGCCTGTTGAAACCCAGTGGACTTTACTGCTGAAGTCCTTGCAACACTGCCTAGAAAGGTATTGCAGAAGAGAGAAAGGATTAGGCTCTGTGTGTGATGTAGTTGCAACAGATAGCTTTTGTCTTGCTCACTAAATTTTTATGGAAACTCCTAAAAGCTTTTAAATATTTAAATAGGAGCAGCAGTGTTTAGAACACAGGTGTTTTTCTCTGGGACCTACTTATGGCAACATGGTGTTTCTGAAGGTAAACCTATACAGTCTCTTCCATCATTATGAAGAGGGTAAAAAATATGTCGGGAGTGGTAGGAACACTAGTGTTGAAAAAGTGAGCTTTCACAGGGTCTTTCTAGCTCCACAACGAATCTGTTATAAAATAATGATTTATTTCACTTCAACACTTCATCAAGTTTGCAGGGAATGCTCCTCAACCTGCCTTAAATCCTGGGTGTCAATGTTGCTGTGGCACGTAGCTCTGCACCACCCTGTTTCTGACCATTCTGGGCTCCATCAGAACAGACCTTGCAGAAAACAGTTAACATCTCCTTGCCATGTTGCAGAGATTTTGGTTGGTGCTAACTCTTACAGAGCAACCAGAGGAAGTCACTGTAATTCAAAAGAAGCTCTTGGGATATACACATTGTGCTGGCTTATCTCTGCATCTCTGGCAGTTCTTAAAAGTTGGAAGACAAAAATATAGCTTAAAAATGGCATCACTTCCACCTACAGGTATTTTGTGATGTATTTTTTTCAAGTTCTGCAGCAGGCAGAAAAGCTCATGTAGATGCTTTTCAGTCTGCTGAGGTCCCAAGTAAAGCACTGCTTAATACTCAGGGGTCTGCCAAAATGCTCTTTTTCTTCTTCTGATTTATGCATCTGGTTTTAAACATCATGTAAACCCACCAATGTTAGAGCAGTCACACAGCAGGACCAAAGCAAGTCACAACGTTTTGTGCAGCAATCAAAGGAACTGTATTTGAAAGTGTCAGTTTCTATCACTGGTGACTGAAAGTATGCAGAGCAGGTATGTTATTTGTAATGTTCAAATTCTACTTTGCATGAATTTATACAGGCAGCTTTGCTAGTAGCAAACAAAAAGTCAGAAATCAGCCCAACAAAAATGTGTTTTCACTAAAAAACAAATGAGATATCTTAAAAAAAATTAAATTAAACTTTGGGTCTCACCTTGTTTTCCTTCAGGGCATTCTTGGTTCATATTTTCAAATTTGTCCTCATAGATGTATTTTTAGCAAAAGCTGTGATATTAATATGAAATCATGTGTTGGCGGGAGCTAAATTTTAAGATAAAATCTCACATACTGTAAAATAATTGCAAAAAGACTGGCATCAGTTCTTCAGGGACAATACCTGACCTTAGATCCAATATGCAAAACACATTCCCATTCTAGCACTCAAGCACAAGTTCGATGGTATTCATGTTCCCCAGCAAAGAGACAAACCAGGGCTCCGTCATGTTTCATAGAAGCTACTACATTTTAGTGAGGCCTCAAGATTAAAAATATCCAAGTGTCCCCAGTTAACAGTGACAGTGTTATCTTGTATTGTTTTGTGTACTTGTTTATGAAGGACATGCTTTCAAGTAAGATTTGGCACTTCCACAGACTTTCTGAACTTTATTTGGACCTAAACCCTCTATTCTTTTGAGACTTTTTGTGGTGGGATTTAATCATTTACTTTTTAAAGAAACAAAGCAGTTCATTCATATCTCATTAACCAAGAGACAGCAAAATCAGCTGATGATTTCTCTGGGAAACATTTGTTAACCTTTTCGTAAGTGGCTGACTTTTCATGGTAGGGGAGGTCGGATTAATTTCTTTCTAGTCCCTATCTAGGTTCAATGAAAATATTGAAAATACCGGAAAATTGTTTCTCTTCTAATTTCTTCTAAGATCCTACTTTGTCAAGTTCTAAAGCTACCTGAAGTTTTTTTTGACTGGTCTAATTACTTCCTGATTTTTCCAATACCTTCCTCACTTGTTAGTTATTTTTCTCCTTCCCTGTTTGCATGCAGCAAAATTATTCCTGCTTCCTTCAATCACCCTGGTGAGCATAGATGTAAGGAAGTAATTGAGATTCCTTGTCCTGTGTGCTTGCCCTGTCTTTCAAAGACCACAGTGTTCCCTCAGAAAGATTACTACTTTATATGACTGCAAAAGCTTGTATATGTCTTCAGAGCTTGTTCAGGCCTGGTTTCATTTTCAGTAGTGGTTTTCCAAGGCTGTGTCTTGTGTTCCCCGACTGACATGAGGTTAGTGTTTAATCTGCAAGGTTGTTGTCCTCATAGACACTTATTTTCTTCATCAGTCCCTGCATTTCCTTGATCACCTCTGTTTGTTGTTTACAACTCATAGTAAAAGTTTATTCTTTAATGTCTTTTTGTTGTGTTGTGCTCTGCTCTTGGAAAGCTGCTTCTGAGCGATCAGCTCTCCTTTCCTCTGCCTTGTTCCTCTTTTCTCTAGCAGCTGAATTTTACCCATACAAACTTTTCTGCTTTTCTGCCAGATTTTAATGGTTGAACTGGACACTGGTTTCTTACTTTGGAGATTCTCCTGTTTTTTGTTTCTGGTAAGCTCAGGCTGACACATGAAATCCCTGTGAAGTTAGGTAAGTGTTCAGTTCCACTGGTGCATGATCTGTGAAATATTATTCTGATTCCCTTTTGCTTTTAGCTGTGTATTGATATTGAATTAAGTGGTTTCTGTAGAAAATGAACAAAATATGGTGATGATTAAATAGAGACAACAGAGTGCTGTTTCCCACCCTCCTGCCAGGTCTTTCTTCTCAGCCAATACACTTTATACTCAAAAGTGCCAGAGGCATTGCAATGTCCAGAAAACATTTGGGGTTATGCACCACGGTGTGTGGACAAGACTTCTCTTGTGTGGGTTGCTATAGTTCAGCTTGAACCATATAAGATGATCCATAGGGTACCTTGGCTGTTACACCCATATACTGAGGAAGAGCCATGGCTTGGCTGGGACTCTGTGGGTGCCAGGATGGGTTGTGTGTGAGTGGCTGGGGCTCATGGACTGCATCCTGAGCTGGCCCAGACAGGTATCACCTGGTATCTTCACACTCCCTGGAAGATGCTCATTCATACTCATTAACCATTGTATCAAGGACAACATAAGGCTTTACACGAGCTTGTCTGGCATGAAGATAACACTAAACTCTCTCTGAGAATTTAAAGAAGAATGGTCCTGGAGAACGAGAGAACAAAAAAGGTAGCTTCAATTTTGCACTGATCATTTGTACAACATCTTATAGTTTAATAGCCAGGCCCTAGGAGTACATGGCTACAGTGTTGAGATTGGAATCAGAAACAAGGTCCCTGCATGTCTCAGTACAGGATTTTCAACAGAGAACATAGATGAGGAATGCTTACACCATCTAATACCAAATACTGAAGAGGGGGGATTGACAGGAAAACCCTTTTTTTCATCTGGTGCATCTGAAAAGCTAGAAAAAAGGACTGAAAAGCTGTCCTGTGCTTAGGATAAGATACTGGGCTCAGTCTTTTCCTTCAAAAGCTGAACATGAAGTTCACCATTTATGTAATAGTGTAGAGGTTAGAACGGTCAACAAAGGTGTGCAGCATAGGGTAGTTCCCTATGGGAAGTTCCCTAATCACTGGACAAGAGGCTATTTGAACTGGAGTAGATGAACTGCTGAGAATTCCTGTCAAGCAGAAGGGAATTCAAACCTCAGGGATTGGCAGTAACAGGAGAGGAAGCAGACAGGGTGGCATAGCAGGCAGACCACTAAGGTGGCAAAGGCACTAGTCTTGTCTGTCCTCATGAAACTGTTTCTAAGTTTTATATGAAAGAGTTTCTGAAACAAAACCAGGATGCTGTTTCTGAAAAACTAACTCTTAACTGTAAAGTCATAGAGGGGTTTTTTTCCCATTGCTTTCAATTTTACACCTTGCTCCCTGCACTAGTTAGGTGGCATAAGTTTAGCTGCTTGACTTAACCCAAATTCTTCCCTGGGGTGGGGGGGTCAAGCCATGGGAAAACAAGTTCACCACTTGTGTATCTGCGGGATTTCATTCCTCATGTTCACAGATAAAGAAAGCTATAGCACAAAAATGGCTAAAGATGATTGAATTCTTATGATCAGTTTAGAGGTTAAAGGACCCTTTATTGCAGATTGCCCCTTTTTTTTTTTTAAATAATTTTGGCCAAAACAGTTAGGCAGTATTCCTAATATCTTCTTTTTGGCTGGAAAAATGACAAGAAAAAAATCAACCATAATAAATTGCAGCTCAGGAGACCCTCTGATATTAAATCCTCTCATTAGTGGTTTGTTAATTGAAAGCTACATATCATTAGTAGCTCATGCTAAGTCTGAGACCCTTAGTTTTGTAGAAATAGGGAAGCTTTTGCTGTGTGAGTCAAAATAGGCTTCAGAAGGCCATTTTATTTATCCTGTTTGGCCCCACCACTGCAAGGTTCACTGCCCAGTTTGGAAGAAAAACACTCTCTGAAAAAGCAAGCCATGGTGGGCCCACAAAGTCAATGGTTGGGTGTGCAGCAAATGTCCACATCAAACTCACTCCTTTTGGGATGGCTCATTTTCTCAGATGTGCCAAGTATCCACTTTTTGCTGGATTTTGTTTTAAATGCTGACTCCAACCTGTAGCTGTAGGCATAAGCCAGCTATACACTTTGTGTGAATAATCTAACCTAGAAACTGAAATGTTTTTTAAATTAGATGGATTCAATGTTTAGCTTCTGGGCTGTTCATTTTTGATTTACTCTGAATTCACAAATTGTTCTGTGAACAGCCATTGCTTTCACAGAGGGATTTGATTTGTGGAATTATGGGCTAGATTCATCATACTGATGACAGACAGATTTTCATACTTTGGATTTTATTAATGGCATGTTCTTTGCTTGTTAACATTCAAAGGAGATCAATCACAAGGTGTTCTGCTGCTATTGAGTTTCTCTGGATAAAGGACACCATATGTGGAGACAGGAGTACAGGTCAGTATGTACCAGTCTCAGAGAAACACAATACCTTTACTAGCAGGAAATAGTTGGAACTGGGTCCAAATTTCAGCCATTTCAAGAACATCACTGATCTCTTGGAAAAGTCTATATAGACTGAAAGGCCTTATTCTCAATGCATTTTGTTCACAATGCCTTGATTATCTCCTACTCCCAACCAAGGGCAAAATATCTAAAATTTGTGCAAAGCTATACAGGGGGTGACCAGTCCTGTGCTCAAGTTACTAACCCCTGGTGCTTTTCTCCAATTATAGACTTATACAAATGAACTGTCCAGTCTTAAAAGCCTAGTATCCTATTTATTCTCTGGAAAAATCAGCTGCCACTTCTTCAGGCATGCATCATTTAACTCACTGAACCTATGCCACAGTAATCAGTATTATATGGGGACATCATATTATCTCTAAGTAAAACTTTTATACAGCCCATGATGTGCACTTTCTTTTCAGTATTTTTGAAGTTTGATACTGCGGTTTAAAAAGTTACATTCTCTATTAAAATACATGATTGAATGAACTGTATGGAGCTCTGTCCAACTACAGATAAGCAATTAACACAGAAGTTCTACAGGACTCTTCAGTGTAAGATTCCTGACCTAACCACCTAGTATTTTTCAAGTCTGTCCACTTTGGGTGAAACCTCCTATTATAAGAAGGCAAAGCTTCACTTAGCCAGCCAGCCCTTTTCTTGGGAGCTTGCAAAGTGGTGAAATGGTTAGTTTGCCATTTGCAAACACTTCAGAGAATGGAACCAGTTTATTACCTTCAGCCTCCAGCTAATTCACAAGAATGCAGAAGGCACAGGACACCGAGAGCATGCCTTAACCAATGCAGGAGGCTGATTGATATATTGTCCTGGCTTTAATGTTAACAAGTTTCTTAGCAACAGAAATGCTTAGGATGATCACATCTCTCATTTTGGAAGACTGGAGTATTTATCTGTCTGAAGGATGCTTAAAATAGACTATGTTTGTTTGTTTTTTTTTTTGTTTTTTTTTTTTTGGGGGGGAGAGAGTGGGATAAGATTGCAAAAAAAAAAAAAAAAAGATGTGCCAAAGGCTGGTCTAGTTTGTCTTCATAGTGTTCTCTGAACTGTGCCAGTGATTTCATTTCAGACTTTTTGAGAAACAGAGCCATCATTTTTTCCCATCAGATCTTTTGCTGCTATTGAGACTGAAGTTTTTTTCTTAAGTCATTGGTTCCCATTGAGCCAACAGTGTTCTGTCACTTTACTTGGGAATTGCATGCATAATTTTGAAGGCAAAGCTGGAGGAAAAGAATAGCTTGGCACACATAGAAAGTGGAAATTCATAATACGTATTTTATGCTTGACCAGAAGCAAGGGAACAGATTTTATTCCTTACAAGTTTTTGTGTACCTCAAAATTTATATTGAAATAAATGTTATTGCACATTATATACTTTATGGGGAAACTAGAACTACCATAGTAAGTGCCATGAAACAAAATGGTAAAGTCTTTTTTTTCAAAGACATTAGGCTGTTAATTTGAAAGCATTAGTTATGGAAAATAGAAGTGCATTGGGCTCTGTTTGAGAGTCACCTTTGCTGGAACCAGGAAAAAGAACTGAGCTCCTCGAGTGAGGACCCTGAAAAGATGGCTTAGTGGAATTTAGCTGTGGAGATACATGAAAATGAATGTTTGACTTTGTGAGCCCAGCCAGCTATCAGTTGACTACTCAGGCTAATAGAAATTTGAAATACTATTATGTTTAGACATTTAAGTTTAGTATTTGGTAGGATTCTTTTCCATGTTAGAAAATGCAAGTCAGGCTTTTCTAACGGTAAATTCGCGATCATTTTACAAAGGCTTTGAAACAACATACAGAACTTAAGATATAGGTAATTATTTTGTAAAGGGATAATTGAAAACAGCAAGACAATGTTTTCTACACCATCCACTGCAGATACAAATCTACTCCTTTCCAAAAATCTGATGTAAGAATTCTATTTGCCTTAGCAGGATTAGACATAGACCATTGTTGGCTGTTTTTAAAATCTTAGCCTGGGAGTTTCTATTTCCTTTTCTCTACAGGAAAGAAAACATAAAGATCCAATAAGAAGCCAGTCAGGTTTTCCCCACCATTACTTGTGTTAAACAATACCTTCACTATTCATATTTCTCTTCAGAGATGTAAATTTTTATACATGTATGCACCTGATTTAACTTACGGTTTCAATAGAAGGTGATAGGCGTATTATTCTTATCTACTACTATTGGCACAAAATAAATTCACCCTAGCAAAGACTCCCTTTGACTAGACTTGTGTGACTACAGCCTCAGGAATGCATAAGGTGGCAGTGAAAATGCAGATCATAACTATTCAATTTGAAACTGTCTCCCAAGATCACATCAACCTTTGCAATCCACAGTTATGTGGGTGTATTGCAAGACTGGGGATGTACTGAGCATGACATGTAGCTTACCTCATAAGTTCACGTTTGGCTTTTGGCCAAATGATACTATAAGTGCAAAACACTCAATTAATTGAATGAATATACATCTTAATGAACTGCCTGCTGCACATCACCACTTGCAAAAATTATATCCTAAATACTTGTTAAAAAATACAGTTTCACACATGACAACTTAAAAGATGGTCTATTTACCCTGTAGTGAGGAAATGTTGGGTTATTACAGGCACTTGCTTTCTTGAGGGTTAGCTACAATTGCAAAGGACACATGTAAACAACCTGAGGATGCTGTTTCCCAGGTTAGCCCTTGCCCTCTCTGTTGATGCAGTTCAGGAAGAGGGCACACAAGGCTGTGGCAGACGTATTCTTTGCTTCCAGTCCCAAGATAGGCAGAGGAGGGGAAAAGTCTCACGGGTGCTCCCAACCCCTTACACATTGCTGAGCACTTGCTAAAATGTGCGGGGCGGATTGCGTCACCTACCTCTCTGTAAATAGCCGTGCCTCCCTCAGTGTAGTCTGCAAGCACAGTGGGGTAAACAAATGCTTTATCCTTCTATCAAGTGTCCTCTAAGTTCAAATTATGTCAGCATGTAATTCATACAAAAGAAGACATTGAAGAGAAAGCCAGTAATAGAACTCCGTTCCTCCTCCTCCTCTGCTAAGGCATCGTGACCTTTATGAACATCGTGTTTTACTACCTTTATTATGTGGCAAAAAGCTGGAATCTTCTTTCGTGTCTTATTTTGAAAGACAAAATTCTTCTTAAAGGAAGGGAGGATTAAGTGTAAACAGAAGCCTCTAGACATTACAGATCACAGGTCAGCTGTCTTCCTCCCCAGTGGAAATCATGAGGACTGTTTTCATTTCTTGAATAGATGCTGCATTCTTATTCGTCCCTTTGATTTCAAAGTTTTAATTCTTCCACTGCTTTCTTGGACCATCTGCAGAAAGCTTTTTGATACAGTTCAGGAACTGCCTTGCCTGTTCCTGATCTTAGTGATCCCTGTCTAGAGAGAAAGGAAGGGCTCATTCTCCTAAAGTAAGAGGAGGAAGAAGAGTGAGGAAGTACACTGAAATTTTCAAGGGGCCCTACCAACAGCTCTTTAAGGATTTTTGACATTTCTCAACTCTAGATGTAGTTGGGTCACAGCAGAGCCTGTGCCAGGGCTGCCAGAGCAGCATATTGCTGGTTTGTAACATCTGAAAATCTCTGTGTCTTTCATCTTCAGGTGTTATTCTTCCATCCATGTTTTGGTTCTTTTTAATAAAAAAAAAATATACTTTGCCGGCATTCTAGTTGTTTCTTCCTTAGCAGACAAAGAATGAGTTGTTCCTATGTTTATTAGGTTATCTGGTTTAGGTCATTAGTGCTCCTCCCTAAAGGGAGATACTAAAGTTGAGACCATTACACAAGAGAGTTACCATCATGATCTCTCTGAGCTCCTTTAAATGCTTTTCATATTCTTCTGAGTACCTCTTAATTCCAGGTTCTACTGGTAGACTGAAAAATTCCTACTTGAAACCTGAATGAATCTTGGATTTGTTCATGGAACCCACAACTAAGGCACAGAAGTCTTTTTATTTTAAGTGTTTATTGGGTTTCCATGGCAAAGTTTTTGAAGCAGGGTTGGGGCTACAGGAGTGAGTTCTGTGACAAGCTGCCAGCAGCTCTCCCCTGTGTCTGACAGATGTCTTTATCCTGATCCACAAGCCTTTTGTTATATTTCTCTCTCCTGTCTAGTTGAAGAGTTAGAATGGTGGGCACCTGATATCCAGCCAGGGTCAAACCACCACACAGTTCTAAAAGTGACAAGTTGAGATTAAACTTAATTGTTCAACTTTATGTAGCCTCAGTTTTTCATCCCCTGATTGCGTAACTTGATCTGACTGCCCAGATGCACAGTCTTTGTGCCAGTCCGTTTTACCTGGGGACAGAAGAATCCACAGGAGCAATGGACTAACAGTGCCCTTATCTTGTACTGTTACAACCGACAGGAGAGACTCCCTTTAGCATTGCCAAAGTTCTGCAGAACTGAGCAGAAAATGCAGGCACACATGGGAATACGTAGGTATAATATTAAGTGTCTGAATTGTAGATTATTCAAATAATTAACTCAACCAGCTACTTGGTGATCTACCTTGAATGATTAAATCTCTGGAGATGCATGAGGAATCAGATTCAAAATGACAGGTATGCCTAATTACAATAATTGCTAGCAGATAATTTTATCACAGTCTTTTGTGGACTATTAAATGACTGGTTTGAGTGATAAACTAGTTAATCAGCAGAAGAAGGCTTTGGTGAAGTTGTGTAAATGACACTAGACTGAAACTGTTTTCTTGTTTGAAGCCTCTGACTTTCTCATTGGGACCTTTTGAGGGTATTGATGAGATGTATTCTATATAGTATCAAAGGGAATTTAAAGCAAGAAGGCAGAAAAGTGTTCCCTACATATACATGGGCCAGTGGTTGCAGTGACATTCACAGTTTCTGATACCTGGTTTCTCTGAACACCTGCATAAACAAGTATTTGCTTATGAAGCTCTTAAAAAAAAAAAAATGCATGAAAGAATAAGCCTGCTGTAACCATGCAGCTGGTGAGACTCGAGAGACTTGTGTGGTTAAGTAGAGAAGTTGTAGTCAATGTGTGAGTTAGAAGTTTTCAGAATCACTTGAAATTGTAGTAGAATCTCTGAGGATCTTCTGCGGAGTACCTTGCTTAAACTTGTATCTGTGATCTGGTTGTCCAGCTCCAAGAGATACTCCTGGAAATCTGAATCATGTCAGACAATGAAAGCATAGAAAACATATGCCAGCAGATAAGCAGCACAACGTAAGTATCAATTCATTACAGGAAAAAATGATAGGAGAAAGAGATGCATTAGCATCAGGCACATCAGTACTTTTCATGGCATTACATCCTATAGGGGATCTTGATATGCTCGTTAAATCACAAATTAGGACTATTACCTGAAAGATCACAGAAGAGGTACTGGTATGCTTAGAATGACTGAACAGTAGATTTTTATATTGGCTAGCATATCTTCCTTTTATCAATATGCAGTTTATTTGGTAAGACTTAATAAGCTCAATCCATGTTAGTTCTCAAATTTAATAAAGGTAAATAAATATAGCCTGGAATGCAACAGAGATTGTAAGGGATTTCATACTCTTAAGCCTGTAATCCTTGATATTTATAATGCAGATAATAAATTGACTAGTTTTGTTACAATATGGATTGCCAACATCTGCAAAAGTAATAAATTTGAAATGAGAATATTTCAATTAATGTCTTCTCAATTGCTTCTTAGTCTCTTTTTTTCTTTTTACAGAGTCTTTAAATGTGTTTATTTAAAGATTATTATAATGTATTTCATTAAGCTCTCAAAATAACTCCATCTGATTTTTTTCCTGTTTGGAAGGAAAAGAAAAAGGGTATTTCCTACATTAGAGATACAATGTCTGGGTCAAACTGAATTCTCCTGCATAGTAAAATAAATTGTATGCAGAACTAGTGTGAAATGAGATAAATAATCTAGATCTTGAAGGTCAACAGCATGCTGGCGGGGGAGAAAAATGTATGCAAGAAGTGCCATTCAAGGCATTTCCATCTACAAATATTCTGGAAGATCTGGTTATGGATGTTATTCTCCTGTGAATTCCCAGAACAGGGAACAATGGTGAGTTGTTCCTCCACAGATTACTCTAATTAATAACTCAATTGTGACTACAGAAGCAACTCCAATAGGTGGGCAGAGAATGATAAATGTAGACTTAGGAGAATGCAGCCACTGCAGCCAGCCATGAACTGTGGTATGAGCTGGAAGGAAGCCGGGGGAGAAAAGGGAGAGAGGAAATCAGTGCAATGAATGTCTCCAGCATGCCTGTGCAAGAGAATATTGCTGAGTAAAAACCACTTTCCCTACAAAAAAGCCAGTTGTGAATAAGCTTGGCTGTGCGATTGATTGGCCTTTTTTCCCTTTGTCAAAGGAGTTGCTGCATTTTAATCCTGCCTGCAAACATCTTAAAACTATTAATTTTAGCATTAGCATATTTAACTTTCATTTGTGACTTGATAGGCTTTGAAACTCTATTATATCCTGGTTGCAATATGAAGACAGTGGAAATTAATGAAAAAAAACCTGAGAGTGAAAAATGTGATGATGGTGATGATGAAATAAAAAAGAAAGTGTTGATTCAGACAGATAGAAAACAAACTTTTATTAAACCAAAAATCCACTGGGAAAGAGTGGAGTGTCTTTGCAACATGTTGGCAAGCCTTAAAGTAAATGAGTTCTCCTAAGGCTTCAGATTGTTGATTTTTATCCCCCATTTTGAATTATGAACAGCACTCTCAAACAAAAATTGGAAAACTCTACTTTAGAAAACATTGAAATGCTTTGATGTTAGAGCCTACAATTTTTTCCTCAAAACATTTTGTCAACTTCAGCCCAAAAATTCATGAAATCACATTTTTGAGCTTATTATCTTCTGAAAAGAATTTACCCAGCTGTATTTTCAGACTTTGGTGATGAAGAATACATCTACATCCTTCTAGTCTCAATGCATGTTTGCTGAATTGATATCTTAAACACTATTAATGCATTGCACTAGCAGCAAGTTTCAGGCATCCTCCACACTGTTGTAATCCAGAAAGCACTTCTGGTTATATCAGTTTCTAGGGATAGCAATACTGCAAGAGACCCATACTGAATTAGTTTTCATCTATCTCTGCATTTCATTACTTCTGGATTTTCTAATGGAGATGTGGGTCATTGTTACATGAATTCAGTTTACTGAAAACCAGATTATTTTAAATTGCCTTCTGCAAGGCTTACAAATAGATTGCAGATTCCCCAGTGGCTGCAGTAAAGACCTTTGAGCTAAGCAGAACAAGAAGTCTGTTCTCCGCTTTAATCAGCTGGGCTAAGTTGCAATTATATTTAAGAACACCATGTAGGAACTATTGGAATGGAGACATAATCTGTCTCTTCCAGTGTATGTTATACCACATTTAGGATAAAAGAAAGATGAATATTTGCTTTCCCCGCTTTACTGTGCACGGTGAGTGTGACCATGTTATTGCAAGTGGTACAGACTGTTGAGGTAGCAGCAAACACACACCCACCTTGAGAGAAAAGACCTTTGAAACCTGACTCTTCTCCTGAAGCTGGCTGAAGTAGATTTAGATAGAACCAGGTAAAGAACTGCAGAGAATCCTACCTACTGTGTTCCATCATAGAAACAAGAGCCGAGTATCTAATTTTGCACAGCCTCCTTGTAATCTGAGAAATGTTGTGGGTGCCAACACATTGTAGTTCTGAACAATTGCTGTGTTTTTCAAAAAAACCCAGAATGCTCTTTTCTTTGAGCACACCTTTGTCCTCTAAGATAACATCAGAGCCTGCTAATTTTTTTCCAAACCTGTTCTTATGGCTTTAATTACAATAGAAAAACGACTTTATTTGTAAATTGTTAGAATGGATGAAATTATATACACTTGGTTTCTGCTAATACTCTATACCTTTATTTTATCTGCTAATTACAGCAAATAGAAAATCTAGACAAGCATGAATACAATAAGATAATGTCTTTTAACAGTAACTAATTAAACCATAAAACAAGACGTGCTATTTAAGGAATAATGTTCATGGCACTTGAACACATGAAGCAATAAGCTCTGTTTGTAGCTGATTAAATGTCAGAGTGAATCTGAAACATCTGATAATTGCAAAAAATAATTTCCTGCAAGTATACTAATAAGATGAAAAGGTTCAGTTTCACATTTTGTGATGTACAGATGGAAACACCCTGAACTTTCAAGAAAGAAAATTTTGATCCATAGCTAGTAGTCTGTGGGTGAGCTGTGTGGATGAGAACAGGCACTAGTTGAGCAAGTGGTGTTGTACACACCTGTGACAGCATTCTTATCTTCCTGTACTGTGCATGTGCTTTTATGTGGCAAAAGCCATACCGATTTCAGCATGGATGGCTTCTGTTTTGAGAAAGGAGAGCTTACATTAAACACTCCTGTCAGTTACTGAAGTAAGGGCATGAAGCACATTGTGACAGCATATGGACAGGTCAAGCTAATAGTTCCCTGTGTCTTGAATTTCTTCTCATGGTTATAATCTGATAAATTTAACTTTGAGTCTTTCCCTGTCTCAGTCTCAGTCTCTAGTCACTTCTCTGTTGAGAAGGTTCACCAGAAAGAGATCAATTTTAGTCCCAAGATAAAAAAGAAAATCCTTATTGCATGTGGCATTTACAAAGGCTTGTAGGATATGCATTCTTAAGTATAGTTACTTATTTTCAAAGGCCATGCATGGAAAAAAGACATTTCAATTACTTTTCTGTTGCAGAACTATAAACAGTCCTTCTCGGTTATTTATTATAAACTATTGCTGTCCTTCCTTGAGTCACAGATCTCAAGTTTCAGTGTATAAATATTAATGGTAGCATTCTGTTTGGTGTAATCTGTAAGATGTTTGATCACACAGTCCCATATTTTCTGGAACCAACCTTATTTGCTCACACTTGAGATTCTGCACCCTGTTGCGCTGCCGATAAGTGTCAGACTCCTTTTAGAGAGTATGCTATGCACTCTCTGACTCACGATTGGCTGTAATCCCTCTGCTGTCATCACACAACTCTATAAAGTGTCTGGAAATGGGAGAAATCTGGCTAACAACATCTCGATGCCATATAATTATCAGACAGTAACTACCCACGCTGATTACCACTCAAATTAAAGAGGGAGTTTAAAGATGAATTTGTGTGTTTATGTGTGGGTGGAGCTGGTGGATCATCTCTGCCCAGACTTCAGCGAGTAGGAAGCACAGGTACTTTATTTGCTTTAGCTAGAATTCTAACTGAGAATTCCTAGCTAGAGCATGGAAAAAGAAAATGGGCTTCAGTCCAAACTGTTTTAAGAGGAAGGAAAGAAATATATGTTTTTCCTTACTTGGCTTTGGTTGTTGTTTAACATCAAGGGGAGCTATTGCTGCTGGAGGCTTTTTACTGAAAGTTATTGCTTTCGTGCAAGTTGCTCTGTCTCCCTTCTGTTGTCTCTTGGCCAAGTGGAGGTTCATTTCTGGGCTTGAAACAATTCAGTATACATTACTGAAGGGAAAGTCAGGTCACAGAACCCAGCCTGGTGCTTTCTGCTCACATAATGGCTGGATGCTCTGGCTACAGACTAGAGGAAAGAAACGGGAGCTACAGTCAGACAGTCAGGTAGGAAAACCAACAGCCAAGTCATCACTTAGCCCTTTAAGGATTTCTAGCTGCTCAGAGGAAACATCAAAGAGCATTGACTATCTTTGTAGGTGAACTCCTCACAAGAATGGATGACCATATTTTTAAGTTATCTTTCTGATATAGGGCACAGATTTTTGACTGAGACTTCTACTGATATTTTACCAAGCTGCTGTATCTATCGAGGTAAATCAGAATATTGCCTACATTGGCATTAATCTTACACCTGGGATTTTAAAGTAGACAAGCCCATATTCATGCTGGATTCTTCCAATCAAAGTATTTGCAACAAGGGAATCTGTGGACAGATACAGAACATAAGAGCCACAACTGTGCATCAGTCCATTTACAAGGGAGCTATTTCATAGTTTCTTCTATTACCATGAGCATCCAAGCTTCATTCCAAAGCGTACCTGAGATGGGCTTATCTATTTCCAGGCCTCAGAGATAAGAGAATAAAAGTTCGTGACATCCTTAAAAAGAATTTAGAAGACAATAATCCCTACCTACAAATACTGCACTTTGCTGTGAGTACTTTCCAACAGTAGTCTCTAAAGCCTGTTTTCAGGACTGATGATGACATTTGAGACTGAACTTGGATGCTTTCTTGAGTAGACAGGGTATTTGTGGATGTTACCCTGTTAAAATCAATCTATTTTAATGCATGATAGGGTCATGGACAAATATAATAGAAGTTGAAAGATTAAGGGAAAGTCATGGCAAATGACAAACAGACTTGGTCATTGCTGGGCAGAGCAGGAAAAAGCACAAAAAAAAAAAGAAAGAAAAAGGAAACTTGTGGTGGGTCAAGACGACTGTCTGTATTATCACAGTATTAATGGTGATTTTAGTGAGAAAGATGAGACTGGGGACTCCATAGGCCCAGTTTATCTCAAAGCAGTTGAAATAGGGATGCAGCATATGTTACTTTTCTAGTGTTTTCTGGATCAATACTAAAGAAATACAGCTGATACTGTGCAATGAAATAGCATGTTGGCAAAACTGAGACAGGACTATTTTTATTACTGTTACATGCGGATATCTACATGTTAAGACAGTTAAAGTCATCACATCTCATTCCAAAGTGTATGATGATCGTGACACAGGTCAGGTTTCTCAGCTCATTCTCATCTCTGCTAATTAGGTAAGGTCACATCATTTTCCCTTACACAGCAGTCAAAAACTTGGAGTATTGCTTCAATTTATGAATTTATGTTTTTTACATATTTTTTTTTTAAATCTTCCACTGGAATAGCTTGGGTTATTGCTCCATTAGTTTGGGTTACTAAAGTGTTACATAAAATAACAGTAGCATTCAGACAGATGTCTGAGGTGCAGAGCCATAAATTTTGACAGCATTTTATTTGATGAAAGTAAATAGTGTCATTTTCCACTTTATGAACTCCATTTGACATACACTCTGATCTTAAAAAATTTATTGCATTTGAGAATGGAGAAGATGGGCTGCTCAAATTCTCCATGACCAATAATTTATCAAATCTGTCTCCCGTTTTTTCTTCACATACAAAAGCCTGTTCTGCTAATGTCCTCCAGTGTTTAAAGCTAATGGGCTATATTTGGGGTATTCTATCATCTAAGATATGTGACAAATATTAAGCCTTAAAGATGTCTACTGAAAGGGCAACATGATTTATTATTAATCAAAAGAATAAATCAGTTTTTCCTCTCCTATGACACTCCTTGTCTATTTAAAAGCATTGCTAATATTGCAGTTCTCTCAACTCATTGTTAGTGAGTTCCAGATGTTTCTGTTCCTGAGGGGTTTTAGAGAGTTTTCACCACCTCTACAACTAGCTCCTTGGGAAAGGGACAGATGCTTTCTCTGGTCCAGGGCTCAACACTCCATGTTGATAACATAATATTTGAATTCATTGTCATTTCATTGTCATTCATTTGAATTTTTTGAGAACATATTCTTGTTCCAAAAAACCTCAGACATTTTGGCCAGGCAAGCCACAGTCTTTTATGCAGGTACGAGCCACCAGGAAGCACGATGAGGTAGTGGAGTGCAGATCCAGACATGGAACTTAGCAAAAATTCTGGTTCCGATTCTCAAGATAGACAGCTGTTCCCATCATGAACAGTTTCTGGTGAGCACACTGGTTTGCAGAGTATCTAATAAACTGATGTCTCCCAAGCTTTTTAGGAGTGGAAAGAAGAAAGCACTATATCTTCATTATAATACTAAGCTAGAATACAGCCTCACCTTCAGTTCTCACTGCCCCATCTGCTGATTTTATCTTCTTAACATGATGACAGCATGCACATTCCCATGTGCCCATCATAAGCAGAGGCAGCCCTAATTCCATGAATTTACTTTCCCCTAATGGGCAGAACATGAGGCTAGTTAGTTACAAGGTAGGTCTTTCTTGCAAATTATGCCAGAAAAGCTTTCAGGAGTAAGACTTATGTGGTCCTTATAAATGTGACTGCTTGAAGACACTATTGGAGGCAATGAAAGATTTCCAGCTTGAAAGACCTAGTGCCTGTTGTTTCTGGAAAGCAGTTGAAAATATGACTGTTCAACAACCTGTGCTCCTCCCTAAGCATTCAGGTATAGGACACAAGATCTGATGAACTTTTTATAGGGGCCAATATGGCAATATTTATGAGTGAAGAGCACTGCTTTGCATTGAGGATACTTTTGAAAATAAACTAGCAATGGTTTGGATGGGGATGAGAGGTGTGAAAATCAGATTCCTAGTCCATTCCTTTTGAGATACAACTGTGCTTGGTGCTCCCAGCTGCCTTTTCTCCCTCAGGAGGGAAGCACACCCTCACAATACAATGTGCCCCCCACTCTACCAGGTGTTAGGCTAAAATTTTCAGATTAGAGGAAAACAGATTTCTATCTTATCTTCCTTGCAAGCAATCTTTAACAATGTTCAGTTCTCAGATCAGCATTCAAAGGGACATTGCCACATCATCCACCTTCACCTTCCAGCTCAAGGAGATGGCTACTTCATTGACCAACTGAAATTCCCACTTGACTAGCTTTATGTATTCTGATCTAACTGGAACCATTGGTCCTATACAGGGATTTTATTCCTCATTCCTACCCGTGGTTTGGAATGTATTTCCATCTGTATTGCTAAATTAAAATAGCATGAGGAAGGGTAGAAAATGAGAGGAAGAAAACAGTAAGAGGATCTTTTTAAATATATTGCCAAGTCTGATTCAAAGACTTCACTGTGGAGACAAAACACTTTTGGTGTTTTACTGTGTGTTTTAGGACAGAATAATGTCTTAATTCTGGGCCTGTAAAAACATTTGGCTTTGAAATGTTTAGAAGCCTTGCTCCGTACCACAGCATAATTATGCTGCACAGAATAATTATTTTACAGTCAATTAAATACACTAAATGTGCATATTTAAGAAACTTGATTTAAACGTCATCACGACCATGCTACATCTCTACCATATCACAATTCTTCCATCTGAACCACAGAGCAATTACTTTGCTAATGAGGCTCAGTGCTTCAGCCAACTTTTGAAGGAGTGTTTGAAACTTTGTTTTGTTGTGGAAATTATGCCAGTCACCATAACAAGGTTTGACTCTTGGTTTCTGCTGATTACATAAACCAAAAAGGAAATTTTTCTATAAAGTTCTCTTTTATTAGCACTACAGCTCAAGCTGGATGCCTTTGAATAGGTACCCTGAAAAAAGAAATTCCTGGGAAATTATACCTGTACGATTCAAGTTCCTCACCCTTCACACAACAGTTTGAACCAACAGTATTATTGATGTCTGGGGTCTTCCCTCTCTTCCTTTGGTCCTTTCATTGCCTTAGGTGGGCTGTTTTCTTATATCTAAGGTTGTGGCTTCTGCTAATGACTGCAGTTTCATTATCTTCTGGCAACATTTCATCACATAAGTGTTGCCATATTGAACTGACTCTGGGGCCTCCTTTTAGCTAACTGGATAAAAGTTCAACCATTCTAGGTGTAAGTTCACAGCTTGCAGCTTAAGGCTTCATCAAATGTAGCTACTAATGCTAAGCAAGCCATGCAGAATAAGTTCTACAGAAGTAGTATACCAAATTGCGCAACAGTTTCCCATTTCCGATCTCAGAGCTTTTTCTGCTGAGCACATTGCCAAAAGCAAAGCTGTGGAGAAGTGTCATAACTTAATTGTTTCAGTTTACAGAATAAATTTTCTTGTGCAAAGGATTGTATTTTTCAATCTCATAGTCTATCAGTCAATAAAAAATAACATTTTTGCAGCAGACCAAATTCATGGCATGCAGACGTACTCAGTTTTTTATAATGATTGAACAATTGTTTATGAAAGCTCTTATTAAGAAAAATTGCATATTCCTTTACAAGTCATCCAGTGTTTTGGGAGTTTCTCCAAATGTTATTATTATATTAGAAGGCTGACTAACATGGCACACATACAATTCTTTCATCTTTTCTGGGACACAAATCCTTTTCAGTCTATAGAATAACTGATGTGCATGTGAACAGGAGAAAGATATCAATGCAGAAAGGAAAGTGAGTTTTGCCACTTTCCCTTCAAACATTTTGACTGTACTACTTATGTAGAGGATGCCTGATTTGGTATTAGACTCAGAAAGGGATGTAACTAACTTCAAACGAAAGCAGAACAAGAACAAACCAAAACAGAAAAATATTATTACTACTATGACTACTACTGCTAACAAAAAAAAAAAATAAACTAGGTTAAATTACTTTAATAAATATCAGACATTACTTGAACCAAGTCCCAAAGCATCTTGTCACGTGGAGATCTAGTTCTTCAGCACTTCCTCCAGGCATATTTAAAGAAAAATCTTTTAATGAAACACCTTTTTTCCCCTCCCCCACTCTAATTTCACCTTAAGTACTTAGTATTTAGTAGGTTTCTACCCTTATGATTTATACTAGACAAATGCAGAAGTGAATAATACAATACAAAAGGTTATCAACCACTTGGGGCTTTTATATTTAGCAAGGCAGATGCTCTGTTAGTAGCACTTGGCTCCACTTAACACTGAAAATATAGCTGTGTTATAAAGAAGAAGTAAGAAAAATTGTACTCTTACAAGATTCCTACCCTGTTCTGCAATCAATCCCAGTAAATTTTCTTCTGAAAATCTGTCACATTAGATGTTTGTAAAAATATAGTTATCACTCTGTCAGGGATGTCAGCAATAAATGGCAAGGATGATCTCTCTCGATTGGACTGGGTTGCTCTCAGCTTGCGTAACCAAAGACTGGTAACTTCTTTTAGAATGTCTGGAATGCTCCCTCACTTATTAGCTCTTCAAACTAAACATCCTTTTCTTCGTTCAAGTAAGTAATGGATATAAGACATATTCCTGAAGCAACTTGGACTGTCCCTGTTTTTCATCAGGAACTAGCAGCCCAGTGGAATGAGTATTCAGTGTGATAAATTGGGTATGGGGTGAAGGAAAAAGATGAATGAGCACAGACACTGTCAAGGCTTCTCTGGTAGAAAATGTTAACGATGTGCTTGGAGTTTCCTGATAAGTCTGTCAGATGGCCCATTACTGGAAAAAATCTTCCCTTCTGACACCATGCTGATGTGGTGGAGGCAGAATTGGGAAGTAGTAGCACTTACAAAATACAAACTGGGAGCTGTTTTGTTGTCTGGGTTTTAGATAAAGCACTGAAACAAAAGTTTCTCTGCTTTCACTGTCAGAAATACAGTCACTGTACCTAAGCATGAACAAGGTGGCTGGGATTGTGCAGAAATGCTGACTGATTTGCAGGAATACAAATTCAATGGGTTGTGCTCCTGGGTGTTCAAATAGAGCTTCCTTAAGCTACTCTATGAGGGAAGTAAGATCAGGAGTCAATTCATTTGACTTACCAAAAACATTTTGTAATTGCTTGCAATTTTTTTTCGTAAAACTTAAATACTAAGAGAAGCTTCGAATCCAGTTGCTTAGAGGAGACATCTCCCAAAGCTGAGCAAAAAAGGGGAAAGAGACCAACCCCATTTCCTGATTTAGGTATCAAGTTATTTCTACATTCTTTTAATTTTAAGCAAAAGATTAGCAGTATTTGTCACAGATTGCTGAGGACTTTCCATTAACTCCAGAGGCCAGAGCACTTTTGCTTTGAGTGGATATGCTATTTCTGCTCTGTAACAGTAATTCTCTACTCAAACACAATAAAATTCCTTTAGCTAACCTTGAAGTAAAACCAGATTGATTATTTCTGACATGCGGTATTGAAATCAACACCCTGCTGTGGAAGAGGTGTTGAAGAAGGGCCTCTATCTTAAATGAAATATTGTTTCCCTGGTGTAAGGAAGAGATTAAAAACCTCAAAATGCAAACTCTGGCAATTGGATAATCAAGAAAAAGAGATAGCAGGGGCTTGACCTTTCAGCCAAGCACAGCATCTTTTCTAACAGTTGTATTTGTTGAATGCTGCCAATTACTGAAGACAAGTCATTGCTTTCATCTACCTGCCTTCCTATCATTCAGCAGTGATAGTGTAAATACTGGCTGCAAAGGGAGGAGCTGAACTGAAGATGGATGATCACTCTAACCCCCAGTCCATGCTTGAGGAGCCCTGTTTGTGGTGTGGAGTGGATGCAGCACAGCTCTAGTTCTTGGGTGGATCCCATTTTCAGGCAGGAGTCCGGCAACACTGAGGTTACAGTATGAAAACAGACATGTTCCACTCAGTTACAGGAACACAGCATTCCAATTCCAACTCAATAGCAAGTAATAGCAGAAAACCCCCGCAGACATTCACCTGTGTAAGTGTAGGAACAGCTCTGGAAGGCTTAGTAACCCCAGAGTATGCTATAGTTTCTCTCTCAAAGTTTGGGAGCATATGAACATTTTTGCTGACAAAAGACTTTGTCCTGGGAAAGGAGTCAGAATAGGCTACATGTGAGTTGTTCAGAGGCTATTTTTAAAGCATAAGGCCTTGGTGTCAGTGTACATTTTGTAGAGTCACTGCCTCTTTTCCCACTGCTAGAGCATATTCCAAGCTGCATCAAAAAGATGTTTTTTTCTCATGCGACTGTGAACAAAGCTCTGTCAAAGAAAGACTTTGTATGTAAACATTCCAAATCTGAATAGTTGATATTCACCTAGAAACTCACTGGATAAAAATTTCAAAAGCAAGTACACTACAAAAAAATCAAAACTGAGATAAAACTTGGAGAGTCCTTGGCAATTAGTTATACACACATAAAAAAACATATAGAAGATTGAGAAATTTTCAAAATAGAGAAATGGGAACTAAGAAATGCTAGAAACTCAAGTATCTGTGAAGTTTATTGTGCTCCCCAGTACATATGATTTCTAACAAAACAATTATATGCTGTGGTGTTTTTTCCCCCCAAAGGACCCTTGACTCCTCCAAAGCACAGGAGGGATGAAGCTTGTGGAGTGAAGGAGACTGTCGTTTGTGGGTTTGCCTTCTTCAATTTGACTAAAACCTTGCCAAGAAAAATTCTGGCATATCTATACTTTTTAAAAATTGCTGCACCAGATGGTTATTATTCAGCTTATGGAGGAGTTGATTAGGAATCCAGAACTTTTATGTGCACATGTCATCAAATTAATAAGGACAGTTTCTGTCAAAGAAAGGCTTGATTTGGTCTCATACAATTTATGGGCTGGAAATAGTACAATGCCATTCCCTGGTGTAGTTACCTTGCATTGAGTGTATTTCATCAGTAATGTGGGATGAGTTGCAGAGGCATCTGGTAAGAGTTGAGGATGTAGAACAGAGAAACTGCACTAAGGGTGTGGGACATGAAAACCACAACAGTGATTCACCTAGGCCAGGACATCTGTAGGCCTTCACTGGGAACTCTTGCAGGGATCACTGAGATCCCTGCACTTCTAGCCAATGCTCTTTTCCTCTGCCACTGCTTGCCCTGCTACTGAATGAAAATGAAAATATTCAACACATTTCTGGAGTTGGGCCAGCTATTCCACCAGAGCCCAAGGAGGAACATGAAAGTGCAAGTGTGTTATCCTTCCAGTGGTGGATATATCCAGGAACTGGTTTCTCTATGTTTAGATTTTTCTAACAAACCTTTCTGCTGAGAAATTTCCAGGTGTCATAATTTGTGTTGGTCTTTTCCACTTAGAGTTTTATTTTAATAACTTTCTTTACTCATTTTTTTTTCTTAAATTGAAGAAGGGGAGGGAGAAGAGGTGAAAGATTAAAGAGAGTTTTCATACTAAGGTTTGAAAAGACATGTCTGTGTATAGGGAAGTATTTGAAGATATTTTCTTACTTTGAGACTGTTGTTCAGGTGGACTTTCATCAGCCAGACTAGTTTCTTTTAGAAATTCAAATGTTGCATGTTCTGTATGCAGACTCTGATGAAGAAAATTTGCTTAGATAAAATAAAAAGCAAAACTAATTAAGAAATAAAAACATTCTAATTAAAGTGCTCAATGATATCTTGAGACTATACAGCATGTTATTTTTAATGACTTGTGATGGGTGCAGAGTTGTTTCCTCATATCCTTGTGACAAAGAAATGGAATAATTTTGTACCTCTGCACACAAAAACAGTGACAAAGGATTCATATAAATACATTGCCATGGGCTTACATCTCTATTCAGTTACTCAGAGAGTTGCACCAGAGCCCTGTTTTAGCTTGGCTCAATGAACAGAAGCCAGCAGGTGTTGAGTGTCTCTGCAAGTTTGACAGATTTGTTTTCAGCCAGGCTTTGTCTGTCTTGAAGTCACTGTCTTTTTTTTCTGGGTCCAGTTCTGAGCCACTGAAGCTGGAAGTTATATCTTATCTTAAACAGGGGCTCAGACAGTATCTGTAGGACTTCATGTCAGAAAGAGATCTAGGTACTCCAGCAGCACTAAAAATTATTATTAAAGTTAATTGAATTCTCTAGACAAGGACTTTCATAAAGAAGCTGGTCCCAGTTGTGGGTGCTGAGTACTTCTGCTATATGCACCTTCCATTTAACCTTACACAATAAATTTGAATAGATGTGTGTATACACAGGGTCTCTCAAGGTACTCATCATTGCCATGAATTGGCTGGCACTGATGTCAATAGTAGACTCCCCCTGGAATTCAGATAGCTGATACAGGCCAGTGCTAAGTGCCTCTGAAAATCCCAGCCTTATAATCCATTTATTTGAATGAATCCATTTCCTTTGAAAATGGAAAACTAAACAGGAATTTTTAAGGCATAATGCTACTGTCATCACAAATCTTGCACACTTAGCTAACATCTTCAAATCCAAAGAGTATAAATATGCTCAGGCTATACAGGGAGTGCTTGGATATCCTCATTAACAAGTGAATGCATCAGTGAATTCTGCTTGGCAGAAAATGTGTTGGCAACTCTGAGATACATCAGTTGCTGAGTTCTGGACAGTTTTTGCAGCTGAGCAGAACATCAAGATGAATCCCCATTCCTAGCTCTTATCTTATGAGAAGTTTAATATCCATACAAAGAAGGTAGGATGTCACTTTTTGAACTTTTACCTGGCAGATCCGAAATCTCTGTTTACCTGCTTTTGCAGAATAAAGGCATAAATTAACCGTGCCAGGATAAGTAGGCATGGATTTTAGGGACTAGTAAGCATTTGTCCCCAGACCTTGTAGGGCACAAATTTTGCTCTCTGAACATTGGAAGAAAATTGATTTTATATACGTGGAAGTATAGAGAATATGTGCCCTCATAACCTTTTATTCTGTAGGAGAAGACAAATGACCAAAGTAGATAGGAATGAAACTGCTCATTAAAGGAGCAAGAACAACAGTACTACTGACTGTGTAAAACCATGTGATACCTCCATATTATGTGCCACAGATGTTGTCCTGTATCTATTTTACAGTGCATAGGTTCCTGAACTCAAGCAGTACTTGGGGAAAAAAGGCTGTCAAAACAAGGGTTATCTGCCAGGGGAAAGGGAGAGAAGATTGCCAGTGGATAGCTGCAGGTGTTTGTCTAAAACTGGAGGAGGGGCCGGAAGAAAAAATCAGGAAAGACAAGAGATTCTTATGCTGCGACCTACCACAGTAGAGATGCTAGCAAAAATTCACCTAAAATATGGAAAAGAGAAATACATTTGGTGAGTGGAAAATAGCTGCCAGCTGCAGACTTTCAGAGTGAGTTTTAAATATTGCTGAGAGTACATTGCTCAGAAGTTAACTGAATCTTCTGGGCATAAAATTTCATTTTGCATGTTGCATTAAAGTGCTACAGCTCTCTGCAAAGTGGCAAAGTTTCCTACATAGGCTTGTATGCTACATCCATTGTGATATCTGGTAAATTTGTGCATAATCTGACATACATCTCTCACGTTATTCTTGCTTCCAATGAGGCAACCACATATGCATAATTAATGGCTAAATTTTATATTATCTTGGCTTTTATTTATTTTGTACTTCTCTTATTAGACCAAAAAGGAAATGTAGAAATAGCTGGGAAGTAATTTTTTTCCTCAATGAAAGTCTTAACTGAAAGCAATTTATCTAGTTTTCATAGCCAATTGCAACTGAAATATATGAGGCTTTTGCCATAAACCTGCTGTAATTTGTTTAAAAATATGATTAGTGCAAGTTTCTATTTAATTTAAATTATATTTTTATAGGAAAAAAATTTTCTGGCATGATTCTTTAACCAAATTGAATAAAAATTAGTTTCTTACTGTAGATAGACCACAGCATTTGTCACCCTGAAGGACTTCAGACTTAGAAATCAGACACTACCGTGAAGTAGCTTGGGAAATATTTAACAGCATACAAAAGGCACTGGATGGGTTTAGGGAAATATAATCTTTCAAGTGATATAAAAGAGGATATTTAAACATCAGAATATTACTTCAGTTAGAACCTCAACCTGGGCACAGGCTCATATCTTAACTGAAGGTGAATTCTAATTCTTTAACATGCCAAAATTCTTTTTCTGGGTAGTCAGCAAGTAGGTGTGAGGATGAACATTAACAGGCCTGTTCCCTTATCATTCAGAAAAGTGCCAAGTCTTGTTAATTTTTCTCTTTAAATGTGTACCAGAAGGATTAAATATCAATTAAATAACTATGAGAAAGTCAGAACTGTTAAAAAACCCAAACTTGTTTAGATCTGAATTTTGAATGTGTGATGAAGCACTGATGGATATTTTATTAGGGTTTTGGGGATTTTTTACTTTTTTTTTTTTCGTAACTGAGAGAATCTGACAAGAATTTTAGTTGGAAAGTTTTCAGAGGCCTGTTAATTCACTGCTCTGTTTATCCATGCCTTCTGCATGCAGCTGCAGAGCATTATTGTGTCAAATGTATTAAAATGAAGCACTGATTTAGTTAGAGAAACTCTGCAGGAACTGATGAAAGCAATCTCTTGAAAAACGAAGGAAATATGCTTCTCCAGAGCTCTTAAAAGGAACATTTTGACAATGTACCAAGCAATTTAGAAACCCAAATGAAAACCCACAAACAGTTGGTTCATACTGCCAAGGCAGTTATCCCTCCACAGTGCTATAACTCAGTACTCTCTTCTCACTCAGAATCGATTAATATGTGTTTAACCTTACGTCTGAATTTACGCCTTGCTGATTTCACTGGGAGTTAAATCCACACATAAATCTGCAAAAAATATGAGAAATACAAATGGCATTCTGAGATGGAGCAGGTATGGAAGAGGGCGTATGCAGTAAGTATGCCTATTGGGCTTGGAAATATTATCCTTGCACTTCAGGAAACCTGAACCTTCACAGATACATAGGCATCTTTGATCCTAACAATGTCACTGGGAATTAGACATTTAAATACCTCTTGAAAACCAGAAAAACAGAGTGCTAAGGTATTTAGGTAGCTAACGGTGTACACCACATTGCCTAGTAGGATTTCTAAGCTTGGTAATGTACTTAGTTTCAGCTGGTTTAAAAAATCCCCCAAAATTGCAATTCAATGAATCACATTCCTTCTAGTAATAATAATGTTGCTGCTTTATGAACGCTTTTGTATTGAAAGCGTCCCATTCAAATAAGTACCATATGATTTGTATTAATAACATGTTGCACATCTGTTCATTGTCGCTTCATTTGGGTTAGTGGAATGTGAGACACTGCAATACTTTGATTATCCTTTTCTCCTTGTTGTGTGATCTGACAAAATTGCAGATAATTTGAAAAAAAAAAAAAATCTAGATGTCAAGTCTTCACAGTCTGTAGTAGAGCACCGCAGCAGTGCTGGGCATACACAGTCATACCCTGAGGAAAGAGTAGGGAGGGACAGCATTGCAGTCAGCAGCCATGTAGCTCTTCAGGCAAGCATCCAGTGTCCAGTGAGTTTTGGTGCATGTGTATTCAACCTCTGGAGTTTTGGTGTCTTTAGAAAGAACTCATAAGGATCTTACATGTTATCCTGCTTACAATCAAAATCTGAACAAAAGGCCAGAGTGCCTTCTCTCCTTTTGTTCTCACCAGTTACTACAAATGTGAAGGTTGTCCTAACAGACAGGCTGATATCTGCCATCTCTGAAGTTCAAAGGAAGCAGAATTCCCCATGACTTCATGCATCCTCATCCCTCTCTGCAATCCCCTACCCACAACTTTCTTCCCACTGAAGGGTTAAAGTCTCTTACGTTCTCCACTTAACTTCATGTAGGCACAAAACTTTTACTTGTCAATATAAATAACTCAACCCTCTTAAAATCCTGTTAAATTCTTTTCCTCAACGATTTCCTGTGGCATTGAAATTCAGGGACTAATAATGTGATACTTTAAGACACTTTCCCTTCTGTTCATTTCATATTTTCTGCCTGTCAATTCAATCAACTTTTCTCTTGTAATTCTGTTATGGGACTGGGACTGGCTGTGAAGGATTATCAGAACTCTTTCCCCAAAACTTTTTATTATTTTGAGTGGTTGTTCTTATAGACTAAATAGCATTGATTATTTTAATTGTTCTCAATATTTAATCTCTCTTCCTCTCTCTTATCTGCTGTCCATGCAAAGCTTTATTTTTTGTGGCACACTGGATCTAGGAGTTGAGATAGACTACCCTGTGTACAGTATAAAGGGGAAAAAAGTATCACCAAATTATAAAATCCTAGTCTGTTCCAATATTTCCTTTAGCAATTCTTGAAATTTTTATTATTTTGCCCAATCACTTCCTTGTTCTAAAATCTCAGCAGCATGCCAGCCTGCTCACAAGTGCTAGATCTGTTCCTGAAATACTCTAGGTAATTTAGATCTCTAGGTAATTTGGATCCCAGCAGCGTATGAAAAATAATTAGGCTTTTTCTCCCACTCCATATCACTTCACATTTATCTAATTTAAATTGTAGCTGCCACCTGTGTTGCTGATAGGTTTGTTCAGTCCTGTTTGAGCTCAGATACTGGCTACCCCAGTTACTCTCATTTTGTTAACACTGCATTAACAGTGCCTTTCTTTTCTACCCAGAGTTAGAGCTAAAGGGATAATGTGGTTAGTTTCAGATCCTAGAAGGTGTGATGTTAGATAATTATGTGACCTGCAATTTGCCTCATATAAAACCTCCAAGATACGTGTAACCCTTACTTGTCACACAAGATATTTGTTATTACCAGAGTGTACCCAGGGAAGAACTTGCAAAGATTTTTGTTTGGTTGGTTGTTTTTTTTGTTTTTTTTTTTACTTTCTCTATTTATTTTTTCTATTAATTTTTGCTAGTAGAACAGTGACAGGACAGTTCTTATGTCTCCAAGACCTGTTTAGCCTAATCTTTGAATCATGTCTTCTTTTATTCCTGTTTATCAAAATTTTTCATAGGGATTCCTTGAAGCTATAAAGAGGTTGTGTCTGGGTTAGAGGAAAAAGGGGATGGTAGTGAGAGCTAATACATGGACTAGAAGTACATGCTTCATTTCTGTACTGACCGAGGGAAGCATGGGTGTTTTAACTAAGCTTTTTTTTCCAGAATTTGAACTCATTTTAGCTTGACTCTTAGGTCCATATGAATCAAAAGTGAGTGTAATGGTCAAATGCAGAAAAGTGTTGTAAAACTATCCTTCTCAGTGTTTTTCACATTGTCTGTTACCATAGCATCTAAACATTGATGACATGGCAACACCTGCAGCTGGTGCTAGCTTTGAGAATAATTCTAAATTCTTTAATAAGAGACATCTAGATTTTATGTTCACAGGCTTTCAAACCATTCTTATTAGCACCCATCTACCTTTTTCCACCTGTGTTCAGCAGATCTTTACACAGACATGACAGGATTTTGTAGTCAACAAAAAAAAAGAAGCACCAAAGATTTAGCCATTCTGGGGTCTTTGCCACTACTGCATGAAATATGTGCTCACCAGGTTGTTTAAAGTGCAACAAATAACCTAAAACAATGTAGTACTTGGTTAATTGCCTGAGGCACTTATTAGTGTCAGAGTTATTGTTATTGAACTAAAGTGCCTAGTTATGTTAGCAGTTTGATCACTGACAGTGAGATAAACTGGCAAAATTTTGTTATGGTTAGCAGTGTGGTTACCTGTCATTTGTCATCACCAGGAAGATCTCTATACTTGTCTAATTGACAAGTACACTGGGATAGTCAACAGCTTATCAGCTACTTCCATGTTTTCTTTTCTACTGCTATATGTAAGTAACACACTGTTTTTCTATAGAACATCAGATGTGGAACAGTGCAGTATACTTTTTCTGCTTTGAATATTACTGGTAGTTAGTAAGCACTTGATACAGATTGGATTGAATGAGGTTACTTCGACATTGTTACCTTCAGAACACGTCAGGTTTTCAGAGAAAAGGTGATTGGAAATAAATAATGACCTGATAGATGGATTTAGGTAGACTATAAGTCCTTCAGAAGCCTTCCAGTTCCTAAGGTTACATGCCTTTCTTTAACTCATCTTCCACTGAAAGCAAAAAAGTCAGGTTTTTGTCCTTTTTTTATAAAGAAAATCTAAAAATGTGTAGTTTAGGCTTATGGGATACTGTCTTAATCTGCAGAAGGCCTGAAATGGCCAAAAAGAACTGCTGGGCAATGCTTCAGTCAGTGAACTGTACAGACAAGATAACAGGGCAGAGCTAGGCAGTGTGTGGTGCAGTATTTTGTAGGAGTCAGACTGCCATAATCTGTCACGGATAACAGTGTGGTGATTGAGCTGCTTATGCTTAGATGCCCATTCCTTTCACTCTGTCCTGAGAGACCATTAGAAGAGGAAGCTCTTGGTTGGGAAGCTGCTGAAATAGGAATAGTTGAGCCAAGGCTACAAGAACAGGAATTCATAGCCTGCGTGTAAGAATGAGCAGAAAATTTACATTGTCCTAGTTTGAGTCTAGCCACTGTAAACCAAGAGAAATTCAATAGTCTTGTTCCAGTGTTTGAAGCAAGACCATCTGGACAGAGACTGACTCCCAAACACCAGTGCCAGCTCACACATCCTTGGTAAATATTTGTGGATGGATTGCCCAACTCATACAGGAGTTCTATTGGAAACACTCTCCTGGAACTATAGGAATTGTTGAGCCTAAGGAATTTACTCCCGGATTTTGTGAGTGGGCTTTTCTTCAGCCCTCCCTCTGGTGGACTATTGAGAGTTCAGAGTTTTTTTAAGCAGAAATTATGGAGGAATTGCCCTTTCTTACCCTACACTTAGATTTTGGAGGAATACCACAATTAAACATTTTCATGCCAATGGATTGGAAAAGGAAATCTGTAAATCTCACCCTATGAAGGAGCAACAGTTCATGTTTTTTGTGAAGAAACTCACTGGAAAGAGAATCTCTGGTAAAAAACCAGAGTTCTTATATTAACTATAGGCACCTAAGGAAGTACCATGGATATCTTAAAATGATACTTCCCACCTGCTTTACACAGAATGGCATGGTTCTGCCCCTGCAGGTAAATACCTCTCTCCATAGTCTGTAGAAGGAGCCTAATTGACAAGCTAAGCTGAAATCCCACCTTGGACTGCTAGGATAAGAAAGATCATTGAAATATTCAACATAAAATAACTAGCATCACAGCCTTTTTCTGAAAACAATCCTTAGCAGTGCTTGAAACATGGTCCTTAAATAGTGATTAAGCCAACAGACAAAAAAAGATATAGAATGTCTTGATCCAAAAAGTCTGCATTGATCAGGATGATGGAACTTGAAGAAGATGCTATGATGCTACATTTCCTGATAATGTAGCATCCCGTCTTGCACCTAAGCGTTCCTATACTCTCCCCAGGACTCTATCAAGAGAAACCTTGCACTCCCTCTCACTTTACTTTCTACTCTCCCCAGATCTGTGCTTGCCAAAGGAGCATGCTTGATGCAGGACAGAGCAGACTTCTTTCATAAACCCCACAACCTAATCTCAACTTCACCAGATTCAGCCTAGTTTTGACAGATTTTACCTGTTCACATACCAACACTCCACATCATGGAAGCCTCCAAGACTACCCTGTGTGTGTACAGCATGGAGACTAATCCTCAGAAATTCAGATCAGTCAACTTCTTTTCATTCTCCCACATATCTTCTCTTTCTGTATCGGTCAGTGAGGGCACAGCTGCATCACATACAGAATTTTGCAATATGTCAGTCTTGTAATGAGCCACCCTGAAAAAGGTATTTTAAATATCTATTCCACTATGCTTCTGCTTATAATTATGCTATACCTTGGACTATACAAATGACACCTTTATCTTCTGAAGTCTTTCTCTGAAGTACACTACAAATACAATATGTGTGCCCCTGCCTACAGGCATCTCCTTCAACAGCCCTCCAACCCTTGGTGTGGATATTTTCTAAACTTATCACTAAAGCAAGACTCTTATGGACCAACATACACAAACAGACCCATAACAGCTGAACATCAACTGTAAGAACTACCAACACATCTCCTCAGCTGTTACAATACCTTGTCCTCCACTGGCCCATTGCAAGACCTGGAACTTACAAATCCTGTGTGTAGTGTACTTTAGCAAGCACATCAAATGTGTGAAAACAAACAACTAGTAAACACCAGAATGAGTGAAAAATTGATGCAAAACAGACACACTCAAAGATTTCAGAAAGAATATTTCTCACAAAACATTAATTTCATTTTTGTGTTTTCAGTTCTTATCCTCAAGACAAACCTGCAAAATACTTTCATAATAAGTACCTGGGAACTACAATTCATAATGGTGTTAGAAATAATGAATTGAGTAGACACACACTAGTTTTACAGCACATTATGACTTCTTGTTTCCATGGCCATTAGTTCTCACAAGTCTATTTGTTGATAAATGGGATAGATCACCCCTCTCCTTTTCTTGCAAGACATACCGATCTGGTCATCTGTTCTGTTGCAGATGTCATTCCTCTGTTCCTGAAGTACCTGCTGTGTTTTCTTTCAAATGATCTAACTGATTAACAAATTCAAAGTGGTATTTCTCAGCTTGTATGTAACTCCAAAGTTGTCTGCTTTTATTTCAATGCTGGAGAAAAACTTGTAGGCTTGAAAGTTTGTCTGGTTTTGCTTATACCAGCAATTAAAAAAACCCATCAAAAAAAACAACCTCCTTCTCATTCAAATCTTTCCTGGCTTAGGAAACATGCCTACTCTTCTAGGCTCAATTATATAAGGTAAATCCTATATGGTAAAAGACTAGAGATTTTTAAACTGCTTGGGTGTACACTGAAAAAGGGAAAAAAATTCTATCCTTTGAAGTAGGGACATCCAAATTCACATCTTACCACACTAGTTGAAACAGGGCACAAAGATAGTTATTGTTTTTCCAGTGGTTGCACTTTATTTGCTTGGTTCTGACCCATCTTTCTTCTTTGTGTTTTTTAGTGACTGGAAAACAGTCCAGTATGGTTGACTTGATGTTGTTGTAATGGATTGGGTAAACCATGTTTTGATTCTCTGTATGTTTTGCAGTTGGCAGATATGCACAGCACTTGTCTGAAGCAGCTGTTGATGCAAAGGTAGGTCTGTCAGTTATTGTTTACATGGGGATAATGGTGTTGCCCTTATTTGAAGCATTGGTTGCAGGCTTTGAGGTTTGAGTTTTGATAGAGAAGGGTGTTCCTGTCTTTGGGGAGTAGAGAAAGCCTGAGGCCCCATAGTGGGAATGCCCTGTCTTGTGCCTTTATAAAAATGCTTTTCCTGCCTGCATTTACCTCTGTAGAGCTATTTGTCTGAATTATTTGTTGGTACTTAAAGAGCAAGCTAGTGTATAATGTTGCCTAATGTAATCAATTTTCTACATTTTGAACACATTTGGATAAACTTTTCAGGGAATAAATGTAACACCAAAGCCCAGCAGTTGCAGCTTAAATCACTTGTACACAACACGGTCTATTCTTTCTTAATGTATCTGCACTTGCTGTGAGAGAATTGGGTTAAATTTTCAACAGAGAAAGTACGCTGCATTACATTTACAGGTTCCACTGCCTTGGGCATAGGAGAATTGGAATTGAGATACTTTTCCCCCTTCACATTTCCTTCATTGACTGCTCTTCTGAGAAAAAAAAAGATTATCATTAATTCAGGCAGTAATAAGTGTTGTTAGTTGGCACATCCAAGTCCAGAACATCAAAAAGATGAGCAACATATAAATCCTCCTGCCCTTAAATATGTTAAAACTTAAAACATCCCTGAACTGTGCACTGCAGCAGCTGATGGCTGTGATGAATCAGAGCAACCATATGTCAGGGAGAGAGCTGAATGATGAAGCAGGAGGCTTAATTTTCTAAGCTTCAGAAGGGATGTCAAATATTCACTAAAATAAATAAATAAGTAGATAAATTAATATTGGAAACTGCCTGAGTTCAAGAGAGGAACAGTGTTTTGAGTTGGCTACATACACAGGCATATCATACAAACACACCCAGTGCTTTTTGAATTCTGTGCTCATCTGCTCTTTTGAGCAGCCGGTTGAACACATTGGGTATATAAATATCCTGCTCTGCGAAGTAGTCTGTCTTGTGCTTATGATTTCAGCAACAATAACATATGCTCGTTTGTTGTTGTAGGGTCACCTCAGGTACAGTGGTAAATCAAGTGGATTTTGTGGTCCATTGGGGATTTTTGTGCATAGGGAGGATTCACTGATGTTATTTCATGGACACACTAGGGTAGATTATTACTATGCCTCTTAATTTAGACACAGCCTTTGTTAGTTTAAGATTACAGTGTTCCTTTCAGAGTTCTTTACTGATGTAGCAATTTCTGGGCTGCCCTGTGGTCAGCCAGCTAGTAAAAATGTTAGGTAAAATCTTTGACATTTTGTTGGCAAATAGGAGACAGACATTTCCAACTTGTAAGAGTAAGCAGGAAGAAGGGATTAGTGTTATTCCTTTGATGGTTTAAAGCTGCCTGATTTGAACTTTAAAAGAGTCCTGTCCATTCAACAACCATTTAAAGAAATAGCACTGAAGTTACCTATAATCTCATAAGGAGCTATAGTCCTTCCTATTAACTGTGTAATTTTGTGGAAAAAGCCTAGATTTACCTCTTTGAAATTTTATTGAGTCCTTTTAATACACCTTATACAATACTGAATCACATTCATGTTGCTGAAAGAGAATAAGGTGGCCAAAATTTTGCTAATTTCCATGATCAGGGAACATGTTTCCTGAGCCTGCACAGCATCCCTAAAAGCACTCCTCTTCCTGCTAGTCACACAAAAGCCATGACAAGGAACAGCATGCTCCTCCCTTTCTCCTTGAAACTAAGAAGAGTATGTTGTGTGGCCACCCAAAAGTATTTTCAGACTTTCTTAACTTTTTAATCACAGATCATTGCTTCTTTTCTCAAACCAAAAGCAAAATCCTAGTTTTGGTTGTTTGTTTTTGTTTTTGTTTTTGGTTTTTTTTCCCAAGGCTGTTGTATGGGCCAAAACTTCTGTATTAGAGGAAATAAAGGAAACTGAAGATTTTTGATATGTTTTTATTAACAAAATGTCCCCTGTTAATGTAGGCTCATGTATACTATGGACCTCTTGAGTTACAGGAAGAAGTATGTTGGAATTAATGTGGGGTCCTTGGGGCACTTTCAGGAGCTCCTGTGATCCAAAATCTCATCTTTTCATTCCTGCACAGCATGTGCATGGCATTTGCTACCATAAAGAGGTCAAATTAAGTCAGTAACTGTGTGTGGGAGACTTGCTGACAACAGCAGTCATGAAACCAGGCTCCCCCCGTTCTGGGTCCGTTACCCTCACAGAACAAACCCGTACAAAGAAGAGGCAGACTGGTTTGTTCTTCTCTCAGAGAGCCATTGAACATGAAACGAACTCCTAGTGCCATGGAAAAGTCACAGCCAGCACAACTGTTATCAGGGGATAATGGTCTTTTTGTAGTCAGCAACGGGCTCAGTGCTGTATTTGCTGACTGTGAGCCCCACAGTATAAGGCATGGTAAGCCTACAGCACTATCCACGGCCTGCAAACAGAGGAATGAACCTATGACCCTCCCTCTCTTCACTGTTACAGAAAAACCACCTTTCTCATGTAAATGTCCCTCTTTTGTTTCCCGGTGTTAGCAGCAATGATGTCATATATTCAACCATCTCTTATTTTCCAAAGTGTATAAAGCACTCGTGAATGAAGGACCTGCAGTGGTCTGAAAAGAAAATCACAACAGCCGATCAGAATTAAAGTCCAGTATTATTTAATATTATGTGCCTTGCTCACACTACCCTCTTGAAAGAAATGTCAAATGCATCCCTTTGGGTTACTGCTAAAATGTGTAACAGTAGAAAAATTGTCACCTCCAAAGCTTTGGGAACTCTATAATTAATTTTTTTATGTTTCTTTTTTTGTGTGTGTGATTCAATATCAACTAAATTTTCTCACCCAAGATATAATGTACTGCTTGTCAATATCAGTTAAAATCATGTGGCTACAATAGGAGAGACTCATTGGAAGCGTTTTCTTTTGGCACACAGCTGTACTTTTTGATTTATTGAAGCAGAATTGCCTGCCAGTTACTACAGTAAGTAAGACCACATTCAAAAAAAAATAAAAAATGACAAAACCCTGGAAAGCAGAACCTGTGGTGTTTACAAAAATATTTTGGGAAAAAAAAATTCTTTTTAAATTGAAGCTAAATGGTTAAAATTCTGCTGTGGTAGGTTGACTTTGTTGTCTTGCTCTTCAAGAAGGAATAAGAATCTGAAAGCTGAGTGAGAAGAAAAAAAGGGTTAGCATTTCTGTAATACAACAGGGGATTTTACAAAGCATTCTCTTGTTCTGTATGCCAGGATTGAGCCAGAATTACCATGCTCTAAAAATAATAAGAAAATCTGTTAATTATTTATATCTGCTTACTTGACTATTCATTAGTATGTGTTGGTTGTCACTGTAAAGACAAAACCCAAAGATTTGCTGCCACCAAACCTATTACAGTATTTTAGTTTGCTATAGCAAAAAATGAACCAAAGAATGTACAAGCTGTAGGTGAACATCTTTTTCAGCATGCAGAGGAGAGTATGGAAAACAAACGGGGGCAGCCAAAGATGTAATAAACAGTATTTATGTGCCAATACATGTACATCAGTTGTATTTGTTAGGGCTCTGAGTCTTCAAAGATTTATGCCAAGGGACTACTTGGAGTACATAAAGTCTTTTAGTATCACTGCCTACGTTATCTCTGGGTATTGAATTCAAATGTTTAGGTATCAGTTGCAGAAATGAAAGAACAGTGTACAGATAAGTAACAAAAACATTTATTATTATTTTGTTAAAAGAGTGCTTGCTGTCAAATTATGCTTCTTGAAGGTAGGTCAGATCCTCAGCTGGCACAAAGCAATACAGCTCAAGTGAGGTAAATGAGTCTTCCAACATATATAGTGTGAACTTGTACTCATCAAGGAAGGCCTTCAGGACAATGGAGAATACAGCAATTGAAATTCCTCTACAAGAAAATGCCAATCATCATGACAAGAAAGGGAGAAACCAAGGACTCCAGAGAGCTGATTTAGGACTAAATCAGAAGAGGATAATAACACATGGAAAGTGAAAGTGGATTTGATTGAATAGGCCACCTATCTTCTCACAACTAAATTTGATCATGAAATCAGGCACTCATTTGTGTGCGTTACCCAAAGATTCACATGGGGAAGTATACCAGGAAGCCCTCTACCACAAGAAAGTATCAGATGCCTGTGAAGCGTGTACAATTCTACAGAGTGCAGAGGGTGCAGATGAATATTAAAGCAATATTCTTCACCTTGGGGTTCATCATCATGTCCTTTATTGCCCAAGAGAGCTGCATAGTCATCAGTCAGTCTGCTTTTCAGAAGGCATTAAAAGTGGTCTTCATTAAAACATGATTTTCATTCCTTTTTTTTTTTTTTTTACTATATGCTACCGAGCCTATAAGATACTTTTGGTCTGAAAAAGAAACTGAAAACAGACATGACCTTCTCTCCTAATGGTTCGGGCAGTCACTCTGGATAGTTACTGCTGAGTGATGTACAGAAGTTGGGGAACAGGCACAGTCTTTCTAGGTAAGAATGTTCTCTTCTTTACATTAAACAATCACTGCATAAAATTGTGAAAGTTAAAGTTTAGTAGCTTATGAAGTACACTAGCATGCATGATTTCATGTAATGAGTCATTCAGGCAGTGGAGAAGTTTGTAAAATGTAATGTTTAATCTGTTGATTACTAGAAAGTATTCAGTTAGATTCCAGGAAATATTAATGAATTAATACTCTTTTAAAATTCTCTACTTAATGTTTATTCTTCAAGCAGTGACACTTTGATTTGAATGGTTTACATGAGGTCAAACTTTAGATTTTGGGTTGTGTCATTCAATTAATTGTATTTTTTTTACCAACCCCAGTGGGCACACTTGGACAGTAAGGTCTTAAAGAAGGGCAAGAGACTGTTTGAGCTCTAGACTTTACTTCAATTCACCTAGTAATTGAAAATCACTATTAAAAAAAACCCCTTAAACCCAAAACCCCACCTCATGTAACATGTTTTTTCCCTCCAATCTGACTATCCATTTTTCACCATTTCTCATGATTGGTACCCAATAAATTCATGGTGGACAATAATCAGAAGACATCCTTGCAAAGGCTGAATACTCACCTAAAATACTGTGTCTCATTTACCCAGGCCTGATCATTAATAACAAAAGAAATGGTGTCATCTTTGAATTTAACTTTCTGATAAAGATATATTCTGGGGCTGACAATGCATTATGAAAAGGTATTTGCCGCTGGAAGGAATGAATTTGATAACTTCTGGTGTTTTCTGACCAAAAGGACAATGCCTTTGATTTATTGTGACCATGATTTATTGATGTCAGAAATCCTTTAATTGTCATATTCTGTGCAAAATGAAAAGCTAAGTGATAACTGCATCTCAGAAACCAGAAGGTGAAAATCAGAGTTGATGGAGGAAAGGCTGTCAGCCGGACCTTTAAATTCTAAGCTCTAAGGCCTAAGTGATGCAAAGGCATCTGGCTGGACCTGCATTTTCACTTTATATTTTTAAGAAAACTATTGTAGTAAGATGCAAACAGTTTCACAGAGCTTCTCATTTTGCATTCCTCCTACACTCACAAACAGTTGTATACACAGAGCATACACAGTATGCATACAGCTAAAAGATCACAGATATAGGTATTCACTGCATTATCAGGGCTGTTGTGTGGAGCAAAGTTGGATCTCAGTAAGGTTCAGTACCAAAATAAGCCAAAAGCGCTTGCTCTTTGTCATGTAGTTCACTAGAGTCTATTTTTCCTCATTTCTTGTTGTAATGATAATTTAATTGTATGAAGTTGCTTCAAAACCATGCATATTTCTTTACATGTCCTCTGTTACCTAAAGCTATCGTGTAAAGGAAACAAAGTGAAAAACCATCAAAACAATAAATGACATCTAATAGCTTCCCATGAAAACAGGCAGTGTTTTTACAAGAAGGAAATGGAAGACACAGACATAAAACAGAAACAAAGATTTTTATGATGGGTTTTAAAATAAGAATCATAAAAGTGATGATGGGAGCAAAGAAATCAAAAAAGTTGAACCTGAAAGAGAAAACAATACTTAGGAATGACAACAGAGAAGAAAATATGCCAAGGTCATATGAAAAGGATAAACAGAGAAAGACAAGGAGACAGGAAGAGTTTGTTTGAGCACAGCAACTTCTATCACATTTCAGGCAGATATGCAAAGAAAAAGGAAGAAATGGAAGAACAAAACAAACAAATACAGTAACCAGAAAAGCACAGATGTGCACAGTTGTTTTATCTCCACTGAAACTACAAAGCAAAGAGAGAGCTTTTGAAGAACAGCTTTTTCAAGGAAAAAAAAAAAAAAGAACAACAAAAACCTGCCTGGCAATTCATCTGACTTGCAGAAAGTTTAGAAAGGATGGCAAAATAAACTGTGAATGTGTTTTTGACCAGTCTTGATCTCTGGAAAGAATGTATGCCTGTTTTTTTGCTTGAAAATGTTGCCTGATTAAATAATTATTCAATAGTAATATTCTGTACATGAGCATAGAAGACTGAAAATCCTGATGTACAAATAGAAGCTTGGTGTTATCAGTTGCTTTACCAAATCAGAAGAAGGAAGTAATTCATGTTATATTCAGTACAAGCAAGGATGCTACAAAAATCTCCACGCACTTCCAGAGTACAGGAAACATTCCAAAACTGCATGGATACACTGCTATAGATGTATAGCTTGCGATCAGAATAAGGATGAAATTTGCGGGCTACTCCTTATATTATGACAAAAAGAGCAAGATTTCCCCTTTTCTTTAAGAGTGCAAGTTATGTCAAACCCCCAAATATCTTTATACAATTGTCTTTGAATACTCTCTAGTGTAGTACCTAGCATTATATTGATTTTATATTTGTTGGAATAATGCAAGGAATTCATAATAGGCTTTCTAAGTGATATGAATACGTAAAGTCATCTGGAAATTGTTGTAAGGTTTATATTGACACTTTTGATTTTCCTAGAGAGCAAAACTTGAGAGTACAAGATAAATACATGTACACTTGCTTCTCTGTGTGATGTACAGAAACCTCTATATGCCTTTTATTCCCCTCCCTTTTTTTTTTCAAAGGGAAAACCTGTGGAGTGCTTTAGCAGTCATCCTAAGCAGTCTGTCTCTGCTACTGCACAGTCCATCTCTTTAGCACTTCATATGAAAAGTTTCATCCAAATCTCTGAGTACTGAGTCATAGTCTGCAATATCACTCAGTAGCTAATGCTTCTACCTGAGCAACTCCCCAAACATGTTGTAGAGAAGATTTTGTCTTCAGATATTGAGTTTCCAGTTAAACAATGCATAATGGTTATTTCTCTTCTTGGCAAGATCATTTCACTTTTTACATAAACCTGGTCACATGTATGGGTCCTAAATTCTTAATTACCTTCTGTCTGAGCAGTGCTGTTCTTTCTTCCTCCAGAACTACTGGGGAAGTGGTTGTACTCCTGTTCTCAGTACAGTTGCTTATTCCCTTTTGAACATACCTACCTGGGTCTCAGAAGTGGATCACATTTGTACACTGTACAGTGTTGAATCAGAATTTCCTGTACACATTCCATTTGAATCAGCAATCCTAACAATGAGGTTAACCAGAGTACCCAAGGGGACAGACAAGGGTGAGATACAAAGCCTCATTGAGAAGGAGCTATCAATTAGCAGACACCCATTTACTATTCAAGCTGCACTAGAAAGTAATTAAATGTAAGCAGTCCTTCATTCAAAGCTTCAGGAGCAAGTAAATAAACTTAATGGAAGCCACAGCTATTAAATGAAGACAGGACACGGGCAGTCAACATCAGTAAAAGGCCTTTGGAAAATAAACTCTTTCATATTAGGCTTGGGGAGGGGGCATAGCCATGGACTCTGACCTCAGAAACCTTGCCCTAGACTTTGGAGGCTCTTGCTTATGGCACTGTACAGTTGAGTTTTGTTCTTAACAAAGGACTGGGGTTATAAAACTACAGTGTAACCTCTGCAAGCTGACAAGACTTATTCTCTAGGCACAGGATGAATTTTTCAAGGCATTACAAGTAAATGATTAGTTTACACGTTCCAATGAATTAAACTGGACTACTTAAAACACGGGGAAGTTTCATGGTGTGGGCATGCATAATTAGAGCAGCCATGCAAGATAATTTCTCTTTGCTGATGCCAGTGGAAGGCAGAAAAATAAACCATGGTGTCTTTAACAAAATGGTCTAGTTTCATCTGTGTCAAAGATATTCAAGTCTTTTGTTGAAATTACATTGGTATTGCAAAATATTCCAAAGGGGCAAGACAAAATTTCATTTGTGCCAAGAGTATGCACTTCCAAGTCCTAGTGTATTTGAGCTTTCTCATGTTTAACAGTGATTTTACTGTGTTTGTTCATTGTGCATGATAACTAAGCAGCATCATGTGTTGCTTCCTTTATTGTGAAGCCTGCAAAACGAGTTGGAACTCTAAAAGCTACTGGCTCAAATCAAGATCTTTCATGCCCTTAATGGGGAAATTATTTTACACTTACCCCTTGCAGTGAAAGCTAGTACAGGAAATACAGTTCATGCAATAACAACTCTTTGAGTACATCTCTATGGGAGTCTTTCATCACATAGATACCTGAGGAAACTTGTGGGGTTCAGTCCCATACTGCTCTGGTCAGCAACCTGTGCCAGTGTTGTTTGATATTTTGTCTCCCTTCATTAGATTTGAATCTTCAAAATCTTCATGAGATCCATTCCAGCTAATTTTATTCATTTTATTCATATTAGACATACAACCTGAGATGTCCTTTAGGCTCCCTTGGTTGTCAAAGAAGTTTGGTAGATGCCTCTCTTTTGGTTTAGGCTAGACAACCCATTTTTGAGCTAGCAAAGACTGGCCCACAGGAAACACACCCTTGCTATCCATCACCCTTGTGTACTGTAGTGAAAGAAGCTGAAGGGATTTATCAGTTGTCTTGAAGTCTTTCCCTTCCTCACAGTGTTGCTTCTACAAAGAAAGAAGATCTCCAGGAAAAGTGGCTGTATTCACACTTACGTTTCACTCTAGCTGCTGGTACAGTGGCAGGCTTATATGTTCATCAAAACAGACTTTCAACTTGGGTTTTCTTCTTTGTGTTTATAAAGCTTTACAATAATCTTTACGGTCACACAAGTGATCACATGATCTGGTAGCTGAGGTCTCAGCTCTCTGTCAACAAGACAGGAAGAGATAGGGCACATTTCAAAGGTGCTGTCCAGTCAGTTAGTAGGACTACCTACAGTACTAACTGGACTGGAAATTTGGTTTTCGAACTTTTCAGGAAAAGCACTTTTCATGGTTTGGACATAATTTTTTTCACAGACTATTAGATGGTAGCTATCTTGCTCTTGATATAATGCATTTAAAATAATAATCCTTGCAAAATACTGATATTCAGAACAGGGAGAATGTAACCTCTTTAGATGACAATATCATAATTGATATGCATTAGCTAGAAAATATCCTTTTTGTGCTTTAGAACCGTAACACCATTGTTTCTGGATAGCTGGGATAACATTACAGGATTCTTATGTTACATACACACATCTGACAATACTGGGTCATGGTTCCTGTGTTCTCTAGAGCACAGTTAAATGTACAAAATCTTATTGTGTTCTTTATTCTACCTTTTCTACTGTTACCAAAACTTCCATTTATGCTGAAAACATTTATTTTTGAACTTTCCCTGTGGAATTTGCATACTGGAAAATTGCTATTTCTTTCTTATTTTCAGATTTACAATAAGTTTATCTTTTATCTATCTGACTTTTTTTGATGCCGACTCCTGTCCTTCTACAGTACATTTTATCTCCGTGAAGCCTGATTTCGGGCATATTTTCACCCTCTCTCCATTTTCTACAAAAACAACAACTTTTACTTTTTTCAAGATGTGGTTTTAGGTCTGTCTCAAGATTGGATGCTACTTTTGTTTGTGATCAACACAGGAAGAAATATCTCATTCTCCTTACTCTAACCCAGCATTGGCTGAATTTTTAAGGCTCCTCATGCCTTTTGAGTTTTGCTTTGGCTCTGTGATCTGGTAATCTCAGTGCTGAGCTTTCTCTCCAGCATATTGAGGCTGACCTATCTCTATTCTGCAGACTGATACCACTTTAATATTTTTTCTTCTAAGCTTCAGTCAAGAACATCTAACAATCTTTTCTGTATGACTTCTGAGAAAAAGAAGAGAAACCAGCATTAAATTATGAGTGCTGCTGATTCTACCTCCCTGTAAAAACATGGCTTGTGTGAATCAAAATTAACAAAACTTTTATAGGGGTTTGAAGTGTTGTCTTCTTTGGTTTCATGTACAAAACCTATCTCTCAAAGCTGGTATTTTTTCTGGTCATTCAGGAAGACTTGGGACCCCCATCTGATAAAAAGAATTGCTCTTTCTTACCTAAGCCAGGCTGTTAAGCAAGTCTAGCAGCATTGCCTTGATAGTGCTAAATTTAACAAATCCTCTTTTCTCTCAAATGTCAATTAATTTTCATAGCTAAACAGCTACTGGATTTCTACAGCTGTGCTGGAGCTTCTCCTCACTACCTTCTTCCTGCTGGTTCTCTTTTGTATGATTAGGCAGTGGTCTTTTGTGGCAAATTTTATGTTTCAGCACAAAATAAAAACGAGTCTTCATCAGAGTAACAGATTCAATAATAGAAAAACCAGAAATAAAAAAAAAAAAAGTAAAAGGTAAGAATGTGATTCTGTCTCCTAGTTAGTCTAATTAATGTCAGCACTGTTGTCATTGGCTCCTGGGAATAAATTTTCTGGCAAAAAAGAAAGAGGAAGGTAATGTGGAAGGTTTCAAAACTGTGTAAATTAGTAATGCACCACATGGGCTTTTGCCTTCATCCCTCTACATGAATTTGGGTCAAAAACTCTAGGCCATTCAGTCTAGTTTTTCAGAGCCCCATTGTACACCAGCACTCAGCACCAAGTGTGTTCAGCTACTGCACGGCATCACAAACAACAAAATCAGGGAACTCATAAAGCTAAAGCAAAGAAAATCCTATCCATCATGTGGGAGAGTTGATTACCAGAAGTTACTGATATCTTTTGGCTCAACCCTGTTGCCTTCATAATGTCCATAGGAAAAAAGAAAAAAAAAAGAGTGAAAACTCCCCAAAGCACACAACGTTAAGCCCAACCTTTCAAAACAACACTATTAAAAAGCTCATGGCAATTACAGCCTTAACATTACAGCTATAACTGTGCACAGGTCTCATCAGAGAGAAATCAGAGGCACTATTAAAGCTCAGGTATAAATATCGAATTCTCTGTGGATTTTTATAACTTTTTTTTAGGGTTCAAACAATTGTTTCTTTTTATCTGAAATCCTCCAGCTCTGTGATGCCTTAAAATGCCTAATATATTTGACATGACACATTATTCTATGTCACTCTCTGTTACACAGACTGCTTCTTTAACCAGTACGACAAATTGTCACAGGGGGAGAGACATCAAGAGGAAATACAGGAAAGGAAATATGTATTTGAATTTCAGCAGGGTAGTCAGGATGTGAGGCAGTGGCAGGTGCACTGTATGTATGATAATCTGCAAAGTAAAGTCCTTGTACTAGACAGGAAAACGGACAATCTGGAGGTGGTTTTTCCACAGCCTGGAACATCTGGGTTTTAACCGTACAGGACGAGAATTTCTAAAATTATTATTCTCCACAGTAAGATCTTACTTTTTAGGGCTGCTTAGTGCAGATTAGTGGAAATTGTTAACAACCAAATTCTCCCTGAAAATGCAGACATGCTGAGTGCCTTTGAATGGCTGGAGCATCTTTTTTTCATTTTCTATTATTATTTTTTTTAAATCAAAATCATGCTTGAATACTAGGGCAAGGCAAGTAGACTAGGTTACAGGGGTGCCTTGTAATGAAGCATAAATTAACAGTCCAGTGCACCTAGATGGGCTGTATATCCCTTTCATGAAATCACTGGCAACAGGATGGCAGATAGGAAGTATGAAACAGGAAATCACCAGCAGATTTTGTTCTGTGATTTGCTTCAGTGATACCATGACAATATCGGCTGCATTCCCACAGGGCACAAATAAAGCGGCAGTTCAGGAAGCCTGAACTTAGTTCCCAAAAATCTGATCATACCAACCAAATTTCCCAGTGCTGGGATAATGCAGCTCCAACCAGCTGCTAAATTTTCTTCTTGTAAATCCTTTTCAAAGGATAAGGAAAAAAAAATCACAGTTGGCAGAGTCTAAACCAGGCCAGCCTCTTCCATTCTTCAACCTATAGACTATCCAGCTGGGCTTTGGAGGTGAGACTGAAAAAACTGTGATTGGTCCAAAGTTTATTATTCCTTGCCAACCACTTATAGAGACCTATAGTGCCTTTATGCTTCCAAGAGCTCTATGGGGTAAGTATTGACTGGAGAAAGGGTGGTGCTGCCTCTATTAGTGAGAGCATTCGGATAAGCTCTGCCATATCAGCCATCAGTATACCTCATATCCCTTGCCAGAGTTTTGGAGGAAACTTATGAAGAAATCAGCCAGTTATTTACTGCCTAGGTACTTTTAACCCCACACTTTGACCATGGATATTCATAGGCACTATGAGCATATGACTATGAACCACAATCAAGTAGGTTAAGCTTGAGACCAGTATGTGGTTGTAATGAAAGGGAGCACTCTTACAGAGTCTGAATGGAGTTTGATTTATCTTTCTGGTCTCTGGGCAATTTTGTAAATTTTTTCTTGCATTTCTTCATTCAGTTATATCTGTTTGTTTTTAACTCATTTTACCGTATATATTTACAAGACTTGACTCAGAGCTTTTGAGAATGATGGTGACTTAGGAAAAGAGTTGTTGAATAATACAAACAATTTTGGATATGGAATATTTAGATTTTTCTAAATTACATTTTTCCCCCTAGTTGAAATTTTTGTTCATTTGGAAGGAGAAATGTAGGCATGTGGCTGGGATTGCTGGCATCCCATCAATCTGTCAGATCAGCAGAGCTCTTGACTCCTGCTTGACTCTGGATATACATAAATGCCAGTCAAATGGTAACTGCATGTATTAGATCTGTCTGAGATGAAGTTCATGTTCCCACAGCAGCCCTCACAGTGCTTTGCTTTGCACAGGAAAGGTGTGGATAACACACCAGTGTTTTGGCTACTGCTGAGCCATGCTGGCACAGCATCAGTACTGTGTGTCAACATTCCTTCCCTGTGCATTGAGGGCAAAATCCTGGGAGGGGACACAACCAGGCCAGCTGACCCAAATTAACTAAAGGGATATTCCATACTATGTGACATCAGCTCAGATATAAAAGCTAAGGGAAGGCGGAGGAAGGGGGAGGCTGTGTGTTGCTTACAGTATTTACCTGCTGAGCAACCACTCCACGTGCTGAAGGTTTAAGTGCAGGACTTTGTTTGCAGGTGGCAGGAGCATTGAGCTGTTCAGAATGGGCTGTTACCAACCATACAATTAAAATAAGCCCTAAATCCCTTAACAGGCCTTAGATTATTCACTAATTTTGCCCTAAATTTTGTGTTTTCTCTTTGTGAGCAGTACATACTCAGTAAATGCAATTTTCTTACCGTTACTGGTATAGCAAACTAGCATTCAGCTTTTTAAAAATAATGATTTATGAAATTCAATGAATGCTAGTTCAGATTTAAAGTAAATCTATTGCTATAAGAATGATATTTTGTCAAGCTGACTCTTAAATATGGGATTGAAAAATCCATTCTGGTTTGAAATTAGGCATGCAAAATTCATAAGCAAAAAGAAAATAATCAAAAGTAAAAAAAAAAAAAAAAAAGACTATTTTTGAATGATGCAGCTAAAGCCAGATTAAGTGTGCCAGTTTCAGTCATCATTGTGAAAAATATAATATATAATTTGACAAGGGAGTGGATCATCATATTGCTTTTCTAGTTGTTTTTAGTTGGGGTTATTTTTCTTTCTAATTAGGAAAGTCAGCTTTCCATTTTTAACATTCAGAAAGCTACTTCTGAGAGAGCACAGTAATGTCATACAGATCACTTTGTAGGTCTACTCTCACCAAAATGTATATCCAGAAAGAGCTACTTCACACTGCAGGTGCAAACACTGTTTGCAAAACTCTCTCCATCTGTTAAATGAAAACAACTCTGAATGAAATATATTAGAATGTAAATCGCTCTAAATATGCATATGCATACGTTCTTCCCTACTCCTTTAACTATGCTGTTTATTCAAAGGAAATCTCCTTGTGTTGTAAAGAGTTGAGTTTTTATCAACTTAATATTTGATGTTTCCCAGGTAGAAACAGGTGGGATGTCTTTAGATGGATTTTAAATTGATTATAGAATGGAGACGTGCAGAAGACATACTCTAGATTAAACCTGGACACCAAGACTAGGTTTTGCTTTGCATCAGCATAGATTGTCACCTAACAATAGTGTACTCTGTGTCTAGACAAACTTAAAAACAAGGCAGGCATCATACATACAGCTGGAGATTTTCCCCCTAAAATCTGTGGCAGCTCCCTCAAAAGATCCCCAGCTAATCCAATTCAACTCTTTAATACAGCCACCTCATGCCAAGGTGATAGCAGTGAAAACGTGAAGTAACTGAAGAAAAGATTATTAAAATCCAAGCAAAATTTATTATAATTCCAGAATAATTCTGAATATATTTTCTCAGACATTTCAGAAACATCCTTATTAATTTTCGGCATGATTGGGACAATTTTCAGTCTAAGATTTTCCAATAGAAATGGAAGAAAATTATTGGATAAAGTTAAAACAGGTTTTAATGATGATGAAAGCAGTTTATAACCACACTGTGAAAGAAAAATTTGCTATTTCTTCAAAATACATACCAGTCTGTCTACCTGCCAATTCCCTTAACATAGAGTATACATAAATTTGTGTATTAAAAAAAATTACCTAAGGGTTTGCTTCTGACAGGTGCTGAGTGCCTGACAGAAGAAGCTCAGCTACTGTCAGGATTCTGCTCAAAATAGATGATTTTCACCGACAGCAGAACAACTGTGAAAGAACATTTCTAACCTCAAATAAATTCTAGCTTACCAACTTCGCTTTCTGATCTGAATTGAAGCAAAACAACTTTATTTATAAGAGATTTGTTTTAGGTGTTTTTTTGTTTAAAATTTGAATTTATAGACAAAAACTTGTTTAAGGTTAAGTGAGATTGCTGTTTGCTTGTTTGTTTGCTTTTATGTCCAGTTTCCCATAACTGAAACTAGGGGAACTCAAAAATGCTTATGAAGAAATTATTAATTTTCATCTAGTCCCAGAGCTAGGATTTGACTCAGATGCAATGGAAATGTTTCTTTTGACATCAAAACAGTTCAGCAGAAGTCTCTGGCTAACCAAGTAGGGAAGTATCTCCAAACTTCTGACTGAACTATAGTCATGCTAAAAATCTGGGAGCTTCAACTTTTGCCATAGCACTGGCCATAGCAATGCCAAAATGCTAGTAAATAATGCTGAAAAAAATTGTTCAGTCATAAAATTATTGCTCTTTACATGCATGAAAATCAATGAATTATTGTTACCTCCATGCTTCAGCTTTTGTACTGGCTTATTCAGACTACAACCTTACTATGACTGAGATATAAAATCATAGAATAGTTTGGGTTGAAAGGGACATTTAAGGAAAAATTAGTCCAACCCCTTCTGCAATGAACAGGGTCATCTTCAGTGGGATAAGGTTGTTCAAATCCTCATCCAACCTGACCTTAAATGTTCCCATGATTCAACCATCTACCATCTGGGTAACCAAACCCAGTGTTTCACCACCCTTGCTGTAAAAAACCCTTCTTCCTTGTATAGAGTCTGAATGTACTTTCCTTTCATTTAAAACCATTGTTGAGAGATAGTTGTTTAGCTGAAATAAGTTGTAAGTCGAATGAATTACATAATGTTATAATACTGTGTGATTCAATGTGTTGTTTCCTCAGCATTCCTTGCTTAACATGAGCAGCTGGATTTGTTAAAGCCTTAGGTCACAAGCAATGAACTTACACTCAGGCGTGCTTTCAGCTGCAATGGAGTTAATTTTCTTAGTAGCAATTTCCCTAGTAGCTGTGCTGTGTTTTTCCTTTGACTTTTTTGTGCTGAAGACCCCAGAGATGGATACAGTACTCCGTGCAGGAGCTCATGAAAGCAGAATAGAAGGGAAAAATCACTTCCCTTGACCCGCTGGCCACAATGCTTTTGGTGCAGCCCAGGATACTGTTGCCTTTCAAAGCTGCAAGCACATACTGCTGGCTCATGTCCAGCTTTTCATCTATCAAAACTCCTTCTCCTCAGGGATGCTCTCAATCCCTTCATCCCACAGCCTGTGTTGATACCAGCGGTTGCTCCAACCCATGTGTTGTCCCAATCAGGTGTTGCCCCAATCTTGCCCTTGGATTTGTTGAATGTCATAATGCTCCCATGGGCTCATTCCTTGAGCTTGTCCAGGTCTCTCTGGATGGTATTCCATCCTTCATGGGTGTCAGCAGCACCACTCAGCCTGGTGTCATCAGCAAATTTGCTGAAGTCCCATTGTCTGTGTCATTGATGAAAGTGACACTGAGATTAGCTCAGTTGGTGAGGGCATGGTGCTAATAACACCAAGGTCATGGGTCTGAGCCCCATATAGGCCATTATCTTAAGAGCTGGTCTCTGTGATCCTTCTGGATCCCTTCCAAATCAGAATATTTTGTGCTCTGTGAAATTAAACAGCACTGGTACCAATATAGTCCCCTGAGGGACATAGAGCTGTTGATCACTCTCTGGATGTGAATATCTACCCAATTCCTTATCCACCATCGAGTTCACCCATCAAATCCAAATCTCTTCAATTTAGAGGGAAGGATGTCATGCAGGACAATATCAAAGGCCTTACAGAAGTCCATAGAGATGACACCCACAACTCTTCCTTAGTCCAGTGATGGAGTCACTCCGTCATAGAAGGTCACTAGGTAAGGTCAGGCAAGATTTGCCCTTGGTCAAACTGTACTGGCTGCCTTGAAACACCTCCATGTGCCTCAGCATAGCTTCTAGGAGTATCTGTTCGATATAGTTGCTTTAAAGTTGCCTTTGCAGTCATTTTGCATGTTTACCAAGGTAATTCCCAAATTCCATACAGTTTTGTGTGTACATGTATACTTGGGTTTTTGTTTGACTGTTTTTATAAACTGTAGAAAATAAACTTCAGACTGCACTGATGTATCATGCAATTTATGCAGAGGAAAGTATTCAAACATTCTTTCTTTTCCTCAGATTAGATATGTGTTTATTACAAAATCTTGAACTGCCTATGTGTGAGACAAGGTAAAAAAGAAAATTCACACAGTTTAACACATTCAGTACTAGATTTTAGTGCTTAATTTTATGCAGATTAGAATGTAAACACAGATAAATATAACAAGACATATCATTGCTGAAGGCTACTAATGTTTCTGCATGCATGAGAAAATTAACTGGCACTACAATAACTTTGTTGGGGAGCTATGCCCAAGTAACTCCCTGAATATATATTCTGAAATAAAAGTGACTTTATTCTGGAATGATTATTCCCTCTTGGAAGCAGAGTAATTATTCTGGAATAAAATTGCTTTTATTCTGGAACTGAAAGTCTGCACTGGGGAGTTATTCCAGAATAGTTAAATTATACCAAAATAGCAATAATGGAAGTTATTACAAAATAGTTCTGCTGGTTAATTTCCCCCGTGTAGAGCAGACCAAAGGTGGAGTAACATCAGAATGTATCATACATAATTACGTGAGTGATTGCTGTAGAGTAAGAAAGGTTTTAAAGGGAATTACTCCCATTTAAGACAACTACTCCTCCTCCTTCTTCTCCTCCACTGTCCCTGCCCCCCATCCTGCCCCAAATAAAATGCCAATTAATTAAGTCCTGCAGCTCAGAAAGCTTCAATAAAATGAAATTTAAAAAAAATAAATAACCCTCCTCCTGAGTAAATTCCAGAGCAAGACAGTAAATTATTGCAGCCAATCCCATCCATATTAGAAGAAACATCTATGGCTGGCACTACCCTGTCTACTGTCTCATACATGTATCGTGTATTGTATTGTCCTCATTTCCATTCACAGTGACAGCTATCATCATACTGCAGAAACAAAAACCTCTTGTGTCTGTTCTTACTAAGCTGTGACTGTTTCAATGGATTTCAATTTGTGTCCTGCAAAGTGTCAAAACTCAGAATACTGGGTTTTGTGAATCTGCCTTTCTGAAACAAATACTGCGCTTGGTGCTTAACCCTTAGCTAATGAGATATGGGGCAGGCAGAAAAGAGGGAACTTCCAGCACTTAAAGACAGGTACTTAGAGGTAGGAAAATGAAATAAACTGAAGGTCTGTAGATATGGCAGATCTCAGCTTTCTAGGGAGGCAACATGAAAAGGAGCAGCTTGTGGGGTTTTGTTTGGCCTCTACCTTCCGCCAAGCTTTTCTTTGCCGTTCAGTCATGGGAGCTAGATAGTTGGGAGAAGTCTAGGATTTGGACTTCATTAAATCTAAGATTGTTCAACACAATTAGACTTGTGCATAGACTTTTAAAGTAAGAAATATCCACTTGCACTCCAAGGGTTCTGCTCCACTCTATTCTGCTTCAGCATACACTAGCTGTGGGTTAGGCTCCCCCTGACTCCTCAGGGGTATTAAATGAGTAGCATTGTCAGGGGCACACTCCAACCCTATGGAGCTCTGCCTTGGCTTAGAGACCCTCTCAAAGATTTGTATTATTTACACAGAAAAACAAGTCAGAGTAAAAGTGTATGAGGGGAGGGGCTACGGGGAGTATGGTGCTGTCTGTGCCTATCACAGAGGGGAAAAAAAGCTTGCTCCAGCAGGATGCTCCTGGGTCTGAGGCCTAGGTGATCTAGGTGTCTTCCCTGCTCATGCTCTGACATGGAAGCTCCCCTTCCTATGCCATGTCTAATCCTTGCAGACTATCTTGCTGTAAGTCCTTATTTTATGTGTTGGCAACCCACCTGCAGTATGCTAATGTTTTGTTGACACCGAGAATTTGCTGTCTGTCAATAACGTTAGAGGGAATAAGCACTATGAAGTAAAAAAATCTCACTTGAGAGAGATAGACAACACGAACTTATTGCATGTTGGAAGCATTTTGGAAGTCAGCTGCTTTTCAAATAATTGGATTAATCCTACAAGACCCAAGACCCCAGGACCCTCATGATATCACCAGTCAATTGTGTGATTAAAAAATGAACCCTAGAAAGGTGCTTTGTGGCTTGGAGGCCTCTGATTTATAGTGGTAAATTGAGTACCTCTGTGCACCTCATCCTAAAATTTCAGAATATCTAAGAAAAAGAGTAGAAAAAGCTAGGTATATTTGTCAACTACAGTTCTCAAGGCCTTCTTTTGTCCAGTCAGTTGGTTATATGACTTTCTAGCTTCAGATGCCTAACCTCAACTCTGTAGCCTGTCAGCTTATGGAAACAAGACTTGGTGATCATGCTGTCAGTTTGTGTCTATTTGTATATTGTCCTCTGATAGCTTTTGTACACTTTGGTTGAGGTCAACAAAATATGACTGAGGAAGACAAAGTCTCCAGTAGAGTAGTGTTCCAATGACTTCTTTGGAAGCAGGTGCTCAGTGAAGGAGACAGACTATATGACCACAGGGTTAGCAAAACACCTCCTAGGGAGCCTAAGAAGAGAGGTGCATTATAGGTGTGAGAAAGGTCTCAGTCAGAGATCATGCTTATTTCACCCAAATGAGTTAGTTATGGCACATATATTGCATTTTTGGGCTGCGTTGTTTTTTTTTTTTTTTTTTTTTAACTGAAGGAAACACAAATTTATGTAGTTTTAAG
>JAWWEE010000122.1:17666046-17686944 GCA_035221455.1 Xenops minutus | reverse complement strand
GTAAAGAAATGAGATGGAATACTTCCTTAGTTATGACCCAGTTACCAGGAAAAACCCAAACCAAAACCACTACACTGAAGGGAAGTGGCGCAATTACTCTAAATGGGCTCTGCCAAGCCCTTTGAAAGTCCTGTTCATTAAGACACATGATAATGGACAAATCTGTTCCACAGTGCATGCTAAATTTCACTTCAGGTTTTGTCCTCTTTATATTTTTCTCACCAATTCTCTGTGTGCAAAATATTGGGTGTGCACATTCCTTTCTCCATTCCTGCTCCCAGAAAGTGAGGCAAATTGCACAGGAGTGTTCCCAGCAATGTTCTAGCATAACATTTATCAAAAATAGATGACCTGTGTTACACTTCATCCATTATTTCTCATGATCGTAACAGAGGGTACTACTGTAGAAAACGCCCACAGTTTGGCTTCTCCAGTAATCTGAGCTGAGGAAATGTCATATTACCTATGTGCCCTGAACAGGAAACAAAGATTGTATTTTGTCATCAGAATATTGCCTTTTCATTTTGAGTCTTTGACACAATTGTATTTGCGTTTACAATTCTAGCCTTAGAATTGGTTAAGAGGTTTTAAATTCAGAGTGATAACGATTTCAGCTTATTAAGTATCATTGCTATATATATATCTACTACTTTTGGGTGGTGAGGCAGTGATAACAGGTAGGAACTCATACTACTGCAATCATACATTCTGTGATCACCAGATTAAAATCCAACAGACTAACAGGTTTTAACACAGTAAGAAGCAAGATGAAGTGGCTTCCAGCTCATGACCTTGCTGACTAGCCTTCCCATCACAAGAGAAAGGGGATTCCTGTAACTTTTACAGTGGTTCTTCAGCCCCTAATCCACATTTCCTTTGGGGTCTCAGACCCTTTCTCTACTGCATTTTTTGCTTTTAAATTACAAACTTGTTAATGCTGAATAAACATTGTTTTATGAAAGAATTAAATATTGAAATTTAAATCTATTAAATAGTAGATATACTGGCTATATTTAAATGTCCTTGTCATGGAAGAATTCAAATGAGTCCTTTCTGTTTCACTGATAGTGTCTCTTTTGAGAAACTCCAAGTCTGTGCTGATTTGTCCTTTCTTTGTCACAGTGTCATTCATGCCTTTGTTTCACATGGTCTTACTTCTTTAATTGGACTGTATACCATCAGCAGTAGTTCAGGGGCTGAACAGTCACCTCTCTGTACTGACACAGAAGAGTGTACTGACACAAGAGAGAAAATATTGAATGTGGTCTGCTCTTTTAAGAAAAGTTGGGTATATGTACTCAGTAGAGTGTTACTGATGCTATAGTCAGGCTGACTACATTGCCCCTAGGATTGGGTTCTGGGGTAATGCTAAAGTTACTTTACCCTTTTATACTTACCTAACATACTCATGCCAAATAAAGACAACTTGAGTTACCATTCTACTCCTAAACCTCCCATTGACAAATGACCCAGCAGTTTTCATAAATTCAAAGACTTAGGTTACTTGGTCTGCTCTGACCTTTTACTATGACCTCCAGCACAAACAGACAATGTAGTTCATACTTTTACTCACTGGACTATCTTTTTGCAAGGATAAAGCAACAGTCAGGAAAACAAAGCAAGATGCTTCATGTTAGACATTCTTCTCCAACTGACTATTATCTTTCTACCCATAAGCCAAAGGACTGAGAACTTTTGGTTTCTGCCCTTTAACAGCTTCTCAGTTAGCAAAAACAGATTTTAGTGGGACACCACTCTTCTGAGGACAGATTTTGACAGATATTAGCACATTAAATGTCAAATAGAAGAGAAATTTTCTGGTTGGGGTCATTTGATATTGTATTGTATTGTGCTATGTGACTGCTTATCTCAGGTTGCAGAGGTTATTTGCTGCAGGGAAGGCTGAGAATGCCATTAGTGCACTGTGCCCTGAGATAACCTGCAGCATATCATTAAACCATCTAATGACTGTATGGCCCATTGACCTCCATCACTCATTTGCTAACAATGTTTGTTATTTACAGGCTCTAGGGAAATTACGGTTGAGTTATCCCTCACCCTTCCCTTGCTGCTGCCATCACCAATACCTGGTGATATCCAACAGAAAAATTTAGAAAGTCAGTAAATTTGCTTTAAAGGTATGATCTGGTATGTATGTGAATTAAGTCTGTGGGTGTGTTTACTGAGTCCCCCCCTTCTGTCATCACCCACCCTTCCGTCCCCACATCTGGTATCATCCTTGTCACTGAAATAATATTTTCACTTGGCCATGTCTTGCCATTCAGCTTTGGGTTCTGCTGGCTGAAACTTTCTCTTAAAAGCATGTTATGCAACAATCTAGAATGGAGATCAATCCAGTGATGGAAGAAACTGACGACATAAATAATTAGTACCTGTACTGAAAATGTCACTTTACCCCCAGATTCTTAAAATAAAGCAATTGGGACTCTTAAATTGCTATTCATTTCTGCTGATGTGAAGAATTTGCTGCTGCTTATATTAAAACACTTTTTCCATTAAACCAGGTATTTTCAAAGGCACTTAACGTTATTAGACAGCTAAATCTTACTGGAACTGAAAGGTCCTGGCTTTGACTTTTGTTTGTTTGTGAGGTTTTGGAGCAAAGGTGGGTCTCCAGGAAGTGAAGATAAGGTAGTTGTTTATTTAAACTATTTTTCAGTTAATATTCAGTAAAAAACAATAAAAAAATGGTGGTGTTTTCAGAGTATATTAAGCTTTCCTACTGGTTAAAGGTCTATTCAGCAAGCTAAATTAACCTGCTGTTTATCCCAAGTATGAGCAATTGAACTTTCCTTTGAGGTAAATGAGGGCTAATGAAGAATGTGAAATACAGATGGAATAATATTCCAATCACGTGCTTGCTTGAAACCTCACAGAGAGGGGTATAGCTTTCACTGCCTTCAGTGAATTATGACAGTACAGAACAAGGCATTGTGTACTGTTAGAATTAATTAGCATTACTGGCTCCATTTGAGGGTGACCAGATGTCCACAGCCAAAACAGGACACCTATCTCTGGCTGCCAGGATTTCAAAAGGACAACAGCGTGCAAATCAAGCCAAATTATGTTTGTACTGCAAAAATTGATTCAGCTTTTGGGATTTTCCTGTGCAAAAGGGAGTAATAACATAAATAAGCAGTGTTTGTGCTTGAGAGAGTTTGATTCTGTTACCATACCTACTGCAGTTTTTCTTTTTGAAGCAGGACTGAGTTTGCTGGGTTCTTCAAAGTCTTGCTCTTTATTGTTTCTTCAATTTCAGTTCTTCACCATCTGTCAAATGGGGTTAATAAATAATGATATTGTAAGCATAACAGTGAGAAATACAAAGGAATGTATAACTGGGATACAGATCCAGCAAGAATAAATAATCGGGCCAGCTAAGGACACTCAGGGCATCAGCTCAAATCAGTCTATAGAGTACCACAGTTTAAGGACGGTATTAACAAGACATGGTATTAAGTCACCAAATAGCGTTTTACAAAGCTGAATAAAGTTGCAACCAAACAGAAGGTCAGTTGTTGTAGTCTAATAATACAAAACCGATCATAATCTAGGATGCACCATCAGCCGGGAAAAGCTTAGCATGATGATAGACAAATGAATTACTGCAGCTTAATGACATCAGCAGAGCTACAGGAACTGACTACAGCAGTGTCCTTTGCCACCAGCAAATGCTATCTAAAATGCATTAAACTAATGCGTTAATCTAAACCACAGCAAACTTGCTACGCTGCAGTAATTCCATTCCATTTTGTGTCACAACACTTTAAACTTTTCACTAGGTTTTATTTAAGTCAGATCAAAACTTCAGATCCCCAACACAGGGATTTCAGAGGACATACTCAATTTAATGTTGCTTTCATTAGATTCCAGAATAAAGACCCTCACATCCAAATCTCCAAACTCCTGAAGATTTACTGACCTAACCCCAGCCCCTTTATTGTCTTTTAATCTGATCAGTTGTTTAATAGAAAATCTTTCCATTGTTCTCTCTATTTTACTCTTGATTTTTGTCAAGGTATACAATGATGTGCAAATACCAAGTACCTCTGAAATGATTTTGTGATGAAACTGTCACCATATCCCCCCATAAAGTAAAGCTACAGTTTTATTAAGCTAGGAAATATTCTGATAATCAGTCCCTCCTGCTTCTGAGTACAAGCCTGAGAAAAAGACTCAACACAGATATTTTAGACCTTGCAAGTTTATCATAAAGATTTCAAATAGCACAGAAATCATATCCCCTGCCAAGTCATGTAAATGGTTAAGTTTCCTCCCTGTATAAAGGGTTCCTTTTAACTTGCTTCAGCTCTCAGCTGTAGGAGTTCATTATGAGTTCTCCTGATCTGTTCATAAACGACCTATTCAAATCTCTTCATGCTTGTAAGTGTGAAACTGCAAACTCACTTTGAATGGAACACTGGTTTGGTTTCTCCGTTATCTTTTACTTCTGCAATCAATGAAACCTTATAAAGAGTGGACATATCATTAACATAAAGAAGACTGCAGTAAATCACTCTCATCCAAACAGAAGCCCAGTGAAGGGGGAGATGGTAATAACACAGACCTTCCCTGCAAGCGACCAGGTCTACAGCACAAGAATTTCCTCGTAAACAGGAGTTTGGTGTAGTATCTTAAAAATGTCTTGAAAAAGATGTGATAAGAGGTACCAGTCCTGTGGGAAGGAAAGTGAGGCATGCTTTTGTTGCAAGTGGCTGTGACTCAGCTAGTGAACAAGACAGGAAGCAGACTTCTTGGGAAAGAGAGCTCACATGGTGCAAAGAAGGAGCTGTATCAAAGTGAATGATCCTAGATTCCTTCTAAAAACCTCACCCATCTTCAGAAAATGGACAAACATGATGAGGAAACCACATTAGGGAAACAGTGCAGCACAGTATATATGTTATACTATCAGAATTCAAATCAACCATGTATATAATCACTTATGTGGGCTTTGTGCCTGTTTGTTTTTAACTGCCAAATATCCTTTAAGGGTCAATTTATAAATCTGGAGAGCTGCAAGATTTGGGAAATGAGAGGGATGTGCTTAAATTACTACACAATGAGGGAGTGACGGCCCTAGACTTGACTTGTGGGTCAATATTGCAATATAATTATGTGTCTATCAGGAAATAATGGAATGAAATGGTCATAAAGGATGTGGAAGAGAAAGATGGCACTGTAGTGTTCTCAGATGAAAGGAGGGCATGGGACTAGATTCCTGGAATTTGAACACATCAGCCTGGAAAGCTTTTAAGTAGGAAAGGCTTACCCAAAGCCATGTGTCAGGAATCTCTTCTTTAATAATTACCTGCAGACTGTGACAAAACTACTTCTTGTCTTTCTCTCAACTTAACCAAGGAGGCTAACAAGCATGAGGCTAACCAGTCAGGAGCCTAGTGAAGAATCCAAATCCAAACTACATCAATGTGAAAAGAAATTATCATCTTTTAGCTGTAATTTTATCTTTTGTATGTTAGCCCCTCTGGATCCCATCATTAAATGCACAACAGTGTTCTTTTTGACACTTAATAATTGGAGTGGTGCTGATGCTAACTATGTTGGATACCAGACTACTCTTTGGTACCCTTCAGTACTTTACTGTTTCCTTAGTAGTCTACAGAGGTGATAACTGTGTGGAGAGGGTCTGCTGAGGGTTTTATTTTTGAAAACCTTAGTAGTTATTGTGTATTTCTGTCACAGCTTTTATGGTGTTTCCGTGATGGTTTGACAATTTTTATTTTCAAATTGACAGTTCTGATAATGAGGTACTACTCAGGAAATCTGTAAATCTTCTGGTGAATAAATCCTCTGTATATTTTTGTTTAATGTATTTGGCAGCATTGTAATGGATTTAAAATTACATTTATTGTGCGTGTTACTGTGTGACAAGGGATGGATTTCAACCACTCCTTTCCTGGGAAATACAGCATTATTACTTGATGCAGAAATACTGCTTTTACATATAGGCTACTTATCACAATTTAAACTTGCTCTCTGACAGTGATTCACATAAACCTTGCGTGTTCTGTGGCCAAACTGGGAAGCTCAACAATCACTGAGTATTATCAGATTCTCATGCTTCAAGGGAAAATATATGGATTATGATTACATTAAAGCTACTGTTCCTGCTTCCTGCTGTACCACCTTAATATTGCCCAGTCCAAGAGCAACTCCCACTGTGATTCACATGGAGCCTCTCTGTCTGACCATGTCTACTCTTCACATGCATCTGTCTGCAGCAGGAGAGGAGGGAAGTGGGAAGAGAAGGGCAGGATACCCAGCATTTCTCTGCTCTTGGACATGTCAAAGCAGGATTTTTTTTTGATGAGTCCTAATCATTCTGATTTGTTATTCATATCTGGTTTTGTATCTGAAAGCATATCCTAACCTGTTCAAGCAGACTTACTAAAGAAGCCAACCTCACAGACACACATGTGGAAAGTAATGAAATTGCCTGCCACAGAATTTCTCAGGAATCCATTCCATCAAATTCCCATTCAGGTCCCTTAAAAATCATTCTCCACTTTTATGTAATACCCTTCTTCATAATGAGAGATTTCTGTGAGAGTCTTTAAAGACACTACATGTCCAGGGATTGCCCACAGGATTTTTGATTAGCTTTCATAATTTAATCATGAATCAGGATTGCTTCAACCCACACTTACCTATTCCTGCCAGAGCTACTCTTAGCAGCAGTTTTGTGCTCTTCTAGCTTCCCACAGAACTGCACAGTTATCAGGGAGACTTACAGTCCTTAAACAGACTCTCTTATCAGATGAGTGTCACTAACTTCAGTGCCACAACAAATGCTTTCACTACACAGCTCCTTAGTGAGTTAGGTTCTGTCAGACTGCTGGCCTGTTGGGTAATTAGCCAGCATGGACTAGTCAACAGACATTAGATGGGCTTTTATGCTTTTCTCTTCCTCTTCTTCCTCCTCACCAACTCCACATCCAAGGGGCGCTGCCTGTGTATAACCATCAATGCCATTACTATATGTGGCGGCACATGCTATACTAGAGACACAATGTTCTCTCTCCCCTCTTCCTATGGTGGCCCCACGGCTCCCACTGGCCTGGGACCACAAATGGAAGAATGCTCCCTCCAGATTCCTGTCCTTTTTATCCACTACGAGAAACACCCCCAAAACCCAGAAGAAGCAAATGGAACATTTTCATTCCAAAGTGTTCCAGAAAGGGCATGGGAAGTGGCAACATTACAATTCTCTTTTTGGCTTTGATGCTTTCCCCCTGTGATTTAGAACTGTCTGTTCTCATTATTCCTTTATTTAGTGTATGGGTGCAAGGGCAAGAACCCAGAGAAAACTGATTTTTCTCCCTTTCTTTTATTCCCTCTGAAACTTGTAGACCTGTTTTGGTTTTGTTTCTTTTTTCAAAAAGAAAGAAAGAAAAAAGAAAGTGGCAAGAAAACCCCCCTAATTTGTGAAAAACATGCGTTGGCCTGTTTTTATTGCAGTGAGGTAAATTGTTGTAACTGCCAAACAGAGTGACTTTTTTGCTAAAATAGTTCTCTCTGATGTGGACATTATACCAGCTTAACTAAAATAGAATCGGTTTTGTTTTCTCCTTACTCACAGTAGCCACAACTGCCAACTTCTCTAAGCAAATAAGCTATCCTGATGTCATACCTGGACCATGGTTTTACAGAAACCTTTGAGACAGCTGTCCTTGCCCATTAGTTTCAAAGTATTTCCATGATTGCCTAGACAAACATACAGTGGGGTGGCTACTCCAGTCTATGATAGTTATAGTACCCCCTTGCCACTAAAGACAGGAAGTTACACAGTGTGGAAATCCTCTGGCTTGTAAATACTGTACCAGAGACTATAGTGAATGGGAACTCAAGGGGTTAATTTCAGTATACTAGAGAAATCCCTGAATATAATGCCAGAAAAGCTTATGGTGATATTGGCCCAGATGTTCCCATTTTTATCTGTTCTTTCTTTTTCAGATTTTTCTCTGCTCTTTTCTAGATCTGATTATAATAACTTACTAGAGAGCTGTTGAGTGAAGGAAGGTATTATATCATGGAATCATAGAGTGACTTGGGTTGAAAGATACCTTAAAGATCATCTAGTTCTAACTTCTGTGCTTTGGGCAGGGACACCTTTCACTAGACCATTTCACTATATCATATTTTCACTAAATATACATCATCACTCTACTTTTTCCAAGGATTTGGGCTCACACAGTGTATTTTTTGTCTCTTTTTCTTTCTAAAGCTCATTTGCTCCTTTCTAAAAAACCCAACCTGATAATATTTCACTTCAGAATTCACACTACCAATCCCAAGATGACAGTTAGCAGAGGATATGGTACAAACTATATCAGAACTAAAACAGAATCATAATGCATGGTAAAATTAATTTGAATACATTCATCATTAAATCATCCATGAAGGTATGGAAATATTTTTTTAAAATTATAACTTTGATGTTATTAACTATGACTTTAACGAAACTAATTAGGATTTTTTCTCTTTTGTCACTATGACTGATACTCTCTCATTTTGGCTGAAAATGTGCTTTCATGAACAAACCAAAATATTATGAAGAAATGACAATAAGTGAAATATGGGTAAATAATATCAACTACAGTATTTTGTAATATATTTTTTCTCTCTCATCAACAACTACTCATATAAGTCACATCTAAGAAGGTCACAATCATCTGATCTGTTCCACTGAACACAAATATTTTATTTCTGTTGCATGCCACCCATTAATTCCTTCACTCTGTGTCTAACATAGTGCTGTGAGAACTTGCTGTCTTCTAAAACACACTGCAAGGGTCGAAGAGATTAATATTTCTTGCAAACAGACACACATTCCACTGTTGGAGGTCACTTTCCTTCCTCGTACCCTTGTATGAATGGAAAGAGCAGCTTATTCTTAGCAGGACTCTCCCCATGTACAAATTTTTCTCCCTTCCCAAGAAAAGCTTTTGTCTTTGTGTCCACAAATTAGAATAGTCTCAAAATTGAGGCAGGCCTCAATTATGTAATGAGATCAGAAGAAAACACTTTCCCCTGTGCTTATAACCTTCAATTTTGTCTTTCACTAGTTATTTTTAAGGTATGTATCCTCATGACCCAAGGCAATCCATAAATTGTACATTAATAAAAGCCTTGAAACGGCTTGAGATAACAGACTTTCCTGTAACAAGAACAGGCTGAAAAATTATTTCCAAGAACTTTTATAAGTTCCTGTATTATTATTTAATTACTCCATTTCATCTATAATGGTACAACTGTAAGACAGGAGTTCAATTGTAACTTTTTGGCACCTTAAAGCAGGTCTTTCCATCTGCATGGAGAACTGGGTTCTTCTTGCTTAACATGATTAGTCTAAAATGTTAGACAACTTATCTGAACTATTTGTCTCTGCTCTCCTCTTTATCATCTGTGGACAAAATAATACACTGTCCCTCAGTAGGCTGAATTGCCTCTATCATCCTCAAAATTCCTTCAACAAGTATCCAAACAGTGTCTAGCTGAGAGAAAATACCAGTTTTCAGAGGAAGAAACTTAGATGACATGAATCCTATTCTAAAGGAACAAAAATTGTGTAAAGACTCTTCTGAGTATTTTTAAACTCTGATTAAATGTATTATTTACTTTTGTAAAGTAAAAAAAACAATTATTTGACAGTGCTTTGTAAAATCTGGATTTGTATGAAGAGAATCTTCACTCATATTAGGTATTTTTCTAAAACTGGTGTGATCTTCGAAAAAGCTCTTGCTTGCCTTCCTAATTCTCCCTTTGCTGCTATTTAAAGGAGTGGTGAAAAATGTGCTCAGTCTAATTTGGACAGAGATAGTCCAACCTAATTCTATGCTTTATTTCCAAGTAGTCTGATCCAAAAATCCATTGAGGTCATTGATGTTTAAATTGGTTTTGGCCTCCAATGGAAACATATAGGAGCTCATTTTGTAGCTTCGAGGCATGTGCTGGTACCAGGCATAAGTGCTATTTATCCATTCCATGCATAGAAATCCAGCCAAAATAGGCAGCCAATTATTTTGGCCCAATTTTTCATGGTCTTCATGGAAATGAAAGAAGGGAACAAAATCCACTTATTAAAACTGGCCCATCTCCATTTTATTCAAATGGGTCACAGTTCATTTAATACATTCATAAAAAAAATATACTTCTGCTAGCAGTGATTCCAGAACTTATTTAAATGAGCAGGGTTAAGATTTATCCTTGTCCACAGTGACTAACTTGGTGCTAGACACCAGTTTTCAATGTATTTCTAAAATATTTTTCTTCCAAAATATTTATAAGTGTTTTAAAATTGAATGCTCACTGTTTTATCCTCTTCCTGGACTACAATACCATATTCAAGATGACTAAACCATTCCTAACTCAGTTCTGTATTATTCAGTGAAACACATCCAATTAGAACATTAGGTGACACAATATAAAATGATTAAAAAATCCCATACTTCCTCCTCCAAGATTAACCATATGAGAAAAGGAGTATTAAATAAAACCCAATTAGTGGCACAGTAAAACATTCAAAATACAATCTCTAAACATCACCAAGCTGAATGTTCAGATCTTGATACAGATAAGTGGACATACTACTCTGGCACAGGTTTCAAAATGTAATTTTAAATGTTAATCAGGGAGGCTGCGTGTTTTAACACTTTAATTTTTCGCTCCCTCCTCCCCTTCCCTATGTCTTTTTCTTTTTTTAATTTTTTACATCTTCAGTGATCTCATTAAATAATGGATTTGAGTTTTTGAACCCATGATGCTGAAATCCTAATGAACTCTGCTTGTCATATGAGCAGACCTCTTGCAATCTCTAACAACTAACAACTAGATATTGAATAAGAAACTGCTGCTTCCTTACACTGCCTTTTCTATGCCTATTCCATAGCTGAGTCTCTTGACTAACTTTATTCTGTCCCTAACCACTTTATTTCCCCATTATAGCAAGAACTGTGAGTTGTTTCTTCTGTAGAATAAATATTCAGAGGTCTATTCCAAAACTTTGAAAACCATTACTTGAAAAGTATGGCCTTGTAAGTGAATTTGTAAGTGTCTTCAGCCAGCGTGTGTGCTGTCAGTACCTTTGAGACAAATTCTTTTCTTTCTTGGACCTAATTTTTAGTTGAATTTGTTTTGTAGTAAGAGTTGGCCAGAGAATGAGAACTGCTTTTTGTGGCAGCATTGGAGTCTTCCAGCACAAGGTGCTGCACCTGGGTCAGGGCAACTGTGGGAGAACGAGAGAGCTATGAGACACGGAAAAAGAATTTTCAAAAGTGGACTTACGAGCACGGAGAGACCGAGGACAGAGCAGAGAGTGTGGAGCTCTGAACATTTATGGCAGAGGTCTGAAGAAAGAACTGGACTTTGGTTTCTCATGGACGCTCTTCGATCCTGTATATGATTGTTTGTAGGACTATTTCACAAGTATACGATCAATCGTAGAAAGCTGTACCCCCCTGTGTATGGTTTTCCCCATGGTTGTCTCCCTATGTGCACCCCTCAGGTTGATGCCAACATGGCGGATCCCTTGTTGTTTTATCCCCGGTTCCCCTCCATGTTGTCTCCTTCCCCCTCACAGTTTCCCGCCCTTGCCCTGGACCTGCTTCCCCATTGGTTCACTTTCCCGCCTTTGGCGAGCTGCCCCTGATTGGCTGTTTGGTTGCCTGGTTACACGCACTGCCCCTTCCTCTGTCCAGGTTCCAGAACCTTCCCTCGGGCCCCTATAGAAACCCGAGCCCCAGCTGAATCAATGCCCCTTGTGCCTTCACCCTCAACCTGTGTGCTGTGGTGTCGTGTGCAGAAGGTCGTCGGTCGGCAGCTCGTCAGGCAGCCTCTAGTATTGATAGAGGCTGGGCGATGAACAGCTCTAGAGCAGCTCTGAGGGGAAAGGTTCAGGGGTGCTGGTGCATGAGAGGCTGGACATGACCCAGCAATGTGCTCTCACAGCCCAGAAAGCAGATTGTATCCCAGGCTACATCAAAAGCAGCATGGCCAGCGCAGTGAGGGAGGTGATTTTGCCCCTCTACTCTGCTCAGGTGAGACCCCACCTGGAGTACATCTATTTCTGGGGTACCCAGCTCAGGAAGGATGAATCCAGAGGAGGGCCACCAAGATGATTAGAGGGATGGAGCACCTCTCCTATGAGGAAAGACTAAGAAGAATTGTGATTGTTCAACGTGGAGAAGGGAAGACTTTAGAGTGACCTAATTATGGCCTTCCAATACCTGGAGGGAGCCTACAAGAAGGAAGGAGAGAAACTTTCCAAGGGTATATAGTGACAGGACAAGTGGGAATGGTTTTAAACTGAAAGAGAGTAGATTTAGATCAGCTGTTAGGAAGAAATTCTTGTAAAAGTGGTAAGGTGCTGGTACAGGTTGCCCTGAGAAGCTATGGATGCTTCATCCCTGGAAGTGTTCAATGCCACATTGGATGGGGCTCTGAGCAACCTTACCTACTGAAAGGTGTCCCTGTCCACGGCAAGTGGGTTGGAACTAGATCATCTTTAAGGTGTCTTCCAACCCCAGTCATTCCATGATTCTTTGAAATTTGTCCTCATTCTGCATTAGAACAATCAAAGAGAAAGTCCAAAAGTGTGTAGGAATGGGGAATTTCAGGTAAACTCTCTATGCTCAAAGTGCAAGTAAATGTCCATACTCTGAATATTAGATGTAAAACTTTCTATCAAAAAGAGAAATTAAGAAGAGAGATGTATCTGAGGCTACCACAATAGTTTAAGCAAAAATTTCCATGAAGCATCATCTTCTCAGCATTTTTCTCCAAATCACTGAGATTTATATGTTGAAACTGAAACTGTGACTTTTATAAAGCTTTGAAAATTAGTCCAAATATTATTTTATGAACATTTTTGATTATTTTTAATTTCAAATAGCATAGACAATGTTGTCTAGCAGTGTCAAAAAGTCATATTATTTCAGGATATTATTTCAGTGCTCTGTTTCTAAACTCAGCTGTATGTCAGAGGCTGTTCAGACCTTGTTAATGTTGACTGTAATTGCCATGATGAAGTTTGTGGCTATGTCCTTTTAAATAGGATGGCTTCCAAAAGAGGAGTAATGATTCCCTGGTAGGAAACTGCAAATAAATATTGCCAGGATGTAGAGCCTTTATGGCTGACTATTTCCATCAGTGTCCTCTCCGTCCATGCCAGTGCTATCTGTATAATACGTTTCCATTCTTTAGATCTCAAAAATATGCTCTGGTGAAATTACACAGCTGGACATTTGTCTAGAATTTTCAAAGTTTAAATCTAGTTAGATTTAATGCTGGACATTTGTCTAGAATTGTCAAAGATTAAATCTGATTAATTTAATATGGTTAGAGCCACAACAGCAACCTCAACCTAGATGTCATATTTGGACTACATTTTTATTATTGTTGGACATGGCTGCAAGTATCTTGGTGAAGTGCTAAAACTAGGTTGAGTTGTGCAGGTGCCTTTCAGCCCCCTGCTCACACATCAGGGGAGACTTAGAAAACTGGTAAATAGGATGTCCACAGTGCTAAGGAACTGAAGATTATTTCATACATGTTCTCATTCCACAATTAAATTGAAGAGAAACCTTTCAACACTTTCCATCAAAGGCCTCAGTAAAAGAGACTTGTCCACTTCTCTCTCCTCAGTAGGGACTAAAAGTAGATTATATCAGTGCACTTCTGGTGGGAAATGTTCTGTCCTCCATGTAAAATATGTTTGGGGGATTTAATTTTTTTTTTTTTTTTAAATGGAAAAAATTTCTATGCTTTGTTGTTAAGGTTTTTTGTTTGCTTGATTTTGTTTTGTTTGTTTGTTTGTTTTTAACATATGTATGATCGATCCTAGTTTTGATGTGCCATGGAGGCAGCCTTCTCTTACCGTGGATAATAATACACGGCCTCCTTTTCTTCTTTTCTTGTGTGCTTTTCACACACAAATACCAACAGAGCTAAGCCATTGTAAACAAGATTGTAGTAGCAAGTGCCTTGAATAACCACTGAAGAGGAAAGATTTACTGCTGAATAGATGTGCTGGCTGCCAGCACCGAGTCTCATTTTTCAGCTGTTCTTCAGGCTGTTAAATTATCAACAGGTGTTCCTAATAGGGAGAGTCATATGGTGTTGCTGCTGCAGTGCTGATTCATTCTAACCCTGGGTACACCGGCACACGTTCAGAGGGAGGTACTGTGTCAACAAGGTTGTGGCAAGCAACCTGCAACGTCTCTTCTCCCAGACACCACAGTTGTGCTCCCTGACTTGCCTTCTCCCAGAAGTCCCACTTTTACAGTTTTGTGCATGTATTGGCATCTAGCTAGGAGACTGGTAGAAGGCCATCAGCGAGAAGTTGGTTATTTGCCTTGGAGTTAGTCTAAAAATTTCAGGGAATCCATGTTTGGAGGCAGATTTCTTGAGGATTAGTTGTACATATTAGCATAACTGAGCTTAAGCTAAGAAATCTCATTTCACTTGATGGAGGGAACTGAACCTAAGTTTCCCATTTTACAGGCAAGTGCCTGTTCTTACAGTCATTTAAGTTTCTTTCACACATAGCATTGAAAGCTCTGTTAAAATCTTCATCACAAGCAATTTCCAAATGTGGTTATCATGGAATTCCTTGGGTTGAAAGGGACCTTAAAGATAGTGTAGTTACAATCCCCCTGTCATGGGCAGGGACAACTCCCCCTAGGACACCTCCAGGGATGGGGCATTCACAACTTCTCTGAGCAGCCTGTTCCAGTGCTTCACTATCCTCCCAGTAAAGAATTTCTTCCATCTATCTGACCTAAATTTACCATATTTTGGTTTGAAATATAATTTTTAAAGCAAGATTTTTACTTTCAGGGTCACTTTGGTCAACACATATCAAAGAAAAAGGAACTGTCCAAACATGCTTATAATTAATACAAGCCAATATCCAATTATGCTAATCTCTTATATGAACATGTGAAACAGTTGTCTGAATCAATGAAAAATAAAAAGGCAACTGAGCTGCAAAAAAGGTTCCTGCTGATGCTATCTACCTGTGTAATAAGTCAAGTAACATTACATTATCTAGTGGTCTGTTCTTGCGTTAAGAAAAACCTGTGATTAGGATGTACTTTCAGAAAACCATAGCACCATCCCATTACAGTCATGCTACAGGTGGCAGATGATTACAGGTTTGCTGCCTTCATGCCCAAAATCAAAGATATCAATATGAGAAATTAGTCTCATTCATAAGGTACACTTGGATATGTGAATGGTGAGAAGATTACTACACTTTAAATATTTTTTTTTTTTTTTTTTTTTTAAGAAAAGGCCACTGGTGGCTATGCTACAGCAGGGAAGCAGTGGCAGTGTGAGCATCATCTTGTGGTGCTGAATCTGATGACTGATGCATTCACACCTGTATTTCCCCTCAACAGCAGCTTTTAGTTTCCATTTCAATGGGAGGTAAGGCTAATGACCAGATAGCCAGGCCTATATCCATTCTGAAACACTTTGTTGTTGCTATAGCATAAAATACGGAGTAGAGTCCATATCCACATCATACCTTGAATGCTTCTGAGTTCCTAATTCTAACAACAACTTGGAGCAATGAGTTTCACAAAGCAATGTGTAGGATGGGAAAATTTTTTTCATAATCAGCTTTCAATTTGCCATATTTAGATTTCAATTCGTGCTTCTAAAAAAGATTTGCTTCCCTTTACAGCATATTTAGATACTGTGAGTACCTTTTTCATGGGTTTTTTGTTTTCTAAAATTAATAACATAAATGTTTGGCTCTCTTTAAAGAGACATTTCTGTACGCTTACTTAATTCCTAGGGTAGTTTTATCCTTGGCATAGAGTGCTTTGTGACCCCTATGAGACAGAACTACCACTGAAGCAGCACTTTCAGAGTAGGTTCTCTTAAATACCTTCAAATTTTTGTAACTCTGTTTATCTTGGGTAGGGGGAATAGTCCAGCTTTTTTTTTTTTTTTTTTATGTTTAAAGAACAAATTTAAAGCTTAATACAAATATACATTATTCCTACTGCATGTTACTATATCAACATTGAATTTCCTTTCCCATTACAGTTCTCATTCTCCTAGTTTGTGTTTCTTTGAAACTGCTGATAAGGTCTGATAAAGGAAGGTGAACTTTTTTTTTTCATGTGACTGTTTATTCCTTTTTTCAGATTTTACGAAAGTCCTGGTTCTTTAAGGTGAGATGAGTTTGCATGTTAAACAATAATTTGCTCTCTTCACTGAAGAGGAAGACTGTATCTTGCTTCTTTGGAATTACAGCATTGACTAGGAAAAGAATGAATTTTGCATGAAATTCTAAACAAATATATGAACATGTTTAAGAGATAAAACATTTAAAATTGAAGTGTCCTCTAGGTATAATATTAATCCTCAGTACTTTTTTAGCCAGAAAAAAAAACAAACTGTTATGCAGCTTCTTCAAATATTGTATGTATTCAACTCGATTGAAAAATCCAGTGCCAAAATGGGGCAAAATTATATATTTTTTTTAATTTAATGTATCATTTACCGTAATTGTATTCTGATCTTAAGTCACAGTATCTATTATGCATTAAATATCACTGCATTACTATGGCATAACTTCAGTAAAAGCTGTCCGTTTCTATACTGTTGGTGTAAGGCATTTCCACAACTCAGCGTACATATTTTAAATTAAAACTTACTTATGAATTTCCTAGATTTATAATGCCTAAGTTGAATTAATAACAGCAACTCTCTGATATTTGGTTGGTCTCATCCTTAAATTGCTCCAGTCTGCTTTTAACCTTCCTGTCACTTTTAGCACAGTTTTTGTTAGAAAATTACTAAATGCACTAAGTTAGGCTGACCCTGGCACAGCACCTCGGCATTCCCCTCTGTAAGGTCTCCGCCCCAAGGAAACCATTTATTCCTGCCCTTGGCTTCATGTCTCACACCCAGCTCCATGTAACTGTGTTGTCCAGCCCACAAACACTCATGGGATGACCATGAGCATAGCAGGAACTTGGCACAACCACCCTATTGTGCAGCTTGTCTTTGGCAGGGCAAAAAGCACCCAGAGGCCTGTTTTGCTGCAAAGACCTCTCCTGCTGACTCCTGCATGGTCACTTCTGAGATGTGGCTGGCCTTTGCCCTGAGCTGGGATGCTGGACAGGGCACCTTGTTGGCACCCAGGGTGTCTGAGGGTAAGGCTGGCACAGCTGGGGAGTGGCTGCTGGCAACAGCTGGGATGGGTGATGCCATTGGGGCAGGGGCAGAAATTAGGGTAGGGGCAGCAATTGAGGCAGAAGCAGCAATTGAGGCATGTGCACCCATGGGGGCAGGGGCAGCAGTTGTTGATTTTTAGCTGTTTACATGGGGATATTCAGCATTTTTAGATGTTAGAAATGCATTTTCAGGGATGAGACCTCTACTTCAATGGGAGTCCACATGTTTTCAGATTGCTGCATTGCTGGTATAAACAAAACTGTCACTCTGGAAATTTTTAAACAGCCTTTCACTTTCAATAACATATTTGCTCCATGGGAACTGTTGTTAAGAGATTTCAGGTCTGGAAAGGCTGCAAGTGCCCACATGGTCATTGCACAGCTCTTACAAAAACAGAGACTCTCAGGGAGGCCTTCAGAAGCTGAGATTGCTGTGGGTGACAGCACGGAGTAAACAGCTATTTAAAATGCTTGTAATACACAGAACATTGTGCAGCAGTGGTGCCACAAACAGACACAGCAAGTAAAGCAGCCTATACTCAGCTGCTTGCAACTTTGCCACATTTCAATACTTCCAGCCAGCACTTCCAATAGCAGTTTGTCTCAGCCTGATATTTTATTATATTTTCCTTATATTTAGGTCACAGTTAAAATGATTAATAAAATTAGGGAGAACTAATTCTTTGGCTCCTCCCCCCACCCCCCCTTTTTTCTGGAAATTCTTAGCTATTCCTAGAAAAAAACCTGCTTCTTTTGTATCCAAAGAGAACTTGTGGCATGGCTTTCTGGTCTCAGAGAGATGCGTTTCAGAATCCCTAGGCAAATTTTAAATTGTGTCCAAATTTAGTGTCTGACAAATATTTCTTCGAGTGAGCTTAATAGAGGTTTCCTTTGTGTGCTGCACTGAAATCCCCTGAGCTGAGGATTCTTGCTGTTCTGAGCACGTGCTGAGTGCTCACAGGGGCAGTGCTCCAGGAACAGCTAAAGGAGAGGTGAGAGCTCCCTCCAAGTGGCCAAATGCGGGCACTTTGACATGCAGGGTTGAACAAAACTTTCCTCCACACAGCTGGCAGGGGATGGTGTGGCAATAGATGTGGAAACCAGAAAGAGTTTCATTCCCACTTTTCTGATTTGGTTCTCTTTTAATGGTTGCAGTGATGATCTGCAAGGCTAGACAAAGTATTGCGTTTAACATTTCTCGTTAAACTTTATCCAGACTATTTCCCTTCCAGCAACTTCAACTGCAGTTTCTAATTGGTGTAAATTCTTTTCTCTGTCTCCCACCAAAGCTCACTGAGGCCCAGGATAGGCAAAAACTGCTCCTTGCCTAGTAACAGGACAAAAGTCCAGAATCCTAAACACAGGAATTTCTGACAGGTGGTGGAAGTGTATACCACACACCAGTACGCTGCCTATGATTTAGGTCCTGTCAGCATCAAAGATATTGCTTTTGGTATGTTCACACCATTATCTATTAACAAGATGTCAAGAAGTCAGAGATGTCTAAAACAGACACATATTTTTGTCTGGCTGAAGTGAAGGTATCTGAGCTGGTGGTATCAAAGGCACTTGATTAGGTAGAGGGACACGTAATAGCTATAATTGCCTAAAATTCTTTAAAATAGATGAACTGTAAATAGATGGCATATGCAGAACTCATAATGAGATTTGTGTGAAATAAGGAATTTGTGTACATGTGTTTGGAATGTTATGGCCACTTTGCTGGTGTCTGCCACGTGGGAGTAGCATATGAATTCAAGTTTTTCTATCACACCACTTCATCACATATTTTTTCTGTGAGTGTATATGTGTGAGTGCATTTTTGCATCTGTATCTTTCCCCATCTACTTCCATCTGCACTGCACATCTGAAGAAAAGAAGCATGCATATTTTTCTAAGTTTTGAAGGAGTTCTCCTAGCTATCCTGCTTTTCAGGAAAAAGTAAAATTATAATATGCAAGACAATGCCTAAATCAGCTTTATTCTACTTAGATTCTGTGCATAAAATCTGTCCACATTACCCTTCTCCCTTAGCTTCCTGGACATAGTTAACTCGTGACTAGTTAACCATTTGGCACGGTGGCTAGTTTAATTTAGCAAACATTTCCTTTTAAACCTCACACTATATCTATGAGTTCAATCATAAGGATTCCTGTATTCTGTCACTACCAATCATGCTCACTGAATAAATCATAGCTGTATTGCCTCCAAAGCTGACAGTAAGATATATGTTCACCAAAGAGAAAGGTTAGACACTTTTCCATCTTACTATTCTTTTCAAATATAGTGAAGCATCATTAAAATCTTAGTAGTTCTCAATGTTGTCATGCTAAATTAACATACATCTTTAAGAACAAGAAGAAGTTATTTGATTAACACCTAGCAATATTTTCCTTTTCTCCTTAAGTGTAACAGACAGTTACTACTTCCTGTCAATGTTTCGCTTTTCAGGGATGTTGTGTTTGGTTTGGGTAGGCACTGGAAGTATAATGTTACCAGGTCTGGAAAAGAAAATAAGTGAAAAACCTTTCAGTTTAGGAATTCACCTTTCCAGTTAGAAACACTTCTTTTAAATCTCTTGCATGAAATAAGTAATATATATCAAAAGAAAGGAAAGTTTAAATTCCTGCTATGCCCAGTCTATTGGTAAACTATGAAAATCCCTGCAATATTTATCTCCTGAGATGAATTATATTGTTGATTGTGTTTGATAAAATTTCAATTCTAGATAGATCTGCAAGCCGGAATAGTTTAAAAAGGCAAAATGAGGAAGTAGTTTTACTGCTGTTGCAGGAGTTGAAAAAGCCAAAGGGAGCCAACTGTGACATACCTTTACTGACAACATTTGGGAAAGATACATTCACTACTGACTTGGGAACCATGTAGCTTGTGTCTATGTTCAAAAATTTAACATATATTTTCAGAAAAGGCCATGCATACAGAAGCCTAAAGGAAGTAAAGGATTTAGGTACCGAGGATTCTACTCCAATGTGATAGTTAATTCAAGCAGTTACTGTCCATGGGTATTTTGAGCCCTGGTTCTCCATGCAGTCAGTTGTGAGATGTGGTAAAATCTTCTAGGTTTAGGGCCTGTACTGGAAGGGACTGTAGCCTCTAGGCTCCTCTTGAAATCCTGGTCAGCGTCTGTACCTTTTCATGCCATAGTATCTTTGGCTTTCTGAGTCACTCTGTAGGAGATCTAGCATGACATTCTCAAAACTGCAAAAGCTTTCTTCCTTAACTAAATATATTGCTATTCTTTCAGCTATAGGTATGAGAAGGTAGTATGAAGTATTAAGGATGTGTATAGAAATACTTTGTTTAAAATTAATAATTACTTATAGATGTTTCATACACTGTTTTAAGTTCTACGAAGTCAATAGGTGGCTTATAATTGTATTTAACATTTTCCACTGACATTTTCATAAATGTCTATTACACATGTTGCTCAGATTGGTATCACACCCTAAAATATCTACTAATCAGCTATCAACCCTTCAAAAGCTGTTATTACTTTCTTTGCAACACACAGTGAAACCAAAGAGAGCATAGATGTCATGTGAAACTGTTTATGAACTAAAAATTGCAGTGAGATGTGGGAGAACGCATGACGTATGAAGGATGGAAAGAACATTTCAGAAGTCAGACCTACAAAGATGATGGCAGT
>JAWWEE010000122.1:17635912-17665946 GCA_035221455.1 Xenops minutus | reverse complement strand
CCTCAGTTCCCGCCCTTGTTGCCCATTGGTCAGCCCTCGCCCTGATTTGCATACCCCACCCTGTCCATCCAATCAGCGCCCAGTTCCAGGCCCCTCCCTCAGAGCCCTGTACAAACCCGCCCGCTCTCAGGAGAGGCTGCTCGCCATTTCACACCGCGCCCTCTGCGGCGTGCACACAGTCAGCATTTTCTGTCAACAGCCATCAAATCTGGTGCCCCAGCAGGGACCCCAGATGAAGCAGGAGGCAGAGGAAGAGGACATGTGGAAGAAGGCTGATATACGATGACAACCAGGATGACGGCAAGGATCATTTCTGTAAGGCTTCATCGTTGTGCAGTTTCGCCTGTGGAGATGGTATCTGCCTTGGGCCAGATCCTGTGGAGACACAAACATGTCCTCTCCCCAGGTGAGCCATGGGGATAGAGATTTGTGTAAATACTTTCATCTGTTTTGAGCATGCTCTATTGTCTCTGTTTTCCATACTAATGGGTTTAAAAGTGACCAAGTAAGATCATACTTAAAAAGACAAAGGAGAACAGTTTTGGAGAACATTCCTGTATTTTCTTTAAAATGGAAAGTTATTAACTGGTTCATTACAGTAAAACAGAATCACAGAATGATTTTCGCTGAAAGGAACCACTGGAGGTCACCTTGGTACAGCCCCCCCTTGAGAGACTGCCCAGGACCTTTTCCAGATATGAGTATCTGCAAAAACGTAGACTTCAGAGCCTCTCTGAGCTGCCTGTGCCAGTACTGTCACAACCATAGTGAAAAGTAGGGGGTTTTTTGCTCGGAGGGTGAAAAAAACCCAGAGCTGTTTCAGTTTATGTCTACTGCCTCTGGTCCTGTTACTGGGTACCACTGAAAAAAGCCTCGCTCCATTTTATTTGCACCTTTCCTTCAGATATTTGTACATAATGATATTGATCAGGTTCCCCTGAACATTCCCTTCTCAGGGTTGAACAGTCTTAGTTCTCTCAGGCTTTCCTCCTGAGAGGTACTCCAGTCCTCTAATCATATTTGTGTCCCTTTGTTGGACCATCTTTAGTAGCTCCATGTCTCTCATATGCTAGGGAGCCCAAACCTGGATTCAGTACCTATGTGCATCCTTACCAGGATCATATAGTACAGGGGAAGGAAAATACAGTGTTTTGGCTTTTATATGGCAATTTCAACCTGACAAAAAGGAATAAATTAAAAGAAAAATGGCTATCACTGGCCTTTGTCAATATTGTGGCCTTCATCAATGACATCAAAATGCTAAGACTGAATTAATTATTTTGACTAGTTTTTTCTTTCTTTCTTTATGCCTCCTGTTTTATTTTAGCTACTGCCATTTGTTACTTCTGTAGAAGCTGGCAGCTTTTTTCTCCCTTTCTGCCCTCAGCATTACAGATGCCTGGTGGCATATTGGATGCTCTTTTCTTTTGAAACCATCACCTTTAGTATTGCTCCCCTATTATTCTCATTTGGGTCTAATCATTTTGTCTAATCTTGGCTGTGTTTCTCACAACACTCTTGATTTTCTTGCCCACTGAAGTTTGTAGGATGCTATCTGGGGCCCCTGTTTGAGCTTCTCACAGAGCAGCAGTCAGCACTCAGCTAAAACAAGAGCAAAGCTTGTTCTAGGTTTTCTTTCTGCCTTTCAGAGAATCAGCCCTTCTACACATTTCTGCTACTGGTCTCTTCCCAAGCTGAGCCTGTGTTCTTGTTATGGTTGGCTGAGTCTGTGCGGAGTGAAAGAGTTTCACTCTGGCAGTACCAGAGATGAATTTTACAAGGAAAATTCACATGGTCAGCTATTTCTACTTTGTGTCCTTTCTGCTAAAATCTTTAATCTCTTTTGTCCCTGTATCTGATGCCTCTGCTTCTGTTTGTCCTGTCCTCTGAATTAATTCTCTCATTTAAGTAAATCTGTGGGGCAGAATCACAAATGTCACAAATTCCCTGTATACCTTTATTTTTATCTCTGTGTAATTTTGATAGGGACAGAGTACTGCAAAATAATAATGAGGTTCATGGTGCACTAGTCCTCCAATTATTCTTCCATAAGTTCTTATTTTTTTTTTGTTTGTTTCTTTTTCTGTTTTTCCCATTCCATCCATCTCTTGCTTGTTATCATTCTAGGGTGTTTTAGGTTGTGTTTTGGCTGCATTATATAGGGCCACAAGCTAAGGATCTCTAATACCTTTTTGGAACCCTTTAGCTGTATTATTATATGTAAATGTTCAAACATTAAAATATTTTGCATAGCTCTCAGAAAATATTTTAATATTCAACATGTCCTAATTTCTCCAAACTAGGAAAAATACATCTTGTTGTTTTGTCAGATTTACACTCATTAGTGTGTGTGAAGGACCTCAGAGAAGGCAGATGTGTAGCCAGTGGTACTCGAGTTATTTCTTTTAGGCCCAGGGGAGACAGAACAGTGCATACTGTGTGGAAAGTGATGGATGATGGAAAAAGAGTGCTGATTCATAGGAAGGGTGGGAAACCATAGCAATTCAACTAAAGCCAAATGATGCTGGGAAAAACAGTTTTCTAATCGGGTCTGGACATGCTTATTGTAAAGAGGCATTTCTGAGTGGAAAAACAGACCTTCGCTGTTAATACAGGAAGTGGAGAAAAGAAAAATGAAAAGAAAGAAGGTTTCCTTTTTTATTTTACCCTGTAACATATTTATCTTGGGTCCATTCATTTCTTGTTTGTTTATTTTGTTTTTCTTTTTAAGTTTATAACATGATTTTCATTCTATCTTCTCATATTTATTCCCCTCAGTTCAACAGCGTTAATGGAGATTCTTAGTATTTCCAGTTTCATTTCAATGGGTAAACTCAGTGGAACAAAGGATTATTCAAAATAATCAGGATGGACAGATTCTGCCTTGGCACTTTTCAAAGGATTCTTTCTCAGGGTTAAAGAAAGAGAAATATTTTGGCTGACTGTCTTCTTTAACTTCTGCCTCCTTTGTAGTCTTTGATATTTGGGAATTATCCCAAATGCTGTCCAGTTCTCTAGGGGGCTGCCTGAATAGGAAATGTCTCCTACATAAAGCAGTGTGGCTTTATGGAAAGAATTGTTACTTGGTGTGTTGATGTGCTTTCTGCTGATGTAGTGGGGTTCAGTACTTGATAACTGTCACTTTGAAATTTTTCTGTGGGCTACTAATAAAAATGGGGATTAGGGAACACTGCTGATCCCACTCCAAAACAAATATTCCTACAGAGAGAACTAATACGGAGTTTGTTTGTATCTGCTCGGAATATAAAGAAGATGTTAGTGGATTTAGTATTAGAGTGTTTTTATTCACTTCTGTTTTGTCTCAGCCCTCTAGGTAGAGGTATTAGACTTGCAGTTGGTCCAAATCTTGCATAAACTGATGTTAACTAGACTGACTTCCTTGATATGCAATGAGCACGTTTTTCATCATGCAAATCAGACTGATTTTCATTTCTGCATTTTAATTCTTCCCTTTTCACTTTGAAATTCTCTTCCATCATAACTAAATATTGGTTCTATAGGGTTAAAAGAGTCAACCACACATGCATAAGAATGGGTTTATTTCTTTGAGATATTATGAATTTCTTGCAGTTCTTTATATTTTGTTTAAAAATATTGATGAAATTAGGCTCAGAGTTTACTAGAAGTCATTGCTTTTATAGCCAAAGATGTGGAAGAGTTAAATTGCAAGCATCCTTTCTTGATGCAGGTTAAAGTGGGTAAGAGCTGTAGGTGCACACCAACTTCAAAAATTAGGACTTGCCACTTGCTTTCCAAATGGACTTACTGTCCAACATCTCAGATACAAACATTTAGAATTGGACTTTCAAAGGTTTTCAATACCATTTCAGATTTGATCAATGAATTAGCATCAGAATTGCTGGGGCTGCTAAGTGTTTTTAAAATCAACCTTTCATGTAGCTTTTTCAGAAATATTTGGTTTATTCTCTTTTTTCTTTTTCTTTTTTTATTTTTTTTTCCTGCTATAGATAGTAACATACTTACTGTTATATATTAACATATTTTCTGTAGCTCCCAGGCCAGGAAAGGCTTGTTGTGTGCAGTTTTTAAAAAATATTGTTGCTTCAAGATTTATAATATGACTTCCAATCTGGCTTACTGGTTCTACTTCCAAGTAAGAAAGAATTCCACTTATGCCCTTGGGAGACTGCTTAATTGGTATGTATTAGAAAATGTATTGTGTAAAAATAATGGTTGTTTACATAATATGAAGTACTTACAAGAATTAACCAAATCTAGTACAGTCTCAATAGTAATAATACCAAATATCTTCTACTCCAGGACATATGTTATGCTAGTCTTAATTTCTTTTTTTTTTCCTTTTATTTTTTTTTTTTTAATAGTGGAGATGTTGATGTTTGCTTGTTTGTTTTGTTTGTTTGTTTGTTTTGGTTGGTTGGTTTTTTGTTTGTTTTTTGTTTTTAAGGAATTGTCTTCTTCCTTTCTACTGTATAAAACATCCTCCAGATAGGCAGAACTGGGCATAAATTATTCTTTCAGGTAAATGTTACATCATACAGGTTGTGTAGGAAATTGCACTGTCATCTGAAATTTTCACCAAGTAATGGGCAATCATTTTCTCAGGAAAAAAGATCATAAAGAGATGAACGAATGATAATTAATAACAATTACAGTGGCAGGCATCTCTCTGAATTTTTGCATCATGATCAAAGGCTAAAAGAAGCTGCATGGAAGGAAAGATTTGTGTCTGGAGTCCATAAACCCCACAGGTATTGCTTCCAAGAATGTAGATTTCATTTTCTTCTGAGACACAGATCATTTTACATAATTTTACATTGTCCATAATGAAATATTTGTGAGCCATTAGACCCCCTGTGTGCAAAGCTGTCTTCTGATTTAGACAACTCACTTTTGCCTTCCTCAGCCAAATGCACCAAACATGGAAAACCGTGGCTTTCCAGCATACAACTTTAGAATCACAGGCACTTAAATATCACTCCTTCTGGCCTTTTCAGTGAGTTTTCATTTTAAAGGTAAAGATTTCATGTGCATCCTTCTGAGCTTCATTTGTTTTTTCCAGGAAGTGGGAAACCAGCCTGCAAGTTCTGTTGGTCAACAGGGAGAGAAGAGGGGAGCTGGACAATGCACAGATGTTGGGGTGACAGGAGAAGGAAAGGTGCCTTGGAAGAGGAAGAAGCACAGTTGTATATGTTTCTCATAGTGCTTCCGGGCACCTGAGGTTTTGCTCACTGGTACCTGAACAAATTGATGCCATTACTGCAGAGGAAGAGTGCATGTGTGGGCAGCTGGGACACAGAAGACAGCAGGGTCAGTAGACAACTGTGGTGGAAATCTTGTCGCATTCTGTTCCCACCCTGTTCTGATAATGAATGCCAAGCATGTGTGTTAACATTGCTGAGTTAATTATCTCTTGGCACTATGATAGCAACAGTTTCCAACCTCATGCTGAACTGTGTGGGTTTGCCACAGCCGTGCAGTTCATATCAGACAAAAGGAAATTCAAATTTCTAGGAAAATCAAGAGTGCATACAAAACTAAATCCCAGCAGGGCTGGGCAAAGCACTGGGCTTCCCTAAAGCTAGCCACGGGTACAAAAATGTGTACATAATTTTGATTTATGCAGATTAAACATGAACAAACAAAAAGCAAAACAATTTTAGAAGTTATACTTGAAGAATTTCCATCCCTAGAGAAAACTAATAAACTGAATACTCTGTCTGTACATTTTTCCTCTCCAAAGTGCTCTAGTGACCTGAGATAAACATCCACATTTGTGGAAAACTGTGAGATGGGAGAAAGCCCTTGATGTCAAAATGCAGCCACAGAACAGTAATATCTTTCAGGTTCTTAGCAAAGAGGACTTCCTTATCTTTTCAAAAAAACAGGATTTTGTGTATTGTCCCCTGGGAAAGCATTAGTTAGGCTTAAATTTTGAAAATTACCTGATGTTAACACAGCCATCTCCTAAAAGAGTTGGGAATCCAAGGAGCAAAATTCTCTCCAGCAGCATGTTAATTCAGCAAGACTTTTGGAAGCCCACAGTAGACATGTGAGAACCTTCCATTTGTAAGAGTTGCCCACTGGATTTTATGGATTTCAGTCAAAAGCTAACAGCTTTTGTAGATCTTCCTCCTACACTCTGTTCTTGTTTGGCAGCCCTCACACTAGTCATGTGGAGGAAGGGATGCTATTTCAAAATGTTATGGTTAGCTTATACAACTCTATTGTCCATTTTCTCAATAAATGTTGCAACATTACATATAACTACTGCCTAGGGGGCTTTAAAAAATTTGCAGTCATAAAGATTTTGCCTTAGACTATGGGGTAAAGTGAGAAGAATGAAATCTTGAAACAATTTAACAATTTTTTAGCAGATCTATACATTCTTTTGCTCGATTTGCAGCTTTCATAAGGCAAAAAAAAAAATAGGAGGATGCTGGAGGATAAATTATAATATAGAAGGAAATACAAATGTCTTTATTTATATTAGTAGCTCCACCTTACTTCAAAAGCCATGTTTAGTTTCCAGGTACTTGATCATAAAACAGATAATGCAGAATTAATGGAGGTTCAACAAGAATGAATAGGATATGGAAAAATTCCAGTTAAAAGAGTGGTTGAATAAATTGGATCTTACAGATTAGATGTGGGCCCGCTGCAATTTAAAGTAATTCTGAAACTGCCATTGATCTAAACTGAACGACATTAATGACCAAACCAATCAAATGTGACACAATAAAAACACAGGCAATAAAAAAGAAATATCATGAAGAGGAACCCACAAATGCTCTGCAGAGAAGGAACTAGAAACTCTAGACAGTAGCAAGTGAGCTTAAACCCTGTGATGAAGTGAATGTTTCTGCATGACATGCACAATTAGACTATGCTTCTCATGACCATCAGAAGGCTAGCAGCCTTTTCAGGGTCTAGAAGAATGACCTCTTTATTAAAACACAAAGATCCTGAGTTACAGTTGCACTTCTAAAGGAGCATCAGATTGTAAAGACTTCAGGACTCTTCCAAACACTCACACCTTTGAGGCATTTAATAACTTCTACCTGACAAATGAGGATAAATATTATTAAAGCTCAAACTGTATCTCTTGCTTTGTGGATTCTAAGATGACAATCCCTCTTCCCAGGAACAGGAGTCTGAGCTGGATGTTTTGGATCTGATAGGAAGCTCCTGAGCATCTACAGCGTGGCAGAGGAAAACTCCCCTGTCCTATTCTGCAAGTCTTTGCAGGGCTCATCAGTGTTTTTGCATTTTGTCCAGTCACATGGTGCCATTCTTGAAAGTTCCCTTCTAAAGCCAAACAACACAAGCTCCCACTTGTGTTTTCAATTACACACGTGTATTAAATCACTGCTGGCAGTAACAGAACTGACCCCTGTCCGCACCTTTCAGACATGGGTGAGGCACTCTTTGATGTCAGCTTTACAGGCTCCTACTCAGCATTGCACGGGGGCTCTTATTGCCTATGGCCGTGATTGGAGACAAAGGTCTGTTTCCTGCTCAGTGATCCTAAGACAATGTACAGTAGCAGGTATGTTCTAGTTAAGTTATTTTCTGGGAGGGCATTGTTGCTTTTTGATTGTTCTCTTGACACTGTTTCTGTCTTTGGTAACCATTTTGTCCACTTCATAAATGTGTTTTTAATTGTGCCATTTTCAATGAAATTTTTGCTTTTTTATTGCCTTGAACAATTGGGATATGGAAAAGAAGGTAGAAACTCAGTCAAAATTAGGATAGAGGAAAAAAATAGGGGAAAATATGATGTTTTTGAAAGCATTATATGGATCAAAAGGAAGTGAAAGGAAAAAAAAATTACTCTTAATCTGTACAACATTGTGTCCCAGGATTTCTAGCACTAATTAGGTAACCTCCAGAAGTTCCTTCCAGACTGACTCTTTAGAGTATTTAATCACATCATGATGTTGTTGCATGGGCATTATGGCAGTACGGTTATTACCTGGACAAGAGGACAGGGATTTCTTGTGCACACTGTCTTTACATTTCACCCAGTTTAACACATTTCAAATTTAATTTTAAATTATCTTTAATCATGAATTCTGTGAGTCTTCCCGGGATTACATCAGTAGTACCATAGTACTTTTACTGATATGAACAAGCTCTGGTTTTGCATAGATTGCCCCTTACCCTGTTTTCAGCATTTCTGAAAATAAATTATATCAATACATTTTTAAGAGCTCAGGCTTGGTATCACATTTGGTAAGTTATAATCACTCACCATATTTTGATCATAATGAGAAAATTCAGTGTTGCTCCTGTCACTGCGTCAAGAGATCAATTGATCTGACATATGTATACACTTAAAAGTAGGAGGAATGAAAATTTTACTAACATTAGTTGGTGATGACTGCATTTCACCACAGGTAATCTAAACCAAACAGATTCCAGAGTTACTTTTTCTGCACTGTCTTTTTTTCTTCCTTAAAAAAACAAATTCTTTCCTGGCCACATGAAATGCATGATGATACATTTGATGCATCATCAAATCTTTATCATACAGGGTGATGCAAGGCCTTAAGCTTGTGACTGCTACTTGTAATCAGAAACATTGTTTTGTTTTGGTTTCATTTTTTAAATAATATTCTCTGTAAGGATCAGGTGATTGATTTGTTTCCAGTTTAGTTTTATTTGTCAGATTGTGTAAAGTAGGATGAGTGTAGGAGATGCATGACTAGCTTTGGCTGACTCAGAAGCTGACCATGCCAAGGGAACTTTGTAATTGTCTGCTAAAGTGAATATTCAAAAATATTACCCACATTGTAACTCAGTTGTTAACAAAACACCTGTGTTTACATTTTACATGTAAGTCAGTTACATGAAGGCATCAGTTTCATTCCTTATCAACCATAATTGTTTAGGAGACATCCACAAAGTTACAGACTCTTTTGTTGTTATATCATGCTCAAAATACCAGGTCTTCTGACAGTGAATTGCAAGGGTTAGGAAAGAATTTTATGACATTTCTTCCAGTTTGGAGGATGTGAGCAATAAGGCCTCTTGATTTTATCATTAATAGATTTGGCTCAGTCTTTTATGTAACTTCCTAGTTCTTCTCTAAATTAAACAGTTGCAGTCTTTTCCCTCACAATGATCTATTGAGCTGCTCTCACTTTGTCGATGGTTTTCTAGGGTTTTTTGCTTGGTTCATTGGTTGGTTGGGGTTTTTTCAAATTTTTTTTTCAAACTGTGGCAGGGTGTGCCCCATTTCTCCCTCCCCCCCACTTCCTCCACCGCTGCAGTCTCCTTTATCTGCAATCAATGGAGTGAAGTGTAGGGTTTTTCTGCCACCATTAGGGTGGGAGGCGTACTTGCAGCCGTTCAGAAGCAAGGCTGGAGGGCGACTTAAAAAGGCAGAAGAATAGGGACGGAAGAAGCGTTGTCTTATGCCTGAATAGTTTTCAAAATTTGGAGCCAAAATAAAAGAGGCCAGAGCCCTTTGTTATTGTCCTGCAGTGCAGAATCAGGCAATAAGGGATCATTGCAGGTAAAATAGCAATGAATATGGTGAGAGAAAACCAGCCCAGATACTCAGTTACTACAAGTGAAAAAATTAGTAAGAACACTGTGTTTGCTCCTGTCTGGAATCAGCAAGTGGCAAGAGAACAGATTATGTGCTGAGATTCCTGACAAAGACAGCAGTTTGCTGTGACTGTTTGGGAGGCATTGTATAGCTGATTTAAATATAATACCATATCCAATTTCTGAACAGAAGTTGAGTAACTTCTGTTAATTTAATCTTAGTAAATTATATGGAAGGAATGGCCTGCATTGCTCTCAGTCCTCTGAGTTCATTTTTTGTCGTAAAATATCAGTTAAACTTGCTGCAAGCCTAGTGATTCCTTGGCTTTTCACCTAAAAACTGTGAACTAGTAAAACCATGGCATGTATTTCCAGGGTCCTGTCTTCATCAAAGACTAAACTGACTAGGGTGTCACTTACTCTTCAGAATCAACCAATGCTTTCAGAATCAGCTGGTTTTATAATTTTGGGATGATTTAAAAAAAAAAAACCAAAACAACAAAACAAACTGCCATTTCTTTTACACAGGATATAACCAGAAGAGATAGAAATGTCACATTGTTAGAACTAATTTTTTTAAGTATGTGTTCTATTTGCTTTCTTTACAGTCAGAAATTTGTTTTAATTTTATTCTCGCAGGCTAATTACTAGTATTTTCCCAAAAATCACTATAAATGTGTCTCAAGATTCTGAGATTTACAGTAATTAAAATATAAGGTAATCAAACTTTGCTTTCTTAACATTTTAAAGAAGGTATTTCTAAGACTACAGCCCTAGAGAAGCTGGATGAGATCTATTGTCCACCTATGTCTTGTATTTTCTGGAAGCAATGAGAAATATTAAGGGAAAGAACATTAAGATATAGAATGAGATGATAAGGTGAAATCATGTGTCATGCATATTCCTCTCACTGCTAGTCATGAAGGGAACATCTAGTTCTCCCTATACTCTTCCTTCCTATCAGAAGAAGGATCAAGCAGAGAAAGCTGTGTCTCACTCAGCTGCTTCTTAATTCTTTGCAAGTCACCTAGTATTGCTCTGCCTTAGTTTGCCCACCTGAAAAATGGCACTTGATGATACTTTTGCCTTTGAAAAAAATATTTTGGGATCTGCAGTAAAAGGAAAAAACTGTGTGTGCTTTTGGCTGGAATGCTCTCCTTTCTTTCACTGACCACCTCTAACAGTCTTCTTGTCTATAAGTTTCTGCATATCTGTCTGCATTAAATCTAATATGAAATAATGCTTTTATTAATTTCATTTTATCTTCTAACATGTTTTGCTCATTTTCACATATTTCTAGTTTTATTTCCTCCTGGCTATTTATTAATCCTTTATCTCTGTAACTGTATTATTGAAGAGTTCTACAGTTTTCTCAATGAATACTTAAATTGCTATTCTGTACATAAAAACTCCTTCTTGTATGGCACATTGAATATGCCTCGCACCTTTATGGTCCCATAGGGTCAGATTTATCCACACTACAGCAAGCGGAGTGGAGTTAAGAGCAGAGGAAAAGAGGGAACTGCCTGTTTTCTAGTTCCCTTGTAAATATTCAGACTCATAATATTGCTTAACAGCAACAACTGACTATATATGTGATCACCTAATCCTGCCCTCTTCAGGTTATGTGAATTTAGGGAGATGAAGTGTTTTCAGCATGCTTCTTTAGCTTTGGAACAGGTGGCAAGGTTTTTCCCTGGGTAGTTACTTGTCAAGGAGTCTCACAGAATAAAAAATATAAAAGAGATTTTAATGGAGGACTTCTTAAAAAAAGGAATGGCTCTTTTGTGGAGCCGGTTTCAGAGGTGATGAATACACTCTGTATACTAAATAACGTACCAGAAGATCTTCCTCTTGTAAAAAAATTAGATTGTGAGCCAAAGGATGGGGTAGCAGAAAGCTCACGGTGTTGTTTCATTTTCTCACTGTGCTGTTTCAAATGCAGTAGGTGCAGCTGAAGTGGAAAACTAAGTTAGAAGAGAAGAAGAGGAGACAATAAATGTCATCCATTTTGAGGAGCTGCATCTTAAACTGCAGGAGAAAAATGGAAATAACTAGAAGATAATACCTGAGTATGTTCACAATAGAAAGATGATTTTTTTTATATGGAGTGTGTGATAAAAATCAGCAATGCTTTAAACCATGAGAAAACAATCATATTCTGCTCAGCATAACCAGTTTACCTACCATAAATCTGGATAAAATAACACTTGATTAAATAAATATGGAAAATATTGAGATAGGAACTATTCATGGAAAAGAATAGACAAAAATCAGAAAAGCATTTTCCAATGGTTGCTGCTTAAGTAAAAAAGTTTGCTTTTCTCAAAGCCATGCATTTCTTTCTTATTTCAGGGAGCAGTACAGGTGATTTGCTAAGATTCTGCTAGCTAGCTTTCTGCAGGAAATATTTCTACTGAACTCCTATTTGAACTTTTAATTTGAAAGGGATAGAAAAGGGGGATGGACTCCAGAAAGACAATGACCACAGCTATTAATGAAGCACCTTTCATGATTCCTGAATTCACTGTGGAAATGAAACACTGTTGAAATTACGGACTTCTGCAGTCAGTGAACTCAAGCCAGAAATTTGTACCAGCTGAGATGAAGGCTTTGTGTATCTTGACTTCTATTAGGCAGAGTAAACTTTGTAGTACAGCAGATGAGCAGAGACAATGTTTAGTTACCTATCTTTATAGTTTCATTATTTACTTCTTAAGGTGTGCATTTACTGCCCTAAAGGGTTCTATATATCCCTAAGAAGATAATACATTGATATGGATTAAGAGTAGTTTTTCATTTTGAAAAAACATTGCAGGAACTATATGACATCTGGAACACAGAATGGTTAGGATTCAGATGTGTTCAAAAGGCTGATAAATATAAGTTAATCACCTAGGCCCTCTTTGTAATTAACAGAAAAATCACTAAAACCAGAGGTTAATTCATTACTCCCAATAGAGATGGGATGAGCCACCATCTGGAGGGTTAATGTCTTATTCTGTCTGTAAAGGAGGTCTAAAGTTAAAGTTCAGGGAGGTAAATCCCAGCCTATCTGTATTATTTTAAATCAGGTAATAATTCTCTTTTATTTCTCCCTCAAAACATTCATCGACATTACATTGCACACTATGGTAAAAAGTTAGCCTCATCTTTTTGGTGAGCACTCTTTTGCAACTTTCACAGTCCATGCAGGAGACCTTTCCCAACACATGTACATTCATTGCTTCAACAGGAATTGCATCTGTTAAGCTTTGGGATGATGTAGGTGCCAGCGGTCTCAGTCTGCTCATGATTCAGAGTCTTTTGGCAAAAATCACCCAGCAACACCTTGTTAGACAGAGCATCCTTGCTGAATGACTTTCATGCAACATGTGTGATATGTGCTAGAATATGCAGCCTTTGCAAGGTGGAAGTTGTTCAGAGCCAACTTCCTCAACCGTACTTCAGAATTGATAATGTCATTCAGTGACACCAGCTGGTGTTCTTGTATGGGATTACAGATTGCAAGTGATTTCCTGCAAGGTGGGAAGGAATTCTTTTACCAGTTTGGACAGGATCTGGTAGGTGTGATTTCTTTTCATGGATTCAAAAGTACTACCTTTCTCTTGTCTTTAAAGTTGGCATTTTGTACCCCAAAAACTTATGTCAGTCATATAGCATATATCTTCTTTTATTTACCCCAAAGAAAGGAGCTGTTCATGAATTGTAGTGAATCTTATCCAGGTACTGTGATTTTACTGGGCAAATGCACTCCAGCTGAAGTCATAATAGAGGCAAGGGTAGTTGTACCTTCTGCAATGACTATGACTTACTTTTCTGTGGTCATTATGGAGACATGGAAGGCAAATCTAGTAGCCTGTCCTTTTCATGAGATAACTTAGGAAGATCACTTTTCTCTCAGTGGTCTTCATTAAATGTTAATAAGGTAACTTGCATGTGGCATCTAGAAATTTGCCATGCAGCCTCTCTTATTCCTTTTTCTATCCTTCAAATGTGAATTTGTGGAGATTGGTTTATTGTTGAGCCCAGCTGAAAATTTTCTCTCGTGACCTGTCATTTTGTTCTTGGAATGAATGCATCTGTTAGGTCCTCAGGTATATCTCCAAAAAGCTTTACTGGTGTCTCCCTCCAAACATTGAAACAGTCATCTATTGCATGATATCTGTATTTTCATGTAGTGTCAATGACCAGGCATATTCCTTGGGCTCTGCAAATGTCTTCTTAACACCATTTCTTCTTTCGACTAGACTCATTAATTAATAATACAGACAGGTGTCTTGGTATGGTTTCAGCAGCAATCAGATTCTATCTTATACTTTTTCTAAAGTTTTGTTTGAGTTTTCTTATAACAATCCATCTGATGTTGTCATTCAGTATGAATTTGGCTGTGAAATTTGGTGATTCTTCTTTGGTCTCCAACTTTCTGCTTCAAGCAATAGCTAGCATGTTTCCAAATAACTTCTCATCTGCTATGAACACCACTACTTTTCTGGTGTATTTACAAGCTCTTCATTTCTGTAGGTATCTGGAGAGAAAAAAATAAAAGAGATAGTTCCATTTAGTCATCTGGACATGAAATTTCTAGTAAAGCTTCTAACCATCAGAACCATATATGTAAACATTGTGTGTATATATATATATATATATATATATATATATATATATATGTTTCCTTATTATCTGTGCTCTAAAGTATGACTAGTAAGTCCAGCTGCCCACCTATTCTACTGTAATTCCAATAAAGCTGCAGCGTCTCCTCAGTCTTTGCAAACTTCTGCATGACTTCAAGTTGTATGGCTGCATTGTATTGCTCTTGTCTCTGACAAGTGCCTCAGTACTCAAGTTAGATAGTTACTGACAGTTCCTTGTTTGAAACGCTTCCAAAGGAGTTTGAAGACTCAGAGTGGAAATCATTTCCAAGCCGCTCTAAGAAAATTCTTCATATATGACATTATGATTGGGTTATAATAACAGTGTCCTTCAAAACTTCAATTTGATTGCAAATCTGAGGTGCACTCAGAGGCATATTGTATGCATTAATGTCCCAAGTTTGCAGTAGATAGGCCTTAGATTATTTTGAAGTTTCATGAATTATATTTTTTGGGTTTACTTCTTTGACAGAGTGCTTCCTGGCTTTTTTTCTGCTGCTTAATGTCAGGGATGGCATGCTTATATTTCAAACAGAATTGCAGATATTGTGGAAATCACAGAACCCTACCAGCATTGTGCATGTAGGAACAGAGATTCTTGTAACACCCTATCATTGAGTTTTTACTTTAGTAAGCCTCTTGGAGAAACTCCTACAGTGGAAAGGTTGTTGCCTATTAAGTAAGACCAACAACCTAAAGACTAAGCCTACCTGATTCAGATTCTGACTCACGTGACAGCTTACTCTCTTTTCTCACAGACAAGTGAGTGTTCATCAAGTTGAATGAGGGTACAATGAACAAAAATGTTAAAGGATCGAAATAATCTAGGGCTCTTGATTTCATTTCTTCATATATAATTCTTTATCATCTGGATATGTGTGTCAGTATGGGTTAATCACTTTTTGGATTACTCAATTTTCTTTAGAAGCATAGTTGGGATCATTCATTCTAAGCACTTCATGACAACACTTCATGTGTTTGAATTGATCCTTCCTTGATTTTGACAAGAGCCAGTAATGAGACACACTTACCACTCTATGCTTGTAGACAGGAAAAAAACCATTCAGATGAAACATAGTATTTGGGATATGGAAAGGCCTTTACAGTGAATATGGGCATTGTATTACAAATGAACACTTACCTTCAGCAAAGTAAGAGTTTAATGACAATTCAGCTAATGGAGGGATATCAATACTGGCAAGGAAAATCATAGAATCATAACATACCAGGTTGGCATGGATCTCAAGGATCATCTGGTCCAATGCTTTCTGCTAAAAGCATGGTCTGGACAAGATGGCCCAGCACCCAGTCCAACTGAATTTTAGAAGTGTCCAGTGCTGAGTAATCTGCTGTTTACCTGGAGAAACTATTTCAATGGTTGATTGATACAATGAAAATATTTCCTCTTGTGTCCAACTGGAATCTCCGCAGGAGTAACTTGTACCTCTTGCCCCTCCTCTTTTCTATGCAACTGCTGGAGTCTCCATCTTGTTGGTAGCCACCCTTTAAATACTGGAACTTGGTGATAAGATCTTCTCTAAGCTTATTTTCTCATTCAAGGCTGAACAAACCCAGTTTTCTTAGTCTTTCCTCATATGAAAAGCCTCCCAGTATTTTGACCATCTTTGTGGCCCTTCTCTGAATCCTTTCCAGCCTGTCCACATCTTTTTAGCACAGAAGGGACCAAACCTGAACACAGTATTCCAGGTGTGGCCTGACAAGTGCTAAGTACAGGGATAATGACTGCTTTATCTCTGCTAATGATGTTTTCCAAAGTATAAGACCTTACACTTGTCCTTGTTGAATTTCATAAGGTTCTTGTTAACCCACTGTTTCAGCCTATGCAGGTCTCCCAAACTTCATCAAGGTGCACTTGGTCCCATCATCCAGATCATTTATGAAGATATTAAACAGCACTGGGCCCAATATCAATCCCCAGGGGAGCCCGCTGGTGACAGGTTGCCAGTTTGAAAAGGAGCTATTTACCAGCACCCTCTGGGTGCCTCCTGTCAGCCTGTTCCTCACTCACTGCTTGAATCTCTTGTCTAGATTGTAACATATCAGTTTCTCTAAGAAGAGGTTGTGGGATCTAAAGTATTTAAAGCCTTGGAGAAATTCAGGCATACAAAAATCTAAATCCACGTAGCCATTGTCCACCACTCACCCCACATCAACATGAACATGTTATTTTACTGTAAAAGGTGATCAGGTTTGTCAAGCACTATTTTCTCTTGGGGAATCCAGTCTGGCTTTTCCCGGTCATATGCTTCATTTGATCTCTGACAGCACCCAGGATGATTTGTTCCATAACTTTCCCAGGAACTGAAATAGCACTGATGGGCTATAATTTCCTGAGCCCTCCTTTAAACCGTATACTTGCAGAGGAGTGTGATACTAGCCTTCTAACCTTCTGTGATGTTCTCCGAACTCCACAATTTTCCAAGACTGTGTAGAGTGACCTTACAATGACATCAGCCAGATCTCTTGTCCCTTGGTGGACAATGTCAGGGCCCGTCAATTCGTAGGGATCAAGCTTCTGTAATAGTTCACATACCAACGCTTCCTTTACTGATGGTGGTTCTGTGTTTGCATCAACCTGCATTTTTGTTCCCAAGGCCTGGGGCCCAATAATTTTGGTGAAGATGGATAGGAAGGAAGTGTTGAAAACCTCTTCCTTTTCAACATTGTTGGTGACTAATTCAGCTCGTCTGTTTCAGCTTGTTGTTTGCATATCTGAAAAAGCATTTCTTGTTATTGTTGACATCTCCGGCTGAATTCAGTTTGAGCTGAAATTGATGCTGGTGCTTAACTGCATCTCTATACACCCTGGAAATATCTTTATAGTTCTCAATGACTATTTCTTCACTTTTCCATCTCTGTTATGCTTCTTTTGTTTCTGAGCAGACTCAGAAGCTCTCAGTTGAGCCAATGTGGTCTCTTGCTTCACCTGCTTCCCTTACCTTTAAGGGGTTTTTACTCTTCTGGGAGAGCTTTCTTGAGAAACTTCCAGCACTTGCTTGTTCCTTTATCCTTAAAGGGAGCTTCTCATGAATTTTCTCCCAACTGAGATTTGAGCAAGTTGATATTTTCTCATCTGAAATCTAAAACACTTTGTGTTAATACTAACCTTCAGCGTACTCAGCAGGATCCCCAGTTCCCCAGTATTGTGATCACTGCAGCCAGTGCTATCATTAATGAAGATACTACAAAGCAGGTTTGGGTTTTTTTTGTTTTTGTTTTGTGAGTGGCAAGTCCAGCAGTGCCTCATTCCTGGTTGGGACATGTAACATTTATATGTGGAAGCAGACCACTACACATTCCTTGATAAAGATGTCTTTGAGGAAATGTCACATGAAATGACATTTCAGAAAACCAATGACCATTTTTTCTACAGAGGAGAACAATGTGTGGAGGGTCTTCTTAATATTTTTTATTTTATTTTTTCCTTTCCCTTTACCGTTTTAAAGACTGTCAAAGAATAGATCTTAAAACGCCCAGAAGATGGGATCACTGCTTTACAACCTGCCACATGAAGTTAAACAGCGCTTTTTAAGGGCTGACTTGTTATTTTAGAAATCCACTGGCTTGGAACACAGGGTTAAACAGGTTTTTGCACTATTCTTGTTTTTGTGGTGGGCAGTCTTAGCAGTTTAGTGATGATAGGGGTCTTGTCACTTTTCAATGAACTCACAATATGCTCATTAATACTGATGGGAATCTCCCACATGCAGAAAAAATGGAGAGACTTCTATATATCTTCAAACAAACAACTTCTTGGTCATTCATTATTCCGTTCCACTGCAACAGGAAGTTTCTACTCAGTAAATGCCTACCTCAGTGATAGTTTTAAAAATATGTATTTGATAGCTGGAGGGTGACAGGTGAAGGAAAAAGCAAAAATAGAAGACGAATTGATCTGAACATAAAATTGAAAATTTATAATTGTGTCCATAGTGGATAGAATAAAAGAGAGATGGTTCATAGAAGGTATTCATGTTGTTGTAAGGTTGTCTCCCAAAGGGAACAGTTAAAGCCACTACTTTACCAAGATAGCAAATATGTCTTCTTAGAAGTTTTGGCCTTTCGTGTTTGATGTCTAAGAGACTTGCTGCTTTCCTACCTTCCTACCCTCTCTCACCTGGCAGATCTCGAGTCCTGTAGCAGATGGTACACATGTTTCTGCAACAAGTGCTTGCTTTCACTGTACTCCATTTGCAGGAGTGGAAATATGGTACATTGCAGAACTAATGAGAATTATTACAACTGCTTTTAATGAAAATCTTAGAAGGATAAAACAAAAAATTCCAGCTTGTGAATGAAAAAGAAAGTAATCTTTCAAACCTGAAGCCACTTCCTCTTTCCTTGTTTTATGAACCCTATTAAATGAAACAACTCTAATTTTCAACCCACACACATTTGTCAAGAGTTATGGGCAAAGGAGGAAAGTGCCAAATTAAACCAGAACACTGTTTTTTTGAGCAAACTATTTCCCCATCCCCATTATTCTTAACATTTTTCACTAAACTCAGAAAGCTTAAAATAACCTCTCCACAACGGTTTTATCAAAAAGAGAAAGCCTGCTTCCAGCTGCATTGTCTGATGGACAGCAGCATCCTTCGAACAGTTCAGCTTTATTTTTTGTGGGAGAAAAATAAAAAGAAGACAGTGAGTAAAATAGGAATTGCACAGAGGTATTTGCTTTCCTAAATCCAGAGAGCTCATGCATTCAGTAAATTAACTCTCAGTGTAGCAATGCATCTACAATAATATGAAATGTACTCCTGCTGGAAATGTCCAATCTATAGTCATTATTTTTCACTAACCATGGAAAATAGTAGTATAATTTAGATGAATCTGGAGAAAACCTCTGCAACAGAAGAATCCACTTACCCAGCTGGGAGACTTTTGTGATTTTGCCTCCACAGAATTTAGACCCACATTTCCTTTTCCTCATGTGCTTTAAAGTCCAGTGACTAGGCTAGGCAGAGACAGTCTTTTCACTATCAGATGTGTGTAAATTTCTTAAAGGCCTGATGTGACCTATCTGTCCTTACATCTTATGCCATAGCACAGCAAATGCATTGTCTGTGGCTTATCATTTCATAGAACTGCCACCCAGTGTTTTCTCAGGTTCCCCATGATTGACATTTATGTTTAAATACATGCCATTTTTTCTTAATAGTACTTTCTAAGTGCTTTCCATCAGCACATATAATAAATGCAAGTTGTGAGACTAAGAAAGTTTATATAACTCGGACCTGTTTAACGGATTCCTTATTTTCACAGGGGAAGGCTGAGAGGAAAGTTTGAAAATGTGGTCTTTGAATAACATTTCTGAACCGCTGGTGGTCACAGAACCACAGAAAATGATTTATAGAAAGTGTTGCCTGTTGGATAGCATGGTAGAAATTACAGGAACCAAGTAAAGGTACCTGACCAGCCCCTTCTTTCCCCAAAACCCTCTGTGCATTGCTCAGGAAAAGGGCTTTCTGCTTCACCATGTTGTCAGATGACCTCCTTGTCATGACAGTGAGGAGGCAAGAGTGACTAGCTTCATCTTCCACTGTGCTGACAAACACTAGGGAAGCAAGGCTCAGTGGTTGGAAATTAATAATGTCTTGTAAGCAAAAGCAGATTAGTTTGTGCAGGTGGACTGGAATGTTTCTGTAACCTGGACTTCTGTCTCTCCAAATCCTGAGTATTTGGATGATGGAAGAGAGAGACCTGAGAGACCTCATTAGATGATACCAAAGCAAAAATTTCTATAGGGATTTTCTTCATACCATGTTGCTTGGGAGGATGTGATGGGCTGTGGAGTGAGATGAAGGAGGAAATGTCAGGCTCACCTGAAAACTGCCTGGAAGTGCTGAAGTGCTGGACTGCTGACTGCTTTAGGTTGACTTTTTTTTGTCTCCCTGTTGCAGCTGTGCCCTATTTCATAAGTAATTAATAATAATTTAGACAAGAAGAGACGCAGTGATTATGGTGCCTGGTGTATTCATCTGGGGTGAAGGACAGTGTCAACTTTCTCCTTTGCCTGATTCATTACAGGTCTCTCAATGTGGGTTTCCTGCACTCCTAGGTACTTTTTGTTTTCTCTACTAATTTTGCTTGGTAGTCTTGAGAAAATTTAACTATTTTCTTCCTTAGTAAAAAATCTCTTAAGTTTTATCTACCAGACAGATATTCATGCTCATTAAGTAAATGGAGATTGTGATAGAAAGTAGTATTACTGGAAATCCAATATAGAACATAATATAAAAATACAAACTTTCTTGTACAGTGCCTGAGCTTACAAATTTAAAGGGGATTTTTAACTTCATTTTTATCTGCTTGCACATAACTTGAAAGACAAACATGACAAATAAAAAGCTGTATGAAAATAAATTGGATGATCAAACTGAATAGAAGGAGGTTTTCTCAAAAAAATGAGTTTCGGTCTAGTAGAAAGTAGCAGAGAAAGTAGATAAACACAAAGAACAGTGATCCAAACTCTCCAAAACAAAATTGAAAACTTATATATAAATGTTTTATGAGAGGGTCTGGATTTGTGTGTTTTCAAAGATGATCTCTTCCACAGAATAATACAGTGGTGATTCTTAAAATGCTTATGGAGTTAAAATCTGAACAGTTCCCCAAAATCTTGCTCCAGAGGAGGACACCTTTATCTGTACTATATGTGTGACTCATGGGACAGTGGTAATGTTCTACCCTTTGTGATGTTTATGAGCATTTTATTAATATTTTATTTGCAGCTAATGGATATTCCACCAGATTTTCCTCATGAGTTAATAAGCATTTGCTAAATTTTTAATTTCAGTGGCTGCAAACTGATAAATTGTTTCTAATAAAACCCTTCAAAAATAGCCCTTTTTATTTTTCACAAGCTTCAAATATATTTTCATACATATTAAGGGAGAAGAACTTTGCAAAATTTCTTGATTTTTCCAGTAGAATATTTTCAATTCCTTCTTCATCTTTCATGTCTCTACTTACAGTGGTATTACTTGTTAGTATTACCTTTTGCCTATAGAATTCCTGTAAGAATTGTTTCACTGACTTAGATCAATGGTCCACATAGCTCAGAGCTGCTGTTTGAGGTGGTCAGTTGAGCCTGGCTGCCACTGTTGTGTGCACAAGTGTGTTCACTCTCACAGGGTAAGGTCTTTTTTTGACTTCTGGAAACATTTCAGCTTTCACCACTTTGTATTCTCCTGGTCTGCTTCTCTCCACTGTACCAGGTGCTCCAATGGTGGCTGCACTATGTATTTGCAGATTTTATGTTGTAAACACTGGAAGTTGAAAGAAAAGGAGGAAAGATCACACAGTCATCCAACTTAGAAAGCTCAGAAATGCTTTCTGGAAGTCTCCTCACAGTTTCATAAGGAATACCTACGAGGAAATTCAGATGTGGGAAGTGGCCCATGATAGATACCTTTGTAGTCTAAAACACATTGTAAACTTTCTGCTGATCTGAGAGAATTCATTTTGGGAATGGAAATTTTTACTTCCTTTGAAAGAACAAATCTAGGAGAAAATGTCTGCAATGTTCTGTGAAGAGCTGACAAAGAAGGAAAAAAAGTGGATCATTTGCTAATTTATCTAAATCATTTGTTATAATATTGCACTGAGATGAGGTAAAACTCAGGGTAGAGTTGGCTTCAGTTTTGCTTATGCCTTGAGGTAACCTAGAAAATAATCTGTGAAGTATTAGAAAAAAAAAGATGTAAGATTAATACACTGTCAAAAGATACTACTGTTCTTCCTGGTGAATTATGTATCAAATTAATTCTGTTTTAATCTATTGCTGCTTGTATATTTCATACTACTTGAAAAATCTATGTTTTGTCTGTGCGAGACCAACTAGACTTTTTCTCTTCATACTGAATTTGAATATCACAATGTAAAATTGCTAGTGATTACTCACATATGGGACCACAACAGAAAGTCCATACTAGCAATGATAGCAATTTAAGCTTAGCTTAGCAGCACTGGTAAAATCTGTGACTGATGCAGAACAAAATAACATCTAGCAATTTCATTGTGATTATTCATACCTGTTCAGCTTTCTACTCCTTTTTCTTCTATTTTTGATGCTGCATATTCCAAACATAACCAGACTGAAGATAAAAACAAGAATCCCATAATTCCACCATCTTTGCAGTTTACTGTAGGCTTACTCTCTCCATGGAAAAGACCCCCTCCACATGATCATACAGACTTCGGCAAGCCTGAAGAGGCTTGTAAAATACTTGCTGTGATTTCAAAAAGCTTTAATGCCTGAAAGGCCTGTGTTCTATGTTTAGAAGGACAGCACAGAGCCCAGTGTCTTTCACGTTGGCTTCCCAGTAGAAACAGAATCATTGCTTCTCCTATATACTACTACTACTTCAAAAAGGAGAAGGGTCCAATAGCACATAGGGTATTCTTTTGCTCCATGACATTTAGCTCTATGTTAACAGCAACTTCTCAGGTATAACTCAGCCTCAAGTATTAACTAGTCAGAGGTCAGAGAAAAATCCACTGATGGTGTTGTCCCTCTTTTCTAAAAATTTTGTATGAGCTCAAAAATGTAATGCAGCAAGTCTGCTTAAAAAGCAAAATTTGACTGCAAGTTAAGAATTGGGATCAAGAAATGTTTCTTCATGCTTTCAGTGGATAAACCCTGTAACAACCGCAGTTGAAAATCTCCCATACAAATAGAGTTATTTAAATACACACAGTGAGTGGTAGCTGGACAGACAACCTGTGTTTGAAGTGTGTTAGACAAAGGTGCCTCAAACATGTTTGCACATGCACAAACCTGTGCACACAGTTAATGGATTTTCTTTTCTTTCCTGCAACAAAGCTTTTTCAGCATATTTTGTTTCTTGTGTCAAAGTGAATTTTCAAGTACTACTGGTTTAGATAGTACTGACCATATCAAATAATGTTGTTTGATCCTGGCTGTTCTGGAATCTTTAACACGTACCACCAACATCAGCTTTCTTCCTGCCCTTCATCCATACCTTTCCACTCTTGTAATGTAACTTCTTTGGCTGAGCTTCAGCACTTCAATATCAAGTTAAAAAAAGTTTTAAAAATGGAAAAAAAACGCATCCAAAGAGGGGTAACAAACCTGGTGAATGGATCTAGACAACAGTCATATGAGCTCATACAAGCAGATAAAGGAACTGTGATTGTTTAGCCTGGAAGAAAGGAGGTTCAAGGGATACCTTATAAGTCTCTACAATTACCTGAAAGAAGGTCATAGTGAGGTTGGGGTTGGTCTCTTCTCACAGGTAACAAGAAATAAGACAAGAGGAAATGATCTCAAGTTGCACCATGTCAGGTTTAGATTGGATATTAGGAAAAAATTCTTCACCAAAAAGATTATCAAGTATTGGAACACATTGCCCAGCAAAGTGGTTGGGTCATCATGACCAGATGTTTTATTCTGGAAACTGTATGGTCTGCTCAGTATACTACTTATCCACCTTGTGAAGATGAGCGTATAGATCTCTGCTAAGCTCTGAAAGTACATAAAAGGCCTTAAATCTAAGGAGAAATGCATGTCTTCTCTCTCCCCTCTGCCACACACAGGCTAGGAGAGGAGTTCACAATCTAGTTTCACCATATTTAATCTCCTCTCTGCAGAGAAAGTCAGGCGAGTTTCTGTAGCTGTAAGTCAAAGTTGACACCAGCTGTCTGGGTCCTCAGTCCTTTTTCATTCAATGGCACATGCCTTCCATTAATGGTCCCAAGGCCATTTCCATTTTCCATTAGCAGCTGCTCTTAAGCCAATGATTTGAAACAAATTTGTTCAATAATATATATAAATTTACAGAAAAGCAGGGCTGTTTGAATCGCTGAAACTGCCAAAGAAAATGGTTGACTTCGCTGTGATTAATATTTCTGTTCGTTTGGAGAGGACAGTTTTTCTTGCCCTTGTGGCTGTGCTATACCTCCCTGCCACAAGGCCTCTGCTTGTGTGCTAGTTTGAATTCTTGGCTCCTTTTTGAATATTATCAAAAGTAAATTAATTCTTTACTCAGTGCCTGAATTTACTTAATTTTTACATAAACCTCAATAACTCTGCTTTAAGCGTCCATTTCCAAATACTGATATATATAAATAGAGGATTTAGGAAGTGTTCCCTTTTAAATGTATTGTTGCTATTTTCAGAGAGCAGACAACAGGAAAATATTTTCACTTGCATTTTTCATTTCATGCTACAATTATCACTAGTTTTACCAGCTTTATAAGCCACTAGTACTTTTGGCACAATGTTCCTTCAAAAGTCAAAATGCTGAAGACATGATATGGTTAAACTGAGGGTAACAAAATTCTGGATGCTGTAACAGATGGTTAATCAGGCAATATCACTGCAGGAGCAAATGGCATCAAATACCACTGGCATCAGCACCTGTAGCTTTTTACCCAGATTTTGAAGAAGATATGTCAAGCAGTGTGCCTTTAACTTTATGTTCAGATTGTAATCGTAAGGCAGACATCTGCAGGTACAGATTCTGCTTCGAAAATGCCATTCAATACTCAGGTTCAGGTATGGAGAAGGAAGCAGGAATATTGTTGTTAATAAATCTATTATGGTAGCCCATGATTCAAAGAGAACTGAATTTGTGCCCAAAGGCTCTGAAAGTAGAGTATTCATGAGGTCATGGCTCTGTACCTGAGTATAAACATGCTCTGTTACTGACATTTTAGAGTGTCTCACAACAGAAGGTCCCTCTAGTGCATTAATCTTGTTTTCATCCTAGGTTCTGCTGACCAGCAGCAGGTATTTATGTAAGAATATGAAAAGTGAGAGGAAAGGAGATATTCTTGCTCACTACTTTTTTGCTGTTTCTTTGTCTTCCAAGTTTTGCTAGTATTGTGCTTAACACAACAGGGAAATATTTGCCATCAGGATCTGATAAATATATTATTGTCTTTTAGAACAGCTCTGTCTCCTATTTCTTAATCTGGGTATGCTGTTTCTCCTTTGTCCTCTGTTACTAGTCCAGCTGGGATACAGGAATCTGCATGGAGTTCTTTTTCAGCAGAGAAGAGACAAATTAATTTTCTGCTACAGGAATCCAAATTATTGGTGCAGAAAAGTAATTTCAATACTGTCCCCATCTCAACTGTGGAGGAGGAGTGGTTAGTGCAAACACAGATGTGTCAGTTTCATTCTTCTCATTAAAAATCCTGCCCTTTAGAATACATGTGGGTGAAGCAGAAGGTAGGAGTTTTCCCGAAGGAGGTAAATCAAAACTTGGACTAGATCAAACTTGTGTATATAGAATCATAGAATGATTTGTGTTGGAAGAGATATTCAGAGATCATCTAGTTTCAACCCACCTGCCATGCACAGGGACACATTCCACTCAACCAGCTTGCTCATAAACCCATACAACCTGACCTTGCACTTGGTCTTGTTGAATTTATGAACTTCACATGGGCCTGCTAAGGCCCCTCTGAATGGCCCTTCTCTCTATTGAATCAGGTATGCCACACAGCTTCTTGTAATTCACAAACTTGTGGAGGATGTCTTCAGTCTCATTATCTATATCGTTGATGAACCTGTCAAATAGCACTGGCCCCAGTACAGGTCCTTGAGGAACACTACTCGTTACTGATTTACACTTGTACATTGAAAAATTGACTTTAACTCTGGATGCAACCAGCCAGCCAGTCCTACATCTAACAGTCTATCCATTGAGCCATATCTCTCCAATTCAGAGGTAAGATTGTTGTGTACCATTATTTCAACCCACAGAAGTCCAGGTAGATGACATCCATAGCCCTTTCCTTGCCCACTGATACAGCCATTCCGCTCTCAGGCATGACTTGCCCTTTGTGAAGCCCTATTGGCCATTTCTAATCACTTTCCTGTCTTCCATGTTTCAGCTCATCTTCCAGGAGGATCTGTTCCATGATCTTACCAATCACAGAAGTGGCGCTTACTGGTGGATAGTTTTTTAAAATGAATGTGAGGTTTCCCATTTCTCTGGTCACTGAGGACTTTGCCTTACTGCTGTAACTTCTAAAATATGAAGGAGAGTGTTTTGGTAACACTATAATCCAATTCCCTCAGGACCATAGATTCCACAGACTTCAAGTTCCTCAAGTGGTCTCGAAACTTATATTCTCCTATGAGATGGTGGAATCAACCTCTCATCATCACAGCCAGCATGAAAGGAAAAAAAAATTTTGCTTGGACAAGCTGTGCTCCATTCTGAGCAAGGTCTCATTACATGCAAACGCAGAACATCCCTTCCCTATTCTATTCCTGAGAGACATGTTTTCTGTGTGTCTTACAAGGTTATATTGAAAAAACTGCAGTGCATGATGTTATGAAGACACAATCATGATGGCATTGAAAAGGACACGAAGAGCCAAGGTTGTGGGTTGAGATGAGAAAGATGAAGTTATTTTCAATGGGATAGAGGAGACTCCTCTAAACAGAACTAACTGGGAATTACTTGTTTAGTATTTGGGCTTGAAGGAGGAATATGGTCTTTGGTGTTACATAATCAATGATACATCACTACAGTCCTATAATATTGTATTAGCTAACTGGGTAAATTGTAATAGTCAGTCTTTACAGAAATCTAATATTTCTAATTTTTTGTTCAGAACAATACTTTTGTCAGGGTTAGCAATTTATTATACATAGAATAGAGAGCAAATGACTGCATTTTGGCTCTGATACTGGGAGGATGAAGGGACCTGTGCAGACAGAGGGTCTGTGTTCAGTTGTTTTTGTGTCGTGTGGATCCCATGAGCCAGGCTTACTATGTGTGTGTGAAACAAGTATTATGTCTTAGGATACATCTGTCATCAAACTTATAGTGGTAATCACAGTATTCCTCAAATTGTACACCAAAGACCTGAATATTTTAAAAAGGCTTGTAATGATAACACCAAATGTAGCATGTTAGGAGATGCCAAGGGAATTTTTTTTATTTTATGTATTTTGTTACACTGAAAGACTTGTACTTACAGATGCCTAGGACAGAAAAACCAGACACTCTTGAGAAAAATACCAAAGTGTCCCTGCATGGTGTTTGATGTATAAAATCTGTATAGCCTGCATTGGACTTTGGATAAAGCCATTTGCACTCATGGCATGGTACCTGCTTCCCTCAGCTGCAGTCTCCTCATTAAAGAAACTATGGGGGTGCTGGAGAGAACAAGTAATTTTTCTGCTGCATACACCTCGAAGGCAGAGACTAATGAGATGTACAGATATGGTTTACAGTTTGATTCAAGGTCCCTTTCATGCCAGCTGAGAGGATCTCTTGTGTTAAAGCTACTGTTCCTCCATATATCCAAAAGTGGGCTAGAAAACACGGTCAAGTTAGAGAGTTCTGAGGATAAATAATAATAATAAATGGAGTACTAAAAAACTCTGTAGAGTTTTCTGTTTTCAAGAAAACGATCAAGTTCAAGGACTAGATACTGCTTTTTGGTGCGTTACAACTTGGCAAAGCGAAGCCTAGCTCACTGCTGCTTTCTTAACTCTGTTCTGGTTTATCTCTCATATCAAAGTCTAGTGCCTGGTGGATGATGAAGTGAAACATTTACCATATAAAACTGCAACAGCACAAAAACTTACTGTATTCTCCATGTATGTACATACCCACCCACAGACAAGCTTGTTTGTATGGATGGGGTCTCATCTTCACGTTGATGATGCCAAGTGACAATGACACTTCACGCTCTTCTTCTGAAGGGCCCTTCTTGTAGAGGGGTGAGAAGTTTCATTGTGGCTTGGCATAAAAATCTTTGAAAACAACCAATCAAACAAGTCAGTGCCCACTTCTGTTCCCATTTATTTTAACCACTAGTATCCATAATGTTTTTTTGCAAGTACTTGGAGTCTTAAAGTCTCTCTGATATAGTTTTTGTTGCTGGGCACTCTGCTGCTTATCTGTTTAGCACTACCTAAGGAGTGATGCACTGGGCTTATAATGAATGTATTTCTTATTTCGGGAAGGATTAAGATGCCTGTGATGGGTAACCTGTATTTCTGCACTGACTGAGATGCATCTCATTATAATATTCTGAGGGATGAGAGATTACTCATCTTAAAAATAAGTGATTCATGATGCCTAGAAGCAACTTCCACTTAAAATCCCATGCGTTTTCAGAAAACTGCCATCCTCCTCATCATGTAGAAGTGTGAAAATATGGGTGCTGATATCATAGCTCCTTCATTAGCCAGAGCAACAGGTAAATGCTCATCCTCTTTGAAGGCTCTCCATCTTTGTTCTCCCATTAGCAGGACACATCTGATACTTCCAGGAAAGGTTGTCATATGGAAAACATTGTCAGTAAAGCTTCCATTCTTCTTGGTAGCAGAAAGGTCCCATTTTAAATGGTGTTCTAGTTTTGTGCTTTGTCCTTCAAAAAAGGGACAGGATGTGATAGAGGATGATAGGCAATATTCCAAAACATCCTAGAAGAAGAACTGAGGTGATGAAGTCTAAATGCTGTAGAAAAATGAGTAATTATAATTGTCTTCACAATATGTAAAAGAGCAAGAGAATAGACTGTGCTTTGCTTATGAGGGACGGGACAAGGGTTTGCAGGCTGCAATCACAGTAACAGAAATTTCACTTGAATATTAGAAAAACTTCCATTCCAGGAACATTGACACAAGCAATAAGTTACAGGATGTAGGAGGGAAGAGGCACTGATGTTTTTTAAGTCAATAGTAGATATACATCTGTTGGGAGGGATGGTTCCAGAGATACCAGGGAGTTCTTCATGGTTCAATCTTATGTTTGTGGATTTCTTTGTCCAGTTTTTCATGCAGTCTGGAAGATGATTAATCTCCTCACCTCTGAGGCCTTCTCTCAAGGACTAGATGTTTGACATTCTTTCGTTTCTCAGAACTTCCATGACAGCTGGTCTTTGGCAAACACACTAGGTGTTATTCAAACAAGACAGACATGGGGCAAATACTATACTGTTGCTCAGCACTTTTCAGCCAAAAATCCCAAAGGAATTCATCCTCACATTGCAGAAAAGGAAAGCAAAGAACATGAAGATGGAATGAAATGCACAGCATGATCCTCAAAGCTGTAAATGAAAGAGAAAAAGCTGTAAATGGAAGATGTAGTCTTGTTTGTGAGTGTAGTCTGAGGTTAGAACTGCAGTACAAAATAGGGAGTGAGACAAATTGACCACATAGATATGGCTATCAAGACTTATTCCCTGAAAGAATCTTACTAATGTGTATAAATACCTGCTAGGGAAGGCTGAGGAAGATGGAGCAAGACTCAGGGGCATCCAGTGACAGGAGAGGAGGCATTGGGCACAAACTGAAATATAAAAAATTCTGTATAAAGGAAAAAAAAACCTACCCTAAGGCTGATTGAACATGGGGACAAGCTGTGTAGATAGTGGTGTCTCCACCTTTGCAGATCTTAAAACAAGTAATGAAGGGAGCCTTGGGCAAACTACTTTAGCTGACCCTGCTTTTTGTAGGAAGGGTTGACTTCATGACCTCCAGAGGTCCCTTCCCACCTCAATTATCCTTTGATTCTGCAAAATGTTTTGGGCACTGTTTTTCACAAATGCAGATGTTAGGGGCATCTTAATGCTCTCTGCCTTTCCTATATATATTTCTATATTTGTTGGATTTTTATGATCATCCAGGTATGGTAGATGAATATATTTATTCTGGTGAATTTTCCAGTGCTTTGTACCCACAAGTTACTTTTGATGGTCTATTGTTGTGACTAAAATATGGTTGTCTGATGTGGGAGTACGGTCAGAGGACTACCGGGACTGGAAAAAGAAGAATAAGAAGAAAAGCAAAAACAAAGACAGGAACA
>JAWWEE010000122.1:17559355-17635812 GCA_035221455.1 Xenops minutus | reverse complement strand
TAGCTCCCTCCTATACCTCTCCTTATTTGTTGTAGCCCACCCTTTTTTCCCTTTATTGTCACAGACCTGTTAATCTCGTCCCCGAACCACGCCTAGTTTCTAGCTCCTTCTAGCTAGCCCCTATAAAACCCTTTTACCCTGTTTAATAAATGACCATTTCACCTTATCCCGCGTTCCGTGTGGAGTGGTCTGTCCCATTTTTCCCCTTCAGGTCTGTGTCAGTCTGAGGTCCTGGAATATATACTGCCTGTTTCATCACAATGCCGTTGTAAAGCAGGAACAAATATCTTGAGTTTGGTGAATTAGAAATTGTCAAAAGGGTGAATGTGGTGGCCACACCCTGAGCTTGCCCTCTCTTTTTACGTAATACCAACTGAAAGTGATAAATGATATATAAAGCTAGAGAAAGCTTTTTGCGAATCGTGACATTTCTCTCTTCTATGAACCATGAACCAGTGTGCACTGTCCTGGTGCAGGAATAGCCTTCACAATCTTAAATGCAATTCCAGGTTGGGTGCTTGTGGGAACTCCCCTCCAGATCACAGCCTTTAGGACAGAGAATAATATCAATACATGAAAGAACTGAAACTTTTGTCATTTTCAAACCCAAAGTAGTTGAATCAGTTAGTGTCAATCCAGCCAGATGACCAGAGTGGCATGTCTGTTTTTCAGAGACAGTTTCCAGCAGACTGTCAGCTTCAGCTTGTGCTACAGGAAGAGTTTGGAAATGGGGTTTGTTTGTTGTCAGTGACCAAGTTGAGGGGTCACCATGTTGGCTGAAAGCCAGCACACTTGTGAGGTTCTAAGAACATGAGAAAGGAGGACATCAATTAATTCCAGGATGGAACCGCAGCTTGGGGGGTTGTGGAGTTCTTGAATAACCACATTTCCCACTCCTCTGCTTTGCACTATTTAAGGAATTCACTGGACTCAGCATTATTTTGCAAGTGCTGTAAAAGGTGCCTTTTATCTGACACTGTCTTTACTTTGGGACAGAAGGTAAATGGAGGTCATAGTGCCATTTGATCTGCATGACAGTGCCTACTACCAAAGAAAACTACATTAGAAAGAGGGGCACACATCCAAAGCACTTTTCTAGGTCTAGGAAGTAGTTACATCTCTTTCATGACTTGTATTCTTACAGGTCTTTCTGTTATAAATGCCTTGTGCTCATGATTTCATTATAAATGATACATAAATTTTTTCACAACTAGAAACTGAAATTGTTAGCTCACAGTTTCCCCATTAGAGAAATTAATCTATAACATTAGACTGACAGTAAGTGAAATCAATTTGTTAGATGTGTTAAATTCAGACCAAAAGTCCATTTTGATCAACTGAAAGATTTCTATTGATTTCAATACACTTTAGATCACACCCTTTAAATTGTAGTACGCTAACCTAAACATCAAGGCATTCAGGTATTTATCTAGTGAAAGTAAAAGAAAAAAAAACCCTATAGTTTCATTATACATTACATAATTATTTATTGCTGATCTTAAAAGAACTGATCTGCATTTGCTCAAGATTTTTTATCTAAGAGATAAAATACATCCCTCAGAAGCTGCTGGCCTGAAAAGTGCTCATGAAAAATGATGTCCTATAATGAATGAAAAATAATGAAAATGTTATGAAGATTGTATGTATACTGCAGGGTAAACAACCTCCTCCAAATTATTTTAGAAGGTCTAACTGCATAAAAACAGGAAGAAAAATATTCTTAATTTTTTCTAGGACCCACATCTCACTGCATATAAAACAAAAGAGATACAAGGTGGAAGATTACCAGCCCATGCTACAACATGCTAAATACTTCAGCATAAGCTGTATGTAAATGCTGTTTTTAAATTTAGAAAAAGGGAAGGAAAAGACAAGGAGCTATACATCCCCAAGGTCTCAAACAATGGTAGAGTCACTGTGAAATACCAAAGTTATGAAACTCAATCAAGATACACAGGAGTTTAAGCAGGTACAAAGAAGTGTTTAAAAATCTTTATCACAGACAGTAAGATTAATAGAGGCAAGGATTTCTGTGAATTGCACAAGTTTGATTTCCACTGAAATTATCATCAGTTGAATTTTTATGTCTAAGTATTTTCTTTGGCACCCATTAAAAACTCATTAATAGAAATATATTTTGGGGAAGATAAACTTATGCACAAATCCAAGTAACACCTGCAAAAAAAAAAAAAAGAGGCTGAAATCTTGAGTAAATATTTTACTGAATACCTAAAATGTCTCAGCCCTTACAAAATGAATTCTTTATTTCCAAATATTTAAATTTGACACTTTTAAAATGAGATTTTTTCAAATTTTTTTTTTAAAGCGTTATCTTTTATTAAAAATTATCTTTGTGTAAAGCAAAAAAATCCAGATAATTAAATAACCCATAAATATTAAAAATAACACCCAGGGTTGGAGTGAGGGGGAGAAAAGGGGCACAGATTTTATCATATCAGATATTATCAAGTACAAAAACCTTGCAAAGAAAATACTCTGGGCCTAATAGAAAGTCTTTTGAAGTCAGTGGGAGTCTTTTCATTTACTTCAAAGGGCTTTAGATCAGGCCTTATTACAACAGTATAAATAATGCAGTATGAGCACAGTGAATTGGGACTTGCCACATGGATGTTATGAAATCTGAAGTATTGACTAGTTCTACATAAGATTGTTCATAATAACAATGGTTTGGAAGAAGAAATCTCAGATCCAATTAATTTAAATAAACAAATTATTAAATTTGGCAATAATCTTGATTGGGTTGTTAACGCTGATGAAGGAGTTTAGTAGGCAAGGAAAAGATTTAAATTTTGACTATAGTTTTCATTCTGCTACTCATATTCTTGGTGAAAAAAATAAGTTTAGGAAAAAATCAATGGCAGTTTAGGTCAGGTTTTTAAATGTTTTTCTGATGCACTCTACATGCAGATAATTTTTGCTCTGACACTGATTAATCAGCTGTTTTCATGGGACATTTGTGGAAGAAGTTGATCCTATACATAAGTGTAAACTGTAGAATCATACCATAGAAATGAGCACTTTGTCTATGCTTTTACAAAGGTCTTTCTGACAAAATCTTTCAAATGTCTGTTTTCTTTTCAACCATTACTTTACATTTCTCTTCTGCACTTCTCATATTTTTAATAGTATCTTAGTTTAGTTTTAGCTTTGTTTTCACTATTATGTTTCAGAAAGTGCTGTGTTATTTTCCCTTCATATCATCACAAATTCCATCAACTCATAAAGTAGCTGTGATTAAATAATAACTGAGAGTCTCATGAAGTATTCATTAGTTCTCTGTATGTGAGAGTAACACTACGGTACTCCCACAGATGATAACTGAGAGGTATGGGAGGGATATAACCTGCACAGCACTGTCAAATTTACTGAGTGAGAGCAGAACTACATTTCTTTGACACTTAAACTGTGCCCTGATTCAGCAAAGTATTTGAACCTATGTTTAATCTTGCATGTGTGACTTGATTCTACTGAATCACTGTGTGGTACAGATTTAAGTTCTCTGATGAATATGGAATAAATATATGCTTTAATCTAAAGCATGTGTGTTAAGTTAATTTATTAAATCAGTTCTCCATGGTGAGATACCTCCTGGATAAGCCTTTCTCAAGTTTTTCTGTTTGGAAGCTGCTTGTTTTTTTTGTTTTTGTTTTTGTTTTTTTTTTGTTTGTTTGTTTTTGTTTTTTTGTTTTTTCTGTATGTGTGTGTGTGTGTGTGTGTGTGTGGTGCTTTTTGTTTAGGGTTGGGGTGGATTTTCTGTTTGTGTATTTTCTGGTTTTGTTGGTTTCTTTTTTTTTCCTTCAGCCATCTTACTTTTACTATCAAAATAGCAATTTAACAGATATGAGTGCTGTCTAGCTGTCTAGCTTGATTTCTACATGTTTCAAGAGCTTAGTAAAGAAAGTCTGACCTTTATTCTAATTTATGCAGGGAGAGTCTCTTAGCTTAGACTGCAATAAAATTTTCAACCCCTTATGACTCTTTTATTACTCTTTCATGCTCTTTTGAGAGTCAAGTCCATGTGCTTCACAAACTCTTCTGTGCTCCTGATACCCCACTGAAATCACAAAGTTTGACTCTCTGCTGGGAGTGTTCTTGGTCACTGCCCCTCAGTGTATTCCATCCTGGCTGAATGGACACTGATTTCCCTGAATTTACACTTTTCTCAGGGAAGAGTACCCTCCCTTGCAGCAAACTTCCGTGCATTTCTGCGGCCCATGGCCTGAATCTGAGGGTGAGAACCAGCAGCTACACTTGCCAGTGGTACTTCCTGAGCCAATGCTGACTTGCTAGAGAGAGGACACAAAGTAATACATATTTTATTTCTCAGTTGACAAGTCTGATACTGCTTTGTCAAATGAGTAACTGAATCCACATTCATCAATGGGGAATTTAATTTCCCTGTGCAGACTACCGCTTGAAATGTCAGAGCTGTGTTGTGTTGTTTGAAAGATGGAAGCACGTGGATGGATACAGACTGAATTTAGAGCCCCACTGAACACATATTTGTGAATTTGCCTTGGATTTGTTTTTGCATATTTGTAATTCAAAATAATTATTTTTTTTTTCTTTGTCTGAAAAAGACCAAGCTAATTTATGAAATAGTTGTGATTATCTAACTTGTATACTCTGACTTTAAAAAATACTCCCATGGCTCCTACTCACTCACAGGGATAAAAAAAAAAAAAAAAGTATTCTGCCCTCCTCCAAACAAACCCAGAAAATGCCAATTTCTGCAAAAAAAAAAGGCTTTGGGGTTGTACAATGATTTTGTCTAGGTATTTTCCAGTGTGACTTCTCTTTCTTCCTTTTGCAGGTGCATTCAGCTTTCACAAGAAGTAATAGAAAATAACTTCCCCACACTCTGATATCCCATTGTAAATAAGTGATAATGCAGTCAACTCTGATGGATTGTAAATTCAAAAATAATGCTCATGTAAATTCTTCTTCTGTTTTTCTGTTTACCTTCTCCTCATTCCCTTGTTTTCTCTTTGTCTCTTTGTTTTTATTTTTGCCTCCTGATCTTTTATTTTATCTTTTTGAATGAACACTATCTGTTCTTCCTTCTGTTTTTCATCTCACCACCTGCTTTTTTTTAACTTCCTTGATTTTATTGCTTTTTCCTTCCACCTCCTCTCCACTAACTCCACAATCTCATTTCAGTAATGGCTAGTATGCTGCTTTCACTCTCTGCCCATATATCACAATAGAATCAATTCATCAGGTTTCTTGACTGAAGACTCTTCCATCTCGACAAAAACTTTGGCTTGAAAGTGATAGTATGCTGTATCAGCTGTAGTTGTCAAATCCTGGCACCATGACAACTGGTGGCACATTGTTCTTATTCTGAATTTCTGTTCACAGAAAGTAATCTTCATTGCAAATACTGTGTGTATGTTTCAGGAAAAAAAGAATATCTGTAACTTTTCCTCAAAAAAAAATTAAATGCAACTTTATTCACATGACATTTTCAGGAAACAATAGATTATGTACCTCAATATATAAGAACATGTAAATTTGGAATACACTTTACAGAGTCACTCCCATGCTTCCTTTTCAGCTTTTTGGTTAGGAACTCTACTGTCTCTCTAGTCAGATCTTCAGAGAGGAGTGGGGCTCTTTTTGGTGGCAGTAGGTTTGTAGTATTTTTAATCCTGTTACCAGAATACAAAACAAACTCTACTTATAAAACAAAAGATATTTAACTAATCACATCAATCCAGGAGCTGAGGATAAGTAGTCAAGGATGCAAGTAATCATTTTCCCCAAATGAATTCTGAAACTGTGAGTGGTAAATAGAGAAATAACAAAGAAAACCATAAAACAGCACATTTAAAGATTCCACACATTTTTCAGTAGAGCTTAAAATGATTAGCTTTTGTGTCCGCAGAAGTTTGTGTCATACAACAGCTTAACCACCTCTGCCACAATGAAAACCTCATCCTATGTTCCATGTGTGCTTTCTGTGTTTCAGAAGTGATTTCACAGATCATCCAAACTTCCCAGAAAAAAAAAAAAAATCCTGCTACTTCAGCTGAAATCCACCAGATGATGAACAAGAGAGCACATATTTATTAGCTCCCATTACTATTAACCTCTGTAGCCCGTACTACACTTTGGAGGAAGGAGCATTTTCTGTCCAGCACATGGGTTAGTACTTAGCTGCCTGTGAAGCTCACTTATGATGGTGATTTTTATTACAGAATGGGTTAATGAAACAACCTTATGCCCACTGTCAAAGAGAAAAAAGGCAAGGGCAGCAGTGGATCTTACTATAGAAGCTGTGGAAGACTTCAAGGATCAGAAAATTCTTGTCAAGCTCTACACAACTTTGTGTGCATTCTGCCACTGGACAAATATCCTGGTGCAATCAAGGGTCTCTGGACTGCTCTGTGTTCCTGTCTGCATCAGTGTTTGGACTAGCAGAGGTATCTCTATGATTTGCTAAGGTTTATGTTCATGAGATGAGTTTAAGATTAGGTCTTTGTAGAGGTGAGCTGTGTGGATGAGAAGTTCTACATTTCCTGGAGAAATTTCCTTTTTGGCTTGTGTGCATCCTCCCATCAAGGTTTCTTATCTTCTCTGGTGTGCCCTTTATTCTTCCCTGGTGGTGGCCCAGATGTTCTTTTTGTTCTTGCTTCTTTTCTTGTTGTCTTCTTCTTTGATATTAGTCACCTAGTTTTGAGCAAAGGACCTGTGTCCGACAGTACTGGCACAGGTACTATTTTAAACTCCCTTTATTCTTCATAACATGTAGAGGTTAATTAGCCTTTATTGCAGATCAAAACTGGAAATGTTAGCAGAGGGTCATGATCAAAAGACATGTGAAGAAATTTATGATTGACAGGACAATCTTCCATAACAACATTTTTTCTTACATGTCTGGTTGCCCTCCTGACACTGTGTTTAGAACTCAGATTAAGCATTGCATATCTCATTAGGAACTGGAAGCTGAGCAAGTTCTGCAAGAATCTTGAAATTTAGGAGCTAATGGCATCCATCTACTCCATTTCCCCTTACTTTTACACCAACAACACATTATCCCATAATATCCTTGCAGCAGCTCAAGTTTCCAGATCTGGAAAAGCCATACCATTACAGAGTTCTACAAAGTGTGTTTTGATAGTCTGACAAAATGTGACAGAAGTGAATCTCTAAAAAGTACCTGAGGTAAAATCTGAGCTCATTTGATAATAAGCATAGTAATAACTGATTAATATTATGTAACTTCTATTCATCCCATCCTGTGGTGACAAAAAAATATTTGATTTCCTTATATCTTCTCAAACAGAGTAATTCCTTTCTCTTCCTCAGGGGAAGGGAACAATCTCCCAAGAACAAAGTGCTTAGGAGATCAACATCACAAATAAAAATAATGTATTTATTTTATACAGGAAATTAGGGAGTTAACATGTGTTCAGGTGGTCTTAGGACAGAGGAATTTCCTTGCTGTGGCACTCTTTCTGAGAAGAGTAAGCATGAACACTGTGGCAAAACAGCTTAATTTGAAACCTGGGAATGATTATTGCCTGTAGCTTTTTTGAGGGAGGTGCTCTTTGAACTCTTGAAAACTGTGCAATGTAACTGTATGGAAAGAAATATACACAGAGAAGTGAAACATGCAAGGCATTGATAAGCACAGCTGTACTACTTCTGCTCACAGGTCCAGTCTAGTCCCATTTTCTGTCTCCAGCCAAGCATATATGATACTTCCCTGCTCTTGGACTTGATAGTTCTACTATCTGTTGCCTGAAGAACCACCTCCTGTAATTTGTGCTTTTGCTCTCCTCATTTGATACTATTGATGCTTGTAATGGAAGAGAGGGAATAGTCAAACGCTCTCTATCCTCTGCATGTCATTCACAGTTTTGTATTCACCAACTGATCTGTTTTAGTTGTCTCTTGCCCAGGGTGCAGAAATTTACTCAGTCTGTCATTCCATACATGAGATCTGCTCCAGAGTTTCAATATCCCTTTCCACCTTTCTTAGACTTTGTCCAATTTCTAAATTGTATTAAAAGGGTGTGAGAACTGTGGATACATATGGTGACATAATTATCTTTCCTGGCTCAGTAAACACTTAATTGCTACAGGATTCTCATAATTTAAGTATTTCAGAAAATTAGCAGAATTTTCAATTCAGAACAAATTCCCATTTGTGACACAAAGAACATCAGATGTCTGACACTGTGTTTATTGTTACCCATGCCTGGATGAAATCTGAGATCTGTGTACTGATGACAATGAAAAATAGGACTAAAAATGTCCTTGGAGAAGAGAGTCCATTTTAGATGCTGTTGCCTAACAAAGCACAGTCTTCATGTGAAGGTGATTTTTTGGCTCTGAAAGTTGTGTAATAGTTCATCAGACAAATACAAATATCCAGTTCTCATCTGAAAGTGGCAAAGATGGATGTCAAATGGGTCTGGTGGTAGACTTGAAGTACTATATAACTCACTCTCAAAATAGTTCTTTAGTATCTGTATGGTTTGAACCTGTTTGGAGTAGTCAGGCAGTCCCTAACTGATTTCCAGTTCCATATTTCATCCAGTTTCTTCATATTTCCAAAGCAGACATGTTAATTAATGATTTCAAGGAACTAAACCTGAGACTACAATGTCCATGAAGGTTACTAGCATGACAGTATCTTTCAGTGGTAGCTGATCATGGACCTAATTTGTATCAATATCCTAACAGCAGAGGATTTTGTATGCTATTAATATTTTTTATCTCTCCAATTATCTTTCTAATCCACCTTTCCCTGGAGCATAAATTTTTGCCAGGTCACCGATACTGTTCTGCAGAAACAAGTACAGAAAAAAGATTGTACCTTGTATGCTCGTAATTGGTTAGTACAAGAATTTACAGTGATCTGTGTCATAATCTTTCTAATTTACACCTCCTACCAGCTTCTGATTGCTTGTAAAATCTCCAGTCATATTTTTCAGCCACTTTTAATAACTTTAATTTCAGCCTGCATACACAAAGGTGACATGTCTATAATAGAGGTTCCAGATTTTTAATGAAAATGCTTTTTGACATAAAGACAATGTGTGATTTTGGATAAGTAGCAGGCATATAAAGATCACAAACTTTAGGTAGGGTCAGAAATGCACAAGGCATATATGTGTATTATAATTTTTCTTATCTTAAAATTCAACCAGATTACTTACATGCTAGGTCCCTTGAAGATGAAACACCTTTAGACTTTGACTTGCCCCGGGGTTGAAGGATGCAATCACAGTTTGTTGCCATGAAGAAACTCATTATATGGTGGAAGATATCTAAAAAACTAAAGCCCCCAAATGAAACAGTGGATATGGAATTGAAGTTTGCTTCTTATTTTTTTTTTTTTGTAAGTAGAAATGCTGCCTCTGGATTAAAGAGTTAAATTTCTTTGTAGTAGTTTGTGTGGGGCTATGTTTGGGATTTATGCTGAAAACAGTAAGGCAGAGATGTTTTCATTATTCCTGTGGAGTGCTAACACAGAGTCAAGGCCTTTTCTGTTTCTCACAATGACCCCTCAGTGAGTGCTTGCTCAGGGAGTGCTTGAGAAGCTGGGAGAGAACACAGCTGGGACAGCTGTCCTCAGCTGACTAAAGGCATATTCCATACCATATGGCATCATGCTCAGCATATGAAGCTTGCGAAAGAAGAAAGGAGGAGGAACATTCAGCATTTGTCTTCTCAAATATGTTACATGTAATGAAGCCCTGATCTCATAGGGGTGGGTGAGTGTCTGGGAAATACTGAAGGAATTTGTTATATGTTGTTTGCATACACAGCTTTTGCTTCACCTATTAAACTAACTTTATCTCAATCCACAAATGATCTCAATTTTGCCATTTTGATCTTTTCCCCCATCTCATATGGTGGGAATGAAGAAGCAGCTGTGTGGTGATTAGCAGCCAGAAAACACCACCTTATTCTTTATCTTTTTTTTGGAGGGAAATGAGTTAGAGTTTTCTTTAAATTTCAATTCTTATTGGCAGTATTTATGAATCAATTTATTTTTAGCCATGGTTCAGCAAAGTATGAAGTACTTATTAACGATATTAGTGATAAGAATTTGCTGCATTTTTCAGTACTTCAGCAGTGAAGTGAATTTGACAAAAATGTTCTTTTCCTTACTACTTGATTTTCCCCATAAAAGAACTGGAAGATGATCCTTATGACCCTTTTGAACAGAAGAAACATTAAATAACACCAAGTGGCTATTTGCAGTCTGCCAATTTTATTAACTTTATCCTCTGTCTCCTGCAATCTTCAAATCAAAATGGCCTCTGTGGGGCAGTGCTACAATTTCTATTTGAAATCAGAGCTTGGAAGAGGTCAAGCAGACTTCTGTCAAGAGGTAGAGCAGAGAGAAAGATACAAACAGCTGACCTAAAGCAATTCACATTATTAAGATGGTTTGACTTTTGATCACAGCAGGTTTACATCTGAATAGTTCTGTTGGCAAGGGGAAGGAATTGTTCCCATGAAATATTTTTTAACAGAGGGGAAATCACTACTTATTTTATTTTGATGGAACAATGTTGTAAAAAAAAATCATGGGACTGTGACTTGTGACTGAAAACTCAGGCTTGGCCCTGCCCTCAACCTCTAACTGTCCTCAAATAAGTTATGCCTCTGAAGCTCAGTTTTTCTGAGCCATTGAGGACACCATGGGTGTGTTTTTTCTGCCCAAAGCTGTCATAGGGATGAGGAGACACATGAAACTTCAGGAAGAGATGCTCTGAGCTACTGAAATAGACGAGATGAAGGTGAAGGAAGGAAGTTTCTCCTGTCAGAATTGCTTGGGCTTATTCTTAGCAAACTGAATTACTTTTAGTGGCATTGTATGGAATGGTAATACAGGAGTACAATTCAAGAAATGCTGACCAGCTATTTCTAGTCTCATAGGTCATTACAATATTGCAGAAAAACAAGAAATGCTCTTATATGTGTTACTAGCTTCCTGTCATACTCGTACATTACAATTACCTGAAATGCAATAGTTTTGCAAATACAGAACAATGGCACTCAATAAAACAATTAAGTTGCAACTTATGAATGCAGTTGTGCTGATAATTGCTGATTTAACTACTCAAATTTGCCTAATTATACAATGACTTACCAGATATTCCTTACTAATGTAATTAAATTGTGCCAAGTTGAGCAAGATGAGCTTTATAACCTGGGGATATTCACTTGTAGAAAACTATTTTGCTGTTGTTTCTCTTATCTTATGCCATTTCTTCCCAACATGAATGATATCAAGGTGAAATCTGCAATACATTGTGTATCTGATTCTGATCTTTTCACCATCAATTTCTCTGCAGTTTGCTTAGCAGAAACTACAGGTTCTTCCCTCTGTATTAAACAGACTCTGATTCAAGAATGGGGTTAGCCTAGCCGTTACCCATGTTCCACACTGAGCTAAGGAGAGTGTACCACCCACCACCCCTGGCAAATGGGAAGGTAGGACTGGTAACAACAAATAGGCAAAAGGCTGAATTCTTCACCTAAGTCTTCACTGTCAGTCAGGCTTCCCACACCTCTCAAGTTCCTAAACCTTTAGGAAATGGTTGGGGGAGAAAAGTTCCTCCCACTGTAAGTGAAGAGCAAGTTTCAGATGACTTGATGAAATTGAATAACTACAAGTCTGTGGGGCCTGATGGACAAACTTGAGAAGTGGGCCCACAGGAACATAATGAGCTTCAACAAGTTCAAGATCCAGTACCTGGACCAGGGCAATCCCAGACTTGAGTACGGACTGGGAGAAAAACTCATTGAGATCAGCCCTGCAGAGAATGACTTAGGGCTTCTAGTGGATGAAAAACTGGACATAAGCTAGAATATCAATTGCATCCTAGGCTGCATCAAATAAAGTATGGTCAGCAGATTGAGGAAGGTGACTTTTCCCCTCTACTTTGCCTTTGAGAAACCCCACTTGGGGCACTGTGTCAAGGTTTGGAACCCTTTATACAAGAAAGACATAGACCTCTTAGAATGGTCCAGAGGAAGGCCACGAAGATGATCAGTGGGTTGGACCACCTCTGCAAAGAAGACAGTCTGAGAGAATTGGGGTGGTTCAGCATGGAGAAGGGAAGGCTTTGGGGACAGCTCACTGTGGCCTTCCAGTACTGAAATGGGGTTAATAAAAAATGAGGGAGAGTGACTTTTAACATAGGGAGATAGTAATAGGACAAGGGGTAATGGATGAACATTTAAGTAACTTGATCTAGTGGGTGGTATCCCTGACCCCTGCCCATGGAGGGACCTAGTTGAGGTTCAAGGTCCCTTCCAACTCATGTCATTCTATGATTCTACAATTAAGTTTTTTTCCAAGACAGCTGGACATCATGGCAGATGATAAGTGGACTTTTAACTGGTATGTTGAAAGGGTAGTTTTTGGAGGGGTTTTTTCTCTTTTCTAGATGGGCTTCTATTGCCTTGAGGAATTCACTCTGTAAAAATATTTACCTTATTCTCTTGGTTTAAGTCAAAGGAACTCCAAATAATCCAGTCTAAAAAAGCTGGCTTTTTATTTCAGGTTGCAGAGTTCTGCTGGAGATACATAGCTTTAAGCTTGTGAAAGAAAGAAGTACATGGTCAGAAAGGCTTACTATGCTTTGCCGAGTAAAGATGATTTCCTGAACATGGCCACAGCGTTTTGAAAGCATGAGACTCTATAACAGTCAATTTGATAGCTCAGTCAGCAAGAGTCATATTTTCGGCCTAGAGAACCTGAGAAACAGCAACCATGACTCCAAATTTTATTTCAAATAATGTTGAGACACATTTCTCAGGGAATCGTGGAAGTGAAATGAAGCCATAGTGGCATCAATATTTAATTGTCTAGAAAGATCTCATACCTGTTCTTTGGAGGTATTGACACTTGGCTGGGTTATAGGATAGGTAAGACCCTTGTCTAGACACAGGTTCAGGTACACCAGTTTCTCTGCAGATTCCTTTGCCTGGAGATTATTTTGAAGGTACAGCTGTGGGAAACTTTTATAACTGACACAAGATAGAGGTACACAAAATGATCTTGGAGGCTCTGTATCTTCTTTAATTAGGCAAATATTGTCCTCCAAAAGCTAGTGTGGCCATATTAAACTGCTAACTCCATTTAGCACATTTTGGAAGAGTTTAAATAATTCTCAGTGTCTAACAGAGGTGTCTTTGCCATAATGTTCCTTTCGACAGTCACATAGCACTAATGCGTTGGGCAAAAAAGACTGCTACAGAATATTCTATTTCGTTTTCTATTCCTACTTCTTTTCCATTTCCAGTGAAGTCTCCTTGTGTGTAAATTACTTTCAAAACAGCTTGCAGCACACCTGGTCTGTAGAATTATTCCCATCCCTTGCTGAGCAGGGCACTAAGTTGCCTGAAGCCAGAGCACAAGCCATGTGCTCAGTAAAGATAGAGAAATAGAAAAAAGGACAAACTGTAACCAGTGACTAAGGCTTCTCTACACCCCCTCCCCTGCATTTTATCCATTACCTAATTACCTACCAGCTCTGGTTTCTCCCATTTTCTTTTCTACATGTAGTTCTCTCAGTTGTGCACCTGACTGATTCACTCTTGCTGAGGTAGCAGTTCACAAAAGCTTACTCTGCAGTTTGCTTATTTCATGTGCTCGCTCTCTTTCTGGTTTTCTGAATGTCTTTGGAAGACTTCTGCTACCATTACAAAGTATCTATTTGTTTTTCTTTCATTTTTAATGGAGCAATTTAGTGTGTTAAGTGAATGGTTTTTTACTGACCGTCTCTTGCTTTTTGCTTTCTGAGATTGACAGTAAGCAACTTTTAACTTTTAACACATAGCTAACTATGGTAGTGAAACAAAAGATGAGATACTCTGGACAACTAGAGGTCAAAGCTACAAGTCAAATCTGACAGACAATAATAGATTATGCAGGTTGGGTGTGAAAGAATTAAATAAAAGTTTCTAGTCAGAAGTTCATAGGCTCAAAGGGCAGCCCAAAGACTATTTTTTGACATTTTCAGCATTATAGTCCCTTTAACAGGCTTCAAACCACTGCTACATGGCACACACTAAGAAAGGTCCACAGAGAAAGCCTGTATCACCTAAATCAACTGCCAGGCTGTAATCAAGATCTCAACAAGACTTGAATTAATGCATTTGATGTCTGTACTGTTTAACTTAAATAGATAAGAGACCATGAGCTTTGGACCTTTAAAGGAAAAAGGACAACTATGTCCTTTGGTTTACATTAAAAAGACAAAGGGGCACCTTTTTTTTTTTTTTTTTTTCCTTTCAGAAGGGATATAACATTTCAGGAAACTCAGTCATAAAAGACTCAAATGAACTCACAGAAGAGCTATGTCTGGAATTTGTAAAGTACAAAGGAAAAGGCAATTAGCTACCCAAATCCTATTGAAAGTCAATAGCCTCTAGGCACTTTGAAAATCCCAGCACATAAAACTCACTAAAAGCAAACTGCAGTAAATGTGAGTGAAGCAGGGGAGCCAAGAAAAGAACAAAGAACAAAAGATATCTATTAGACAGAAATAGGTGTGGAAGTATATGATATTGGTACAGCTATGATGGAAGTTGCACACACATTCAGGTTCTTCTTCACTATCTCATAACATATGTATTATTCCCATTACAAATGATTTGATTACATTTTCTTTTTCTTCTGAGTTGCCTCTAAGTCTACTCCAATCACTATGAGTGTGTGTCGATGGACAGCTTGCTAGCTACTCCAATGATCACTTGTTGAAATACTGGCAAAAAAGCTCTTTTTTGTAAGAGAGTAAGGAAACAACTGTCTTGGGAGGGAGTGGCTAGGCAGCTGGACTTCATCAAAGCACAAAAATTTGTTTAGAAGACTGTTCTTCCCAATGGTGTGCATGTTCCAAAACCTCAGCTGGTGTTTAGTTTTTTTGTTTGTTTTGTTTTTCTTTATTTTTGTGGGTTGTTGCAGTTTTTGTTTGTTTGTTTGTTTGTTTGTTTGTTTGTTTTTTAATGTGGTCCATCCTCTGCTGTGCTTTGAAAGGTAGTAGTGTCTGCCACTATTTTTCCTCCTGCACCAGTGATGCTAGGAGAGACCCCTTGCTCCCTTTGTTGAAAATTGTGGATTTTGCTGTGGGAGATGGCAGTTGATATGGTTTTGAAGAATGCAGGTTTTGACAGTAGAGCCTAAATCCTTCATAATCCCTACTCGAGGCATATATGACTTTCAGTGGGGCTGAGCTCAAAGGCTTTATTGCTGAATGATGTGCAACCCTCTATTAATTAAATAAGCAAACGTCCACAGTCAGTTGCCAATGCATCGTATTATCACAAGGGGTGTAGAATGTCACTTTTGTGCAGACCATCTGGAAATGTGAGCTGCTGCTTCAGCAGTTATCAAAATCTTTTCTCATGAATTTTAATTTCACTAATAAGTGTTACTGAGTGATTGCAAAAAAGGTTTTGGTGTGATTTGTCCTCTGTTTCCTTACAAGTAGGACACAATCATTTCCTAATAGGATGCCTGTACACTAAATAAATAACAGTTCAGTCATAAATCAGTATAACAGCAGTGCAGAAAATGCTTGGATTAAAATACAGTCATAAAACAAAATCCCAGTACAAAAGCAAACAGTCATTTCATACTTTTAAATGGTACATTCACCTGATATTTGGGGGGAGGGCATTTTTATTATCTGGCACAGCAGGAATGGTCAACCTAAATCCTTTTATACTGTCTAGGTGAATTATCTCCTACCTTTCCTCTTTAGCTTTTTCCTTACATGGCTGTTTAGTGAAGACACATTGCACTTCGACTAATTTGCTTTTTATAAGACTAGGTAGATATGATTTTGTAATTAACCAGAATGCAATGGAATCTGGCTAATCATTTATCATGATTAGTTTAATATTCTATTTAATGAACTTTAAAATGCTGCCAGAAAGCAGAATGCACATCCAATGAATGGTAGAGATGTCTGTGAATCCCAGTAACTAATAGCTGGAATAATAACTTAGCCTTGCGTTGATGGACCATTTTGGATACTATCATGCTTCACGTGTTGTATCCAGGAACCGCTTCACTAATTGTAACACTTGTACTTTATTTATGCACATCATCTCAGCACTACAGCAATGGCTGTTTTCCTCCTTAATCTTAATGGCAGACCTGATCCAAGATTTGTTGAGGCCAATGAAAAGCCTCTCATTGATACTCCTGGGCTTTGGACCAGATCCACAACTTACAGTCAGGAAGATAACAAGTATTCCTAGATTACTGAAACATCATTTTGACGATTATGATAATATTTTTTATTTTTTTCAAAGCAAATGATTTTCATGAATTATGACAGTGATTACAGTATTCAGCTCCTCACTGTGAAATTCTTCTTGCAAAGGAAAAATTCTAGAATGTATCTGATATGCAACAAATGAGCATTCCAATATACAGCCAGTTTAGTTTGCGTAGATCTGTTGGGTAGCTTTGTCACCTGTTGATCAAGCAAGCTTTAAGCAGGTTGAGGGATGTCAGAGGCAAGCGGGAAAATAATTACAGAGATGTCTAGTTTGGCTTCCTTGTCCAGTGAGACAAGCTTTGATGAGGTGGCCTTCTTCAGTTTAATTGTACTTGGAGAGGATTCTAGTTGGACTACCTAGGGGTCAAAGGCTCTGCAGCTCCATTGTCTGTGGCTACAAAGCTTATTCCCAGGGACTGTAAACAAGGTCATCTTTTAGATGCAGGTCACTTGAGTTTACCCTTCTGACAAGATGCGGGGAGGAGGGCAGGTGTGTGAGGGTGCGGAGTTCATTGCCTCCTTTTCTCAAAGTAAACACTGCAGGAGTGTTTAAAGATATGCTAAACACCTGCAAGACAATGCTTACCCCACCACTAAAGAATCCACTGAGCTGTGCAATCTTATACAATCATAGAATGGTTAGGGTTGGAAGGGACCTTAAATATCATCTAGTTCCAACCCATTATCATGGGCAGAGACATGAATAGTAATAGTGGATCATGAGAAGAGCTTCCTTGGTTTGGAACCAAACCATGACTCTCAACTGCCTGGTGTCAGCATTACCATGTTTGGCCTGGTTGCAAATGATAATACCATATACTGATCTCTGGTATTTTCATATTGATAATTTTACAATGGGTAATGCTGCTGTTCCTCTTTGGTCTCATTTCTCCTTTGTCACTGGAAACAATTTTCTGAAACTCAAAAAAAAAAATCATTCTTTATTTTTTGCAGTAGAAGAACAAAGAAATATGAGAGTGTGCCCTGACAGAGAAGAAACCTTTCAGTTAATCACGCATTATTTTTCTTAATTCATATTACCAGCCCGTGGCACTCTGAAGCACTAGCAGTCCTTTCCTCAGGTTTGGGTTGCTAGCTACTTAAATACAAAGGTATTACCAAAGTGTAGAACAAAGTTTCAAAGTAAAAAAGGGTTTTGGAACTCTGAACATTCATGTCCTGGATAGTGATCAAGTTTTCTTTTTTGAATAAGATCTGAAATTTTCCAAATCATTAAGAAATAACATTTTGCCACTTTTACTGGTTTCCATGGTGGAATTTTATTATTTTTTGACACTTGAGATAGATTTATACTATATATGCAAAAATATAAATAATGATAAAAATTATACAAGTAATAAATTGATTCACACATTTGTACTGTAGTAATACATGGGATCCTGGACTACTACCATTAAGAAGACTGGTTATTGTCCTGAGGCCTCTGCTCTTCAGATAAACTAATTAATGTCAGTAATCTACATAGAAAAGGACACTAAAGTTTGCTTGTTTCTCAAAATCTTGTATTTTCTGAATTTTTTAAAAATAATTCCCAATTAGCTGTATTGGTGCTTCATTCAAAATGTTACCCTGGCAAGAACCATTTTTTCCTGAAATCTTTGACCATATATTCTTCTGGTCTTCCAGATTAACAGATCATGAAATATGAACAGTATAGTTTGTTGGAACCATGGAAATGAACATTTAAAAAATGATATTTAGGTTTGATTTTATTGCTGTGGGCAGAGATTTGTATCCTTATTTCCCTGTAACTAGGTTTCATGACATCAAAGGTCATGTTAGAGAAATAGCATCTAGAAATAGATGGGCAATAATGGTTCAAATTTTTAAAAGGAAAAATGAATGCTGGCAATAAATGCTGCATGTAAAATGAAGAACCTTATCTTCACAAAAGTCAAAGTGAGAAGGAGTATAAGAATGACTTTTTCAAAATTTTATTAAACTTAACTTGCTCAAATTCTGGCTTATCAGAGAGAAAAAATCACCAAAATGTTTTCTCTTAAAATCTTTACAGACATTAGATGAAGGTAATTTTTTCTTGCAGCGACTTTGTGTTTTCAAAATTGCTTATTTTTATCTGAACAAATCAACACTTGTTACTCTGTTGAGACATTTTGTGATGAGGAACAGAGGGTTGTTGGCAGGGATATCTTGCAACAGAGTTGTCTCTGCAAATTCTGAGAATACGGAAATTTCTGGAATGAGAAAGTCAGAAGGGGCTGTCTTGGAGCTACACATGAGGAGCATGTGGAGCTTGCTGGGGAGCAAGCTGTCTAGTCTCCTGCTTAGCTGTTCGTTCACAAGGAATGTCACCCAACATACCCAGCTGCAAGCTCTGTCTCACAGATGGTACCACCCTCATATTACAGAGAGGCCCAGAAGTGTGACAGTAACTCTGCTACATTGGCTACTGCAGCTCAGCTGGTGCTGCCACATTGCTCTGTATCATGGCTACCTTCCATATGGTGCCATGGAATAAACTCTTACCTAGCAAACCGCAGAAAGTGCAGCTTAAATTAACCACAATATGATCTACCTGGGTCACTTTCATACAAGTTACCTTTATGCAAATTTCCTCCCACCACTTATTCTCTGAATTTCTTCATGGAGCAGGCACGATGGTTCAGTGGAGGTCGGGGTAAAGCTGAAGCAGTGGCCATGCACCTCTGGAGACAGAACATAACATTAGAAGCTGAACATCTCTCAAAACTTGCAGCCTGGATGGACCCATTTCACTAACCCATTGTTTTGGCTAGCTCTGCAGTAGCTGGGGTTATCAAACATTCCTACTGTCTTGTGACATGAAGTTCTGCACTTAACAGAGCAGTAAAAAGGACAGTGCTTGCTCAGAATTACAAGAGCAACTGTGTTTTTGGTGGACCAAATTGTAATGGTAGTTGCCCTCAGAGATTATGCTATTAGTGTCCTGTCAGTGAGAGTAAATCACCTTTTATCAAGCTTCACAGACTGAAAGAGAATTGTGGCCTCACCTCTCCCAACTGGCAAACATAAAACTGAGCAGCCTTGGCATGTTACATATGTGGGAGATTGAACCATGATAAAGGAGGAGGATGGTTTCCAGCTTGGCAAGCCCTGGAGGCATGCATCTGTTCTCATGCTGAGCCATCCAGTACCATCTCAAGCTCTGAATACTTCTTCTCCCCTGGCACCACAGGAGAAGCTCGTTATGCAGTACTATCCCTTTCCTCAACATGTCCCCCAAGGTATGGAATGAAATGGCCAAGTTACTTTCATAGCAGAGGTAATTATCTGCATTTCATCCAGCAAAGAGGCTTTAGCAGAAATACAAATGGAGCAGATTTGGTCTATTGAGCAGGAAAGGGAAAATGATGAAATGTAACAGCTCAATTCTGTGTGATACCCTGCTGCTGTTCCTCCATTTTAGTTCAATTCAAAAGTCAGTATCCCAATATAAATAGCTCTGTTGCTTTTGCCACAAACTGAGCCCTTCCTGGGATAGTCAGTAGCCTGGAGCTAAGGTGTCTGAGCCTTTTCTTTCCTAAGACCCTACAGCTGATGTAGGGCATGGCATATGGGTTGTTACATAACTTCACAAGTGCTGACCCTCATTAGCACAATCGTCATTGCACTCCAGACTACAATAAAGGCATAGTTTGAATGAAGATTTTAGGCATAGGTTCATAACTGTCATTTCTGTGTTTTCCTCTACAATGTCAAGCACTTTAAATATTCATATTTTGCTTTTTGTATGCTGCCTTCTTTGTGCATCACTCTTCAGTGGGAAAGGCTTCCAGTTGTGTGAGCAACTGACCTTCAGGCACAACTACATTACATCCTGGGGATCATTTGAAGTGTGTTACTAAGACCAGACTTTATCGCTGTTTAAACTGTAGTTCTCCAGGTGCAGGTGGCAGGTGGTATTGGAGATATATTTTGCATTTGGTACCTTGGTTTAGTGCTAATCAGGCCCAGAGAGGCCTCCATGTGTGAGCTGGGAGAACATCAGGTGGACAGGGCTTATTGCACTTGTCAACCACATTAGACACACATTACAGACAGAGTCTCCTTTGCAACAGTCATGTGCCAAGAAGATGCTGACAATCTTCTATTTCCTGCACTTTCCTTTTTCCATCCACAGGGTCATGCTTTTTAAGTAGAAAAGCTAGTGGCTTGTATAATTTTTATGTCCTTTATTTATTTTAGACTACCTTCTTTTGCAGTGCTGGTGAAAAAATGCCAGTTCAGAAAGCTGTCTTTATAGCCATAAATCGTCCTTTTGAGCATATAAAGAAAACCGTGCTTATCAAAGTTGGAATAAAAGTTTAGTAGCAAATAACTCTTAACTTTAAAAGTATATTTTATAATTAAATTTTATTTTGGCTCTGCTAAAAGCAGAAGGAGTACTTGTTATGCTTTCAGCAGAACTTCCCTGAAGAGTATTGTTCTGTGCTGGTGGGAGTGAGTGTGAGAGAGAGACAAACAGAATGATCTCAAACAGGTTTAGTGGAGGGTGATTGAGAGCAGCCTTGTGGAAAAAGACTTAGGAGTATTGGTGGATAAAAGAAAAAAAAATAAAAATTAAGATGAGCTGCCAAAGCACAGTCACAGCCCTAAAAGCCATTTGTTTCCTGTGGTTTCAAATCAGGTAGATTGAGGTGATTCTCTGCCTTGGCTCAGCTCTTGTGAGACTCTAACTGGATTACTGTGAACAGCTCCGGGGTTCTCAGCACAGGAAAGATATAGACCTCTTAGGGCAGGTCCAGAGGAGGGCTGTGACAATGACCAGAGGCTGGAACATCTCCCCCCTGAGGACAGACTGAGGGTTGGATTGTTTAGCCTGGAAAAGAGCCCTATAGCAGCCTTTTCGTGCCTAAAAAGGGCCTATAAGAAAGATGGGGAGGAGTTCTTTATCAGGGATTGATGTAACAGCTTTAAACAGAAAGAAAGTAGGTTTAGGTTAGACATAAGGAAGAAATTCTTCACTATGAGAGCAATGAGACATTGGAGCAGAGAAGTTGTGGAAGCCCCATTCCTAGCTGTTTTCAAGGCCTGGTTGAATGGGGCTTTTAGAAACCCAGTCAAGTGTGGCCCATGGCCACAGGTGTACAAACTAGATGATCTTTGAAGGTCCCTTCCAGCCCAAACCACTATCTGTTTCTCTGATGATGATGATGACGAGGATGATTCTTCTTGGATCTCAGTAAGAAAGGCCTAGCAACAGCTGGTTTGATAAAATAGCTGTTGTAAGATAGATAGATAGATAGATAGACAGACAGACAGACAGACTAGTATATATAGCAAGAAAAATTTACATCCTTTCAGATGTTTTTAACTCTACTTTTGTGCAGTATCAGGCAGAACCTGGATGGATTTTCCCACAGTGGAATGTGCAGAGCAGATAAAGTTTTGTTCATGGAGTGAGAAGTTTCTTCTTTTTGGTCCATCAAGGTATTGTATAAAATTTCTTACAAGAAAATAACTTTAAAGGATTCACAGCTTCTTTCCACTCTGTGAGATGAAGTCCCATTTTTAACCACTCATATTAGCAGGATTAGTAGCAAGTGTATAACTCCCTCAAAGGACCAGCTAATCAGTAAGACAGAACTGAAGAAGTTTTCCTGATGGAGGAGTTTAGTATTGAGATATAGCACTAAACTTCTGCTCAGATGCAGTAATTCATGACACATTTTCCTGACTGCTTTCCAGTGTAGATTCATGTTTGAATAGAGAATGTTATTGGACCTACATTACGCAAATTGTAAGCCAAGAAGGCAACCCGATGTCAGATGTGCAAATAACCACATGCTTAAAGTTAAATACTCATCTTAAAGCTGATCTGTATTGATATGTGTGCATATATATTGCCCTGAATCAGGACACAAGGGACAAATCCAACTCTAAGGGGTGATGCTGGACAATTTCCAATGGCCACAATGGGCGACAATCCCTGTTGGTAATCCCTCAAAAGGAAAAAACAATAAGATTATAGAAAAGTTGGACATAACTTAGTGAGGAGAAACAGGATAAACACCAAGTTTCCCTATAACAATAATTATTTAATGATTTTTTAATATTTTAATAGAGTCACTGTAGGTAAAATATCTAAAGAATTTTAAATGTATTTTAAACTGAGCAATATTTTAATTTGATCTGTAGCCCTTATTTTTGCTGCCTTTTTCTATGTATTGTTTCACAAGCAAAACTCAGTTTCTCTTTCAAATTGAGTATATTTCTTCTTTTGGGAACAAAAAGAGAAAAAGACAGTTCAGATGGCTTGGGACCACAGTTGCCAGAGTGCAATCTCTTTTTTTTCAGAGATGGAGGGAACTACACACACAAATGACAGGAGGAGAGAAAGAGTAAAGAATGTTCCTCTTCGCAGGCAAGCCTTACTTGCAAAATCATGCTGAGCTGTTTGACAGACATGGAACTATGAAATCTAGAGGCTAGAGCTGTTAATAAGGTATTAAATAAGCAAACAAATGGCTTCATCTGGACGCCTTTTCTAACATATCTTTCTGAAAATCTGCTTTCAGAACTTATGATCACAGCTGTGAAGACAGAAGAGAATGCTTCAGTGCTAAAGAAAATGTACCTCTCATTGATGCATGTCACAAGGCAGGCTGTGATAATTTTAAATCACAGCACAGAGTAGGATGTAGTGTGTCATGGAATAAAAATACAAATCTGATTAGATACATGCAACAGCTTTGTCTACTTAACATCCAGTCTGAGAAATTAGTGTTCATTCAGCAAGCTGGTTCTGTTCCAGCAGTGGGAGTTTTCAATTATTAGAGCTAGATCAAATCCAGGGATAATTTAGTATCAGCACATTTCTGATTGAAGGCTTTGTCCCACAAAGCATCTGAGGAGGCTAAGAGGTTCTTTTCTTATGCTGTTTCCTTACAATTGATTTCTCTTCCTGCTTTACATTTTCACATAATTAATATTTTATCTTTGCTAATTTCATGCCATTCTTTCTTCTGCTTATGTGTAATTTCTTTCCTCTTGGCAAAAATAATAATTAAAAAAATATAATAAATCCTCAGTGGTACAATTCCCATACTAGAAGGTTGATATTGAAAATGGGGATGGCAGAAAGACAGAATTTTTTCTTACAATTCCTAATTCTTCTCAAACCAATCACTTTTCAATAACATATATATTACCAATCTTCCTAACCATCTGACTGTAGTTAAAATCCTCATATGGCCAAGAGTTTGAAGAAACAAACCAAGTATCTCAACCAGTCAAGGAAAGGGGTTCACAGCTGTGATCGGTTAATATTTCTTATATTTCCACTGCTCTGTCAGAGTGTGGAGCTGTAATTACAGAGCCCTGTTGGCAGAACAGACTGACTGATAGTGATGTGCTCCTTAACAGGTACTGCACCAGAACTGAGCCTCCATAGCCATGGTTTGGTATCTGTTAGTTGCTCCAAGGATTGAGAGCCTTTTAAAAGACTTATGCTGTTTCTCCCAGTCTTACTGTCTGACAGAAAGAAGACATCCTGCCCAAATTTCCATTACTCAAAACACTAAGAATACAAGCAAAGACATTGACAAGAGAAGTGAGAAACATATCAATCATCAGCCTAATCTTGGTAGTTGCTATTTTCATGCTGTTAGATTAGGGCAGCATTTAGCAAGGGACTTGTGCATATGAAATGTGCAAATGCAGGCTTGCCCTGCTCCCCATTATCCTACGCAGCCAGTGCAAGGACAAGTTGGATAGTGTTGGGGGCACTAGTCTTTTGTTGTCAGCCTATGTCTGCCTGGTACTGACCATACTTGATTTTTGAGATATTTCCTTGTCAATGCAGCCCAGTCTGCTGTGGGGTTCTGCAGCAGACATAGGTATCAAACAGCCTTTAAACACAGAAGCATTTCACTATGCTGCCAACCTCTACCAACAGATGTAGCTCTGCTACATAGACATAATGGAGGTTAATGGCTAACTGCAGATGGTTTTTAATATAAATGTATGTATATGTGTGTGTGTATGTGTATGCCCATATTCTCTAGCAGCTTTCTAGCTTCTGTTTTGTTTGTTTGTTTTTTCTTTAACCTCTTTCTCCCAGAAACTACCAGGAGGGGTGGGGGTGAGAGCTGGGTGTTTAACCTTGGGAACACCTGAAAGGAAGGAGGTGAATACTGAAGGGAAGAATGTAATGGAGAATGCACAGAGGGAAGTAAAATACTTAGGCAAGCAAATGATGGAATCAGTGACTGGAACAACCAGGTCTCTGCTGGAGATTAATATGAATGAGATGCTATGCTTCATTGACTGTTTACCTAATTTCTTTAAACATCAGTATAGCTTTTATGTTGCACTTGCCTAACTTAGCTGCAACTTGCTATTTAATCTATAAAGTCATTATTAGCTGAATAGCTATTGGAAAGCAGCAGGAAGATACTCTGATTGTGCCTTAATTATTGCCCTGCACCTGATCTTCACAGAGAGCATGCATAGTCCTACCCTCCCATTACTCTCAGTATCTCATATCTGAGACATAACTAATGTTTTTGCATCTGTCTAAGAGCAGGACTAAATGTGTTTCCACTGATTTCCAGAATAAGCTGTAAGCCTACAAAGCTTTATTTGCCTTCCCTTCTTTCTGGCCCTAGGCATCAAAAGGACATATTTGGTTCATGGCTAATTAAATACTTCCATTGAATAAGCCATAGCTTTCTAAATCCACATCTTTCTGCTTGCATACTATTTGCAATCAGCTGAAAGTTTTGAGTTTGCATTTTGCCAAATTGCCAAATTTACATTGATACAACTGGAAACTTTAAAGTAAGCTGAGATAAAGAAAGCCAGCAGGTTCTTAAATCATGGGATATGAAGTAGAAAAAATCCTCAACTGTCCCTTCAGGTAGAGACTTGAAGATACATACTTGATAATGAGATGCCATGCTGGATTATTAGATCCCGTATAATTTAAAATGTAAATCTTAATGAAGGTATAAAGAGCTACAGAAAATAGGAGTCAGTTCATTTTTAATAAATGAATATGCCATCTGCCTCTCATCTCCCAGTGATTTTAGCATTGCCATCTTTGTAATTAGCACTGACAAATAGAACAATCCCAGGAAACCAGACTGCAAGATATAGTGGATTAGTTTTGCATCCCTTGCTGAGCTAGTATGGGGCCAGAGCTTGCGCCATATTGGCTTTCTGGCAGGGCTATTGTGAACTGATTGCAGTTTCTAGCCATGAAAGTACACAAATAGGGATAGCAGACTCACAGAATCATTAAGGTTGAAAAAGACCTCCAAGGTCATTGAGTCCAACTGTTAACCCAGCATGGCCATCTCCATGCCTTTTAATCACCTCCAGGTGTGGTAACTCAACCATTTCCCTGGACAGGCTAATTCAATTCTTGAGAACCCCTTTTTGTGAAGAATTTTTTCCTAATATCCAATCTAAACTTCTCTTGCTGCAACTAGAGGCCATTTCCTGTCATTCTATCACTTGTTACCTGGGAAAAGACAATGTCATCTGCTTCTCCACAATGTCCTTTCAGTAGTTGTAGAGAGTGATAAGGTCTCCCCTGAGCCTCTGTTCCTCTAGGCTAATCAATCTCAGTTCTTTTAGCTGCTTCTCATATGACATGCTCCAGACCTTTCACCTGCTTTTTGCTCTTCTTTGAACATGATGCAGTCCTCAGTGTCTTTCTTATACTGAGTGTGACCCAGATATATGCATATTACAAAAAAAACCTCGGAACATCCTCCTGAACCTGTAGGTATGCCACAATTAGGGTAGCATTTAAATCCCTGACAAGGGAAATCCATGCCTGTATAGGAGGGAAGCTTTTTCCAGCTCCTGTATTCCTTTCCTACACCTTCAGCAAGGAGCACAATAGATGAAATGCCCATTTCATGAGACCCTCATAAATATTATGATACCTCATAAATAGTCGCATTATCCACATAAAAATTCATCCGTAGGAAATTTTTGGCCTGAAAATTTGAATAAGGAGATAGCTGTCTTTTAAAAGACAAGCTTGTCTAGTTTGTTGGGAGTCCTTATCAACTCTTTCTTTACAAAGAAAATTGATGGAAAATGAATTGACAGTTTCAGCTCCTTCTACAGTGAGCCATTTTTAGTGTTTACAGACTGTAAGAAATGGAACTGGCATTGTACCTCTGCTTAAAGAAAAGAAGAAATGGCAAGCTATTTCTTTACATTACAGAGAAATTCACTTCACTGCAGTTTTACTGATCTGCACAGGAGGGAGACACAATTTACCTCTTCAGGCAGTCGTCAATGCTTCTCTTGTTGCTTACATCCCAGAGAGGTACCACTGGGCTACTTGCAAACATACATTTAGGGATTCTGTAGTGGACAGAAAAAAACCCCATAAGGCTGCCCTTGGAATATACAGAACATATTTTTATATATAAAAATATCAAAAGGAAACCATTTTTATTTGTGTTTGGTGAGTTCAGGTTTGCAGCTCCATACAAATTGTAAACGATTTCATCTGGTGACAGGTACACATTAAAACCTCTAGGACGTTAAGACTTTTTGAAAAATCCATTTCTTACTCAGGTAAATACTGAAAATATGATTTTTCTTTATTTATTTTAAAAGAAGAAAGATACTGACATGTTCACTGATTGCAAAAAAAGGATAGTCAAAAAGGAGAATTAAGTTTTATAGGGAAAATTAATATTTCAAAGATGTTTTGCAGTTCTCTAAGCTTTTCATAGATAGTTTTAATTTATAAAGTGTTCTTTAAATAAAGAACTTTGTTTTGATGGGAAAGACCTGCTACTTTTTTAACTGCCTTTCATTTTTTAGACTTTCTTTCTCCACAAAAGGGAATGAAAAGCTGAGATAAATGAGCTATTCCCATTTATTTCTTAGGCAAAAGCATTCAGAAGGTGCAAAAGATGGCTGGTGAAATAATTTAACTTTTAATGCTGTGGCAAAACAATGACATTCAAAGGAATATTCTTTTGCAAAAAAAAAAAAAAAAAGAAAAAGAAATTGAAAGAAATATAATTTCTACAGGGTTCTTGCTGCTGAAAATTTCCAAACAAATGAATCACACAAATTTCCACATGCTCTACTCAGATATTTTTCAATTTTGTTTAAGGATCAGCGGCTTGTTATAGCTGCCAAGTAGGACTGTTGCATTTTAATCCACCACCTTAGACTCTTGTGTGACCCAAGTGATCAGTTTACATGATTCCCTGGCAACCATGACACCAGACTGGAAAAGACTAAGTTCCATTATTAAGAACCTCAGCCAAAAGCAGGCTTCTCACTGGCAATGCCAAGCTTTGATACAATTCTCTGTGCAGAAAGGGAGCATTATGCCTAACAGTTAAGTTAGTTAAGCTTCCAGTCAAATGCTTGAACACTTGCAAAGAACACACATTAGCAAAGGAAAGCAATGAAAGTAAAATGGATTCATAAATCCTGAAAAGATCCAGAAGCACTTCCAGTGAGGCTGTGAAAGGAACTGTCACTAAGTCAGTGCCAACTCAAGAAGAGTCATGAAACAAAGGTATAATAAAGCATGGAGAGACATGGTTTTTGCCAATGCCCAGTATTCCATGAGATACTCTGGGTAAATCTGCTGCTTCTCAGAGATGACAAAGATAGAAGTGTTTAGAGTCATTTACACAACTGTCATTGAAGTTTTGACTGTCCTTTATGGCGAGTTAAACATAATCAGAACTACCAAGAGTGAACTGATATGTAAGTATCTGAAGAGAGGGTGTCAAGAGGATGGATCCAGGCTCTCCTTGGTGGTGCCAAGCAATAGGACAAGAGGCAATGGGCAGAAGTGGATTCACAAGAAGTTCCACCTGAACACAAGGAAGAACTTCTTTACTGTCTGGGTGACCAAGCACTGGAACAGATTGACCAGAGAGGTTGTGGAGTCTCCCTCACTGAAGACATTCAAGAACCACTGAAAATATCTTCAAGACTGAAGATATCAATCCTGTGCAATGTGCTGTAGGTTGACCCTGCTTGAGCAGAGAAATTGGTCTAGATGACCCACTGTGGTCACTTCCAAGCTTACTCATAGTGTCCTTCTGTGATACTGTGAAAAAGTCCAGGGGAAAAAAGAACAGTGTTAAAGATAATAACCATAATTAGAAGAAATTAGTTATTCTGATGTTTACAGACACCTTAATATACAGCAACATTCCTGATATGCACTAAAATTTCTGGGCAAACCAGAGAGAGGCAGACACTGGGGCAGGTGTGAAATGACTTTGCTTTTTCCTGCTGTCATCAAGAGTTAAGCTTGCCTAAGGTAGATGTCTACTGTGGGTCAGTTGACAGCTGCCTCAGGAATTCTATCCATTCCAAATAAGTCCTACAACAGAAGAATTTTGGCATCATTCCTCTGTGAGGTACCACTGCAGCTACCACCCTCGGCTGAGGTAGGTATAAAGTCCAGAGACCTTTGGCTGTGTTTTAAGTGAAGACAAAGTATGCAGCTTGTAAAGCATACAGGTCATCTGCTCCACTATAAAACACAAGCACAAAAGGGCAGAGCACTGGCACAATATAAAGAGACAGAAATGCATGAAGCTGAGTGAGAAGGGATTAAAAAGGAGGATGGAGGAAAATTATGTGGAGTCAATGAAGTGGCACTTAGAGGCATATAGGTTTCTTAGAAGGAAGTTTTGATTTATACAAAGGTGGATGAGGAATCAGTGAATTCTTCTCACTATCCACCACAAGAGGAGATCTATCTAGCTCCAAACCCATCATGGCTGGCAGGTACTGGAAGTTAGGAACCATCTCAGAGATGACAATCAAACTATATGGGACTTCCAGTGGTCTCAGTGGACACTATTTTGACTTGGAAATGAGTTTATCTACAACAAGATTTGTTGTTTCAGAATCGTGAATGCACTAGAACATTCACCAAGTATGAAGACTGAGTATCTCATAGAGAGAGTTTGTTTCAAAAGTCCACAGTATCCCACAAATTTTTTCAAAACATGTTAATATGCCATATGATAGGGGTGTCTAGTCAAAATTTCTCTGTTTTCTGAAATTTTTGATTCGCAAGAAAATGTTTATGAATAATTTAAAGACTGAGGATTATTTACAGACACTATTCAGTGAGTAATTTTGAGTACCTTGGAGAAAATTGTCTTCATGTTGTGAACACTTCAGTAATGGAAAACAGCCAACATTTATAAATTAATTATAAATTATTTACTCAGCTTTAGTCACAGCCTTCTTGTGGAGGGAGAAGAAAACACTGTCTGCAGTGGTGTTTGTTTGCTTGTCTTTTGTAATATTAGTTCTTTATTCTCGAGCTGGTTGTGTAGTTAAGCCAATGATCACGGGGCTGCTTAGATAATTTTTTTTTTTAGGATTCTTTTAGGAAGTCTTTGTGCAAGTCAATTAGTGACAGTCCCATATAAAACCTACAACCAAATTATTGACTGACTGTACAAACCCCCTTCTTCCAGCACTGAATTAGGCCTCTGAACTGAGTGCACAAGATCCATGCCCTATCCACCCTTTCAAGCTGCCTTGTCTAGTTAGACTGGATGCTCTTCTGAGAAGACACTACCAGTATGGCTTATGAGGTCCAGATCTCAGATGGCATATTTTTGGCCACCACAAAGACAGATGACAGAGAACTCGCTGAGAAGCAGCTCTCTGCTCTAAATCTACCTCCTAAGAACAGCATTTGAACTGTGCTATTTTCTGTGTCCAAATAAAGGCAAAAGTGCTGTCCTTGGGCTGTGCTCAAGCACCTGTATTCCAGCAAAATGGGCTGAGATGGTTGGCCAGGTTCCTGTGGGCCTTAGAAGGATACTTTACAGCACAGCCTTCATCTGCTTTGACAATGAGCTTCATGTTTTTTTCACACAGAGCTTAGTGAGAGAAAAAGAAATTAATGAGTGCTGAGGCATAAATGCTGATATATTGCAGTTTTGTTGTTGCCATAGAGTAGGTATATGTTACAATACACACACATTTGTCTTACATGTAAAATATCCCTGTGTTATATAGTCCTGCTGCAGACCAGCCAGTAAGAAGCTGGGCAATAAGGTGACCTTCCTACCTGTTGTACTGTGACACAAAACACTGGTCACATGCTCAGGCAGCACAGTCATGATCCATGGCTTTATCACAGTAGGAACTATCAGAGTATATAATTTAAAAAATACATAAACAGCAGGATAAATGTTTGAGGTTTACAGCCAAACAATACTGAAGATGCACTCAATAAATAAAATTATGAAGAAAATGAAGGATTTCCTGAAGGGTACTTCATTATTAAAACTGACACATATGCAGAATAAAAACAACAGCAAAACTAATTGGCCTATTTTGTGGCAGGATAGGAATACTCATATTTATGCAGGGAGCATAGCAGTGTACATATCTACCTACTCATTAGAGGATATGAAACTTTCATTGACAGAAAGATTCTAATTACAGTATAATCACCTTTGGTCGAGAAACAGTTATCTGCTAATGAATGTTAACTAAGGCACAAGAATGACTACTGAACAAATCAGGCTGGGTGAGTGACCAGGATGACAGTATCAAAATTGCTTTCCCTGTGTTGACTAGTTACAGAGGATAGTTGTGGGAAGCATAAGGAACACAAGTACAAAGGCCCCACTTCAGCTGACACGAAAACATGTTTAAAATATTTCCATAATGATGGCCAATGCAGTCAGAGCAGTTTGAGACAATTTGGACTCAATACCATAGTTCAGCCTCTGAGACCACTAAGAAGGGACCTTACCAGTGTATACAAACATCTGAAAGGAGGGTGTCAGGTGGATGGATCCAGGCTCTCCTTGGTTTTGCCAACCAATAGGACAAGCAACAATAGGCAGAAACTGATGCACAGAAAGTTCCACCTGAATGAGAGGAAGAACTTCTTTACTGTGTGGCTGACCCCACACTGGAAAAGAATTGTCCAGAGAGAGTATGGAGTCTCCCTGACTGGAGATACTTGAGAACTGTCTGGATTCAATCCTGTGCAATGTGCTCTGGGATGACTCTGCTTGAGCAGGGAGGTTGAATTAGATGACTGCCTGTGATCCCATCCAACCTGTTACAGTTTTGTGATTCTTTGAAATTGGCTTCAGTATCAACTGGCAGCCATGCAAAACTATTACAAAGATGGCAGAAGAGAACCTTAAGAAACATATACTCACTTGGAACAATTGACTCCAGCACCCCTTTGAATGAGATTTCCTTTCAAAAGAGCATTTCTTATTCATAGCTCATCTCCAAAGAACCTACCTTGACAACAACCAATAGCATGGTTAGGACTGGAATGGACTATAAAAATCATCTAATTCCAAACCCCCTGCCATGGGCAGGGAGACAACTTTCTGTTGTTTTGGATTCTGTTAGGAGGACAAATATAAACATTAAAAAAAAAAAGAAAATGTCAGAAAAAAATTTGTAAAGGTACCTTAGTGTTTGCATATGTTAAACAGGAAGATGTCCCATTTTTTTCTCTACCTACATGTCATGTTACGGCTACACAAAAGTGGTGATAAGGTGCGTGATCCTCTAGGCACAGTAATAATCCATCAACCACAGTAGTGAAACTACAATCTCAGGGGCCCTGGAGTTGTGTAGCGATTTACCTAGTGAAAAGTAAGTGTCCTAAAGAGTAGAGAAGAGAATGAGTGTCTAGGAGGTTTTACCCTCAGCTGAAGGCAGACTTTTTTCTGCCTTGACTTTCTGCTCTGTAGTGCATCCTGCCTAATACCTTTCAAGCTGTGTGCCAGCTCTCTGGCCTTTTGATTCAATGTCAGTCCCAAGGGGTGGAAGTGCTTTTGTAAAGTGCCTTTCAACTCACAGGAAGCTGAGCAGATGATGTGAGCTTTTGAAAAAGTCTGGAGGCCTGGCCATGCATATTTAACTCTGTCTAATTTAAGGAGCTCAGCACACCAGATTGTGTAGGTAAGCTGATTTGTTTCTTGTCTAGAAACAGGTGCTTGTTTAGAACAAAACCACTGACATAAAATGACTCATTTTTTAGTACTGTGAGAAATGTGACAACACCACTTGCCTGTATGTTACTAATAGAGATTGAAAATCAATGTGAATAAAAGCCTAAGCTCCAGTAAAACTAAATGTGATGCCTTGACACATTAGGGGAAAATATGAGTTTCTCAGCTCTTACTCTTAAACCTGCAATAAAAATAAGAATATTTCAAGCTTATTTTTTTTCCCTGATGTATATTTACATATTTATAAGTGTTTGCATACTAGTTTATAGTACAAAATTCGGTAGCAGTAATTTCCTCTGTGACATTACTAAACACAGAAGGGCTGAGCAACCACATATATATATATATATGTACATACACACAGGCACACACACATACACAGACACACACATGCACACACGCACATACATATATAAAGACACACAAGTGTAACAGAACCCAAAGATTTAGAATGCCATCCATAAAAGTATGTATCTTACTTAAGTAACTGAAGTTACAACAGAGTACCAGGTGACAGGAGCTTGGTCTGCCCCAGGGGAGCTCAAAACTGCTTCTCTATCCTTGAGTCTAGAACTCCCCATTTTTAGTGGTGGTGTTGAGTGTATTTTGTTTCAGCATGTCACACAAGGCCAATCTGCCAGCTAGGACAAGGGGGACAGTTCCCTGTGACCCTATGTATTTCCTAATCTCCCTACTTCCAAGCCTTATTTACTAATTAGTGGGCAACTGTGTGGTAAGCTGACAGCCCTGTTGCACTGTGTATCTATCAAAAAACGCGGAAATGTGAAGTTTGAGTGAAATGGTTTTAGGTCATGCCCTTAGCTCACATCCTTAGCTCACTCACATGGTGTTGGAATATGTTATGAACACAGAGAAGAAACCAAGGCAAATGGAGGATCCCACTTGGGCAATGTGTAATTAAACGCTAATGCATGTGCCTTAATTATAGCAAAACATCATAGAGCAATGTTCCATTAGCAAATACCAGGGATTTAAGATGCCTTTTATTTTTACTTTTAGATCTTCTGGGGTGAAGGGGATACTCATCTGCATGAAATATTCTGCTCCTGATTAATTTAATAGATTGCATCAGGTAAAGGTAGATTTATTTCCTGGTTTATATATAAATTATAAAGAAATTTGTGGGTTTTGTTAGCTTGGGGACACAGGGTACCATTTTATTAGTATCTATAAGTCACTTGTTTTTCATACTTCCCTGAAACATTCTGGGACAGATACTACATCTTGTTCTCTTGCAACTGAATGGACAAGTTTCAGTGTTTAAATATTCTATGTTTAAAGAAACATAGAATATTACTAAACTCCCAAATGTAAACAGGCAAAGTTTTTAGATCCACTTACTTCTGAGAGAAAACATATCTCATCTTTATGTTTTGTTTTAGACATGTAGGGCAACATAAAACTTTTGAAACTCAGAGTGCGAAGGGAAAATAAAAAGCTCAACAAAACCCAAGTGTTTTTAATAGTCAGTTATTTAAGCAATTTCCCAGCACTATTAAATCCCACAGGTTGAGGAAAGGGAAATACAACTTCATAATAGTGACTTGCAATGTTACTTGAGGGCTAGTGAGCATAGGGGATTTGTCTTTTTTTCTCATTAGAGCTATTAGACTCTTGGAAACACTGAAAATGACACTGTGTTCTACAGATAACAAAAAAAAAGGATGCAAAAGCCCTACATTACTTTTTACTCAGAATTATGAACGAATGAGTCCTTTCTCTATCCTCCACATTAGTTTGTAAACTTTTCACAGAACCACAAGAGTCATCGAGTCCAACTCTGATGAAATGTTCACATGATCTTTTTTTTTCTACAACCACAGATGGGAGTGATTGAAAATGCTCCTTATCCAATTTTTGGGTAAGTTAAAGGGTCTTTGTTTTTTTCTTTGGGTTTGTTTGTTTGTTTGTTTATTTTGTTTTTTGTTGTTGTTGTTTTGGTTTGCTGCTAGGATATGGTGAGTTATTCTTGATGGTAGCTTACCAGATGGCAAAAACTTCCCTGGATGTATGATTTGCATGAGATGCTACAGACCATGATAGTTCTTGTTAAACTTTCATAGACAATTTTATGTTGCATCAAGGAGTGACCGTGGGAATGGGGGAATTGCCATACATGTATCTATTACTTCATGAACTTTGTTTCATTATCTTCACTTAATGGCACATGAAGCAAACGAGGTACAACTTTTGTGGGCCTCCATGTAATCTCAGATTCAGTGTTTCAGACACTAAACTCTCAAAGGAGAAACTGCATACTCAGGTACTCTGTCCTATTTTTTTTATCTGCTGTACTGTATACTACAATACCATGTGAAGCAAGTACGTATATTCCTTCTGCTACAGCTGGTCACAGTAAGAAAAGAGTCCTTTCCCTTATGTTTCTACTTCCACCAGAAGAGGATCTCAAGGGACATCTGGTTCTTTCTTCTGCAAACCAGGAGCAGAAAGGACTTTCGAGCAGAGATGTAGAGCTCTGCCTTAGGTAGGTGCTGGTACAGATGCTGTGGATGTCTAGCTTGACAAGTACTAGGAGATTGCTGTAGAAAGGCAGTGCATGGGAAACTATTTGCAGAAATGCACAAGTAATTTTACTAGATCTACAAATTCAAAAGCAAAGCTACATATGCTTTGTTACTTTCTATCAACCACTATTACGTACACAATGTAGAGTAAGAAATCCCACCATTCCCAAAACCAATGGTTTGTCCTTCTGCCACACTAACCTTTGGTAATTTTGCACATCAAAAATGCTTACTGGGAGGTGCACAGAGCTTTATGACATATGCTTATATGATTACTTCTAACCCTTGTTGTCTAAACTGCCCATCCCTAAAACTACCTTGTTGTGATCCTCCTCCTCCGTTTTTTGATTTTTTTTAATTTTTTTTTTTTTAACCTTTTCCTTCAGTTAGGCTTGAATGATGTGATATATTTCATTATTATTGCTTTTAAGCTCAAAAAGTTAACAAATGTATGCAGGAACAAAACTGACTAAGAAAAATGGAGTTACTATGGGAACATATATTACAACTGAATCTGCCGTGGCATCTAAAGAACCTCTAAGAAATGCAGGAAGACATCCTTTCTTGTCAGAATTGCTTGAGTTGCTCTTTACTTCTCCTTTTGTGGTCAGATTCTGCATCAGTAAATCCTTTTCCCTTATTTTACCAAGAATACTCAGCAAGTACATAGGTAAAATTTGTTGCAAAGGGTCTAGTATTGTTTCTTCTGATCCATACCAGCTGTGAATCAGACTTCACATTATTTGCAATTCAGAAATTAAGTAAAGGATTTTTTAGGTTTGGATTTGAATTGGATTAATTCCTGCATTCTTTCTCTGGCTGGAAAATCAGAAGTCACCTAAAAGAATTTCAGAAATTCATTGAAAGCTATGGCTATTAGAATATGTGCAAGTTAAGACAAAATCCCTTACCAGAACACTAATGCATGATAAATCCTCTCCACACAGGAAGACAGAGATCTGCAAAACACATTAAACAACCAACCAGAAGAATTCCCCAGCTCACTGGAAGAGAAAGGGAAATCCTGGTTTAGTATCTGTTGACGTTTTGTTTGTTTGTTTATTCGTTTTGGGATTTTGGTTTTTTGTTTATTTTTTGTATGTGTGGGTTTTTTTGTTGCTGGTTTGTTGTTGTTGGTTTTTTTTTTTCCTGAACTGCTTAACTAGTCCTCATCCAGCTCTCTCTCAGGTGAAACTTAAAATTTCATTGTCACCTAAACCTATGAGATTAAGTTTCTCTCTTCATCCTTTATGTCAGCATTAGGCTGTGAAAGAAGTGGTGTTTAGGAGAAAGGGATTTTGCACAGACCTAGGCTGTGAAGCAATGCTCACTAAGGTGTAATTTTAACAAAGAGTGGTTACATTCAAAAGCCACTAAGAAATCTGAATATGAGAAGAGCCATACATATAACTTTTGTAAAGGGACTTTTTGCTAGAAAAACATAAGGGAAGAAACCCCTACAGTCCTCACATATCTTTTACTGATGAAGTATTTCAATCTTCAAAGAGAAGAAAAATAATTATTTGATAGTCTTTGAAATTCCTGAAACATTTTTTCAGATTGTGTTCTTCACTAAAAAAATATGGAATTTTCATTTCAATTTTAGACAAAATTTAGAGATTAATTCTGAGAAGATTTAATTGCAAAGGATTCCCAAATTGACTTGTAAGAATATTTGAGCTTTGTAAATTTCTATTACCCAATTTTAGAGGTAAGGATGATTTGGCTACGTAGAAGATTTGATTCTCCATATTTTTTAATTTTAATTTTGTATGCTGCAAAACGATGCCCACATAAAAATAAAAATTTAGTAACATTAAATCCTTAGTCTGTAATTATAATTATTAGAAGAAGTGTTTGATCTTCTGAGATTATTAGAGGAACCATATTCTTAAATTCTGAAAAACAATTGTATTACAGAACTGTACTTCCTCGAGTACATATAGTAACAGTTATACTCACCGTTGTGCTGCTGCAACTAGTGTTACCTCCAGTTCCAAAAATGGTTAATGACCATGAGTATTTTCCTTTTATTTCACAGAGTCCTTTTCTGGTAAGGTGTTCTGTATGTGCATGGCCTTTGTTTTCATACAGATAAATCTTAAAATGCAAACTACCAGTAAAATATAAATGTATGCAGGCCCTAAGGCAGTCTGGTGGGGAAATATTCAAACCCACCACTAGGGTGTATCCCAGATGATCTTTTTGTTTCTTCAGAGTTTAGTTCTAGTTACAAGCAATGCAGTTTCTGTCCCTTACACGGTCTGTTTCTGGGCTGGGTCTGTCTGCTACACCACTTCAAACTGTCTTCAGTCTGCTGCAGCCTCACTTCATGGATTTAATTTTGTCAGCCCAAAGTTTTGTTCTGAGCTGGGGTCTTCTTCTCCTTCCATGCCCTAAAGGCTTTACAAGGAGCTTGTTCTCAGACAGCAAGGAAATACAGGTTTGAGGGGAAAAAAAAATCAAAAAGGAAGTAATCGTTTCCAGCAATGACCTCCCTGACAGGGTGTCTGCCTTTCCCAGTAGCCAGGTTTTGCCTCAAGGAGAAACGTCTCCAACGTGCTTGGACTGGCATAATAGGGAAAGCAGCCACAGGTCCTTTCTCCACAACTGTTCTCTCTGCTACTGCTTGGTAACAGATCCATTGTGTTGCCCACATCCCTAAGCACTGGCCCAGGCTCCCACTGGTGTTTCAGAAGCAGACTGCATCTATTCTTTGTTTCTGCTAGGGTTAGAAACACACATTTACTCACAGCCTCCAGACACGATGACTATCAATGTGCATGTGAGTGGCTGTTTTCCCCTGCAAAGTGGTAAGAACATTCCTATTTTGTCCAAGCAGAAAGACTGGCCTACTTTTTCCCTCTGATCACCAGAATAAAGAAAAGAAAAAAGTAAAAAAAGCCCTGAGAAGATGTTCCTAACTGATTTCCTATGGATGCCACTAGCAACTGATGAGAAGTTTTTTGTATAACTGTTGTCCCTGATTGCAGTAACACAAAATCCAGGGTTTCAGGCAAAATAATATGAAATTACAGCACAGGCAGGAAAATGTTCACAATTCCCCCCCCCCCCCCACCTCCTTATTGCCTCTCTCCATTTCAGTTGTAATGTATATAGTCTGAAAAAGCTGTCATCTATTAGCCTAAAGGAAATGTATGAATGTCTTACATCATCTTTTGGATCAAATTGCACTTTTCTCCTTCTCCTACTCCTCCAAGCCTGAATTTTCAGAAGGACTGAAGGGCAAAAAGGTTAAGATAACATCTCTGTTCCAGTGATGCTGCTCATCACTGACCTTGACCGTGAAGTGAAGGCAAAATAAAAACTTCATAGCAAGGGAAAGGTAGGTAGAAATCTGTTACCCTTTGCACAGACTGAAACACATTCATCTGTGGAGTAGACACAATGAAGGTTCCATATCCAGGACAAATATCATCACACTACTGCATATCCCTAAAATACAGCAAATTTGTGTTGCTGAAAAATTATGGGAAGAAAGGCTTCTTATTCCCTCCAGCAGGAGTTGATGGAATGGGCAGGTAACCTGTATTGTGACCATCCTAACACAGTCTGGTCTCAAATTCTACCTGCAGAAGTTTTGCAGAAACAGTCTGTGCACACACCAGACAGCAGATATGCACCCTTAGATTTTAATATGGATAACCTTAGTTGCTTCTGTCTTAGTTCATGGGTCACAGCTTCTTCAGGACACATCCACCTGCTCCAGTGTGGGGTCCTCTGTGGGGTTCAGGGAGACAGCCTGTCTCACCATGACCTTCACCATGGGCTGCTCCAGCTCATGAAGCATCTCCTCCTCCTCCATCTTCACAGACCTTGGTGTCTGCAAAGCTTTTTCTCTCACTCCTCTCTCTCTCAATCTGTTGCACAGGATTTTTCACCCTCTGTTGTCACAGAGGCACTAGCACTGCTGCTGATGAGCTCAGCATTGACCAGTGACAGGACCATCTTAGAGCCAACTGGTGTTGGCTCTGTCCAACACCAGTTGCTTCTGGTGTCTTCTCACAAATGACTATGGCTCTGCTGGCAGGATATAAAATTGTGAAACAAGGCAGATGTTCTGCACGTGGCTACATGGCTAGGCAGGCAGATGGATGCAGTAGCTAGCCACACAATCCCTCAAGGTATGGTGGCATAAGCACAAATATGAGTTCCCATTACTGCTTCTGTGAGATTTGCAGCTAAATGTATAAACTGATCCAAAATCAGTAGGAATTTTGACTAAGGAAATGTCCAACTCTGTGCATCAAATATTATTTTCTGCACTCTTATTTTCTGTACATAATCTTAATCTGCTGTCTCCAGGAAGTTCTCTGTACCTAAGCAATGTGTTGGATCCCTTATTGCTTGTTAAGGTGATATTGAAGACTCTTTACAATCCCTTGACATTATTTCAGCCTTAATAGATACCTCTTGAGTTCTTTCAGTCTTCTAATGCTCTGTCAGCATAAAGAGAATTTTCTTTCACTATCTGGGCTTCTTCCTTTCACATCACTATCAAAGCAATCCTTACTCAATAATTGACACATTGCTAGTGTGAAGAAAGACAACCAATCTCAAACTTACATCCATTTCTAATGAGTGTCTCAATAATCATACACTGTTACATTTTTATGGAGGGTGTAGCATGTTCATTGTTATCAAGAATGTAAGAGCTGATGTCTGTTTGTGTTTGGAGAGGGATATTTTTCTGGGCACATGCCAAACTATCTTCAAAAGCAGTGAAAAATGTTACTATCACAACTGGATGATCGTGGTCCATTATAATGGAATTAACATAAACCCTCTAGAGAAGTATTTCAAAGGACTACATTTTTATACAATAATCTGATTTGGAGCTATCACTACCTGAGGTAAAACTACATAAAGATTAACATGACACCCTGTGTTAATGAACGCTCCGAGAGTCTGACTGGGAACAGCAGCTAACTGCATCTGTCTCAATGTATTCCTACAGATCTGAGGGAAGACAAGAACACAAGAAAGATTGAGCTCAGGGGAACACACTGCTTCATGACTGGTCAGCAAAAGTTAATCTGTTATCCCAGATCAGATCCACATGAGCTCAGGTGATAATTTCTTCTGAAATGGTGTAGAATGTTTTTTTTAAACATGAAGCCATGAGATGTTTCAAGGAACCATGCTTTTGCAAGCTTTCAGTCTTTGTGGTTTCTCTCATGCAAGATTTGGATTTTGCGACCAGCTAGAATGTAAAATATCATTTTCCTTGTCTTCTTCAGCTCATTCCTGTACCACACCTGGGGTCTATAAAGGTACTCTGATACAGTCTACAAACCTCAGGATCAGCATTACGACTTACTTCAGAGCACGCAGGAAGCCATCCCACAGCATAGTGTAACTACCTGAAACAGGATAGAGCAAACTTTCTACAATGTAACAGAAGTGCCCTAGAATCATACCCCATGGAAAAACAAAATAATTGGAAGATATTAACAATGTCAAGATTTTAAAAAACAGGAACAGCATTTCTGTAACTACTTAACTGCCTTATTTGCCTCACATACTCATCCACTCCCTAAAGTTCATACATTTGTCACCCAGTGACCAGCAACAAACCTCAAACCTCTGTGTAGCTGTCAGTAGCTGTCCCCTCATCCATCTTGAGCTCTTCCTGCATGCAGAAATGAAGTCTCTCATAGGGTGATGTTGCACTTGAGGCAATGATCCAGACCCTGAGCCACACTGAAAGACTAGAGACCCTGAAACTAAAGAGAGTGCGATTCCTCCAGTTTTGCATTTGAGTCAGTCATCCACTCAAACTGCAAAGAATTTTCTTAGAACAAGGATCAAAGCTAGGCTTCATCCCTTCCAGGTTAGTGTCCTCAACTTCTGTGTTTCTGCTTGCTTGCTCTTTGCTTGTTTGTCAGAATTATAGCCATCCAGGTCAAATATTTGTCAAAGATTAAAATTGTATCAAGGCCATTCTGGTTAATAGCTATTCTGAAGGCAAAGAACCTCACTCCACAAGGTTTTGTGTGACCCCAGAAAAATATCATATACTAAAACCAGCAGAACTGAAATACCTTCTTTGAAGTATTGTGGTGTAACACCTGCCCTATCAAGGTGTGGCAAGACCAATAATTTTTCAGACACTCAAAGAAGAAGAGAGCACCCAGAACCAGAGCTACTTGAAGTGACAGACTTCAACTTACAGCACACTCCCGATTTAATGCAAACATGTTTCCTGTTTCTGGCTGTCACCAATTTTTGTGGGAACAGGCTGGCATCATAGACAGCATATAAAATCACATGCCTTGCGACAGTGACTAGAAGGATAACAAATCATCAGCATATCAGCAAGATTCATCAACACACAAGATCAAAGATGCATTGTTTACATCCAGGGCAACTCAGCACTGAGTCACTGTGAGTGTGGTGAATGAGGGTAAAGATGAGCAGCACCAGAAAATGACATATTTGCCTTAACTGGCAAAATATCTGTTGTGCAGTGATAGTGAGGAGAAATGAGATAATGAGCAGAGATACAATTTAAATTGAAAATAAATTTTTATCAAGCCTAAGAAGGCATGGTATCCTCTGTTGCTCATGGTTTTGAATTAGCAAATGGTTAATTTAGTGTTGGTTTGCTGTATACAGGTAGTTTTGCTACTGGCTGAGTGGTTCTTTTTTTTTTTTTTTTTCCCTAGGGTGAAAGAGATTTTCAAAATAATACTTTTACATATGCCTTAGAAAACAGTCAGATATGAAAAAGCTTTTGTTAGATACATGTGTCAGAAACTGCTTTGGAAAAAATTGACCTGTGTCACTTTTCCGTACTTTTAAACATACTATCAGATGATAGAGTGAGATGGTTTTGTATATTTAAACCATCATGAAAAAAACCCTACAAAAATGTCATTTTGGGCCAGTCTCAGAGTTAGCCGTGCTTGCCTCCTTCCTTGTTTGGAGGACACCTACTTCCAGATCCTCCATACAGGACTTTCCACTAGACTCTTTCCTCTTACTGTATCAGACACAATTTTTAAAATAGAGAAATAAGTGCATTATATTTAAAAAAAGCCAAAATAACTTTTGGTTAAAAGGTTGTTTATACCTTTTTTTTTTTTTTTTTTTTTTTAACCGGAACAATTTAGCAAACCTGAGAAAAATTTTGGAAACTTTTCTATATTGAAAAATAAATTTAAAACCAAACCAAACCAAACCAAACCAAAAAAAGATTGATTTGAAAAACGGAGCCCAGATCTAGTGTTTAAGTGCTCTGTTGGATTGAAGCCAAGAAGGCATAATGCTGAAGGTCACATACAAAGGGGTAATACTATAGCTGAGCAAGGAACCAGACACATCCTGATTATCTGAATGCATGGACTCCCCTAAAACATACCCTTTTGTCAAATGCTTTTACAGAGAAAGGGGTGGTCAGGCTACATTTTGGTGGACACAGCAATCATCAAGATGGGAAGAAGGGGGAGCCAGAAGACAGCAAGGTTGCCAGCAGCAAGGAAATGGGGACAAGAAATAGCACCCACTTTCCTTTGCAGTGTTTACCATGAGCTGTTCTCAGAAATTCCTCCTTCACAGCTTAGGTATATAAGTGCCCAGGGCAGTATTGAGCACATAGCAATGGCTCCCTAGGATGCAACTGGTAGCTGTATCTCAGGACCGTGCAGTACTGGGATTAGGTGTTCAGAGAAGTTAGTTCTGATCCAGGCTCTGATCCTGACTTCAAGCAGCAATGCTGCTCTCTGCTACCTGGCATGTCCACAGGAATGAGCCAGTTTTCAGGCTTAGTAATCTATCTGCATGATTTAGGTCATGACTATTTCATCTAGGCACACAGTTTTGGTAGCAATCAACAGGATCTCTACAGATTTCAGCATGGTCCTTCTCAGCACTGCTGGGTGGAAAGGATAAGTGTTAAGGCCACAGAACAGCAGGTTAAGTGAGTCATGGACTGCTGTAAGGGGGAAAAAAGGCAGAAAGTTTGCTCACAGAATAACAAGGGCAGAGACATGTCTGGGAGTTGAATTTTTGTCTCCTCCCTGGATAAGGCTACCTTTCTCTCCTGGAGTACTAGCTGATTTTTATTGTCAAACAGCCCTTAGCAAATGTTATGCTGGAGTTGGTAAATTCTAATAGGAATTTTCCCCATTTTTATTTCCAAAAATTACTGACAGTTTTTTTCAGGTGCCAGAGTACATCAAATTCCATCCCTAGGATCATCAGCTAGCTCATATTGACAGGGAGTGAGAGATTGGCATAAGGTATGATTAGAAATTACGTTAAAGATTTTTGGCATGCCATTCCTTTACATTCCACTTGCAATTAATTATGTCCAAGCCTACCAGATGTGATACGGAGTATGCTTTATCAGAGTAGCATCGACTTTTCTCTTGACATATTTACATTAAATTTAAGGACTTTCTTTTTTCCACAGGAAAAAGAGGATTGTTTGGGCAACAAGCGATGTAAATAGTTTTTTTAAAAAATGTGATTTTCCCAAGTGTGTAGTCAAACAGTGAGAAGAGTTGCCACGGTAACACAGTTCAGCTTCTGTTTCCCCAACTGAATGATGCAATGCTGACTAATTATGGTCATGTTGGGATTTAATGGATTTGTTTAAAAAAACTGCTTTTCATGGACAGCTGTATAGATTTTATATGTGACTAAGAAGCAGATCAAAAGGCATGTGAATAAGGTCAAAGCAAAATTTTGTTCTCAGTTTTTGAAAATATCCCCAATATTTTTCTTCATTAATCCACCAGTAAAAGTTGATTCCAAAACAGAGGCCTTAAGTGAGATTCTCAAAATAATTTCCTACCATTACTCAGTGTCTTACAGTTTCTTGTAAAACTTTCTTTCCTTTTTTCAATCAAATTTGGGACTTTCCTAATAGCATTTCAGAATAATCCTGAGAAACACCTCTGTGGACAGTGATAGAAGCTTTCTCTGGACTCATCCTGAAGGCTACTTTTAGTTGTGTGTGGTCTCATTTAATTTTAGAGAACCAAAGTTAACAATCTTGAATTTACTTCTACACTGTAAGTTATGCTTTACCAGTACATGCGTCTAAGAGCCAGCTAGACTCAAGCAGTCCCATGCACATTTAAAGACATTCAAAGACCTCCAAATGCAGAGGGGCCTCTTGGCATAAATTCCAGCAACGGACATCTAAGGACTTCAGAAAATGGTCCCTGGCATATACTGCACAGTTTCAGGAGTTCAAAGTCTTCACAATGTGAATAATTTCAAATCTCTTATGCTCTCTTCAATAATGAAGTCTATGTCCATCAATCCACCACCTTCACAGCAACTTACCCTCAATTATAGTTACTCCTACTGTATTATCTTACATTCCTGCATTCAGTTCTCCATTACTTGCTTGATGTTAATAACTCAATCACTGAGTAACTTAGCTTGGAAGGGCTCTCTGGAGACCTTGAGTTCAAACTTGCTCAAAGGACTGCTCTATCAGATGAGATTTTGCAGTCTTTTCTTCTCTTGAAGAGATTAGTTTCAAAACTCTCCAATGATGGAGACTCCACAGCCTGCTCCAGTGCTCAGCTTCTCTCACTGCAAGGACCTTTCTGTTATATCTATTTATTAACCTGTGTTGCAATGTGCAAAGCATTGCTTCTTGTCCTTATTCTGTGTAACTCCAAGAAGAGTTTGGCTTCATCTTCTGATCATCTGTCTTCCCTATGATGCTTCCATAGACATTTTGAAAATTAAGACGATTACATGGTATTTTTAACATTCAGTGTAGTAGTGACACAGCAGAAAGACAGTTTTTTACAGCTTTTATCACATGGAGAAGTTTTATTTCTTCATGGGATCACAATTTACTTAAAAGAACTACTTGAAGTTTTCTGTTTCTTAGCAAATATATGCATAAGATAAGCACTCATGCTGACACAAGTGGTTTTTCAAGGTATCCTATTAAATCTGAGCATGAGTTTAACTTTTATCTGACCAGAAGCAGCCTCCTATTTTTTTTTTTTTTTCTGCTAATTGCTTCTTGCAATTCAGTTCATAAGTACCTACTGGAAATCTTTCAGAAGTGACCTGATTTTGCTGAGGTGGAATATTCTGCACCACACACTGCCTCTCTGCTTCTCTGAAAACTTTATCTTGTGTTATGAATGAGTATGCAAAAGAAAGCATAGCTAAGGCTTATGAACTTACACTTCATGTTTTCATGGTTTGGTTGTTTTTTTTTTTTTTTTTCCCCTAATATTTAAAACCATGCAGCCTTCAGTATGATCTTAACTTTGGGAAGGAAGAAATAGTTGCATGAGTTTAAGAGTGAAGTTTTCATCAAATCCCCTCAGCAAATATGTTCCTTTGAAATGTGCTTATGATGAGAAAATTGAGGGTTGAATGGTTTTTTTTCACTACTTGGATTTTCCAAGAAGCTGTTTCCGTACTGAATGTACAGTAAGATCAGGTATGGCAGCTGTGAATGACAAGCTTTAGAGGGGCAGCACAAAATGTGTCAAGGCAAATGTGGGTGATCTTGGGATCAGCCTGTGCCTTTGAAAATCCAACTGGCTAAAATAGCTGGACTTCACATCATGAGTGGGCTTCTGATTTCTCCCGCTTTGTTCACAGGGTGGTTAACTGGAAAGATTATATGTTAAGTCTAGTTGATAAAGGGTCTTTCACATTGCAATAATCAGAAAAAAAAAAAAATTTTGCATCCACTTTTGGAAAGTGAATAAAAAAGTACTGCAGAACTGGCTATTTCAACTCACATGCAGAGAAGAGTCTAGTTCACATTGAAGTGGTTATTAATATGAATTTTATGGATCATATTTATATTAAATCAGTCTAACTGTAGTCATACATACACAGTTTTGTTTATGAGTCTCTGTATAGGGTTTGTACAGGGTTTGACTAGACCTGATTCTCATCTAGAATGGACTGAGCTAACCAAACTGAAGGACACATGATTTGCAGACAATTGAAAGTCTGGCCTTTTCTGCTTAGAAGTAAGGAAAGATATTTTCTCTTCCCAAAAGGGAAGCACAGAAAAGTAAGCTGCAACCACCAGATTGCTTTAAATATTATGTCTTGGAAAACTACAAGAAACTTGTGGCCCCAAACACACTAAAATTTTTACCTTTAAAACAAAGTTTCCCTTTGTTTTAAACTTAGTGGAATAGTATTCAAAGTTTAAGGATTTTCAATGATGACCTCTGATGTTACCCAGGCTTTTTTGGGAATAGCTTATCTCTTCCTTTAGGCTCAGTATACTCTTCTGAAACTAAAAACCAGTGAATACAGCCACACTGTAGTCCAGTCCATTTGGAGTCTCAGTCTTTCTGAGAGGAAACTCCAAGAAAACAAGGCAGGCTCCTTGTCCTGCATAGGCACTCTCATTTCCCCTTAGTCTGTTTTGGGTTAAATTGGTAAACTTCATATTGATATCACATTTGTGCAGGATCTCTACGTTAGGAATGGTCCTAGAAACTGTACCAACTGCTGCTCTATCTGCTTGATGCCAGTGGCAGCACTGATACATTAGTGCCTTCTCTGAAGTGCTGTGATCAAGGCATCAATTCCTGTAATCACTTAGAGTGTACAACACTATTACCTTATCTTTAGAAGATGCGTATTCCCATGAGAATCGCTTGTTTTGTGCTGTTAATTATTGTTAACAATGATCTGCAGATGACTCTCCCTTTATATAATTTCTTCTTTTATATTCCTTTTTTTTTTTTTTTTCTTTTTTGGAAGCTGCCAGAAGCATTTGGTTTAGAATTGATATATATTCCAATACTGATCAAACAAAGCTTTGATTTTCCTTTGTTCCCTTCTTCTCTCTATCACTGGTTCAGTTACATTTCAGGAATGATGAAAAAGGCTGGCTGAGAACTAATTATAAAAATGCAAGTTGGAAGGAATACAATTTGTACCATTGTCCTTTATCTTTCAAGCAGCTAAAATGATCACTAATATTTCATAAATGAAAGGGAAAAATTAAGATACAACTGTTAGAATTTGGCTGTATTATAAATAATGGTTACTAGGGAGATTTCAAGAGAGCTTAATTTGGGAGCACAAGTGTCTCTGAGAGGAACCGAGCTGTGTGCTCCTAAATTCTCATGATAGCTTTTGAAAAATATTCCCTTAAGTTATTACATCACTTTAAAAAGTACAGTAGAAACAGAGGACAGTATCTTGCCAAGCCATAAGTCTGATCTGATTCCTAAGTGACCAGCACTTGCAAACTGTGGCCTTTCTATTTTAGCATGATGCAACAGACTACAAACATCTCTGCTTCCTTATTTATACATATACTTTTCCAGGACATATGCTTTTTCTGAACTGGCATAGTTTCTGGAGATCTTTCTGTTTCTCTCTAAATTTCTGGGCAGTTGCTTCTCTCTTGCTTCTTTGTCTTTCATCCCATGTCCTGCCACTTCCTCCCAATTTGCCATAGTCCCTCCACAGCTCCCTTAGTGCCCTCTTCACATTCTGCTTTACTCCTGCCTCTTGTTCCAGCTATACCAGCAGGAATTCCATCATAAGAGACCCAAAATTAGTTCATTTGGAACCTACTTTGAGGTGTTTTAAATGGTGAGCCAAAAAACAGTGCCACCAGAAAACAGCGTTCCTACAGATTTTGGCTATTATGATGCATCATTATTGATTTATCTGTGGCCTCATGTTGATTCTTTTCAACTGAAATGTGTATTTTTGATATAAAGTAATTTACTGTTCCTCTATTTTAGATCCATAATTTGAGAAAATGGCTTGAAGTAATGAAAGACAGTTTTGAAAACCAAGGCTGCTTTCAGTCTAAGAAATCTTGGAGAGAATTTCTTTGTCACATGGCAGTCACTGTCAATTTGTAAGGAAAACTTCCTTTTCTCATATGATAGCAAAGGTGTACCACAGTCCACGTCTACAGCATCAGGATCAATGCCTTCCTTCCATGCTGTGTCCATCAGAAATGTTCATAGCCCATCCACAAACACACAACCCTGTGCCCCACCCTTTACCCTACTCTGCATCTCTAGCCTGTACTAGTGCTGACCAAAGACCTCTGGATTCTGAGAGTGGCCAAAAGAGATATTCTAGGCAGGAAAATCAGAAGAAATCAAACATTCAGTAGTATTTCTGTCATGTACTTCCCAGCCTCCATCTTCCTGGGATGGATGTTGTTTTTGTATCTAAGAAAGCCTCACAGTGTAGTTCTCTTCATTAACATTTCCTGTCTCCACTTGAATCCCCTAAACTATTTGCAGCCAAGCTTTGGCCACGAGTGTCATGCACAAGAACTTCCTCTTGTTTTTAATCCATCTTCTGCTATTTTCACCTGACAGCCCTCATTTCTCTTCTGAGAGACATAATGAGTAGTCATTTCCTTCTCCACTCACACCACGGGTACTTAAGGAACATCCAGAAGCATAAGGACAAATGTTTTTAAAAACTCACAAATTAAGAAAGCTGAGAATCCTTTCAAACAACAAAACAAAGTTTTCTCACAGTTTCACACGTACTTTAAATGAACAGTGGTGATGATGAAAGAACAGTCTTGATTTGGAGAGGAGTTGTAATCCTGTACATCTAGGAGCTGGCTGCACTTAGCTTTAAATGAGGCTCTCTGGAAGGGTCTGTGGATGATAAACATTACCAAAGCCCCTGCATACTGTTTGTGAGTTTTCATGTACATTAAAAAGTGATAAGTTGGCCACCTACTGTTCATATTTTTGTATCAGATGGTTTTGTCTCACATCAAGAGAAACTAAATGGTTTTAGTTTAAAACAGATGGCAAAGTGTTGGCAGGAGCTTTCAGAGGCATCAACAATTGTAAAGTAAAGTAGGACTCATAGGACAGATGAGAAATTAAATACCCAGTGCTAGAAAGTGACCTGAAATTAAATCCAAGGTATAGGCCATCACACAGCAGGATGTTGAAAATTTTCCTACAGATCTGCATTCTGCAACTAACTCCTCTCTCTTTCAAGGACAGAGCAAAAGCCTGTGTTTGAAAGAAGATTGCCTTTTGGAGAAAAGAAAATTCACATCCAGGTCTATATCAGGCTATTTGCATGTTTCTCACAGACTGTTTCAAAAGCAGTTCCTGTCTGTCCAGAGCCAGGTGAGAAAAACTTCTTGGTACAACAGAACAGCTGACACAAAACACTGCAAAAGCAATTTGTAGTAATAAAAGACAGTTGGTTAGCCTATCGAACATGAGCATGCACAAGATACTCCTGAAAAACATGCACATCTAGGTTGTGACCTGCAGGTCACATGCTTGAAGTCCTGGCTTAGGAAATACTGCTGTTGGAATACACTGGCAGGCTAGTAGGCATAAACATGCTGAGGGGTTACCACAACTGGCAAGATGAAAAGACTTGCATTTCACCTTGCCTCAATACAGTGTGCTGAGCATGGGGGCTGTCCTTCCTCTGGTGCAGGAGCTGCTGCTGGACTGAAGAGCAATCCCCAGTAACAGGAAGCCTGCCTACAGGCTAAGCTTGCTGCAGGAGATGAGTCTGAAATATGCCACATAAATATTCTGGCTGCTTAGAAATGGAAGCACAGGTCCCGGGCTGTTTAAATCAGTCTTGAGAAAGTGAGTCAGTCAGACATGCAGAGTGACAGCTGCTATGTGGCACTTAGTTGAAGCTGGCCCCACAAGCTTTTGTCACAGTAGAATGGTTTCCATGTGCCAGCTAACCCATCCCTATCATTGCCAATCAAGCATCATCCCTAACCATTCTTCTAGCACCCCTATTTATCCCTTTATGACACCCTGAAATTTTGATCATCCTGAACTGTAGTTCTTATCCTTTTGGGAGTCATGAATAACTTCAAGAAGATACTAATTTTGAGGAAATCCAAAATAGGAGCTGGAATTTTATTCCTTCTGTAGGCACTGACAAGTTAAAAATTGCTTTGTGTCACATGTAAGGCCGCTTAATAATTTCAAAATTTTCCAGGACTTCAATGCTTCTCTTATTTAGGAAGATAGGCATTTTCTTCTGCATAGATGTATTTTATTTATCATCTAGCTAGTAAGAGCAGAGAATGAGAAAGACAGTCCTTTCTGAAAAGGGTAGGTGTACATTCAGTTTCTCCCAGGATCCACTCCCTTTTCCTTACACTTTCTCATAACTCTCTAGTGAGTCAAAATTCTCCTGCTGATGAACTGAAGCTAAACCAAATGTGTTTGAAACCAGGCATGTCTATGAAGGCCTTAAGAGGACTGGAGCACCTCCTTTGTGAGGACAGGCTGAGAATCAGGATGGAGAAGAGAAGGCTTTGGGCAGACCTTATAGCAGCCTTCTAGTACTTAAATCCAGTACTACCCATCCTACCAGGATGGGTAGGGCCTCTTTTTGAGGGAGTGCAGTCATAGGGCAAGGGGTAGCAGCTTTCAACTGAAAGAGGGCAGGTTTAGATTAGATACTAGGGAAAAAATCTTTACCATGAGAGTGTTCAGGCAGTAGCAAATATTGCCTAGAGAAGTTGTGGATGCTGATTCCTGGAAGTGTTCAAGGCCAAGCTGGATGGGACTTTGAGCAAACTGATCTAGTAGAAGTTGTCCCTGAGCATGGCAGAAGGATTGGAAATAGATGATCTTTGAAGGTCCTGTCCAACCCCAACCATTCCATGATTCTGTGATATGCATGCACTACTGCACTCTGGAATCTTTTGATCTCTAACAGAAAAATGCTTCAATCCAAAAACTCTGCTCCCTTATGTTCTTGCTCTCCCTTTTTCTCATGCAGTCATTTCCAAAATACAACATTTTATATCTGTAGCTCTGTTATTCTACTGCTGGAAGTGATTTCCTGTAGTAAAAAATCATCTTTTCTTCTTGTATAGAAATGCTGACATTTGCTCAAAACACTCACATATGCTTACAGACAATGAGGCAGCCAGCACAACCACAAAACCTGATATAATAAAACCAAATAAAAAAATGAGATTAAAACAATCACCTTCCATGTGTAGTTCCTGAGATGGTCTTCCATTTCTCACCTCTTTTTCCTCTTTGATCCCAAACTGACTACAATGCATGGCAGTCAGCCCAACCTGTTTAGAGCATTGTTCAATCAGATCCAGTATGAGCACATTCTTCTCTCTGAATTCTATGCTTGGAGCCTTTCCTTAGTTGATGAGAGTATAGGACAGAAGCACTTACCTCCCAAAAGGCATAATCTTCTCTCCCCATATGGATCCAAGCAAGTAGGACTTCAGAAGCCAGTGCTTATTGATGATGTCAGAACTTCCTTTTCAGCAGAAATAAGACCATGACTTTTTACCAGATAGTCAGTTCCACTGAGGACTGAAAGCTGTCTACCACTCTTTACAACTGGTAAAGGTGCAGAGCCAGGGCCTAGAGAGAAATCACAAGTGATTTCACAAAAAAAAAAAAAAAAAAAAAAAAAAAAAAAAAAAAAAAAAAAAAATCCCCTCTTGAAATCCTGGAGGGCATAGCTCTCACAGTGCACACAAGGCATCTTGATCTGGCCTGTGCATTACAAATGTTCTTCACAGTTCCCAAACCCTCTTGGAACAACCAAACTCAAAGCAGACCCTCTAACCTAACATCAGACTGAGGCTACACAAGCATGTGGATTCTGCACAGTTTCCAAACCAACATAGCTTAAACCTGGGATTCCTTAAAGCACTTTGGAATCCCAGTGATTTTGACCTGAGCTTCCTGGATGCAAAAGAAACTAAGTACAAATCCAGTCTGCAGAATGAATTTTGATGTGATTATGACATTGCCAAGTTCTGTTCACCACATTCAGGGTGTAACCTGGGCTACTGACTCTGTCCTTAATTGTCCTGACTTGGGGACAAAGGCAGGCTTAGGATAAATGACAGTGAAATAGAATGGAGGATTTGGTGGCAGTGGAATACAGGTAGGATTAGTACATGTACACTGACCCTGCAATTAAAAGCAGCCATCCTTCTTCAAAAAGCATGACCACCTTGTCAGAGCATTAGTGCAGCCTTCAGTAGTGGTATCACCCTTCTCTTTGCAGAAGGAGCACTGGTATGAGCATGTACCATGTCCATATGGTATACATCTGATTCAGACATATGGAAACAGGGCTAAAGTCTCACATGAAGTCAGAAAAATGTGAATTTTCTTTCTAAGGATTTATGGCACTCCCATCACAACACCCTGGAGCACACTGGATGTACACAACAAAACATGCCCTCTTTAACTACCTTTTACTTTTAGTTGATTATCTGCAGGATTCTGGTATGTGCATTGCAACTACACAAGTGATTTTGGATCTAACTGAATTCTGTGTTTTCCCTCAAATACCTGGAGGCAATCTGGCATGGCCACCCCCGCTATGAATTAATATCTATAATCTCTATCACTCTATTTGATTCAGCCAGCAGAACATCTAAGAAAAAAGATTTCTTTTGAGTTTAAAGCCTTTCTAAATGCTGCAAGTGTTTTCAAATTTTTTTTTTCTCCATGAAAAATGCATCCCCAAATGATAAATCATTGCGAAAAGTGAGCAAACAGCAGATCTACCTTTTTGAATTAACAAACAGTGCTGTTTGGGAACACAGGATATGCTAGGCTGCACTTATCTAGCTCAGTCTCTTTAAGAACAGCTGTCACCAGATACTTCAGACAGAGGTGGGAAGAAGCAATGAAGGGACAGGCAGGCAAATTTACCTTCACATTGGTGCTGCCCTGATTCCTACTATGGTGCCTCACTGTAGGGTCTGAAAACTGTGCCCCAGCCTACTAAGCAGGAAAAATAGGGTGGGAAGCATGGCAATGAGGCAAGTGACATAGAATCATTATTGTTGGAAAAGACCTCCAAGATCCTTGAGCGATCTTTGACAAACACCTAAACCACAGTCATAAGCACCCTGTCGAGTAATTTCTTGAACACTCCAGGGATTGTGAGTCCGCCACCTATCTGGGCAGCCTATTTCAATGTTTGGCAACCCTTTCAGTGAAGAAATTGTTCCTCATGTCCAGCCTGAACCTACTGTGGTGCAACTTGAGGCCATTTCTTCTAGACTTGTTACTAGTTGCCTGAGAAGAGGCTGACTCTGACCTGGCTACAACCTCCTTTCAGGTAGTTGTGGAGAGCAATAAGGTCTCCCCTGACAACTCCCAGGCAGGAGCACAGGACTTACCATGAGAGAGAGGGGAACCACAGCATATTAAACTTGCACAACCAATCTGCCAAAGACCCAGACTGTGATGATTAGATTTCAGTCACACAACTGGAACTACCAGAGCTTTGTCTGATGCTGCAGAATGATTTAGAGAATGCCTTGACTGAAGCCATGTTGTTTCACTCCTGAGCCATAGTGAGCAGAGCACCATTGTGTAAATTGCAGTCTTTCTCCTTTACAAAGGAGGCAAGAATACTGTATGGCTTCATTGCTATCAGAGAACAGGAATGATATGCAATGAAATGTTTCAGGGCTTAGTGATTAGTAATGAAGCTTATGTGTTCATCACATATTATAGTAGTAGTTCCATGCAATAATTATGGCATGAAGAAAATTACTAGATGAAGGAGAGGCTATCACAAATCCTGAGATTGCTGAGAAATCAGGCCACCTGGGATTAGAAAAAAAAATAAAAGGAAAAACATGCACACACACACACACACACACACACTCCCCACTCCCCGGATCTCTTTATTTCATTCCTTTAGATGTTCAGGTTGCCAAGTAATTCATAATCATAATTAAACACTGCAACTTTTCAAATGTCCCCTCTATCCAGCAGTTCAAATGTAAGACAAAGAGGTTGCGAGTATCACATTTCTGAGAAAAAACACAGAGCAAAAAATATTTTCTCTTTGATGAGAGAAAATATTCTGAAAAATTGTTCATGGCAACCTTGATTTTTCATTCTGAAGAAGAGTTTCATTTGAATTCCTTGCTGTCTTTGAGATACCTGCTTTGCTGCATATGTTTTACTACAATAAAACAGTAAAGAAAGATAGATATTAAAAAGCAACTGTCTTTCCTGTGTGGTCCACAATTTTCTGGGAAAGAGAACTCATTTCATATCAGAAAAGTGTTTGCAATCAGCCACAACAGCATTTAAGAAGGCAGGGCACAGAAATAGCTGGTGGTCTAACAGCCTGTAGGCCCTGCCCGCATTGATTATCCATAAAGGAGATGCGATAATACAAGAGGCTGCAATGTGCAACCAACCTCTATTTTCTTGATTACAGTATTTGTTAAAATACTTAGTTAGAGAGAAGGGCAATAGAAGTTGAGCTAGGACCCTGAAAAGACTATTCAACCTTCTTATTTTTGTGTAAACAAAATTTAAACAAAAATGGTAAAACATAGAATGCTGTAATTTATCTTGAGCTCATCAACTGAACAGCAATTGCTTAAGAAGTACATTACATATACTTTTATAAGTAGGACTCCAGGTTTTACTTGACCTCATAGTTAAAAAAAATACACACAAAACCCCTGTGGTGAAAAAGCCTATTAATGGAAAATTGTCAACAACTGTTATTTACCTGAGTATTGGCGTTGAGCTTTCTGTTCTATGTATGAGCTCACCTTTCCACTCAGGGGTTCTCACAGGGCAATGCTCTCTAGACTTGATGATCTGGTAAAGCCAGGGATATGAAACAAGCAGCAGATCTAAAAAAAATAGTTTCATGGCTGGGAAAAATCACTTTTGAATGGTTTCAGAAAAATCAGAATGGGATAAATCTGAGCAGAAACATTCTCCAAATGACTTCAAAGAAGGACTTTTTTTTTGGTGCTGTTTTTTAAAGCAATTTCTGTATCTTTTGTTTAAAATAATGCTTGAACCCTGCAGCCAACAGTGGATTTGGAATCACAAACGAATTCCTGGCACAAAGTCCCTGGAATCAGGACAGGATCTTGCTAGGTCATGCAGCAGCACCACACTGCTCCCTCTCAGCTGAGGTGACCTGATCTGATGTTACACCTGTGTTTTCAGAGCCAAACTATTTGAATCAGATTAATGCATTTTTGTCATGTGACTGCTGTATTTTTGATCTGAGGAGGAAGACTGCTTGTACTTTAGTCCTTAGCTAAACCTTACACAAACTTTCCTTCAGACACAAGTAGCTCAAGGAAGTATCCTGTTCACATGGCACAGCTGAAGCTGAAAGATTATGTTTGCCCACAGCCATACGCTTTGGTAAAACATGAACATAAGGGACAAGATCATCAGCTACTGTGGACAAGCTGTTGAGGATCTCCTCCTCTCTTCACAGGGAGCTGGGAGCCAGGCAGTCCCTTTTGGACACTTCAGCTGCTTTACACAGCACTGCTGCACCAATTAAATTCCCTGTCACAGATGCTAAAACCACCAGAGTTGCTTAAAAACTCTAATCAGCACCATAGCACTGATATTAAAATGGTAATGATGGTGTGTGTGTATTTGACAGAATGAGTCCCTCAAGAACCAGTCACTTCTGCTCTCTGAGACCTAAAAAGTTCTGCATTTAACAGAGAGTTGTTTCTTTCCCTTTGCTGAGTGGCTTGAAAGCCACAAACAGAATCTGCAAAAACCTTGGCAGAGAAAATATTGTAGGATATAATATTGTCAAAGCACTTCTCATCTGCAGTAGTTATACCAGTGGCTAATGGTACATTAGCTGAGTGCATTCGAGGAGATGCGTACTGCACATCTAAGTGGTTTGAAAGCAGGAAAATGTTTAGCAGGACTGGATGTGCCAAGTACAGAGTAACCTAACAAAGCTGGGACCTACCAAGGTCTTCTTTAAGTGAGAGCAAGTAAAAAGACTGTCATTCAACACTGGAAACTCCTGAATTTTGACAGATTGGTTTGTTTATTTAAAGTCTGACAAAACTATTTATCAAGTGAAATAATCTAGCCTTTGCCATGGTTTGGGACTGAAAAGAAATTCTCTTTAGCATAAAATGACTTAAAAATTTTTTGAACTTTGTAATGTTCATTCTTTGAAACATTTAAGCAACCTTTTAATGTGACCATGAGCTGTTTCAAAGAAGCAAAAACTCTTTTTAGAAACAAGCTGAGTGAAGTATTCCAAGTCTGGAAGTTTGATATGAAGTAATTTAAATAACTGACATTGCTAGCAATCTTGTTTTTCTGATATTTTCTTCACATACAGTAAACATTATCTTTAGGATCCTGTTTACACAGTAGAGGTGCCACTTTTTCTCCATTCGTTTGGGTATTGCTGGGTACCTCACAAGCCTATTTTCAGGTGGAAACTCCTGGGTCAGATCCTGATGCTCTGGGTTTGCACTTCACATCCCTAAGCTGGCCAGATGCTATGGGAAGAAAGAAGAGCTCTGAGATATCCAGCTCAAGCTCTCCAGATCAAGAACAACATAAGTGGGACAACAAAGACAGATTTTGCATCCACCTATCTGAGGAAAAGCTGCAAAGGTCAAGAGATCTGACTTGTGCCAAAAGCATCAGCCAAGGTACCCTTGGAATCCCAGGGGACCACAGTTAAGGACCTAAGCTTCAGAGGCACATGATGTTCCTCACTTCATATCCTGGTGACATGACTTTATGTGACACTAAATTCATCCCATTTCATGTTACAGAACTGTTGCGAAGCTGAACATACCATTCTGCATATTTGTTCATGACCCATTTCAGAAACAAAATGTGTTTTAAATACTTTATACATCCATTACTTTTTATTATGAGATGGTGCTCATAAAGATAGCACTGAGTTTTATGACAATGTATCATTTGATGAAAACAGTCTTTTATTATTATATCATCCCCTTGGATAAGAAGTACTCCACTGTACTACACACTACCATTCCTCTGCAAACACAGTTTTGTACCCACAGTTAAATTGTTGGCAAAAAGATCAGGTTTTCTAGTATGGTCTTCTCAATCATTGAAAAAACCACATTATATTCACTGAAAAATCACATTCTCCCCTTTTTCTTGTATTTTCTTCAATTGAAAGTTTTTGTTTTTTTACTATTTAAACAGAAAACAAACAAAAAAAAAATATTAATCAACCAAAAGCATCAAGAACAAGTAACAGACAAATATGAAAGTAAAAATTACTGAGTAAAATTGACATTCTGACAGAAATTCTGCTTACTTGGTTTTCATGAAACAAGATTGTAAATGGAACTATTCCCATGAGAGAGCATGATCAGAAAGTCTGGTTCAGAAAAGAGGGTGGCAGTATTAGCAATAGAGCTCAGTTGAAATGCTGAAGCAAAACTGTCCTTCTTAGTTTAATACCGACCAGCATGAACCCTAACACCCAAACACCATTTTCAACAGTCTAACATCTGCCATCTCTGTCTCTTAACAAGCACTGAAGCCCTTGTTTACAGAACAGAAATCCTATTATCCCAGGCAGCCCCTGCATCTGCCTTTTCTGATGGTTTCACTCTAAGGACACATATTTTCTGTTTCATCATTTATGTACAGGAACCCTTTAAAAGCTTTTTATGTTTCCCTGCCTATACTAACACACAGATAGCAATGGGGTGGCATTTCTCAGCAGTTCAATTATACTTTTTCCATATAGAACTAAGACAGGAGGATTTAATTTTAACAAATGTTTCTAATAGTGTAGAGACTGGGAGCAATGTTTCTACTAAGAATTTTGATTAATTTCTTCTGGTTTTAGAGGATGAATCAATTTTTATTGTTCTATGTTCACGTTCTTGTTTTTTTTTCTCACAAAAAAGTGCAGCAAACAAAGATGCTTAAGAAAAAAAGGGATTTCATTTAACGCATCTTTTTCAAGTGCAAGCAACACATTCTTCACAGAAATATACAAAAGTTAACATCTTTAACCAGCATTACTGAACACACAAATTTTAGCATTCCACCACACAGTTACACATACAAATAAACACCGTGTTTTTTGAAAACAGAATGAAACTTCCAAGGTCCCTTTGAAATTTTTCCTTATTTATTCATCTCAGTAATCAGATTCTTCAAACTCAGCACACATCAGCCAATGCTTAAAACATGAAGACTGCTTAAGCAAACAGAACAAGTGTCAGTAACATTTTTTGTATGCACTTCTCCACTGGAGAGTTATTTCTCTTCTATACTGGTTTGTTACAATTAACAAATTTTAGTCTGTTTAGCTCTCTATACAGCTGAAGAAATAAGGTTGTGTGATCAATGAGCTGATTCTTTCTGTGATTTATTCCCCACTTCAAGTAGAGGAAATAAGAATTGCAAGCACATTACATGTAGAAAATTTCTTCTCATTTGTTCAGACTAATGAATGGACCACACAAATATGAGCTTCTCCCCCAGCAGTAACAATTGAACCAAACAAAAAAAAAAAAATACTGGAATAAGCGATTATAGGAAGCTGAATAACTTTTAAAAGTGAAAAAAAGTCCAAACTGATAGAAAGAAAATTGGTTAGGAAAGGTTCAACAAGATGCCTTCAAGAAAAAGCAGATAAAAAGAAGCAGTAGTGTGTGAGACCTGTGAGAAAGCAATTAAGATATTTGTGTTGATAGCCACAATGCCTAGATGCCTGAAAATTATCTAAATCGGCAGTCTGCTTTAAAGAAATTGTACTAGAAGGGACTTGCTTGTACTTCATTGTGTTTATCTTACTTTCTTGCTCTGTCATTGCCTTATTGCCAATATTCCCTTCTCTCTCTCTCTTTTTTTTTTTTTTTTTTTTTTTTGGAGATGGGTAGCGCAACTTTAGAGCCCAATCACAAACACTAATATAGATGCAGTTATTAACTCTTTTCTCCCCACCTTTGTTTTTTTTCATCTTCTGTTAATCCCTGACCTTGTATGATTCCTCTTAATTTAAATTCATTCAACAATTTCCTGGCTGAATAGCAGTCTAGAAAACAAACAAACAAACAAACAAAAAAAACCACCCCAGCCACAAACAATATAACAATACTATTTTACAAATAAAAAAGTCTTATCACATCAAGTTTCTGTTAAGTTGACCTGAAATCATAGTCTGATAAAAGCAACAGAAACGCTAAATCTGTAGACATCTAGAATTTAATCTCTCATAAAACTGCTCCCTAGATTTGTCAGCTGCCAAGAAGGTAAACACCTGTAAAAATCTTTTTAGCCAAAGACAGCTACAAGCTTTGAGAAATTGCTTCTGTTTTGGTGACAAAACATGCCTTCATTCAACATTTCTCTCCCCTTCCCTCAAGAAATGAATTGTTATTTGCAGAAGCATATATAGGAACCTAGAGCTTTTTGCAAAAGCTGTTTTTCCTTGGGGAAATTCCTTCAGGATTTCAGGGGACAGCTTCCAGGTGGGTTTATTTCAAACAAATTTAAACCCTCCTGGCTGCTGATGCTGGTACCCCCCAGCTCCAAGACATCCCAGGGAGATGAACACATGGTACCATCGTGCTGTGATTCTTAACACTCTGATGCATTCAGAACTTCTAGTGCACTGAAACTAGGATTGGGTGAGCTGTCTGGGCTGCAGATCTTGACCCATGGCCGCTAAAAATAAATAAAGAGGAGAGCTTTTATATTTGGTAGATACTTCCCTACTGAAGGGTTTGCAACAACCTCTCAGGACAATGACAATCCACACCTTGCCTTCCATAACTCCATTTTTCTCTTGCTACAGCTTGCTTATGCACAGACTTTCCAGCATGTTTTCACTCCTAGCATCAATAAGAAAGGAAAGAGTATCAAAATGGGAAACTTCCCCTGCTCTTCTTCCAAACAACCTCTCTCCCAAGCTCAGAAAATAATTCTCAGATACCCATCCTCCTCCTTGATGTTCTCTTTTTATTCTTCTTCTTACCTTTATTCTTCCCTCTGTTTCTTCTGTCCTTCTCCCATCACTTTTTTCCTTCTCTTACTGCTTGTTATATTCAACAGAAGGTGACTCCTTTTAAAAACTCACAGGCTTACTAAATTCTAAGAAACCAGATCCATTCTTTCCATAAAGTTTTCTCTGGATTGGCAACACAGTCATTCAGGTCAACAGAACTGGAAAAACAGCATCGGCTTCTGCTAAAAAATTTGTTAGGTAGAATGACATGAAAAATCTGACAATCCTGCCCAGGTAAGAGAGGTCTCTCCTCTCCACCCACTCAACAACAAGGAAATTAATACTTTGCAGATAGCTTATCTCATTCATTACCTTCACAAAATATTTCTTTCTTTACCTCCTCACACGGGGGGATAATTAGCACTTTGCAGATAGATTATTTCTTGCTCCCCCTCCTCATTCATTGAAAGGAGAGCCATATATAACTTGCCATTTTTTGTCTTAATTCTGCTCTTGGTTTTGACATCACAGGTGAGAGGTCTGAGCACTACCTTTACTCCCTCTCTTAATACATGCAATGACATCCTTACATTGCTACTTCTTCCTGCTCAAGACTAAAATTATAAAGCAACATTATTTCTTATGACAGTGTTGATGTTTTCTCTTCTTTTTTTTCCTTAAGGTTGCTTCCATTTTAAAAATAATTATTTCTTCACATCAGCATAAAATTATTTGTTCAAATTAGAATAAAAGGAAAATGGTCAGAGATATCAGTATCCTACAGCCTCTCACTGCTATCAGTTACTAACGAATTTTCTGTAGTTCCTCCCATGTCATTTAGGTACCTTCCTTCTTGGGAAATGCTTAATTTATGTAAACTTAGATTGAGTCCTCATTACACATTTTATTGGGCTATTGGATTTATTGGGAACAAAAGCTGTTGGGGAGTCTTTGTGCCTATCTCAATGCTGTTGCTCTATTTTTATAACTGCGTTTCAAAGATTCTACTCATAAAACAAGGATGACAGCAATTCCTTGATCTGCTATTACTGGATGTAGTGTGAACAAGAAGGGAAAAAAATGGTGAAACTGAGGTCAAATGTTAGGAAAAACCCTCCAACATACAAGACATTAAAGTCACCATGAAAATACAAGACTTGTTGGATGCAGGAGGTGACCCATGAAAAACACACTGACAGTCTCTGGAGTCAAGCAAAGTGTTTGGCTGGCCTTGCTGTATTTTTGTTTACCAAATCCCCTGCGAGCTAATTTATATTCCTTATTAGAGTTGAAAAAGTTACTGTATTATGTAAAAAGTACCTTTTCTATCTACAGCAATTATGAATCAGAAGGGGCAGGTAAACTGACAATTGGAAAATATCAAAAGCATTGTTAATAACAAGCAGTGTCAGAGTTGGAAGGGGAGCTGGACAGAGTAAGATACTTCTGTCTGTCCTTTTTCAAGAACAAATAAAATTTGCACCGCTTTTTTATGTATAATGGAACTTTGCTTTGGCAATGGATAGATGGCAATACACTGTGTTAAACTGTGCTAGATTAGATATATCTGGATTAGGCAGGGCTGGGCACCTCCAGAGACACTGAAACTTAATGCCCCCAGTAAGATCAGTGTCAGAACTTCCAATGATGTCAGCGAGGCCAAGACTAAGTTCTCAGCAACTCCTTTTTAGAAAACTCTAGTCCATGTTTCAGTATTTTTGATTCTGCTTCTCTGGTAATGTAAAATAGGGTTAGCTGGAGGTCAATTGAGGCCTACTGGCAAAAACAACCTTCAAGAAAAAAGGAGTTTAGTATGTGGGAGTTCTCCTACTTCATGTCATATGTGTAAGAGGTAGATATATGTTTTTGATCTGGATATGTTTGCTGTTAGTGAAGAAAAACATTCACTTTTAGCCTTTCATTCATCTGACCTATTTCAAATATCCAGTTTCTGTTGAGTTCATATCATGCACTTGACAAGGTTTAATCTCAGCTGGCAGTTAAGCCCTACAGCCACTCACTCCCTCCATCCCAGTAGGACGTGGGAGAGAATTGAAAGAGTAAAGTGAGAAGAGTTGTGGGTTGGTATAAAAACAGTTTATTGGGATAGAAAAGAAGGAAATAATAATACTGCTAATAATGATGAAAGAATTAGAATATACAAAACAAGGGATCAACAATGCAATTGCTCACCACTCACTGACCAATGCCAAACCAGTCCCCAAGCAGTGGACCCCAGTCAACTGTTTCACCATGTTTATATACTAAGAGTTGTGTCATATGGAATGGAATATCCCTTTGACCAGTTTGCGTCAGCTGTCCTGTCTTTGTCTCCTCCCAACTTCCTGAGCCTGTCCAGCCTTCTCACTTAGTGGAAACACAACTTAGCAAGAAAGAAAAACACCAGTGTGTTATCAATGTTATTCTCATTCTAAATCCAAACCACAACACTGTATCAGCTATTAGGAAGAAAATTAACTATATTCCAACTGAAACCAGGATAGCACCAGAAGCACATTTCACTAGTACAAAATCTGGATGATCAGCTCATACACACAAATCTCCACCTGCCCAAATCAGCCTAAGTCTCTCTCCCCTCAGGGAATGCTACTCCTGCAAATTAATGCCCATATTACCTTCTGATAATATGCCTTTCTCTAGTGTCCTTACTATATGGCAGGAGAGATGGGATGGAGGAGGAGACATTTGGGAAGAAAGCTGTGCTGTCCAATTTCAGCAAAGACCTAGTCTATGTTTTGTTTATGCTTGCTTGGTGTTTGCCTTTATGAATCTAATCTCACAGGACAATTACTACTCAAGACCCATACCAAGAGTTTTGTTAACTGTCCAGGAAGGCTGACTCATGGTGGACATGAATGCAGTCCCAGTGAAAGCAGCCATATCTCTGTTATCTCCACAGAACAGTGCCACAGCATAGCAGGGACACCATCTATAGAAAACTTATTCCTGTAGGAGCAGGATAAAATTGTTCAAAAGTATCCAGCTAAGCCTTATGTTAGTAAATATTACAGTCTTCTGAATTTAGCCTTCATGCAAGCAAAGATGACAACAAGGCAGTTGACAATGCCCTCATCTCTTCTGAAAACATCTCCTTCTTTGCATATTGAAGAAATAAGGACAAGAGAAGAATGTTGAATTTATCTCAGTTTGCTTCTCTCCAAGCTAGTAAAATTCTTAAGCAGCACAGAAGCTGCTACTAGACTTAATTATTGATTGGTGAGGATCCCTGAGACCTTCCTAGGGAAGCCTCATGGTGAGTATAAACTACTATTCCTAATTATTGTCACTGAAAGATTTACAAGATGAACATTTTCTACATGCATCAATTACTTACACAGCTCTTGCACTTAGAGCCTTGAACCAAACTTAACATCTACAAAAAATAGTAACACTGCTACTGGCTTTGTTTATCAGTTAAATCTAAAACTTGCTTCTCACACTTCAGAGAGGAAAATTATCTGCTTCAAGTATCAAATTTTTTTTCTTTCACCATCATCCCAGTGGCTTAAATTTGTACTTTTGCATGAACTTATTGCAGTTTGCCTTACTGTGAAACTACCTGGTAGCAAAATCACCCTACCAGGACCAACTTTTTCATAATGCTGACATTAAGTTAAATTTCTATCCGTAGCTAGAAAATTTTCCCTCACTGCATATTAGTGTTTCTTTTGCCATCTTCAGATCCTGACATGCAGGCTGATCTGCCAGAAAACTGCAGATCCGGCCAATAGGAAGAGATATTGTTTCATTGGTAAGGTGCAAGTCTGCAATACTGGGAAAAGGAAGTCTCCACACACTTCTTTTCTGCAGGAGTTATAAGTTTCTGTTGAGTTTTCTAAGCAATATTTAAACAATCTTCTGGGCCTCTTATCCAAGGCAATGATCACAGGTGTTTTTAAGGGAGAAGAACCCCTAGGGCCAGGTACATACATCTCTAGATCACTTAAAGGCACCAAATTGAACATCAATTGTTACTGACACTGGCTGCGATTCTTTCTGTTGGCATATGGTACATTTGATTTTGGGTCATATACTCCATCATTTCCATGTAGCTAAATGTTTAAACTTTAGCATACACAGAAAGCTTTATATCTTGCTATAAAGAATCACAAGACTCTTTTCTGCCTCTGCATGTACTACTGAAATTAGCTCAACCAGACTGATTTTTTTCCAGATGAGAAAATAGCATGGTATACATTTAAACCTCTACACACAACTAAGACAGATATGTCCAGTCTTTTTATTAAGAACATCCTATATGGGTTAGAATGTATAGAAAAGATAAGCAAATGGTTGTCTGTTTCTAATACCAGAATTTATTTTTCTTCACGTTGTTTTTGAAATATTAATAATAGAAAATGCTCATGGTGTTCTGGCTTTTGTAGGCTTTCATCAAGTTTATCTGTGTAAAACCTTAACTGAACCTACTTCAGCTTTGTACCAAACTGTGAGGTTTCAGGGCAAATCAAATGTGAGTTCAGCTGTACTGGCAACTTTGTGGTTGCTGTTTTTTTCTTCTAAACCAATATTATTTGTGTCATCTTCTGGAGATAGATTTAGATAATAACATCTACCTTTAAGCTCTGAACTGGTTCACATTCAAGAGTTACCATGGTGGCCTTTCTTCACTTGGCCATTCTGTGGTAAAAAAATTTATATGTCAGATGGAGTAGATGTTAAGGACATCAGATACAATACCACCGAAGATGAAAAAACTAAACCAGTTTTGCTGAAGGCCTAGCAATGCTTATAGATTTTCTGAATGCTCTAAGAGCCTCTCAACCTGTTAGATTTCTCTTTTTGTCATCCTTTATTTATTTCAAATGTACACTTTCAACCTTCTTGAAAATAAGAATAAGTACTAACACAAATGACATGTAAGAATACAACAAGACACACAAAGATCTTTCATTGGCTAAATGTGGTGCTTTTTATTCAATGTCATAATTTCAAAGGTACCACTCTTGTTGAATCAAGAATATACCATGAAATTATATGGTTCTATGAAAACAGCCTGTCATAAGTTTTTCATTGGATTTATTAAAAAATGCTTTTACTCACCAGAAAGTAATTCAGTTTTTGGACAAATAAGAATGCATCAACCAGGATCAGTTTCAGAGCATTTTGACAACATTTAACTAAAGCTCAAGTCCTAATTTTGGAATTTATTTTATACATCACTTTCAGCTGGCTTGTTTCTTCACTGTTTTAGCTTAGGCATTTATTTTTTAAACCAGATTGTTTTGCTGGTGTGAAATAAATTGTAATTCTAGAGAATTCCTTCCCTAGCATGGCTTATGAATAAGGAAGCTACAAACTGACAGCATACTTATGTTTTTTAAGCTACCAATTACAGTCTTCACATTCTGTGCTTACAGGTGTGACAGGAATCTAGATAGGACAGTGTAGGATATATTTTATGAAACTATCCATTCTACATTTAATATCGAGTGAGTTTCTCCACTAATCTGTTATTAATCTGTATATCTCATGTCAGCACACCAGAGATTAACTCCTGAAATTCTGAATCTGTTACCTTTTGTCTGGAGATAGATTATTTTGCTTTATGTGGTTCCACAAGTCACAGCACACCTCAGTTTAAGGGGGAATTAGAGTTCTTGCCCTGTACTCTGCCGCTGCAGTATTAGTCGCAAGCAGATATTTCAGAAATATGTATAAAAAAGTGAGGGAGTGAATACTTCCTCTGCCTGTATTCATACTGTGGGGTAGCCAGTTCCAGAGGGTGATGAGGAAATAGCAGAATTAGAGTCAGAACTGGGTTATATTTTACAGATGTTGTCATAATATGCCTCAGGGTCCTCTATGGGGGACCTTCAACTCTTGAGAGGTGTAGGTAGTAGCAGTGAAAGAGTAGTGTGTCATCTGAGATGGTGGATATCTGAGTACTCTGTAAATTCATTGAAATCTTGGTGCTTTCTATAAATTTAGAATATTGCAATTTCTATTTCACTGACCTTCATATTCTCTTTTTTTCTGTCATAATGAGCTTCCATCACTATCTTTAGAGAGAGTTGAGACAAAATTGCTCAGTCTGCATGTCATAATTGAACTACCTTTGATCTTTGTCCCACCCTCACAGTACAGCCACTCCACTTGTTGCTGTCACTATATTGTATTGGAAAGAAGAGCATTTCCTGACTCAGGACAAGCCTTCACATAGCTCAAAGCCTTCTGATGTAAAGTTGTGTTCCCTCAGAGACAGGTTCAGCTGCACTGTAGAGCTCCCAAGAGTGTTACTTTCACTGGCACAGCATTTTGGGTAAAGATACAAACTGACCCACGTGAAACTGGTCTTTTGGGTAAGGAAGTACAGGTTCCAACGTAATTTTGGAAGAAGTTGTCAGTACTTAGAATAGCTTGAAGAATCAATTATGCCAACCAACAGAACCTGCTAATCTCAAAGAAAATTTGTGCCTTTAATAGCCCCCGTGCCCTGGGAAAATGTTTTTGCCTTGTTGGGGGAAACAAGTGAACAGCAGCTTCTGCTTTCCCTCCATCTGCACCTCCCAGATGGTAGAAGACTCCTTATTCTGTGCAGTTTCTCACTGGGAGCAGCGAGACTCTTCCTAATCCTCTGTTTCTCATGTTGTTCAAAGGATGACTTGTGAAGCACAAAACAGCAGACAGGCTCTGATTTGCCTGTGGTGGGTTCTCCATGGGTACACATCAAAAATCACCTTCGTGTCAGCAGGGCAGACTGAAAAGACCTGACTTGCACTCCGTACCAGAGGGCCAAATGGGCCCAGCCCTCTAATATGTTTGTGTCTGTGCCAATCAAATGCTCAAAGAACTTTGAATGCACCAGTGCAAGCTCAGTTTAGTGCTCTGAACCCTTTATGTAGCAAATCCAAGGATGTATGGTGGGACAAAGACCTGTCAGCATACTGAGTGTGGACCCTGTCATAGAAGCAATCCACCTAAGCTTTTGCTTACAGAGGAGCAGTATATTTTGTTGTTAAGGTGCTTGAAATAAATCCAGCCCATGTTTCCATTTTCTCCATAGCAACTTCTAGCAAGACTTGGGGCTTTGCATCCCAGGGATAGTTAGGGGAAGAAAGTGCAGGAGGGAGTATGATGCAGGTGAGTCCACCCTTACTCTAACCCCCAAAATAACTACTGTGATCATTTCTGGGAGAAAAAGGAGGACCCGGAACAAATCCAACTGACTGCAGCACTCTAAATTCTCCCCTTAGTGACAATTACCAGATAAACAAAGCTAAGATAGTTTTAAGACTGAGGCTAACTTAAGGGTAAAAAAACCCAAACCCATTAGGAGACATTATGTATTTCCTAAACCCCATCATTACACAGTCAAGAAATTATCATCAATAATTTCACTTAATTGCAAACTAATTTCCTCCTCAAATATAACTTACACACATACTTTCAATTATTTTTAATGGTGTGAATAGTTTGGAGAGGTTTTGTTACTCTCTGACTAAGGGAACTAAGAAGCTTTAGGAAAAAAAAATAGTAGCACAGATGTTAAATTTTTTAAAAGATGTAACTTAAAATTAATTTTCAGTCCTAAACTAATTAATGGCTTCCTAGTAAATTCTAGAAAAGTTCATTTTGCCCTGAGAATATAAGTGCTGTAAATTGAGGAGGAATCATGTTTTTCCAGTGTAATGTGAAAGGTGAACCTCAATTTTAAACGTAAAATAAAACTCAGATTGTCCTCAAGGGAGGGAGGCAAGTGATATCTCTTAACAGGTGAAAAGAATGGTTTAAACTGTAGCTTAACGTATGAGCTATAGGTTTGAATCTTTGCCCTTTCTCCCCACCATCAACCTACTTTGATCTTAGGCAAATTACTCAGCCTGTTTCTTCCCAATTGTACAATGAGGAATTATCATAGCCTAGCCTCATAAATAGTAACAAAATAAAACAATTTAGAGAATGCAAGATGTCTGGATTCAAAGCTGCAGCAGAAACAGAAATATTCAAAACGAAATGTCCTATTAAAGGGAGAAATCAACAGCATTTGATGGTACTTATGCCAGACCCCTCTTTTATTACTTTCACCAATAAAAAGGTGTCTACAAAAGAAATTGGAATATAATAATTTAATTTGCTGTTGATTACATTTATTGCCTAGAGGGCACCCCTAGTGTTCCTTCCCACATTTTGCACCTGAAAATCCCTGACTCCTCTCTGCCTCGTATCTCTGGTATTTTGTAATTTTATAGTTTTATCTATGCTAGGAATAAGTTATGTTGATTTAGGCACGCAGTCCATAATAATTACTTGTATGCTATTCATTGTTATCCCATTCTACCCTACGGTTGCAATAAACTATTAGTTTACATTAAATAATGTAAGTAGATTCACTGTCACACTAAGAATTAAATTATAGGTCTACCCAGATTAATTTCTAGTAGTTACAATGATTTTCCCACTGAAATTTTCATTTCAGCATTCATCTAAATTGATTTCTTTGGGGAAAGAAGATGGGAAGAGATGTGTGTGTGCTAACACTTTGCTTGGCATAAAGTGATACTGTTAGTTGGATATTGTCTATAGACTAGCAAAATGAAAACACTTCCTAAATGAAGACTGTAAGCTGCATACAGCCTGTCTCCTTCATTGGATGTTCATATTTTAATGTACAATCCTTATAGCAATGTGAAAAAGTCCTGCACCATGTAAAAAATTTTACTGTTGTTTTTATGTTAATACAAAGCTCCTCTGTAGTCAGAATCATGTTTACAGATATGAAGACAGGTGGCACATCCTGAGCAATCTGTGAAGCTAAAAATTCGGTGGCATGCATCTTTATGACTCAGAGGATTCTTTACAACATTATATGTAAAGCAGGAAATAAGTTGTTGCCTTGTGTGTCTAATTCCAATCTCTTGGGTTTTTTTTTTTTATGTTTGTTTGTTTTATACAGCAGTGGATAGTTATCTACACTGCCTTTGTGCACACATCTTGACTGTAAGATTTCAAGGGAGTTTTCATTACATCATTTCTCCGTTTTAAAGACAGTGACCAAGGTGCAGAAAAGTAATAGAAATGTTCAAAAGACTGTATAGAAATGTTATTACTTATAACTGTGTCATATCACAGAAACATATGGGATTAGAAAAAGATGTAATGAATTTTAGAAGCATCTGGCAAAATTAGATGAAGGTGGGAAGAAGGGGCAGAGCAGTTCAGTAAAGGTCTGTTGAAGGAAGAAGAAACCAGAAGGAATACAGTGAGGGTATATTGCTCAAAAGAATGTAGATATTGTCACTCTATTCCCAAGACTGTGAAACATAAAAAATACAGAAAATTATACCAAAACTATTTAAATACATTGAGATAATATGAATATTGTATTCTCAGAGGGAATCCTGTTCAATTTTGTTTACCTACTGGGATGAAGAAAAAAAAGAGAGAGAGAGAAGTTCTGAAAAGAGGTATTAAATCAGCTAGAGGGCCACCAAAGGAGTTCATATGGGAACGCTTTCACATGGAGGAAATAAAATAACAATAGAAGACAGATAGAAGCATGGAAATGTTTTAGACAAGGTGAATTGTACTCCTCTCAGCCCTTTATTAATGTAAAAATGAGCATATTCAGTGAAATAGAAATGTAACAAACAGTATAATTGGGGAATTTCTTGTATTTCATCAGAACCTATATACTACAAACCCACAAAATTGCCATCAATGTCTCATTTAATGATTGCTGCTATAAGTCTATGTGTCAAGAGAAAGCTATTCCCACCAAACACTAACTGCTCTTGGAAGAACTAATCCTGGCAGAAAAAAAGTATTACACTTGTGTAAGGCTGGTACTGACAAGTTTTTCAAACATTTTGGGATATTTTGTGGGCCCCTGATTCCAAATCACTTTATTCCATAAATTACAGTCTCAATTAATTAACTCAGTCAACTACAATTAAAGCTCAGTTTTGAGTCCTGTCCTGGATGACTCTATCTAAGTTCTCAAATGCAATTTATTTCTTCTTCAGCTAAGCAGATATTGAAAAAAAAAAAAAAAAGCTGCTTTTGTAATTTTACTTACACAAGAGCAGACTAGCAATTCTAGTTTGCCTGTGGAAAAAACAAGTTGTTTAGTATTTTATCCACCTTGAGTTCAGACTATGAATTTATTAAGCCTTTCAGTAGTGAGACTTTCTAAAATCATAATGTTGTACTTCTCTGCAGAAACACAAATAAACTGTGACCACTTGAATTGAATTCAAAATGTTTCTCTGGATTGAATTATACCATAACAAAGTGTTTTGACTGTACCTTATCAGTATGGCAATTTGCTTGTTATTGATGCTTGTTTATATATTTCTACAGGCAAGAAGTGTACATGGGGGATCCAGAGACTAACTTGGAAAATGTTTTCATTTTTTAAAAAATTTCTAACCCCAAGACCTAATAACAATACCTACTAGGATTTCTTTGCAGCTGTGGTGTGGGAATTTCCTTCAAATTGCTGTGTGCTGTGCCCCATTGTATTACAGTTATGCACACTTCTGAACAGAGCACAGTTTAAGTTTTTCCCTGTTCTTATTTATGCACAATGAGACTGGCTTCTAGCATACAAAACTGAAGCATTTCATTTTTGAAAATGGACAAACCTTTCTCATTCAGGTAGTACTTCAGGGAACTTCCTAAAGCTCTTAAGCTAGAATTTTATATCATAAGAAAACAGAACCTGTTAAATAAATTCTGTCTCAGAGGCAATACTGTCCCATATATTCAAGAGGCAGATGCATAGTAGTGGGAAAAGAAGCTATACCTTTTGCATGAGCTGAAAATGTGACATCTAGAATACAGAAAATGAAGTGTATCAGGTGGATAAATGACAGAAAAATGGGAAAAAAGGTTCAACTGTACACAATTATTCTAATGTTTTACACTACTTTTCAGAAGTCTGTAGAAGTGATCTCAGCATCATGATTTTGCAACGGAATTAGTTGATATCTGGGAGTAGGTGGACAGAGAACTATACCGAGATTGCCTCATGGCCCATCACTAATTAGGATTTCTGAGCGTTGGTATAACCTTATGACAGTGGGAGGAAAACACTTTCTTCTGAATAACATCTTGTGTTTATAAGGAACTCACATATCTTTTTCAGTTATTCAGTGACTTTTTTTTCTTCCAAGCATCATGTATATCAGAAAATTAAAATGAAATAACCCTGTTTCTTTGTAGTAGCCTAAATTCTGCATGTGGTTTTGTATCCACATACTGGATACTTGCAACGAAATGTAAGATTTACACCAGCTTTTGTGAGTGTTGCTTTAATTAGTTCTGTTTCCATGGGACTCTAAGTATCATGAGATGCAGTTAATGAGCAAGGACAATATTCATAAAACAAGTGAGGTCACTTCTGTAAATATTTGCACAGTTTTTCTAGTACAGGAACTGACACTGTCAAGTGGCCTACAGTGAAGATGTTTTGTTGCAAACTCTCCCAAGAAATAAGGTATAGCCCTCTTCCATTCACTTCCTCCAGATGCTATTTCATTGAGTCTGGAGGGAAAAATCTTTATGGAGAACTATACAGATATTTTCATCCTTGTTCTTCCATGCACGAGAAGGAAATGCAGGTCTGTGGAATCTTGGACACCTAATGAGATATGAGGACTGGAGGAGCGCACAGACAGCTACTTCTTTGTCATGTTAAAAAAAAGTAATAATAAATAGCAGAGGGAAATGACTGGCTTATTAAATGCATCCTCTTTCTCTTCACAATGACATTGCCTGTCATCAGACAGGAGAACTGCAGAGATTGCAGGCAGCAAAAAGGCAGGGGGAGAGAGGAGTTTTTACAAACTTACTTTAGTACAGCAGTGCTTGGGGCGAGTAGGAGGATGTGTAGGCAAGCAAAATATACCAAGGGCCACACATGCACAAAAATACCAAGTGTCACATGAAGGTACAAAAATACAAGCTGAACTCATCACCACCTGATCCTAGATAAACTAAACTGTCTATTTTAATAGAGGTGGCTCAAAAATAATAATAATAATGCTTCAGTGGATTTTTGTTTATTGACACCATCTGATGTCCTATGATGTTGCTATGGTAACTGGAAAAAATACCCTGCTACTGACATTTCATGTTAAATGACTGCAGTTAATGATGAGTCTGTGTTAAAGGTTACATTATCAGAAAAAGAAAAAAAAAAGCCTTTGAAAAATATCTGCTAACACTTTCCTTTGAAGATGAGTCTGGGTCAGTCAGACTGGCACAAACTGTTATGGACATCATCTGAAAAGAGGAAAAGCAAAAAAAAAAGGGGTCTCACAATAAGAGTTAATGGGCTCTCTAAGAATTACAGTCGGCATGATCCAAATTACTTCTACAACTTTCATGCCACTAAAACCATTTGAAAAAAATAATAATTGCTTCTCCATGTAGGGAACTGAAATTTCTGCTTTATAGTGACAATTTTGAACTCCCAATTAGTCTGAAAATTGAAGCATTTATTTCAGAAAGCTGGCATCTGTTGAACTAAGATGGCTTGAATATCTTTTCCTGTTGCCTTTTGCAGGGAGAATCCCAGTGATAGGAGTGGGACATTTGCATCAAAGACAGGCACAGAAAAGGTGATCTCATGGGGAAGTCTGAATCAGGAAAAAAAGATGAGGAACACAGAACTATAGCCTCCAGGAAACACAGCAAACTTCAGTGAAACTTATTTTCTTGAAAAAACAATGTAAGTATTCTGTAAACTACACACAAAACCAAAATTGGCAGAGACACATCCTAAGCCTGACTTGTGCCTACCGAAGATGTGATCTTCAACCTTTTGCAGCTCATAAGCTTTTTCCAGCGAAGATGTAAATCACTGCAGAGCATAATATCTGCCAACAGTGGGCCTGCTTCACCCAATTACCTTTCATATACCCATGTGCAGCAGTTCTTTGGCCATCAGGATTTTCTAGATCAAAACTGACACAGTTCATTATGGTATAGAAAAATCTCTCCATCCACATTCATCACTTACACCTTCATTTCTGCATGGTTTGAAGCACTGACAGAGGTGCTCCTATTTTAACAGAGCTCCTTTCTGATAGACAAACTGTAGATGCTACCTTGTCTCACTATTTTTGACTTTTCAAATAATAGATTCCCATCTCAGATGAGTTTAAATGCCATAGTTGTCTTGCTGTCCATCTCTGATGCAACCAGCAGGCTATGTAAAACCTGAGTGGTGTGTACAGGACACCTGAAGCTGTCGTTCAGGACACTTCAAACCTGTTTACATCTGTCCCTGCAGGACATCACATCCCTGAAGAAAACTCACACAAACCGGAACAGACGAAAAATACAGTTGTGCTGTCTTGCATCCTAGGTCATCTTATACACAGTATCACCACACCTGGTGGTCAAGACCACTGTCACTTCCTGAGCATTCCTAGGAGAAGGAATGGTCATTTCCCTCTTCCTGCCCTGGCTCTGCAGGTGGGAAGTACATTAGTAAGCAGTGCAGGTACTTACTCAAAGCCTAACACAGGAAGAAAACCTGATCTTTCCAGCCTCCCAGGGCACTCTGTTTAACTTTATGAGCCAGATGGTATATGTCTTTTACTATCCCCACTGGAGCCACGTTTCTAGCAGCACTCAATACTTGTTAAGATCCCTGAAAAACAAACCAATTTTAGATCTGCTTTGTACCCAGGCACCCAGTTATTTTATCTTTATGCACTTAAACATCTGGCTTTAAAATATTAATACACAGCTTTAATTAAATGTTAGATTCATTGTCAAAGTAAGCTGCAATTTATAATTTTCTCTGAAACAGAGGCCTATGTAATTATATTATTGGATTAGCAGTAGTAAGACAACTCTTTGTAGAAGGGTTTCCTTCAATTGTGGGATAAATGTTTACTATTGTATGCTAGAGGGTGACAAAAACTTAGTTTTAGGTTTTGATTTTGTTGTGCCAGATTACAGTCATTTGGAAAGAGCCATGAGTTTTTGCAGATGAGATCTTTAATTCCTGACTCAAAAGTATAAGAATTTTCTTTCTTAACCAAAAGGAAAACAGAGAAAAATCAGCCCAAATACCTGTTTTTATTAATAATGCTAAATAAGACCTTTCAAGCCATAAATAAAGTTGCTGCTATGCTTGGAAGAATCAGCACAGATGCATTTGCAGGCCCTTTATGAGCTTGTTTGGACATTTTTGTAGAAAGCCCTAGATCTAGACCCTTGACAAAGCAAAGACTGTATTAGCAGTCAGCTGTAAAATACATTTTGAAGAGACCCAGAGTTCAGTCTGAAATGTTTGGCAGTAACAATATCCAGTAGACTAGTAGTCATTAGTTCCAGATGATCTACTCTTTTGGACATAGAAGAGGTTCATTTCAAACTATTTTAATTCAAGAGGTCTCCTCATAATGAAAATGAAAAGCCTGAGGTGAGAGCCGTAGATTTTATGACTTAATTCTTCAGTTTTTATGGTGCCACAGCCATGTCAGCATCACAACTGTTAATACTTTATGTTTCATTGAAGAATTATTGTAGAGGACCCTTCTAGGCTGCAAGTGGCTGCCACCTATAGACTCTTTGTCACATCTTGCATTCACAGAAATGAAAATGTCACTTCAAGATCCTCAGAGGACAGCCAGAGCTCTAGTGCATAAGATTTAAGATTCATCTAAACAAAAAGAAGATAAATAACATGCTCTAAAGCACTGATGAAGACCAAAAACTTCCTGCATGGAAATTAAGTTAAAATTACTTGTTAAAATTATTGAGTTATTTCTATTTTAGAATGCAACACTTAGAACAATGCAGCACTTGTCCCACATGCCAGAAAGTCAATTGTTAATTTGCCACTGGCTTTAAATAATATAAGCAGAATGCCTTTGAGTTCCTCTAAATTCTTACGATTTTACATCTAATGTTCTTTCTCAGACTCAAAGGAACTAAATTTAGGCCCAGCAAATAGACTCAGTTTTGTCAATTAATGTAACAGCCTTGTATTGTTACCTCAATTTTTATCCCTATCTGCTTTATGCTGTGTAAATCCTGCCATAGTGGAACCCAAGTTCTATAAACAACCAATACTACTGATTACAGTGCAACTGATAGTGTAAGTTAATTGATTAGTAGGTCTTTTTGAAAACATCTGGTGTTGCCCTTTTTTAACCAGCAATGGTGTATTTGTGTGAAATCTCCTATTTGAAGATGTTTAGTAGAGAGACTACTCTTATTTCTCTTACATATTTTAATGAATCCCTTTAAAGAGGTAGAAGATAAGCAGAAATCCCAAAACAGGTCATTGTTTAATTTAAAAGAATTCTTTTAAATACCATAAATTATAAGCATCCCTTGAAATAAGCAACTGGACTGAAAGATAGCAAAAATTCAGATGTGAGCTAATCCTGTGATTGTGTAAAATGTTAGTATACAGACAAAATGTTTCCTAAAAAATTATTGCACAATGCCAAGCTATATTTGCATAATTTGGCAGCTAGGAGCAAAAATTAACTGTGTTATTATTTATACTCCAGATATTAACCTTCTTGAAGCTAGAACGTAGGTCTGTTTCAAATGAAAGCATGTGTGAGAAGTTTTCTTAGTGAAAACATTAGTAAGACTGAGCAAATTGGTTCAAAGAAACAACATTTTTAGTGTAGATTCTATATTTCTGCTGCAAAGGGAATTGATTTGAAATAGAAACACCTACTACACATCTGCAATTCCAGATTTTATAAAATCCTTGTTTTCCTAAGCATGGGAGAATGTACCTATTTCTTACCCTATGTGTTTTCTGACTACCAATAAAGACCTTCTTTAAGAACTAACTCTGAAGATCAAGAAGGCAAAAAATAGTTTCAAATAGTCTGACTGAACAAGATCACTGTTCCTTTCCAAAATCTTATTTTCTTTCTACATGCTGCAGGAAAAGAGTAGGGTTTTGGTCATATCAGACCTTTGGTTTTTTATTCTCCTTCTCTGAAAATTCCAATGTAAATATTTTAATATGTGGATCACAAAACCCAAAGCCATCTCTATAATTAATACATGAAAATGAAATGTGACTCCTTTTCCCCACTTAGCCAATATGGAGAGATCCACAACTGCATTTGGAGGAACACAATAAAGTTTTCCATATTTCTTTCCCTCAGAAGACTTCCAGCCACAAAGTAAGAATTAAATGAAGGATAAAATCTCCTAGTTAAATGAATTTGAGAGAACTCACTAAAATCTTAAAATGCCTTTAGGAATAAGCTTAAAATATTCCAGAAAACAATGTAACATTGTCATTTATTGGAGGGAGTAAGTTAGTACTGAGTTATTTTAAAATTTGTTTAGCTTCCCTTCTTTCATCAACAGATGTTATTAAATTTTAATGAGTAAAAATGGTGCAATAAAACTAATGAAGTTGGTTTTACAAGGAAAATGCAATAAAGAACAGTACCTTTTATTTTAAAGGAAATATATGTTTAGTACAGTTTGTCTTATAGTATAATAAAAGGAAGATTATTGGTTTTCATAGTTTTGGGAAATGCTTCCAGTTTGCAGCAACGTCTACTAGTAGAAAAACAACATCCTTAGGGAGCTGTCCCCTAAACCCTTGCTCACACAAGCAACCTTTCCTAGAGGAATATTTTCTTCCTAATGGAAGAAAAACCAATGTGAAAGAAGTAAAGCACCTTTTCATAAGTGTTTATGGCAGCATCACTTCTCCTGACTTGGCGATGCTGCTTTTGATGTAGCCCATGATACAATTGGCTTTCTGGGCTTCAAGTGCCCATTGCTGAGTCATGTCCTGACACAGACCTGTTCGGGATAACGGGAAGGACCAGTCCACACAGAACGAGGGATAAGGTGAAATGGCCATTTATTAAACAGGGTAAAAGGGTTTTATAGGGGCTAGCTAGAAGGAGCTAGAAACT
>JAWWEE010000122.1:17500798-17555776 GCA_035221455.1 Xenops minutus | reverse complement strand
ACAGATCTGGTAAGTGTCCTTCTCATTTTGATGACAACTCCATCCACTCGTGAAAGTCCTTGTATTCGCTGGACTCCACTCCTACACCAAAGCCCTTGCAGAAACACCATGGTGCTCACTGGGCAGGACACACAACAGCAGCTTGATCACAGGGTCTGCTGTGTGTCAGGGTACTCATATTCAGCAAGCCCAGAACACCACTGGAGCAAGAATAAGAACATTTCCTAGTATTACCAAAACCATTCAGGCCCTTCACCAAGATTTCTAAGGAACGTACAGTCTGGGCACAATTTGAAAATTCTTTTTTTGTGTCTTAAAATCCTCTAGAAATCCAGCCCCAAGCTTTCCTCTACATCCAGAATTGTCTACTTGGGACATGACATCGATGTTTTTCAAATAATATGGGTTGAGTTCAAATTTTAGCAACTAATCCTTGAAAACATGTTGCCTTGAGATCATGGAACCAGCTAATAGCTTTGTTTAATACAAGCCTGTATTTTCTAACTTGGGAAAATAGCTGTTTATGCACAGGGGTTGCACAAAACTTGACTGTGCTCTCAATGGTGTTAGGAAGCAGCTGCCTTTTAAGTTATGAATGTGATGTGAAACATCATAAAACGTGATGAAATAGTTTTCTCTTTGGACAGCAGTGTTTAAATTTGATTATGAAAAAGTTAGAACTTTAAGGGTTCATGCTGAAAACTAGCATTGCTGCTATATCATCTATCTTCTTTTATCCTGTCAGAGAGTTACACTCTGCACTTGAAGGTCAAGGTGCTTAAAGCATGCATTGCTACAGAAAGAGATGACCCAATCCTTGGGTCTTGTGGCAATTTTCTTTTTCAGTGAGTGAGCTTATTCTAAAACTACATATAGAAAAACAAGTATACTATTTGTACCTAGGCATATGTGTATTCATAGACATATGCAAAAAGATATAATATGTATTAATGTAAAGGTGTCCTATTAATCTCTGGGTTTTAAGTTAGTGACTTTTCAGAGAGGTACACTGAATTCTGCTGTGGAGTTACAATTGCCATTCCAGTATAAACAGCAGGATAAGAGAAGTACAGAACAGAACCCAATTTGATTCTAGGGGATAATATCTAATGAAAATCCCTTGTTTTCTGTCATTCTCCTTTGTAGAAAACGTAACAATAAGCAAAATTTCTCCTGTGAAAGAGGCACCAAAAACCCCTGAAACAACCAAACCAAAAAATAACCAAAAGAAAAACAAAAAAGTCCTTAAAAACACACACACACACAAACCCAAACCAACCAAACAAAAACCCCCAAACAAAACCAAAACACCAAAACAAAACAATGCCCCCAAACCACCCCAAAACCCCAAGCAATTTCATTTATTTTTATCCCCCATTAGGGCCAATAATATTAGTTAAGGACCATTTTTTTCCTGCTTCACTTTTTCTTTAGTTTGTATCTAGGAAGCAGTCTTGGAAACAAGGTTATTTATTTAGGAACTTCAAGTCAATGTGTGTGAAATGCATCCTAGTCTTTTCTCCACTTCTGTGAATAGAATAAAACAAGCAACTATGTATGGTGGTGTGCTATAGTAATCTACAACAGCAGATCATATCATAGGCTACACTGTTGGTAGCACTGTCATCACACTCCACTTCCAGCAGACTGTATCTCAGCTGGAAATATCTGGAAAAGGGATACATGGACGTGAAAGGCAGAAAACCCAAGAAATAGTCATGGTGTGTTTATATCCTTCCAGTCTCCTTCTCTGTAAATGGCAGTATGAGGTACTTAAATCTTTGTGCAGCAAACAAATCACCTTAATTGAACATGGTTTTCATTTGAAAACAAGCTGCAGAACTTAAGGCTGAAGTCCTCCAGAGAAAATGGCCCTATGATTTATATCAGTGCTATAAGAACTAGCAGCAATTTACAAGGTTGCACATGGATAATGCATGGTGAGAGCAACACAGTTTGAAACCATTGAAAGAAAGTAAATGAAGTGCCCTTAACAATAGTACATATACAGGAATGTGCTTTAATTTTAATTATTTACTAATACTGGTGATTCTGAAGAACCGCCTCAAATCAGCAACTATTTCAAGTCGTGGGAGAGCTCTGATACTGCCAATTTCATAGAAAAACCTGCCTCTACCACAGAAATTCTAAAGCTTAGGAATATGCAAAGCAACATGGTAACACATAGAATGGTATATAAATTCTGTAATATGTAGTGTCAAGCTTACTGAGCTGTACCTCAAATACAAATTCTAATCCAATTCAAAGAACATCAGCAGAAATTGCCTTATGTGAACCTACTTAAAAACAATCAAACAGGAACAGAGACAGGGAGAATTTCCAGTAGCACTACAAAAGGACTCCTGATTCAGGCATAGTTTCAGCATTACTATGTTGGACTACACTTTTTAACACACAGTAAATTTAACCTAAAAAATATTCAAGTTTCAGATATTTTGGCTGTAAGTATGAGCACTAAAGAAAAATTAAATATGTGGGCTACATAGATTTGTGAATTGTAGTAGATTATGAAGGCTTTCATCGTTGGGTGTTTAGTTGATATTTAGGTAGGGTTATTAGTGAGGGGAAGATTTTAAAAAGTGAACCAAGTGCTGCAGATTTACTTGGGTTGTATAGACAGGTAGCAATATAGTTGAAGGACTGTCCCCCATTTGCTGGAAGAGCTAATTTCTTGTGTTCCTTCAAACACCCCTCCCTTCCCCCCCAATAAAAAAAGGTAAAAAAAAAAAAATAAATCCACAAAGGCTCACTATAAACACCAGCTTTTACTAGCTAGAATAATAATAGCTCTGATTCACCATTGTTTCATTCACGTTTTACACCTACGTATCTTCCATTAAAATAGTGGTGCTGTGTCGCTCTTCAGCCAAGGTGACTGAAATGTCAACTCAGATCTAAGAAATCTAATAAGAAAATGTTACCAGGCCCCCCAGTAATCTACTGCATTATTTTGCCAGTCCTGTCACATTGCAGTCTGATGCAGAGCAATGATGTGACCACAGCACATTCATGTGACATTAATAATCTAGCCAATTATCTACAACTTACTCCTCAAGTAATATAGAAAAAGTTATCAGGAAAAATTGGGCATTGTTTTTTTGGGTTTTTTTTCTTTGGTGGGGGGGAGATGGGCAGTTGTTTGTTTGTTTTAATCCATAAAGTTGAGGAGCATTTTTTAGAAATACAGTCACAATTAAGTTATTTTAAACCAAAACACATTTGCATAGTTATGTTGTACCTCTAGTACAAAATCCAAAGCTATCTTTCCTTTAGGGAAAGGATTAGGTTTGAAAGAAACAATATTTATACTCTTAATACCTTTTATGCAATTTTTCCCAACCACTCTACATGAGCACCTGGCCAGTCATAAAACATACACAGCTTCCTTATGCAGGAATTCTAGATTATTCTTGCTTATCAAGAAGTGTTGGGAGTGAGCACAAACCACCAAGCCTGTAAATTGCTCCAGCTATGCCAGAAGCTATGTAGCAGAGCTGTTGGCGTGGTAAGCAAAACATTCCCCTTCTCTGAGTACTAGAGAGACGATCTACAAGTTTTGTCCCAAATCTGAGCAGATGATCACAAAAATCTAACACCCCTTTTCAAGCAAACAAGTGAGATCACCTGAGTAGGTTAGTGAACCAGCATCATTTGATATTACAATATTACAAGGCCAAATACAGCCTGGTCTGATGGTTACAGAGAAGGAGAGCAGTGAAAGCTACATCAATACAGAGATATTGCTTTTGCACAAAAATATTTTGGGGAAAGCCCTTGTTCTCTTCTTTGCTCCCAACAGGAACATGACTGGAAAGTAGATTGTGGAGAACAAGATTATTCTCACCATCACCAAACAGAGCTACAGACATTTAAAAAACTGACTGCTTTTGCTAGAATTGGGATATTCATGTAGTCATTCCAGTGAGAGAAAAGAGGCCATATTCATTCTCAGTATGGAATGAATATGTAAGCAGGGTAGTTGGGATGAAATAGTGCTCATATTCCCTTCCAGATTATCAGACATAGCAAATTGGAGCATTTTCGTTCAAATTTCCATCAGTTAATGATGTATTGGAAAGGTTCTATTTTTTTTTAATTCTTGGAGTCAATACACAGAAAGGAATGTCATGCACCTTTCACACTTCCTTTTCATAGCAGTTGTCTGTTGAAATCTGCTTAGAGAAATAGATGGTCATAGTTTGCACAGTCACTTCAGGAAAGATGAGTTGAGTGTGGGAAAAGCAGATCACAGCAAGAACAACAGTAGAGAATCCCAAAACAACTCTGGTTTTGTTTTATTTTTCCCCTCTTTCTTCAGGTATTGCTTTATTGTCTAATTCTAGCCCAATGAGGCAGATCAGTCAATTCCATACCAGACTAGTCATTTGCAGATTATATATTTTAAGAGGAGGCAGTTGCTGCACCTGGAACTAGTCAAGCAGTCTGAACATTTACTTGAGCCTGTCATATAACAGCCAGAGCTAAATCCACATCCATTTTTGTGTTGTCCTCCTTGGGGAGGCTGAAGGAATGCAGGCAGAGTAGGTATCAAAGGGAACAGGAAAAAAAACACAGTCTCCAACACCATTAGTTACTGTCTGTTGGCAAGCAGAATCAAATGGCAAATGTTGTGAATCCTCCTTGGTGAAAAGCTTCCAATTTGCACTGGAAATAGCAAACACTACAATGCCAAAAGAGGTAGAGGGAAACAATAGCTGATTTTGCCCTTATGAAAGCTGGATGTAGAGTGGATGAAGACAGTTCAGATTGTCCCAAGCCTGAAAGTCCTCAGATACTTTGAGTATCTAGTTCTCAAAGACAGATCTGAGACCCCAGAGGAAGTTTGGGTCAAACCTAGAAAGCTAGGCTGCTTTCCCAGACTCCTCCATCAGTGCTGGAGCCCCTGGACGCAGTTTGCAGTTGCTTGAAATAAGAAACATAGGAATGTGTCTGGTCATTAGTATTGCAGACCTGCTGTGCATCTGAAGCGCAGTCATAAATATCAGTGGTTTGGAATCTCCTCTTTGTGGGTATACTTGACTACAGGTTGGCTTCTAAAACCATTATTCACAAGCACAGTTCAGTTAATAGGTTAGGAAATAGAGAGGAGGGAAATTAAATCCTGATTATCTGGAATGATACAGCCTCTCTAGTGGTTATATCTTCTGAGACTTTCTTTAAGTTTCCTTAAAGTCCTATCAGAGTTTGCCTGCAGCTATGCTAATTAGCAAAGACCAAAAATTTGGAAATGCAAATTCATTTACATCATATTCCAATAACTTCTATGATAGGTTAGCAGCCTGTATGTACCCAAGAATACCCAAATGCATGCAGTCCTAAGGGCTGGAGTCAGCTGTGGATTAAAGTAAAAATCTGTAATTCTTCAACTGATCCCTTACAGCAGCAATGAAGCATATTGTTTCCAGACTATCTATATGGCTCATTCAGTCATGCAGGTAAGCAGAGCTGAGAATCTAGCCCTTAAATATATGGAGAATTCAATGATGAAGTTGCAAATATCAACCTGTTTTCTAAAGAGAAAACAGTAACTAGAAGTAGCTTTTAATGCCCATTAGAAAATTGTTTGATATAGAAAACTTCCTTTCCTCATGCCTCCCATGAATAGTGTGAGAGGAATCATCCAGCCTACTGGAAGAATTTTATCCAGTGCCAGGGTTCATTTTGACTCAGAGAAGCCTGGGTGACTTTATTCAAGCTGACTGGCCTGTAGTTCCCTGGGTCTTCCTTATTACCCTTTTTTAATATGGGTGGTTTATTCCCCCTTTTCCAGTTAGTGGGAATTTCACTTTACTGCCATCATTTCTCAAATATGATGGATATTGGCTTAGCCACTTCCTCGGTTAGTTCCCTCAGGTCCTGCAGATGTATCTTATCAGGACCTGTGGACTTGTGCACCTTCATGTTCCTTAGATGTTCTCACACCTGCTCTTCTTCTACAGCAGATGGTTGTTGATTCTCTCAGTACCGGCCTTTGCCTTCAGTGACTTGGGCAATGTGACTGAAGCAATTGGTGATGAAGACTGAGGCAAAAAATTATATCAGTACCTCAGACTTCTCCATATCCTAGGTAACCAGGTGTCCTGTTTGCTTCTAGAGATGGCTCACAACATCTTTATTTTAATGAATCCATAATTCTTTGCCTAATATTGAGAGTTTAAAAAAGTGGTCTCATTTCTAAACCCTACAGTAACCAGCAACTCCAACTCTAGTTAACTAACTGAGAACACAGCAGAATTTTGCACAAAAATCAGTTCACACTCACTTAGGACTTTCAGACAGTTAAAGGACCTAATCTTGCTCACTGAATGAATTATAACAATAGAGGTGAGCTCTTACCATGACTCGACAATCAAAAAGTAAAGACACTTTTTATGGGAAATAAACCAGTAAATTCCAGAATTAAGGCCCTTTTCAAGCATCATTTTCCAAGTAAATCTACTTAAATCTACATATGCTGAGACACTCCTGGTTAAAAACAGTGAATTTTTTCTTTGCTAGTTAATGCCAGAATCACAGCCAGACAAAAAACAAAACAAAACCCCCCAAAAAAACCCAAAACCAACCAACCAACCAAAAACCCCAAAAATCCTGACTATCACCACCCTCAATACCCTTAAAACAGGTAAATCCTAATGCAGATTTGGCATCTAGCTATTTCACACACCACTATCAGCACTATTATTTGTCTTACAACAGTGCTCTGGAGACTCTCTCCTCCCGCTCTACTCCAGCAATTAGCAGTTGCTGATGCATGTAAGCCAACAGACATCAGGCTCATATGAGCAAGGTCTGACTGATTGGTGTTTCAGCGAGGCAATTTTCACTTTGGGATCTTGCTTCTCTCCTAAAAGAAATATCCATCACACTTGACCTCAGAATAGGTCTAAAAGTTAGAGAGTTATTTATTTTGGAGTTTTCCTGAGAAAGGTGATGGGGTAAGAACCCATTCTGGACTGTATGACTGTATAAGTTTAAAGCAATTATTCATTCTTGTGAGATTCGTTCAAGATGTGAACTTTGCTGTTACTACCATACCTAATAGAAGTACATTTGCTACTCTAATTGGGAGCTAGCTTATGTTCTAACCTCTAGATGATAATATGTGTAAAGCATCCTTGTCAACCACTGTACACGACAGACTCCAGTCAAATCCACTGACTGCAGTAAGTTCTCATCTCATTGATAGATGACATGACTCTTTAATCACTGAGGTAACTCAGAGTATTTACATAGGTGATATGTTGCTGTATTACAAATGCATTTTATTCATGGCTCAGCTTTCTGAATGGTTCTTGCAAATGCCTACCTTCACCACAATAAAATCTAAACATCAATATTGTTAAAATCCCTATAGATATGGCATTATCACTGGAAAAAAATCCCACACTCAATGTAACACTTAATGAAAGCTTCACCTGCACATCAACACAAGTGTAGTAGTGATGATCACAGCTTTGTATGACATCATTTGCAAATGGACCTTACCTATAGGGCTAGAGCACAGGACATCCTTCCTTCTTTACTCTGTGCAGTCATTGCACTTCAGTGTTCCCAGATGTTCTGTTCATTACTGTGATCCAGGCTGCCATTCCCCAGCCTCCCACCTTTCCATAAGACACCTCCTTCTTCTCTAAGTTGTCATGCAAAACCAACAACTGTTACATGAGATAAAAGAATATTACTTTACCATCTTTCTTGCACAGTCCTTCCATTTATCTTTCTACCTTCCCATGCACTTTCTTGTGCAGCTACTCCCAATAAAAATTATTCACCCTATTTGCCTCAGCAAAAGTTCCCTAAGCAGTGGCTAAGTTTCTTACAGCAACTAGAAAAATTTAATCTTTCATTGCAGTATGACCCCATTGCTCCTGTTTCCACATTGACCAAATTTAGCTTTATGACATACTAGAGGAATGATACATTCTTTTTTGTAAACCCCAAAGACTAATTTAAGGGGAAAGAACAGTTGGTGGGGATTCCCACCAAAAAAATATCCATTAATAACCTCCTATAATATTCTTTCAGAATTAAGGATTGTGGACAGGAGCATTGATGGCTGATCTGTCACCTGCAGCCTCTCAGCTGCTCCTACTTGACATTTAAAAGAAACTTGTAGACAGCAGTATCCAGCTACTCTGCACTGCAGGAGGAAATCACCTATTCTCATATTGGAGGGCCAAGACAAATGGCAAGACTAAGTATGTCAGAGCTTTCTCATTCCACCCAGATCTGCAATGCAACTTTAATATTAAAGAGTTAAGCAAATGGCTTCTCACAAAGAGAAACCGCTTCAGAAAAAAACCCAAAAAACTTCCCTGTTGCTCAGTATGCACTAAAGAACAGGCTTGCAAGACAACTTGCAATGGAGTGGCCTAACAGGAGCCTTAAGAACACTTTCGCTTGGTAAACACCCTCAGCTGATGTTTCACAATGCTTATCCTGCTCAGCTGCCTCTTTTGTGCTGTCTGCCACATAAGTACAGCTGCTGCACATGCAAAATGCACCATCAATGAGAGGATAATGCATGTGAAACTGTTGCAAACCAGTTTATCTATTAGGGAAAATATTTGACATCTTCAGGCTTAGACACCTGTCAGGAACAAACATACACAAAGAAGGAAGCAGCAAGTCAATGGGGCAGAGGTCCTTGTGGCAAGCAGAGTTTGGAGTACTTTGGTGTCAAACTTGTTTTAAAGGGGGAAACCAAACACCAAGACATAATGAAAGGGGCAGCCGTTATTCATCCATATTTAAAATTTGGAGTAGTGGGGTTACAAAATGTGGTATTTTTATTATAGATAAATGACCACTGTCTGTAGTGGTCTGCGATAAAGCAGACTTTACAGGTGAAAAGACACATGCAAGACTAACAAAAATCTGAGACAAAACTGAAAAGCAACTCCTTTCTCTTTGATGTGTGTTTTTCTCTTTATTTCTCTATTTTTTTTTATTTTTTTTTTTTTTTTGTCTTTTAACAGTGAAACCTATAGTAATATTTGCTTTCAGTAGGCCCAAGGGAGCAGTCTTGTGCTTTAGATGAAGTTAAAATGACACTGCTGGGAAAAATTATACCTTAGTAACATAGATCCTACTAAATTGCCTTTAACATAGTTATCAAAGTTATTTGGGAGAAACTTCAGTGTTTGTGATGATAAAAAGAGCTACAAGAAGATCCAAAACCTCTGTGTGCAAGACCCCTATCTCTCTCTTTTGACAAGGACATTTAAAGAAATTGATTCTAATTTTTTTCTTAAGCCTGTATGTTAGCAAAGAAGCACAAATCTACATATTCAGTTTTCTTCATTGTATTACAGTATCATATATACTGTCCCTGATGCACTTATTTATTTTGTTTGGTTTGAAGAGAGGATTGAAGACAGAATGGATTCTAATAGACTGAGAGACAAAAGTTTCCCAGGTATATACACATGCACAGTTTCTACTGAAATCTAGTGAACTGCTGTTCATTTATTGAGATCCGCTAAGGCCTCAAATACCAGCAGCATTTGACATTCAATCCATAAGGCTTGGTATGAAGACAACAGCACTGAGAGCCCTCTGTCCAGTTCGTTCCAGTACTCAGCCCCCAGAACTTACCACAGCTGCTGCTGCTGCTGCTGTCACTGCTGTCTCTGCAGTCACTGCTTGACTAGATGACTAATGATTCAGTGCTTCTCATCCAGTCCCCAACTCATGCACTTGTTCTGCCTATCCATGGAAATCAGTTAATAAAAACAGTTAATCAGAGGACTTATAATGGACAGATGACCAGGTAAGTATGAAGTTTTTAAAAAATCTGACATATGAACGTTGGAGCTTCTACGTTAAAGGAGAGTATCCTAAGTTTGCCCACGCCAAGGCTTCGGGCATGGCCACAGGCTTGACATCTTGCTAGTTACACCACATAGAAACCTCAGGTTCTAGAGCAAACCCACCTAACAACACTCATAAGTGCAATAAGCTCTCCAGCCAGGTAGATGCATAGCTCCTACAAAATTTGCCATGAACACTCCTCTGCCTTCTGAAGAGCCCAAGGCCTTGTCTGTGCACCCATGTGCTCCATTTTAACTATGTTTTACAGGATGAACAAGTAATGAATTTGCTCAGAGTTAATTAAAGCCATAAATACTACATTATAGCATGGTAAGGAACAGCAAATGGAAAGGAGACAGCTGACTGTCTAGCACACTGGCATCTCTAAGCCATTTTGTAGTGATTGTATAAACCTGGAGAGCAGTACATGCACAGTGAAAAGTCCAAATTGATTGGTATCCAGGGGGCACTGCAGGACCTGAAGTTGTACCTTCCACGGAGAAAGACATGCCACTGCTCTAAAATCTATCACTATGAAGGGAGTAATGATTCATGTTAGCAAAACTATTGGAAAACTAGCTGCATTCTGGCCCATTCAGCCACGTGCTAAAAATGTCCTGGGAAGTATGAATGGTACAGTACTCCTGAAGTTTACTTTTGAATTAAGAGCAATGTTAAATGTGCTCCAGACTACTGAGGGATAAAATAGCTTATTGCATTTTGGTTTGTTTGTTCTGGGGTAGATGAGGTGGGATTTTTTGGTTGTTTGTGTTTTCGTTTGGCTGGGGGGGGGGGAGTTGTTGGCTTGTTTGTTTTTGTTTTTGTTTTTGTTTTTTTTTTTGTTTGTTTGTTTTTGGTGTTCAGAAAGTGAAAGGAAACCTGCTTATTAATTTTCATTAAAAAAAAAAAAGAAATAAAAATTCAATAACATTTTTTGGGGAAAACCATTTATCAACTTTCTATTCTCCCTCAATAGAGATTATTGAAGAATTTGAATACGTATAAAGTTGGTTGCACACATATTCCAAGTAGTCTATTAATGAAAATAATGCAGGAAAAAACCCCATTTCTAACTCCTTTAGAATTAGGGAGTTACCACTATCAACATTTTCACGATGTATACACTGATATCCAGGTATCATTTTAGTCAATACTTTCTTTGCAATGCTATTTTCAGCAAGGAAAAGGAAAAACAGTTACATACGGGACTTGCCTTATGCTGCAAAGGACAGAAGTGTTAACCTGATGTGCAGTTTGGGATCGAAAGTAACATCACCTTTAGCAATTCAGAAGTTTCACATTTGTCATCAATGGTTTAGTTGAACTTGGAAACAGTGATTACAAGAAAGTGTCTGTTATTAGCAACTGGCAATCACCATTAGTGCTGACCTCTTTGACCAAAGAAATGTTTTCTTTCAAAAGACTACCAAGAGTACAATACAGCTGAAGCCAAATACCAAAAACAGTCTCTATAAGAAAGGACCGAAACAATGAAATAAGTAGAGACAGAAGCATTCACCTAGCCTTCACCATTGCTCAGTTTTCATGTTAGTTTCAAAGATTTTCTCCCAGACAGGTAAATCCACCTGGCTGGAGTCACTAAACTTAAAGAATGTGTTTGGCCTAGGTGTTTTTTAGTGTACAGTTTCCTCCTGGAGACAGAATCAGATTAATCTGTGGAAGGATTTAGGTGTCACATACATCTGTTCCTATTTGTTGATCTCTAATAAACACAGTCAAACTTCAGGCTTGGCATCTCTTCTAGACTGCTTTGTTGTTAACTGTGACAACTCATGATATGTACAGAAAGACCCAGTCCCTTTTTCAACTTCCAGACAGCTCTTGACCTCAGAGCTCTCAGGCTAATGAATGAATATCATCCAATTTACTTCCTTCCCGAAGGAGCAAATTAGCAATCAAATTCCAAATTCAGATTACTAAACCTGAATCTCACATGGATAATCCTTTCTGTCAGGGATCAACATACTTGTCCCTGTTTTAAGCATACCTAGCTTGAAAAGACAGGTTGGAGAAAAGTCCACTAATTATCCTCAGCCTCTCACACACGAGAGAATTACTAGTTACTCTCTCACCACCGAAATGGTGAAAGATACAGAGACAGTATTGTTTTCATCTGCATTTTCTCTATGGTAATATCATGCATCTTTTTGCCTGTTGCCCTTTGATTTTTAATCCCTCACCCATTCACCATACACTTTCCCTGAAGATTTTTGCAGCTGGCTGCCATCAGCTACAGGGAAAGGGGCTGGGTACAGTACACGGTACGTTCCTGCACACTGCAGCCATGTTCCTTTTAGCTGTGCTGCACCCAAACTCTTTCTCAGAAAGAATCTCAGCCAGTTACTGAGAGTGGTACAGGATGAGTTAAGCATCAAGCAACATGCATACTTCAAAGCTCATACAGATCACTGTTAAGTGGGATGCATATCACAACATGCAAGACTGTAGAAAACATGTAGCCAGACCTTGGAGGTGGAATAGACATTAGTTATATTAAAAAAGATATAAGTACATGAAAGTCCTTCAGCCTTTGCCTGTTTCTCCACAGCTGACCCCTTGCCTGAGTCAGTTTTTTCAGAAGTAGAGACAAAGTATGTGGCACAACAAAGCCGCAGAAATAAAATACTCTTCATTTGTAATCTTTATCTCTTTCATTCCTTCATTTCTCTCTTCCATGATTTCCCTCCCATTTTTAGATTCAGAGATTATATCACTTTGTATTCTAAATAAAGGCTTTTCAAGAAAAATGAACTAATTCATTCTACTGTCAAAAAAATACCAGTCTCTCGAGTGTCCATCACCCTCTTTCTAACATAAGCTTCAATTTTTTAAATCCTTTAATGTGATTCCAAAAGAAAATTTCCCTCTTCTACCACTCAGAACTGTGTTATAGGGTATGTCTTATCTGCTTTCTATCTGCTTTGTTGATTTAAACCTAACTGCTAATCCTGCCTGGATTACAAAAGATAGGTAGTTCTGAATCACTTTCTTTAGCTAAATGCAGTCTTTGAAGGCTTCCAGATACTTTTTTGCATTTTTTTTTTCTCTTGGATTTCTAAAGTAACTGGAAGGAAATAAAATAGCCAGATACACAAGTTAAGTTCTTTTACCTCTAGTCTTGGGACAGTTGGGAAAGCTGGTGTTTCAAAGTAATGTTTTCTCCCAAGCAATTTTTTGCTAATCCTTGGTATTAGAACCAGACTGCTGGCACACCTGACCCATGTTGACTGAGGATGCAAAGCAGAGTGAGGGAATGGGGACTAGAAATACAGATTTTTTTCACTTCATTATTCAAAAGAAATTTGAGGCTCTATCTCCTGAATACTGGTATACAGTCAGTATTAATTAATAATAAATATATGTATGTTGATTGAAGTTTGACCACAGCTATGAAGCATTTCCAGGATAAATAAAATGTCCTCCTCAATTCTTCTCTGTCATTACCCCACCAGGAGCACTGGTTCAAGAGTTTTCTCAAGAAGTTCTCTCACTTTTCCCCTCTACACAGCCTCTTGGCCACAGTAGCCCAATTCATCTGGGAAGCAGATCTAACATTGATGCCTGGCCTAGTATAGAATAGGTTACTTTTAATCCAGTGACATGCCAAGTATATATATATGGTAATGTAATATAGTGTGATATAGCATAAATTTTATATAACGATACATAGAATGGGGAACTGTTGAGTACAGATACAGAGGAGGCTGAGGTACTCAAAAAGTTCTCCACCTGAGTCCTCACTGGCAGTCAGGCTTCCCACATCTCTCAAGTCCCTGAGCTTTCAGGTAGAAATTGGGGGCGTGAAGCCCCTCTTACTCTAAGTGGAGAGCAGGTTCAAGACAATCTAATGAAACTGAAAAGGCACACAAGAAAGACATGGAGCTATTAGAATGGGTCCAGAGGAGGGGCACAGAAATGATTAGGGAGCTGGAGCATCTCTCCTATGAAGACAGATTAAGAGAGCCTGGGCTGGTCAGTCTGGAGAAGAGAGGCCTCCTGGGACACCTTATTGTGGCATCCCAGAACCTGAAGGGAGTTTATAAAAAAGAGAGTGGCTGACCTTTTACATGGGCAGGCAGTGATAGGACAAGGAACAATGGTTTTAAACTGTCAGAGGGGAGATTTATATTAGCTGCTCAGAGGAAACTCTTTACTTGGAGAGTGGTGAGTCACTGGAACAGATTGTCCACAGAACTTGTGGATGCCCTGTACCAAGAAGTGTTCAAGGCCAAGATGGATGGAGTCCTGGGCAATCTGATATAGTGTGTGGCATCCCTGTCCTTGTCTGGGGGATGCAAATAGATCATCTTTAAGGTCCTTTCCAATCCAAACTATTCTAAGATAGGTATTTGCTACACCTAAAAGCTGGATATTAGTATATGGTGTTGATACCACTTTATGATTAAATTTCCCCATGATGTGCATATGCACTTATTATCATTACTACATTTTACCATTAGTACAAAAAGAAGAGACTGAATAGTATCCAAGTATGTCAAACCTTCTTTCATGCTGCAGAAACTTACAACTGGAGACATAAATACTACATATTTTCTTATACAGAGAAGATTCTAGGGTAGGCAAGAAAATGAATAGGAGGAAAGAGAGAGTGAGTGAAGGAAGGAGAGAAGTGACAAATAGAACTGAATAGATATGTAAAATATCACTATTCAGAAGATATAGATTGATAAAATAGAGATGCATGACAAATAGGCATAACATCCCTCAATACTTACTATCTGTGATTTGTTGGAGCTCTCTATCATGATCACACATAATTCAGGGTATACATAATTCAGGGTAGATTAAGAAGGGATTCAGCAGTGGAATTAAATACTGACTGACTAGATGAGCTTATAACAGCATGAGCTCCTTTGCCTGCCTGTTAGTACTGCAGAGCTCTAAATTAGTGGAGGAAAAAGCAGTCCCATGCAAATTCATATCTGAATGAGTGACCTCTCATAGATTGATCCTCTGGGCTCAAAGAACAAGACTAGCAACAGATTAAAACCAACAAGTGAAAGAATCACATACTAAACCCCATCAATGTATTGCAAGACAAGAAAGAATATATGAAGAGAGCATGTGTGATATTCCTGAAACCACAGGCTCCATAAACTCCAAGTTTGGTGGGGAGGAGTTTCTTCACAGCTTGATGGATGCTGTGAAATTTCACATTCTGACCTGTGGTGCTGCAGCTCTGCTCATCCTCAGTGCAGGAAACAGCAGAACTCCATACTTAAAACCCCATCAAAGAGGAATGGAGCCCAAATTGTATTGTGATGCAGTTGTTTTTCAACACTCCTCAATTCACATCTTGATGAAAAATTGTGAGTGGTGCAGAGTTTTATGTTGAAGTGGTTCTATAAATATGTCTTAGAACAATCAATTATCTTTCATTGAAAGGGCTGAGTATTTTCCCGATGTTTAAAGGTCATTAGAATGCTTGACTTCAAGCAGAGTAAGAGTTAATCCAATTTCTGAGAAACAACATTTATCCCTCAAAAAAAAAAAAAAAAAAATTCTCCCCAAATGTCACTTATGCCTCAAATTAATAATTTAGAGTGATTTAATAAAAGATTGATACTATTACACCTATTAGTACCCACTTTTTATCTGTTTTGACATACTGACATCTAGATGTCTTAGGAATTACTTCATGCTAGTTTAGGTGAAAGTATATTCTGCATCATTCACTGTCCTTTTCCAATTTACACCATTTATTCAATTTAAAGCCAAAATATTTTTCTGAAAAGCACACAAATAAATGCATAATTGTATCCCTTTATGAATGAGAGCTCCATTTAAAACACAATCATGCAGGTCTGGCAAAGTGTCTGCACCATAATCCCATTTTCCTTTGTCATCTGTTCCAGGAGCTCATCTTTTTGTTGTGCTGAGTTCTCTCCATCATAAAAACCATATATGAGCTTCCGTTCTAATTTCAGACCTTTCTGTTTCCAGGTGGGAAACACAGAGTGTTTGAGATTTGTAACCTCATTTATGATACCAGCTCACCAGTTACTTAGTTTTCATTCATAGCTCTTTGTAACAAACTGAAACATTAGCCTAAAGTGTGATTTAATCCTATAAATATTAATTCAGTAAAGGAATGAAACCCATAAGCAAACTCACGCTTGCCTAGAAACACACCCGAAAACCCTCTTGAAATCATGGAGTAAAGTGCTACAAAGGTCAAGATATTCCTCCTTTATGAATTGTCGAAAAAAGCCTTAGATTTTTCTTCATCATATTTTTTTTCTTCGTGAAATTCCCTGTTGAGCTACAATGGCAGAAATTAAATCTTTTCCTGCTTCCTTTCAAGAAGCACAGAAAGTCCATTTGACTCTCCTGGGAGTGTGGAGGATTGCTATGTTGATGGAAATTCATGAGTACCTTCACAGGGCTTGCACATACACTGCGATCCACACCAATCCGAAGGACCAGAGTCCAAAAAGAAGAAAGCCTTAGTACAGCAGTTGGGGCACAGGATTTGCTGCCTGCAACTCTTGTTGACTACTACTGATGCTGCAGCAATTCCTTGTCAAAGGCTACATCAAGGCATGCTGGAGCCAAGAGACACCAAGTGGATGCTTCAGAGAATCCATCAAAATGGAGTTCAAAAAGAGGGAGAAGAAGAAAAGAATTAAGTCTTCCCCCCAAAGAGAAAACATTATTATTTTCAGTCTGAGGAGAAAAGTAGTTTCTATGCTTATCATTGCCAAAGAAACCTTGACCAGATTTGCCTACCAAGAGAACCCTGCCTGTGTCTTTGCTAGGACTAGACTCTGTTTTGTTCTGATTTTCAATAGATCATTAGAAGTTATGTGACAGATAATTTCCAGAACTGAATTTTATTTTTCAACTTTTTACAAAGTTCCTTCTGCTTCCCACAGTATTGGAAGCCAAGTGCATACTGCCTAAAGTGCTCTGACTCTGATACTCAGGATACATCTAAATGGAGAAACAATAAAGCAGGTTTTTAACTCTGGCATTCAGGAAAAAGGACAAGGAGCAGCGTGGTGGAGAAAACTCTGTTCAAAGTCTCCATAAGGGCACACCTTTCCAGGGGGAAAAATGTCCTCAATTGTGGATATGAGCAGTGCTCTGCCATTTGCTCTTTCCCCCTGTTGTGCACTCAACCTTCAAAATTCTGCTGCCAGTTGGTACTTTTAATTTAAAGCATGTTCATAAGTAAAGAAGTCTCCCTCCAGGTTCGTTAGAGTCACAGGGTATTTGGCAAGCCTTGCAGCAAAAATTAAATGACAAATATGCCTTTGTATTTGAACTCTCAAGCCACAAATAAATCAAGCTAAACAGGCTTTCAAAATGCCAAAATTACCTCTTGCCCCCTCAAGTTAAAACAGCTTTAACAGTAGTGAGAAAGCGAAAGAGTGCTTTCTTTTAGTGTTCATGGTAGCTGCAGGTTACTTAGATTCCCTTTAAATGGTCCTTTCATTGCCTAACTGCTGTATGAGCTGCCATTACCTCCCGATGAAGAGGGACAGAAGAAAGTTATAAAAGCCCCCTCTACACTTACTGTAAACTGTTTCATTTGTGTGTACATCACCTTCTTATTGTTTATTGTCATTAAGAAATATCTGGTCACTCATCTGTTTTTAAGCTAATAATAATTCTCATTGCTTTAGAGGCAAAATGCATTTAACAGTGTTTATAGTCGAGGAAATATAAGTCATCCTCAACTTTCAGTTGATCAATCAACATTTAGGACTCCCTAGATTTTTGTTGCCTCAGCTGACAAAGTCTGGTCTCAGTCACTCGTGTGTTTTGCAGAGTCTCTGCTGAACGTTCTCAAAGCAGAGTCAGTTTAAAAAAAAAAAAAAAGAAAAAAATTCCCACAAACGAAACACCACACCCATTCACATGCTTTGCTCACACCCCTTCACTGAGATCAACTTCCTGAGCCTCGTTTTTCATACATGTTCACAAAGACCTGGGCTGGTATAACCAAGAAAACACACGATTAAATCTTAAACAGTGAAGGGGATGGGAAGGAGCAGGAGATCTCCTGGATTCAGCACAGCACATTCAGCAGTACACAGGCAACTCTGTATGTTTATTCTGATTTCCTTCACCAACTTGCAGATCAGCAAGTTCTGGAGCTCAGTACTCCAGAAATGTTATGAAACAAAACTACTTCACCCACCCTGAGGCAGTCCCTTGACAGAATGGGAATAATTCAAGGACTTCAAAGGCGTGCATTTAGTAACACCCCTAGGGCCTGGCATAAGCCCATTATCAGATATCTCTGAGTCATTTCATCACCTGCTTATTTGATTTAGAAAAGGACTGATATTGCCAACAAGCAATTTTATCCTTTCCATTCCCCGGCTGTCCTTTTGTAATTGTGACTATACAATAGGTGCACTTCCAATATGCATTTGATTTAGATTTGTTATATTCAGAAACACAAGTGTGACATTAGCTAGCCAAACCAGTGATTCAGAGTTTATGCAAAGTTTACACTAGCTGAAAGATAAGACAGAATCCAATTCAGGATAAGTTAGGTAGCGTGGAAAGGCAATATTGTGTTTGACTTAATATGGCAACAGCAAATTAACCTTTTACCATTTTCAGAACAGCAAGTTTATCAAAAGTCAGTGATGGGCATTTTTGTCAGAGTTCTGAGAATCTTAACTCAGATTCAGCATGACCCCACCTTTGCCCAGCATGGTGATTTTGTTAAGGGCTATTCCCTTCCCTCCACCTCAATCTTTAATATTGATAAAAAAATAGAGACAGAAAAACAATCACTGTATCAGCATAACTCTTGAGCCTGTTACAGAAGAAGCACTTTTTCCAAAGGTTCTGACCAATTTTTACAATCCCAGTTAGGATGTTTTTGAAAGGAAACATCTATGCATCTTAAGATTTTATCCTGTACTTCCAGGAAAACATGATCTCTTGGAGTGTATGTTACATTTCAGGAGAGCACCAAACATCTATTTATCATAGATTTTCTCATGTTTAATAATTGAATGTTTTCACATATATGTGGATATATAGGATGCATTCTATGAAAGTCTGTCTCACCAGGGAATTAAGTGGCCATGGGATAACTCATAGTATTAAATAACTAGCCTTTGCTTGAGCATTGTTGAGTGCTCAGGAAGTGTATCCAGTAAAGAGTGCTGTTTCACAACAAACCTGTAGCTCTTGTGCACCTACCACTCTGCTTGGATTTAAAATAGCTCATGTTACTGCAGCTTCAGCAACTGAACCTGGACAAAATGACACAGGCTGCAGAGATACTTAATTATGTTCTGACTCTCATCAACACTCAAACATGTACTATAAGTTTTTCTCATGCATAGTCCCTTTGAAATCAAATTACTTATTTAAATTAGTATAAGCATGCTGGAAACCCAGGGCTGCAATGTGCTTTGGAAAAATAGCAACCTTGGTATCTCTCTGTCTGTAGTTTCTTATATTTTCTGATAACAAGACAAACCCATGACAGATGTTAAACACCCCATATTGAGGGAGTTGCAGTAAGTGCCAAAAAGAGTTCATTTAAAAAATAAATTGCTTATTTGTAAGCAAACAAGGCAAATTCACAGTTTAAGCAACTGCTTTGGAATACAAACTAAAGCAAACTCATAAAGTTGTCGGCACCCTGTAAAATAGAGCTCTATAATATTGTTGAGCTGTGAGTATAAACTATGCAGGAACCTCAGCCCTGGAATGCATTCCACATGTATATTAGTACCTGCCTCAAGGTAAAATAGGAGTTTAGTACAAGGCTGGGTAGACAGCTGTATATATATATATATATATATATATATATAATTTTTTTATTATTTTTGAGAGAAACACCTAAGGTCAAAACCTACCATAACTGGACTGAGGATGCAAGGACAATGGGAAGTCACAGGAGCAGAAGACATCTTGAGAACAGGAAGAGCACAGAAGCAAACTTTGGATGACTTGATGGTTTATGAACCCTGAATTATATATTAAAGAAAATGTTTACAGGATTTTTAAACTCTAAACAAATGTAAATCTGCACCTGTTGGAAGGATACTCACTGGACAGCAAGGCTGGTAGTATTTCAGTTGCACAAAGGATTTGAAAGATGACAGCCACTTTCTATTATGATCTCCTTTCCAAGTTCTGGCAAAGAAATAAGGAAACTCATTTGCATTGTGTTATCATTGACATTGCCATTTATTTGCTTAAGGGGAGGAAAGGAGAAGACAAATTCAAGGTAAAAAATTTCTTATCAGACACTGGCTCTAATTTAATCTATAAATCTGCAAGTCTGGCTTTTAGCACTCCTCAAAAATTTAAGCTCCTTTCAGAACAGAACTAGTGGGGTCTAAAGGAGGACCCATTTCTTTTAGGAATACTATGAAGTATATGGCCTATCACGAAAAGAAACTGGTTAAAATCAAGCTTAAACATAAGAATTTAAAAGTATGTAGGTAACAAACATTTGTATTTCTGGTAGGAATAATATCCCTTACCTGTTTTTCTATGCTACTTCAGTTCAGAAGCAAATTCTGCTTATCCCCTTCATGATGGTGGAGTGACCTAGAGAACAATGTGATGCAATGTAAAACTATTTCATTTTGGACCCCAAAGTAGGCATTATCTGCAGGCATGTTGCCCTCGAGAGCAATGTTAGAGACAAATCTGAACAGTGCAGTAGTCACCATCAAAACCAGCTCCTGAGAGGGGAATTTCAGCTTTTTGACCTGCAGAATTAATAATGTAGGACCAGGGACTGACAAGGTTTCCTGGAACATTAAATCTTGGCTCCTGTCATTCATGACAAGTCACAAGACAGGGCTCCCTTCTAATATGTTGTTTCCATGTTGGACATATATCAGTCTGTAGATGACCCTGCTTTGAGCAGGAGGGTAGGACTAGAAAAGATCCAGAGGACCCTTTCAATCCCAGCTAGTCTGTGATTCTATGATCAGAGCTTAACCCTGAGAAAAAAACCTTCAACTTCTGCATAAACAACAATCAAAATTTACTCAAACATAAGAACCTGGATGATGAGAAACAAGCTTTCTGAAGTGCCCCAACCTCATCTTTACTTTCACTAGACATCACAATATATTCAAAATTACTTAGAGATTCTCCAGCTTTTTGCCCACCTTCTACTTGGACAATAATGTCTGCAGATCTCAGTTCCACATACCAGAGATCAATTCAGCACTCCTTAATTCTGTCTTCTGTGGATACCATATCTCACCTGTGCTTTTAGCCCCATTTATCTAATCCCTTGGTACCATCCCTAGGCTTTCCCTTCCACCCCAAAATAAAAAGATGATGGCAATTCAGTCACACTGGTTGGAGAAGATTTCAGAATGGCATGTGGTCAATCTTCTGAAGAAAATAGTTCCAACTGGAGCAGATAGATCAAAAATTGTCCAGTTTTGACATCTTTGGGATTTTTTTAACTCTCTAGTTACCCTGTTTGACTCATCCTCATGATGTGTCAATGCCCCTGAAGACACCACAATTGCCTGCTGGATGGATACAGGATGGCTTTGTTGGATTTCAACAGGACCAGAAACTTATTTTTAGATTAAGTGGAAAGCCTGGCTTTGAAACTATACCTTCCAAAAAGCCACCATCCTGAAACTCCACATGGTTGCAACAGAAAGCCATAACAATAATGCATTTTCCAATGCCCAGAGCTTAATCACACACTTTTCTTACACTGGTCATTATTGTTTGTAATTATACTCTTAATCTATACTGCTGAAATTAAAGCAATGGTAAAGAATATCTTCAGAGCAAAACTGAAGGCAATACAGCAAAAGCTTAAAAGTTCCTGTTTTCGAGACAAGACACTGAATCTTCAATTCAATGGGCGCTGAGAGCAACCACCCCTCCTCTTCTGTACATGTTCATCTGGCTGCCTCTGAAGCAATGTAAAAATCTCCTGACTGTGTACTTGATCATAACATATTGAGGAAACTTTAATACAATTTGGTGACTTGTTCTTCATATTTTTCTTTGCCCTTTCTGCTTCCATTCTGAACTATTATTATATTAGACGCACTGTGAGGTCTTCACCACAGGACAAGGTAAGAACAGGAAGATAAAACACTGGGCATTAAAGTAAATATCAGCTGTTTCTGAAAAGAACCTGGATCATTTATTTTGTCCTTTTCATTTTTTTTTTAAAAAATTATTTTTTACAAAAGCTCTACTACTCAGGCCATGGAGGTATTTTCCTCAGATCTACCCATTTCAAGTGTCTGCTTTCCACACCAGACACCATCAAAGCAAACTGAACACCAACCTAACTTCTGGAGAGTGAGGGGACTGCTGAGATGAGATTTGTCTTGCTGTCTTCAAGAAGAAATAGAAAAAGAAACTGCTACAACTTTTCCTCATTCATCACCATTTTGAATGTCACAGACCAGGGGCATAGCAGGTTTCACTGCCAGCCTATGGATTGCAATTATTTCAAAATGAATACTTCTCTGCAGAATACCTGAACAAGGTCATCTCTTTGAGGTGAAAGGCTCTCTCATTTGAGGCCTTGTTGTTGTCTCCACTAATGGATTTCCTGACATAAACTAAATTCTATTGTCTAAAAAGTAGCTTCATCCAGGACAGACATATAGGAGCCCTACTGATGTCTTTGAAACCCATAATTACCCTGAAATACCCCTCTCCTATTACTAACAAGCTTTCTGATATAGAAAGCTATTTCCATCTCTTGCTCACATTCAATTTCTTACTCAGAAAGGCACAAGCAGCACACTCCATTAAATTACTTGCATTCCCATAATTACATGGAAATCTTTTAATGTAGATGACTTCAAATAGTGCACTGAAGTAACAGCTGTGCAACATCCCATCAGCATCTAATAGGTGCTGCCATATTTGTTGGCAACAGCTGCAAGTTTTCTAACAAAACTCTTCCTCCAGAAGACAACAACCTCACAAGCAAATAGCCTGTATTTGATGATTTGTTGCAAGAACACAAGACATTTTGTCTTTTCTTATATTTGCTTTGGAGGATGAGGTGGTGGTGATATTCTTGTATTTATTCAGTTATTCTGCTAGTTCTTAATTGCACAACTTCAAGAATCATTTCAAGATTACATATTCCCCATGAAGCATGGGACAATCTCATAGTGGTAGATCGGGCAAAACAATAGCAAAAGAAAAGATTCAACACCACATTGACCAAACCCTCTTGCCACTGTTGACAGACTTGGCTAACACATCAGGAGATGGTTAATATACAGAGGCCACAAGTAACTGAATGGTAGTTCATAGCATTTTATTAAGAAGAACATACACAAGAAAAAACCAAATTTGTGGTGTGTAAGGTGAAAGCAGGTGGGAAAAGCAATCAGGTGGGGTGAAGAATGCTGTAAATTTTGTGTAACCAAAAGGTGGGGGTTCATGCAGGGTGTGAATTAGCACCCCATAAGTATCCTCAGTGGTGTTCTTACCTCTGAAGTTCAGCAGGCCTTTCTTTCCATCCCGGTCTGCACAGCCTCTCAATTACTGCCATATAGAAAAATTCCTATATACATGTAATGTAGATGTCTGTAGTCACAAAAGGAAGTGTATAATAATCTACATTGTCTACATTTATCTCAAAAAACAGTGATGTTGTTAGGGCAGACAATATTATACTCTGGAATTGAAGCTAAGCCAGAATAATCACACAGCTAGTTACCAAGGTTTAGCCACAAAAAGCACTTTTTAAGTCACCATAACTCAATCATGTTCAGTTGAGAACTCATACCCACACTTTCAGGAAAGAACTTGTAAAGGAGATGAAAAAGAATATTTGTAAGGAATAAGCCAACCTTTCCAGCTGGAGATCAAAGCTAAGAGTGAATCAGCATTCATTTCATCAGGCCCCTGGAGCAGATTTCTCTCTACTCTGCTTACAGCATATCAAAATCCCTACAGCTTTCCATGCAAGCTAGAGCCATTTTGTCTTTCACCAATTTGATTAGTAATTCAGGGTGGAATCAAGATGAACTGGATTTTATTTCATGTGGAGGGAATCTCTTAAGATTGCTAGAATATGGGAAAAATTTAATTCAATCCCCTAACAATGGTTACTTGGGGTATTATAAAAACCTTTAAAACAAGGAAGTTTCATTAGTGTATAAGAAACAGTGACAGCTAAAAGATGTGATACAGTTTCAGGTAAAATTTTTCACAGCTGAAACAGAAGATGAGCAGCATTCTTATCTGAATACTACAGATATGGACACTCCCTTTTCCATGATGGGAGCAATAAATTCATCTGTTAAAAAAAACCAACCTGCTACTGACTCCTATACAAAACCCATTATTAAAACATATAACTGATGTTTGACAGTTTGGGTTCCAAAACCACTAATAGAGTATATTGAGTTCAGAATTAAGTCTGAGCATAATTCACTCATATGCTCCTAAAGAGACACTTCAGTTTAGAAATTAAGGTCAGTAATTGAGCCTACTCAACAACTGTTTGTTGCTTCTTAGTTATCTAATGTTACAATTTAGCTGGCTTTTCTACATCAATCCTTCAACATGACAGAGTATGATCACAGAGATGATGATTCCTTAGAGGAAAAAGGTACTTTTGGCACAAAAGCCAGCTTCAGAAATGTATACTTAATATGCCCATATACACACACAGAACCCCCAGCTTTAATTTGCTTTGAAATTGCATCATCACAGATTTGCAGTGGTTTAACATATAATATGCAGCCTGTTATAAAGCATGCACAGGTAGTCTCTTCCCATCTCCAAATGGGATTACAAACTTTTTTGTTTTTCTTTTAATGATGGAGACTAGATAGTCACAGGTAATTAGGTGAAAAGGCAGCCAATGAGTACTCTCCAGCAAAGTGTAAGTGTTGTAATATTGATCTCTATTTGCCTGTTTCTACAGAAATTAAATGCTATCAAGTAGAAAGCATAAGTAAAAAAATATTAAATCAATGAACTTTTATTCTTCAAAAAAACGCAAACCAAAATATAACAACACCCCTCCCCCAACAAACTAATCACAACTCATTTTGTATGAAATCTGAACTTTTAAGAAATCACTTTGGAATAACTCCAAAAAGGAAGCCCAGCTTGCAGGGAGATGTGTGCACCATGAAACATGAGGCTGATCTCAGAGCTCAGACTCCTGAGGAGAGGTGGAACATGATATTTGTGGTGGGTTGACCTTGTACCTTATACCCACCAACCTGCTCTATCAGTCTCGCCTCATCAAGAGATGAAAAGTAAAAAAAAAAAAAAAAAGCTCATGGGTTGAGATAAGGACAAGCAGATGAATTACCAGTTACCCATCATAGGTAAAAAAAATCAAAACAAATCAAAATTTTCTTGAGAAAATTAATTTAACTTAGTGTCATCCAAACAAGGAAGGGTAATATAAACCAAGGATGAATCAAAAAATGCCTGCACCCTATCCCTCCCTTCTTCCCAGGCTCAACTTCACTTCTATCATCCTTACATCCTCTACTCCTGAGCAGCACAGTGGAAGAGGAAATGGTGGTTGTGGTCAGTTCATCATGCTTTGTCTATGCTGTTCCTTCCTCATTATCCTCTTCCCTGGCTCCAGCACAGTGTTCCTCCCATGATATATAGTCCTTTGTGAACTTCTCCAACTTGGGTCCTTCCCATGGACTGCAGTTCTTCAATACTTGCTCCAGTGATCCTTTCCACAGAATGCAGTCCTTCAGGAATGGACTGCTCCAAGTGTGGGTCCCCTGCAGAGTCATAGGTCCTTCCATCAAACCAGCTTTACTGTGGGCTCCTCTCTCCATGGGGTGACAAGTCCTGCCACTAAACCTTATCCAGCATAGGCTTATCTCCATGGGCTGAATCTCCTCCCTCCCAGCTGCTGTTCCACAGCAGTTTTTACTGTTTTTGAAATAGGTTCTCACAGATGTACTACCACTGTCACTTATTGAATCATATTTGTCAAGAAAGACTGTCTTAAAGCCGTCTGGATCTGGCTCTGTCAGATAAGAGGGTAGTTCCTTGTGTATTCTCACAGAAGCCACTCCTGCATCCCACTCCTGTTATGAAAACCTTGCAATACAAACCCTATAAAACATCTTAACTAAAAATATTTCCAAGTGACACCATAGCAAAATTTCCCAGAATTTAAATATTACGGTAGAGATTAATGAAAACAGAATTTTTATCCCATCCAGGGAAGAGAATATAGGAAAGAGGATAAAAGGTCACCTTAAAATTTATTTCATGGAGTTACAGATGCAGAAGAGCACAAGGAAAGCCAAAGCTGACAAAAATATGTCATTCTGCCTCTGGCAGAGGCACAGGAGGCATCAAACAGTGGTGCGAATACTGATTGTCTAAAGTGAAGGATAAGGGAGGACAAAGGAAGAGGACAAAAAACAGACAAAAGAGCAACATGGAATTGGACAAACTATGAAGCAGATGCACACACATTAATCTCAGAACATAGAGGGCAGAACTCATTGAGTCCTGTTCTTGCCTGTACTTTCCTTCACCCCAACAGAGCAGCACAAGAGTCAAGCACAGGAAAACCTTCCGCTGAAATACTTAACAACAAACCAAATAAAAACACTGTCAAATATCAGAGATCTGTAAACCTGTTGGCTGATGCTTCATTGCTGTTTTCTTTTCCTCAATATTTTAATTATTTGCTAATTCCTCCTGGGAAATCTGTGTCCTAGTTTTCTAAGGAAACACAAGGCTTAATGATTACATAAAATCCTGACTACTTCAGAGTTAAAGGAGCAAACCTCATAAAAAAACCCCATGAAGTTTAAAACGGTAAACAAGTAGAAGCTAACAGCAAACAAGATTGAGAGATTTACTAAGCAGAGTATTAATAAAAATGAACACAAAATAGAATGTAATATTCTTTACATAATTTTAGGTCCACTTTAAATTCAGTTGATTTAGAAGGGTGACTTACCACTCAGATTGAGAGACAGATAACTTCTCCACATGGACTATTGTGCATTTTCATTCAAGTTCTGTCATGCTTTTATATGCCCTTCTCTACCTTTTTATAAGAAAAACCAAAGTGATGGAAAAGTGCAAAAAATGCTTTAAAATACAGGCATCTGATACTCATTACATAGCAGTCCTTTCCCAATGGCCAGAGTAAGGTCAAAGTAACATAGTAAGACATGGCAGCTTGTTTGCTTGCTGAACAAACACCCTGATCTGTCCTCTTTTTTCATGTTTGCTTCACTAAGGGCTGTAGGAGAACAAAATTACATGGAATGGAAAAGAAACAACAAACTGCTTGATGAGATCGCTGTCGAGGAGGAGAACTTCAATCAAGAACTGTTTCCCACAGAAGAGAGTTTATTATTGTGCATCGGGTTGTTACAGGTTCCCTGGTTTATGAGTTTATAGTGGGAAAGTTAAAAATCCTCATTGGAATAATGTTTGAAATGGCACTTCTTCTTTTCCCTCATGTTGTCCCTGCTCCCTGATTGGCTAGATTTTGCTGCAGATCTTCCCTTATATGGTCACCTCCACCCTCCTTTTCCTTTTATGGTTGTAACCTGCCCTGTCCTTCCTTTTATGTCATGCTCCTCCCAGGGTTTGCCCCTCTTCCAGAATATTCCATGCTCTCCTGTATATAATCCAGTGCCATCTTAATAAACACGCCACTCTGTCTTTACCTGCGAGTCAGAGTGAGCCTCTCCTTCTCGTCCCCGAAAGGGTTTTGTCAAAGGGCAGGTAGAGAGAGGCAACATGAATTATGTCTGTGTTTTGCTCTTACATTTGTTTTGTTTTGTGGGCATTTTTCAGTCACCATTCACTTCAGAATTACTCCACCATTCTTTCTATTACCCAATATCTGTAGTTGTAGTATGAAAAAGATGACTGTGTATGTCACTCTGATCTTTAATGCATTTACTTGTTGCCTTGCATGAGCCAAAGATGGGCTTTACAAAGAAAAATCTGTTATTCCATGTTACACATCTTAGCTAGGTGGAAGAGGGAACAGAGAAAAATTGAAGGTGGAGTAGAGAAGAGAGCAGCTGAGACTCTTCAGCCAAGAGAAACTGCTCTTCCCATAAAAATTACTAGACACTCACACAAAATGTCCATGCTTGGTGCTTAAAATTTATTCTTTTTCTTTCTTTTTTTAAATCTAATTCCCTGGTAGTACAGGAAGCAATCTATTCAGAGATTGCTTATTCCAAACTGGCCAAAGAAGCTACACCGAAGTTGCAAGATGTCTTCAGTCTGAAGATCCCTCCAAAAATATCTGCCCAGCAGCTTGTCAGACACATAAGTGGACAGCTTTATTTGCACAATATAATTTAATTTACAATCTTACTATAAAGGGGCTAAAAGCAGAAAAAAATCTGTAAAAAAAATCTGTAAGGATCTTCAATTTTGATAGCATTCTTAGCGGCAGGGTGTTGGGAGGACTTTTTTATTTTAAGACATTTGCAAAAGTTGGAAATCCAGATAGTCACAAAGCTGGTAAAAAAAATTAATCTGTTTCCTGAGCAACAGAAAACTTCATAGGTCTTCTAAAATATAAGGTCTTATCCTGAGGTGTCATTCAATTTCCAAGCTAGAACTACTTGTAACTATATTTTAAAAAGTTTTAGTTAGTTAGTTAGTCAGTCAGTTAGTTAGTTAGTTAGTTAGTTTTTGGTGGACATTTTTGACATCACAGCATAGAAATTCACTTGCTGGCACTGTAAAGTGGGTATCTCGGAAGGAATAGGACATGCTACAGAAGGGGTTCCAGCTGTACTTGCAAGGGGGAAATCAGAGGAAGCCCTGTTAAATATTGATCCAAGTTAGTTAAATTAAACCATAAATCAGAACCATTGTCTAATAAAAATTTTTTCATGCAGGCTGCAGCTGAGCCCTCAAAAATGAAACCATTCTCAATATTAGATGAGACACCCACATTGATAGCTATAATGGGACCTTCCAACTGATCCAGGACAATAACTCTGCCACCTTTCATAGTCAGTGTGACACCAAAGAGAGTACCATATGCATCCATGGGGCATGGTCCTCTCCTGCTTACCCAAACCAGTTCTGGTATGGTCAGAAGTTCAGGGAGGGCCCCACATCTCTTGCTCACCTTCCTCTGGTGGTCATGTGCCATTTCACTCATTCTAACTGAGGCTTTCTTACTAGCTCCTAAACTCTTTGTGCCCCTGGGTAAGAACAACCATCTCAAGGTGGGAGGAAATATATAAAGACAAGACTGAAGTCCAGCAATAAGAGATACTATGAGCATGTTTTAAAGCACACCATCAAACAGATCCCAGATGCACATGCACAACGCTAAGAATCATCTGAATGGTCTCCTGGGTAGTCTTAGGTTTATGTTTTAAAACAGATACAATGGCCTCAGGACTCCTCAAATATGGCAGGGTAAGAACAAACAGAAAGATTATGCTTGTTGTAGGATATGTATTTCCCTTGATTTTAGCATGAGTTTGCTAGTCTTAAACTAACCCAAACACAACATATTTACAGATACATAGAAATTCAACATCACAGTGGATACAAAACAGCCCATACCACCACTGTAGTCAGAATTCCCTCAAGAGTTTAGCATCCTGGATCTGAGAGACATTATAGTAGAACACTTGGAAAACAAAATATTGATTTGAAGGAAGAGAGTGACATTTCCTCCTCATTTAGCAAGGAAAGAGAATAAATAACATAAAGGCTGAATAAGCCTTTTTGGTGGTGGTGTTATTGTTGTTGCCTAACTAATGCCATGGGCAGTGTAGTTCAGTACCTGAGATAAGTATAGAATCTTTGAATCATTTAGGTTGGAAAAACCTCTAAAACCATGGAGTCCAACTGTTAACCCAGTGCTGCCAAGTCCACCACTAAACCATGTCCCTAAAGGCCACATTTACACATATTTTAGTTCCCTCCAGGGATAGTGACTCAATCACTTCCCTGGGCAGCCTGTTCCAATGCCTGACCACCCTTATGGTGAAGAAGTTTTTCCTGATATCCAATATAAGCCTGCCCTGGTGCAACTGTGTATTATTTCTTATTATCTTATTGTTTGTTACCTGTGAGAAAAGACTGACACAGTATTCAAGGTGTGGCCTTACCAGGTAAATGGGTATGATCACTGCCCTAGTCCTGCTGGCCAGACTATTGCTGATACAAACCAGGGTGTCTTTGGCCTTCTCAGCCATCTGGGCAAATTGATGGTTCATATTCACTTGGTTGATGGTCAGCAGGTCCCCAGGTCCATTCTCGCTGGGCAGCTTTCCCGCCACTCTTCCTGCAGGACCTGACACTTGGCCTTGTTGAACCTCATAAAATTGGCCTTGACCCATGGATCCAACCTCTCCAGATCTCTCTGAGCAGCCTTCCTATCCTCCATCAGATCAACACTGCCCCCCCAGCCTGATGTCATCTGCAAACTGGCTGAAGGTGCATTCAAACCCCTTGTCTAGATCATTGATAAAGATATTAGAAAGGTCTGGCCAAAAGTGAGCCTTTGGGAACACCACTTGATGCCAGATGGATGCAACTCTATTCACCACCATGCTCTGGGCCTGGCCATCCAGCCAGTTTCTTACCCAGTGAACAGTGCACCTATCCAAGCCATGACCAGCCAAATTTGGCATTTGACCCTGTTGAAATAAAGAGACAGTAATAATACACCTGTGTCCTGCATCTGTCTGTCTGTTGGATAGATTAAACCTGTCATGTCACTGCAAATGGTTTGTTCCTATACCAGTTCATAACAACAATATCTGTCTTTGGTCTGTGTCTCCCCTATCAAGTCTTGACCTTTGGGCTTCCATCACAGAAAGCCACATAATAGATCAATATTTTGCCTAGGAGCATCAAGGGTGGAGTGGGGGATGTGGAGAGGTGAGAATGCAGGACTGAGTAGGGTTTTGTTTCATTTTTCATTTGCTTGCTTTTTTGTCTATTAAAAATGACTGTTTCTGTCAGAGATTACACTATTCCATCCTGTGAATCTCTCCTCTTGATCCAGGAGGGTCCACAAGAGGCCAGTACAAAAACAAAAAAAATGTGATTAGTGAAGAATATTTTCAGGCTTGTGAAAAGAAACACCACAATTCAAGGTCCATTCTAGGAAAAAAAAATATTTTCAAACCCATAAAATTATTATAAATCTAGAGACTTTTAAAGCAAAAAATGCTAATTTTGAGTTTTTAACTTGTGCCTTTATGCTGTGTTACAGTAATGTGTGTGCAAAGGGGCAGGGAGATTGAATGTTCAATCTTACAGGATAAACCCACAAAATTCCGAGTACATTAATTCACTCAAAGGCCAAGACTTCCCAGTCCATATGTCCTCCCTTAACCTCTGAATTCCTCAGCCCACAGGGCATCTCTGAAGAGCAGGCACTTTTTAAGCCTGCATGTACACAACAACCTCTAGTGATCAAAGAAGTAACTACAGACAATATAGGGAACAACTTTTCTCAGGATCCAGATCACAAGATCTCTTTCTTGGACAGAAAAACTCCAGGATCACGCTTGCGTCAAAAATACAAAGCGTTTGCAGCGTTTAGAAAGGATAAAAAGTGCTGACAACACACAGAGTAAAACTCTTGTAATTGTAGTGATTTAAAAAACAAAACAAAACAAGAACTGAAAAAAGTATTTAATCCACAAATGAGCCCTGCAGACTTAGATATTCATGAAGGAATGAGAGCCTGAAAACTCTCTGTCTCCATCTAGGAGAGTTTTCTGTTGGTTTTTTTTTTTTTCCAGGAGTGCAATAGTAGAACACACAGTTGAAAGGCTGTAGGTCAGCAAGCGTTTTATTACTTCTTTGGAAGCAGAATAGCATGAGCAGACCTCTAAAGAAATCCTTGCTGGGTGCAGAGAATGAGCAGAAACCCTAATCAATTAATTTAAGTGCTTTGACGGGAAGTATACTTTCCAGGGAGCATGGCCCCAAACATCCCACCAAAGAGGAAGCCAAAAATTTGTGACAGAACTGGCAATAAAGGCTTGATTTCCAATTTAATAGAAAGATTTTATTCACTATAGCACAGTTTTTCAACAAATTGCTTCTACTCTCTGTACATATGTAGACTGTTAAAAATAAATAAATAAATAAAAAGGTACTGATTTTGCAAAGTGTTTTTAGCTTTATAGGCGAGAAAGGACCTTTTAAATGAAAAGCATGCTCCTGTACATATTTTTCTTCCAGTCTCCTGCTTTGCAAGAGTGCTCTCCAAATTAGTGGCATAAGCTTTCTTTCTTTCCCTGAACTTCAGCTTTTAGATTTCCTTCACTTACTAAAAAACAAATTTCTTGATATAGTTCGGGGGAATTTCACTCTGGACAGAACTTGTTCTAATTCATCAGCTAGAGAGGGAGTCTGAGACAGCTAAATTTTAGGTAGGGTTAATCTCAGATAGGGGCAGAAGAGAGTCCCATCTCTCCCTCTCATTTAGTTTACCCTCCAGCCAGCCACCTTATCCCCTTTTTAACAGTACTCCACGGGCTTACAAAGACCTGACCCCACTGCTATCATTAGTTCAGCCAAAGTCTTTTACAGTCCTCTCAACCATAGCACCATTTACGTAATTTCTTTAAAACTACATTTTCATTAATTTACAAAAAAAAAAAAAAAAAAAAAAAAAAGAAGGTGAGAGAGGAAAAATACTGAAAAAAAAAAAAAGAAATCTTGTTGAATTTATAAATAGCTAGAAGTCACCAAATAAAGGTAACATCTCAATCCTACTACTTCATTTGCAACCCTTATATACTTGAAAAAGAATAATTTCCCCAGAGCATACACATTTTTTTTTAAGCTGAGAGTAAAGCACTCACTTCACAGAAACAATAACACAGATTCAAAATAAGCCTAAACACATTCACAGGTAATTTTAAAACATAAAGTTGTATGTGACAAGGTGGGGGGAATAGTTTGAACACATATTCAGAAAAGCTTCTGAAAACATGTACAGATGCCTCTGGGCCCAGCTGAAAACTTCACTTTTTTGCCCTAATGCAAAAGGCATTTTCACCAGACTTTCCTCCCTTAAGAGGAAGAAAGACACCACAACACCCCACTCACCAGGCCATAATGGTCTGGTGAAAGGAATGCACAATTTTTTCTACCAAGGAATAAGTAGAATCAGGGAACCTTCTGCAAACCCTGAAAAAAGAGGGGGACAGATGATTCCCCAGAAGACAACAGGAGAATGTCTCCAATCTCACTCCTTGGGGTTGGCATTTCTGCATCTGTGTCATCTGCCGATGTGCAATTTTGTCTTAAACAGCAAACTACAATCTTCAGGGAAATAAATCTGTCTGTTATTTTAGACACAACTCATATCCAATGTAAACATCTGGGAAAAAGATCTTTTCCTACTCTCTCCCCATGGATGCACAACAGACACTGCCCTCTTTACATAGCTTCCCCCCCCGTTACTGAAGTTTTGAGGAAATTTCTCCAGGTCTTGATAATTGCCTTTTGGCTGAACATTGAAGGACCAATCATTTGACTTCTTCCATTTTAGAAAATGGATCTTTACTGGCCAAGCTTGTCTCCACTTGTGAGAGCTTATGTGAAAGTCTATTACTATCCTTATAATAATTTTCCATTTGGGGGATATAAATCATATATATGCCCATTGTAAAGGCCACCTTTCTCAACCCTTTGTCATTCATGCTTGAATATCATTAGACAGGAAGGAAAGTCTGTGTGTGACTTTTAGACAGCAAGTAAATATTAATGTATTGTGTTTTAACATGTAGGCTTGTTGAGATGCTGCAATGGTAAAGTGATTTATAAAATGAAAAATCAATATGAATAAATTCCAGTGAATGCACACTATGGGTTTATCTGTAGCAAGAGATAATGAGAGACCACCTTTTTGCTGTTTCCTACAGCTACAGAAAAATGTTCTTCTAATAGGAAAACATGTTTTCCATTGTAGTCCACTGAATGCCACTGAAATGTGCCATCCCATCGACTCAGAGAATTAAAGAAAGTTAGCCCCCATTTGCAAATTCACTTCTCTTATGACTTTAGAAATTGGTACTCCTACGGAATAAACATCATGTTAACAAATTGTATTAGGTCACTGAACGCTCAAATGTAGATTTTAATTCTCTGAAAAAGAAACTTCAACCAGATGGCTTATTTATATATATATATATATATTTATTTTTTTTAAATTCAAAATCCCCTTTGAGGTCAATGTATTCAGTACACTGAAGAATGGAAGGCTCATCTACAAGAAGAACATTCAGATAATAAATATTCATAGCATTGAGGAAGTGACTGGATCTGGTACTTGACTTTGGGTCTGCTTCTGGCTAGAAAGCCATTGCTCTGAGTAGAAAAATAATAAGCTTCCAATAAAAGCAAGCAGTCTTGGAAAATACATTTTAAAGGGCAAAAGGACAGAAATTAATGATGCAAAAACTAAACCAAACAAACTAACAAACAAACCAAATGAACCTCAATGAAACCCCCCACTTTTTAAATGCAGAAGTCAGAACAGTGTCAGAAATAATACATTTTTCAAAATTAATTTCATACCTCTTTTCTGTCTCTTCAGGTTACCTTATTGCACTGGAAAGCAAACCCTGAAAATTCCCAGAATAGAAGATATGTTACTGTGACTGCTCTTAATTTCAGTTTATGTCAATGTAAACTATAATCTGTGTTGGGACTGAATTTGAAATGAGGTAGAACAGTAGCCTCTGAATCGTTAGTATGAAAGCTCAGCACTTACGTGTTTAACAGAAACACACCTGATAAAACTCTGTCAGCACCTGAGTTATGTATCTCTGGACTTACTTTGTAGACACTTAATTCTGTTTAGTGACAAAACCCATTTCTTTCAACACCCCAACTGCTGCAGGCTCTTATACTTTGTTTCAAGCCATCCAACTTTTTGTTTTTCAAATATGTCAGCTCAGGGGAACAAAAATGGTAGTGTGAGAAGAGAGGAACAATGTGGGAGGAGAAGAAGGAAAGATGAGGTTGTCATAATCTTTGATTAATTAATAGAAAAATCCAAGCATATGATTGTTTGCCTGATTTACAGAGTGTCTATCACAACTCTCCAGGCACATTAAGCAAATTGGAAATACAAACATGTTACAACAGTGAGGACAATAAACCTTTCTAACCCACATGCCTTAAGCAGAGTGAATTAACAACCTCTCCTCATCTACCACTAAAAATGACTCCTGAAAGTTAAAAGGGCTGGCAGACACTGAGGAACTTATTTTCAGAGTTTTCCAAAGAAAATACTGCATTTTCTTTGGTCTCCCTGGAATAATAGAGCTTATTGGCATGTTTTATAATTGGTCCAAGAAGCTGCAGAAAAAATGTGACTGTTGAGATAGTGACTTGAATTTAGCATAATAGAGCCATGCAACTACCTAATCACCAGCTTCAACAATACATCTCTTGGATATCTTTTCTACTTGCCTTGAAGTTTGTACTCCGTGTATCACTAACCAGCTGTAATCCCAACTGAGATATCTAGATGCTTTTCTAAGATAAAAAAAACCAAAAAAACAAAACAACAGTGTATAAACAATATCAAAGACAGCTGCAAATCCAAAATCTAATCCATAACTTAAGAAATTGTTAATTTCTGCACTCTGTCCATTCTACACTCTGTCCTTTCTGCACTCTGACACCTGGGACTGTCCTTTCATTTACCTGCATTCAGATCGGATTCCCATGACAGCAGTGTTTTCCACACCAGGCAATTCACTTCAGCTGGAGAGTAAGGGATCCCTAAAAATGGATGGTTAATAACCAGGAGAATCCAAGGAGGCTAAATGTCGCCAGCACTACCACATCAGGACCTCTGATTCCCACAAATGACTACACTGCACACGGATAGCTACTGAAGCTGGAGTCCTCAGGAGGAAGAGCTATTTAGCAGAGTCTAACCAGCTACCTCATTGAGTGATGCACCCTCTGTCCCACCAAAGGCAAAAAAAGTGACAATATTCACAGAAATTGTTCCCTCATTATCTGCAGAAATATTTAGAAGTGATGAAAACGTGTCTGTGCCCGCCACCAGCATCCAAGCCTGTAACAGAGGTTGCACCATTCCTTGAATTAGCCAGCTCTTGCAGTGGTAAACAGCCCTGTCTCATCAGGATGATACTAGAAAGCCAGGTGGATTACTCAGTCTAAGCTGTAGCTGGCTAAAGTAGACTGAACAACAGAGTAATCAATGCCTCATGGCATACAGCTCATTGCAGAATAATTCAAAATTAACCATTCACTGGCAGGGTGGGGTATTAATCTCAGCGTAGTCTGTCACTTCATACCAAAACTGTTAATCTTCCAAAATAATGGACAGGAAGACTTTACCTGAGTGGTAGTTGTTTAAGTACATGGGCATTTTTAGACTATTAAAATAATACCATATATATGTCCTTGTTAAGTGTTGAATTGAAAATTACAGTTTTCATGCTATAGTTGTTGGCTATTAGAACTCAGTGTGGGTTCCACATGTTATAATAGAGAAACATACATATTGCAGAGGAAAGGACACCACTATCCCCCTTTTTTCCCTTCTGTGAAAAAGAAACAACCCTGTGTCCTACCTCTTTCCTTTCTAAAATGGATTTAGGATTGTGTCTCTTCTTCCCTGTCTTCTACGTAAGGGGAAAAAAAACATGCTGCATCAAATGAACATCAATACATGCATTGCAGCATCATCTCCATTGGCTACAGAACATCTCATTCCAATTTGCCCAGTTGTTGTAAATGAGCAAATATTTTCATATTCTTAAAAATCATATGTAATTTGCATAGCAATGCCTTTCCCTGCTTTCTCAAGAGCTATTGCTCTGTAAACAACTGTGAAAATATCAAACCAATATATTGACATTTATATTGACAATTAAATGGAAATATTTCACTATTTCAGTATATTAAGGGAACTGATATTATTCCTCAGACACAACCACTCTCTCCCTAGCATTTTGTTTTCTCTCTTTCAAAAAACATTTTGGGGCATGCAACTCATATTAAGATTAGAGAGTGCCATAACAAATAATGTAGTGTTCATGTATCAGAATATACCTCACATAAGTTCACATCTTCATAAAAACAGTACTGTCTGAGGCAGATCGAGCCGAAGAGAGTAAACAGAAGATTGCAAAGTTTATTCTTCATGCAGTACCTGTTTGAAGAAAATGCAGAGCCTTCAAAAATACCATACATCATTATACATAAATATATTTGTAAATATTGCAAAAATAGCAAATATAGCAAATATATTTTTACTAGCAACAATTTTTGGTAGGATCACAATTTTCCGGTCTTTGCATTAAACTTTCTATCACAGTCATGGGCACTGGCTAAAACACCTTGCTGTCCTAATAATTCTCCAAGGGCATCCACCAGTCACAGCTATCCAAATGAAGAAAGCAGATCAGGAATGTCTGACAGCCTTAAGACCATAACTTGCTTTTCCTAGATGTAAGGTTATGTTTCTCCAACAAAACTACAAAGGAGATAGATAACCAAAGCACCTCATATATCAGCAAGAAGCATGAAGGGTAATGATTTTATTTTTTCATTCCAGTTGTAGGCATTTTCTACATCCTGACCCTGCCACTTCTATTATAGACTCCATGTTCATTGCTTTGTCTTCTGTGTGACGGATCGTAAGGATTATCAGTTCCTTTCAGACCTATCAGTATTCATCTGTATAGGTAAACCCCACAAGTACATACACTTATCCTGCTTCTCTGCAAAAATTCCTCCTGTGGAGAACACAGCTTTCACAACTGGGGAGCCTGTTCCAGTGCCCGACCACTCTCTAGGTTAAGAATCTCAACTTTCATCAAAGCACAAAAGTTCCTTGTACTGTTACGCTTTAGGAAGATGGAAAAAAGCTTGAAACATAATCACATGTGAAGGGGTGATCCTGCCCTCTACTCAGTCCTAGTGAGGCCTCACCTGGAGTGCTCTGTCCAGTTCTGGGCTCCTCAGGACAAGAGAGACATGGAGCTCCTGGAGCCAGTCCAGTGGAGGGCAACAAAATTAATTAAGGGACTGGAGCATCTCTCTTACCAGGAAAGGTTGAGGGAGCTGGGCCTGTTCAGCCTTGAGAAGGGATGACTCAGAGGGCACCTCAACAATGTCTCTAAGTATCTGAAGGGAGGGTGTCAAGAGGAGCCAGAGTTTTCTTGGTGATGCCAAGCAAAAAAACAAGAGGCAATGGGCTGAAACTGATGCACAGAAAGTTCCACATGAACATGAGGAAGAACCTCTTTACTGTGTGCATGACTGTGCACTGGAACAGATTGCATAGAGAAGTTGTGGAGTCTCCCTCACTGGAGATATTCAAGAACTATCTGGGTCCAATCCTGTGCAATGTGATATAGTGTGACCCTTCTTGAGCAGGGAGGTTGGACCAGATGAGCCACTGTGGTCCCTTCCAACCTTACCTATTCTGTGATTCTGTGAATACTCTAGTAGGACTATTTTAAACTAATCTACCCTCATGAATTTGGGTAAGGAAAGGTCATTCTTAGAATATCTGTCACTGATGTTTGTCAGTTAGTTTCTAAGAATAGTTGTTACTAAGCCAAATAAAATCTAAAGCATAACCCATTTTTCTAGCCCAGGTATGCTTTCACTCATCATGAGGAGGAGGTATACTTGTCTTTCCAGATAGTAGATAGAGATGATTAGTTTTATAGGAGCTGTGTTTCCCTGACAAAGTACTTTTCTGAATGAATTAATGTTATAATGAGAAAATGAGTCATTTTCTGACACACTAAATTAAAACAAGGACTGGATTTATGAGCTGCGCAGTGGCACTCAGGGTGACATGCTCCTTTAAAAACAATTTCTGTTTCTTTTTAATGGGAAATTATAAAACTGACAGAAAAAACCCAAACTTGAGAATTTAATATCTATTATTTTATATGCTAGGTTTTGAAAGAACTTAATGGAATGTCAACTAGGTTCCTTATGCTGTTTTGAAAATATTAGCAGAGAAACATTTTACTGGAAAGAACATGGGAGTCAAATGAAGGCAAGTAAACATGTGTTTATTACATTTCTACCCTGATTTCAGAGCAGTTCATGAAGTCCATTTACATACCATGAGCTGAGAAAAACAAAAGTTACCAATAAATACATTTTTGGATAAATTTTGGGTTCTGTTATTTTTCCATTAATAATCACCATAATATTCAAAGCTGTTTGAATATCTTTGGAGTTTGGAAGGCAAGCCAGCTTTTGAAATTATTCAGGTGTTTAATCACTTCCACATACTCTGTTGGTTAATAACTTCTGCTATATAATTTCATATGAAATTTCTTGATAATGTGGCTTACGTGAGTAATGAGCATGACACAAGTGAAAATTTCACAAACCTGAGTTCAAAGGAAACTTTTGTTGATGAATATTTAAGCGTAGCAACATCAATATTTGATATATGCCAATACTATATTTAAGTCAGTAAAATTCCACACTTGCATGTTTACAGAACACAATTGTCAAAAAGACCTTTCATTATGAAAAAAATTCAGAATTTGTGGACAAATGTACCTGCTATTAAAAGATATCCTTGCCTGATTCTTAGTTGGAAGGACTCTGCAGAAATGACAGAACATTAAATGGTTTCTCTTCAAGAGAAAATTATGGAAAGGTGAGCAGTATGCATCTGTAAGAAGAGAGAATCACTTTTTTCCTGTCTTATGTATGAAGTTGCTTTGTTTCATAACATTTTTCATATAGAACTCTATGCAACTATGTTGGAGATCAGCTTCACAAGTTTATCATCTTCAAAGCACTCAGTCCAGTTCAGGATAGAACATATACATAAATACACTTGTATAAGATGCCTCAGAGTATATATGTGAGGATGAGAGATGTTCTATGGAAAATAGTTTAAAATATGGACTCTTTTTATCTGAAGGTTAAAAGGAACGATCATGCTGTTCCATTCTCAGCTTCTGAAACTGCAGAGGGAAACTTGGTTTTGTGCTATTTGTTGTGTGCTTCTGTCATTTCTATTTATCAGAGCTTGTGGCTTATATTTAAAAGTCTCATTGTTTCATGGTGATTTCCAACTGCAAACAATGGATGAGTTTCCTATTATGATAAGATTAGCTGGCCTTGGCAAATCTGTGACTCATAACTACGCATATCACCTTGCAAAATGCTCTGTGATCTAATAGCATTTTCCCCCTGCTGGACACAGACACATATAATTCCAAATATATCTGATGTGGATCTGACATTTCATTTCATCACACTACTATGTTATGCCATGTAATATACTGTAACAGAACATTGTACTGGAACAATAACCTGCCAGCTGCAATAAAATGTATAGAAATAGATGTGTTTTCAGCTGAGGAGCCACATTGCTAGTTCATCCAGAGGTGTGCAAGCCAAAGACAGTTCTGCAAATAAATTGCAGACAAGCCTGTTTTGTCCTCCCTATTCTGAGCTGATTTTCTTCTACTTCACCTCACATCAGTCACTTTTCTCATGGTTCCCACACTACCATGTGATCAGATTACCATTGATTTCAGTGTGTTCCTAAACAGGGAAGACTTCTCTCTTCTGTTAGTCCAAACAAGCTAACACCTAACCACCCCCTACCCCTGCCTTGAAAATGAGACCTCTTTTCTTTTAGGTTATTTTAGTTGGCATTAAGGGAGGAAGGACAGCAAAGACAGAAGAAAGACCAGCAAAAAAGGAGTGCAATAGGGAGGTGTAGATACATTACATGAGGTAAAAAGAGAAGAATACAAGGAGTAGGAAATGGTAAAGGGAGGAAAAATCTGAAGAAAATGAGGAAAAAAAGGAGGCTAAAATCAGGAAAAGAAGAGGTAAGTGGTGTAGTACCTATATGTCCCATAAGAGGGCCCTAGGATAGGAGAAAGGAAGCACCTCCTTCCCAGAGGTCCACATGTAGACAAAGAGTTTTCTTTCTACAGCTGTAGTGAAAATCCTCCATTTTGAGTAGAATTGTACCTATGTATTTTTTAGTCTGAATGCCCAATTTAGCCAAAATGGTTTATCTAAAACACTGGGCCTTTCCTATCAGTGAAGTGTTCACACCAACCTCTCCATCTACCTTGTTAAACCTTGGGATGAACTTTCGAGTCAGATTTATGGTGTGTAAGGAACCAGCTAGTAGCTATGATGAGTATGGTATATGCCCTCAGTTATGGTAATTACCAGCATGTGGACCTATTAGTAATCATGGCATCATAAAAGAAGATTAAAAGAATATCCTCTACATTACAGATGGGGAATTTGAGACAGTGAGTGATAAGGCATACTTCCAAAGATTGATTTACTTTTTTGATGCAGAGTTGGAGTCTATTTGCCACTCTCCAGTTCAGATCCTGTGTTTTATAAACTTGCTGATGTCAAACAGAGGAAAAAAATACTCATATTCAGAATTACATCTTGATTGCAAAATAATTGAACCTCGATCAATTGTTTTCTTACCAAAACCAGACCAATCATCCCCTTTACCAACTCTTACTTTTTTAGTGTTGTGGCCAGATTGACAAGGTTGTCAGCTAGGGAGATCTATACTGGTAAGGCTTGAAGATATTGCCTTAGCCTGAGAGAGTTATGGTAACTAGTATCTTCTGAATGGTTTTCATGGACTTTCTTGCTTCTATGTGGAAAGTAAAAAAATACACCTTGAATCTCAGGGAAGTACAGCAACTGCATGTTAACATGGTACTGCCATGTCTAAACATATAATGTGCTACTTATAGGAAGAAATTATTTTGAAAGTAAATAACAGGAACCTGCATGGTGGAGTCACAAGGCGTTGACCTTCAGTACACAGGCCCTGCGTATAGAAATCTGTACTGTTGTAGCTAAAACACAGTGATCATGAAGTGCATTTACATGGTATATAATATCACAACATTTTGTTTCCATATTTGTTGCATGAAGAGAGTCCAAATGGGACATTGGTATTTAAAGACTGTAATTCTTTGTACTTCTCTACTCTGACACACTTATTAAAGTATAGACTAAACCAGATTATAAATGTGTAGCCTATTGTTGTTTTTTTTTCATATTGAGACAAGATTTATACCCTTTTTTATTGTTTACATAACCCTCTCCATATATTTTAAGAGAGGTCTAGGAAAGTTGAGTGGCATATTAAAAGGGTTATGTATTAAAAGGTATGTAATGAGTCCTCACTGTTGTGACCAGATGATATTTGCAAAGGCTATTTGAAGATGCCTGTGTAGAAAAGAGTGCTATATCTAGTTTTGGTCTAGTCCAATTAGACAATATGGGGCTCATATTGCAGGAAGAAAGTCAAAAGAAAAAGGATGAAAACAGCTTAAGAAAAGGGAGCAGTACAGATACTGAAGTTTCAGGGAATAATAGGTTTAGATAGCAGAGCAAAAGGTAACTGGACTAAGATGGTCAAAAGTTGAATGCATAATGACAATTCGATGGTCCTTTATCTTGGTATGTTGTCAGAAAGGATATGTATATATTAAGGAAGACAAGGACATTAAAGCTTCTTTTCAATCAGGAAGCAAGCCTATAGCATCTGTAGCTTCTGTGGGAGCCGGCAATATATTTTAGAGGATTTAAAAAGAAATGACTTTGTGTCCCCCACTGCCAAAGACATTGGTAGCAAACTGAGTCATATTAAGTTAAAAGTTTTGAGGTATGACTGCCCTTTTCAGGATCCCTTTTCAATGGATGTCAGTTTCTTAATGAAACTCAGCTGGGTGAACAATGTAAAATACAGTACATTTAAGTCTAAAATTCTTTCCTTTGGTAAAGGCTGTAGTTGTATTGAAGGTTTTTCTTGCTCAAAATTTAAAAATATCAGTGAACTTTTCTCAAGTCATGGCTCAGGAACAGTTGAACTCAATTACTCAGACCTTAACTTTCTTTATGTGCATAATCATCATCTGGTTTGCAACTGAACATTTGCAGATTTGCAGCTCAACATTTGTCTTTCCACAAATAACCCCATACATCTTCTTTGATTTCATAAAGGTGGCAGTTCATGAATTGTTTACAAAAGATTACTGAAAATACCATCTAAGGGGCTGTCCAGCAGCTATCCTGTTCTTTTGTGGTATGTCTGATTACAAAAATTTGTTAAGATGGATCTGGAAAATGTTAGTGGCAAGTCAGGCTTTCCACGCATCTCAGGTCCTTGAGCCTTTAGGTGAAGACTGGGAGAGAGAAGTCTCTCCCAATGTAAGTGAAGAACTGGTTTGAGACCACTTAATGAAACTGAATAGCCACAAGTCTATGGGGCCTAATCAGATTCATCACAGGGTCCTGAGGGAAATCTGATGCAGTTGCCAAGCCAACATATATGACATTTAAAAATTTGCTGCAGTCATGTGAAGTCTCCAGTGACTGAAAGAAGGGAAACAGTGCTCCTATTTTTAAAAAGGGGAGAAAGGATGATCCAGGGAACTACAGACCAGTGAGCCTCACCTCTATGCCTGGGAAGATCATGGAGCAGATCCTCATGGAAGCAATGTTAAGGCACTGGCAAGACAAGGCAGTATTCTGGTTTTGTTGAACAAAAAGCTGGACATGAGCTAGCAGTGTATGCTCAGAGTCCAGAAAGTCAGCTGTATCCTGGGCTGCATCAAAAGATGTGTGGCTAGCAGCTTTAGGGAGGTTATTCTGCCCCTCTACTCTGCACTCCTGTGACCCCACCTGAAGTGCTGTGTCCAGGTCATTTGCAGACAGGAATTGTCGTAGAATCATAGAATAAGCTGAGTTGGAAGGGACCCATCAGGATCATTGAGTCCAACTCCTGGCCCTACACAGGACGCCCCAAGAATCACACCATGTGCTTGAGAGCATTGTCCATACACTTCTTGAACTCACAGTCTGCCTTGGCAAATTAATTTTTGAGGGTGGCTTTCCAAGGAGCAATTATCTTTTCATAAACTAATTTCCTATGTGCAGTAATTTCGAAAAATTCAACTTTTTAAATTTATCTCTCAAGCAATATCTATTGAAATAGTACTACGAATACCCCTGTTTTCCAAGTGAAACCCTTGTATTCAGTTAACATTATACTATGGAGGCTGAACTGTTTGTGACTTTCTAGTTGAAGGGGCTGCTGAAAAATCCAGAAATTCTGGAACACAAAAGGTAGCAATTGCACTGAATCAGCTGCATTTTGGTGACTACAGTTCACTGCAAACTGAAGATGGAAAACTGTCCCCTTTTGGCTGTTCCAGAAGATAAAATGATTCTCTATTCAGACTTTTTTTTTCCTTTGTATGATTTCATAAGCATGTCCTGCACACAATACCTTGTAGGACCTAGCAGGAAGAAAGCCAAATAGAAACATTTACTCTTAAGCTTGAAAGGTAAGATTTTCAAAAAAACCTGATTTATTTAATTTTTTTTTTTAATAATGGGATTTCAGTATCTAATTCCCCCAGGTGTTTTTTATTGTCCCATCCAAATGTCTGGTATTCATAATAAATAAAATTGCAAACCCCATTAATTTTCAGTTACAAAAGGTGAGATTATATTTAAAGATTTGCTAGTGTTACTATTCCTGTCTCTTTTTATTTCATTTGGTCTTTCTGACCTTTATTATATTTTACCTGGAGCTCCCCTTTTCTCCAAAACATAAAAGCAAAATCCACAAGTGATTATTAAAGCAGTTGACATCCACACAAATAATAAGTGAAAGCCAAGTTGTTACATTCATAAGAAAGTGAGCAAAAGTATTTGAGCTAAGGTATGAAGCCAAGGTAGAATTTTCTCTGACATACTGAAGTGCAATATTAATTTCAATTTTAAAACCTCTTTGTTTTAATGATTATGTAGTCCTTTGAGGATATCTCACCTGAAAATCTTATACAGAATTAACATGCTGTCCCATGTACGGCTTATTAAAATGACGATGTTTGCATTTTAAAGTATTCCTGCTTTGTGTGTAGAGTACAGACTGCTTGTTGTTATAGAATTATTGATACTAAAAATAAACAAGAAATTAAAGAGGAGGAAAGATATGTTCAGAGACAGTAATCATTAAATTCCAAAATTGTTTCTCCAACCCTACGCAGACTATCTGAAATAAAAACCTGTGTCTGCTGACCTTCCTTTCTCCTGCACCTTAGAAGATAGTGAGGTGTGATTAGTCACAACCTCCATGACCTTCATGGCACCACCTTCATTCCAATATGGAGAACACCCTACACTTGGAAGTCCACAGGTGAGGTAAGCCTGGTTGGGGTATGGTCATGCACTAGAAATTCAGGGGATCTACAGATTCAACTGAGGCAGTGGCTACATTCCAATAATGAGTACTTTGGATTGCATACCTCTGTGGTGCAGGCAGGGATATTTTTGGGCTTCAAAACTTTCCCAGTTGGCATACCTTAATGTTTATCTTAGAACTCTACCTGCCTCAAAGAATATACAGAGGGAAGTTGATTGGTTTGGGGGAATGTATGAAAATTACAGCTTGCTCAAAACTCTGGAACATGTACTAACAGGCAGACAAAATACTAGAACAATCTTTGGGGAGAAAGTTGGGATTTATTGCAAAAAATCAGCTCTTTTCACCTTCCTTTTCCCCACCTCCCACTCACTTCCCCAGGAGAAATTGTATAGCAAACAGTTGCAACTTTAAAGAACATTTTATTTAATGACTTACATACATTCTTACATAAAAATTCTTAGCTTTCAAACAGAAAAGGTATTTTTGTTTGTTCCTATGAAGAAGTTGAGTTAGAGTGACATGCTAACAATAAGTAAACTAAACACTACATTAACACTATTGCAAAACACAGACTGTTACGGTTTAATCACAGCCAGCAACTGAGCTGCTCACTTTCTCCTCATCTGTGGGATGGAGGAAAGAATTGGAAGAGGAAAAGAGAGAAAAGTTATGGGTTGATATAAAGACAGTTTAATCGGTAAAGCAAAAACCATTCATGTAAGCAAAGCAACACAAGAATTTCATTAACTGCTTCCCATCAGCAGGCTGATGTTCAGACATTCGCAGGAAAGCAAAGCTCCATCATGTGCAGTAGTTACTTGAGACATCAAATCCCATGAGTCCAATGTTGTGTTGCCCCCACCACCTCCCTCTTCCTTCTTCTTCCCCTACCTTTTTATCACTGACTATGATGCCATATAGAAAGGGATATCGCTTTGGTCAGTTGTGACTGTTTCCCCTCCCTACTCCTTGTACATTCCCAGCTTTGTCGCTGGTGGGCTGGTGTGAGAAGCAATAAAGACCTTGACTATGTTAGCACTGTTCAGCAATAATGAAATCATCCCTTTATTATCAAGACTGTTCTCATCAAAAATCAAAGCATAGTCCCATACAAATACTATGTAAAAAAAATAACTCTATCCAAGTCAAAATCAGCACACAGACATACTGAGAATTCAGGCAAAGATGGAAAATAAAATATATTATGTTTTTTGTTGTTATTAAATTCTGAATGCTTCAGTACTTTTGTCCCCTTTTCTGGAAGAATATTACATACAATTTCACCCTGACCATTTTTAACAACTTCATATCCATATCACCTGTACATATCTGATTTCCATGGGTACAGAGCACACACACAATGCCTATAAACAATTGAGAAGCAATAGAATGTAGCCTGTGAACCAAAATGCCCTTAAATCCTCTTTAAAAAAGGCACAACCCTGGATTTCAGGACCAAAAGTATACTTTTTGTACTAGAAAATCCAATTTTCCTATCAGGTCTGAGGAGTATTCTAGCACTTCACTGGGGTCCAAAGACTGGGAACCACCTTCTATCAGCTGTGAAGACAGATCTGCTTTCAGGGGCAGTTGAGAGTACCTGAATTAATCTTCTCTTCTTAGTTGTCTCTGGAGAGTCTAGGAGGACTAAAGCAATAGTTAAAGGTATGAAGCATGAATAACTAACTCATCCAGCTATTCTCATTGGGGCTGAACTTTAAATTAAGGGAAGTAGTTATGGGTGAAACAAGAAGGAAAATGAAAAAAAGTAAATTCTATGTTTAAAAATATTTCTGCAAGAAGCAGTAGTGAGGGTTGCTCTAAAATGGGGATTTTGTTTGGGAGAGAACAGAGTAAAGAAAGTGGTAAAAGCTGGAACAATAAAACTTTCTGGTTTAGACACAGCTTGTGAAGGTAACTTTCCTTTTCCTGCAGAATGCATGGCAGGTACCCAAAATGGGGTCAAAGTGAAAACAGCAAACAGAACTTCTGAAAATTTTTGTGAAAAAAATGTACTTTACAGCTGTATTCCACTGCTTCCCTCATCCTGACCCCGAAATTTCAAAATACTAAGATGAGAGCTCCCTTATTCAAAAGCAAGGAGGAGTTATACAAGCATCTAAAATGCCTTCTTAAACAACATGGGCACCCAATAGACAAAGCTTCGATGCAAGCATTGGCTAAATGTGTTCAAAAATACCACAGAAATGTCCCAGAAAATTCAAGTTATGAAGAATGGGACAGACTTGGAGTTTCTTTGTGGAAAGTCATTCTTTGAACTGTTTTGCCACACAGAACCTGCAGTTGCACAGAGGTTTCTATCAGCATTTAGGTCAGGTGGGGAGTGAGATGAACTCAGTGTGACTGAGATGGACAGCATGGTTCTCCCAGGGGTACTTGTGGGGCACTCAAGAATTGGGACTTAATAATGCCGCTGATGGAAAAACTGCTAGCAGCCAGGAAAGAGCATTGCATGAATGTCCTAAAACTGGGTGATTTCCTCTTCTAATTTGGATTTAGTTCCGGAACTGATTAGACCTGTTTCACTCTGGCACTAGGCTATATTTTTGAGACTTTGGGTTTTAAAAGAATGCCTTTTTCATTATAAAGCTCCTTTTGGGGTTTTGTGTTTTTGTTTTGTTTTTAAGAAAGTGTTGAAAATCTTTTTGGTTGGGTCAGACTGAGCTTTTCAGATCCATAAATACTTCAATTTATCAGTACTTTGTCACTTCAGTCCAAGCCCCCAAAACACAGCTACTTCAGTCCAAGTACTTCCTCTTAGGTTGATTTGTTTGTTTCTTATTTGGCCACCAAGCCAGGAATAAACAGAAAAAAAAATTAAATCCACTGTTCACTGAGCTTGCCTCTGTGTGTCTGAACTTCCACCTTCCCTTTATGGCCCCAATATATTTACCATATCATCCTGTCTCCTGCATGGGCTGTGGGTCAGCTGTAGTATGTGAATGGTATATGTGTTTATCTTTTTCCCCAAGGTCAAGGATAAGAGATAGTTTCAAAGGCAGGTTTACAATGTTACTGTCCTTTGTGAAAAACAGAGCCATTTAATCTCCCTAATAGTGTCTCTAATTAAGGATGCAAATATTCAATTAATTTGAAAAACACAATGGACTTCACAACTGAGTGAAATAATATGAATGAATTGGCCTGGGACCACAATTTATACTCTCACCATTTCACAAAGGCATTACTTTACTAAGAGTTCTGTTTTATTCACACATTTGGGTACCAAAGCCCTGGGGATCTGGGATATTTAATTACATCACAGCAGCACACACAATGCTTACAACTCATAGGATACTTTTTCTGTATTCACAACTTTGTTAGCACACTACCTCCTGCTTTGCTGTCCTGGGAAAGAGGTCTCGGAGGAATGTGTATTTATGAAGTGCTTAGGAGCTTGTACCTCAAAACAATCTTTTTGCCTGAGTAAGACTGATAAATTATCATTAGTCATTAAAAAACCTTTGTAGTAGAGAAATTACACAAGAAGCAAAACAAGGAGCAACCTTTTAATAGTGAGAAGATGCATAGTAGCCTGCAACAGGCACAGATCTATTGGCTGGGAGCAAGGAGATCTTGATTTGTGCTCCATTTCTGCCCCAGATGTTCTATGAGCTGTTGGATGAATATCCTGCATATATCTTGTAACTCAGATCCTTGGTGATTGTTAGAGCATTTTCCTTTCCCTCCCTAGCTCCCTGATGCTAATGACAAGCTTTATACTCATCATCTGAGTATTGCCCAGGGATCATGGTGGAGACAACTCATTCCAGGCATAATACAAAAAAATACCTGACAACCAGAACAGCTCCTTCAGCTCACCTTTGTCCTGGCCATTACCATGCAGAAAGGCCTTGTGAAATACTCTCTCTCATGGGAAAGGATTTTTATATAGGTCTAGTATTTTAGGATCATTTCTCCTGACAAAATAGACAAGTGGGTTAAACTCTCAAAGTACCTCATCTCACTAGTTATGGATACAAGTTAAATGAAATGTCATGTCTCACAGCTGCGACTCAGATCAGGTAGCATCTTTATCCAAATGAAGGAAATATCTGAAGAGTTCTGAGTCAGAGATATGTTCTATCTGTCTGCAGTATAAAAGCAAAAACATGGCTATAATGTGCAGGAGCAGCTACCTTTAAATGATTGGTAATTGTTAAATATCAAGTTCCAGGGTATCTGTCACTACCCAAATGTCTTTTCATCTCCAGTCAACTGTGAAGCCTTCATATTTGTAAATGATAATGTTGCCCAAAAGCAGTCAGGTGATGAGTGCCCTCATTTTCTCTTGACAACAAGGCACAGATTCCATATGCTACCCTTTGCATAAGAAATCTGGAATCTGGACATGAGGCATCAATGGGCACTTGCAGCTCAGAAAGCCAATCAAATCCTGGGCTGCATCAAAAGCAGTGAGGCCAGCAGGTTGAGGGAGGTGATGCTGCCCCTCTGCTCTGGTGAGACCCCACCTGAAGTGCTGCATCCCGCCCTAGGGCCCCCACCACAAGAAGGACTTTGACCTGTTGGAACAAGTCCAAAGGAGGGCCACCAAGATAATTTGAGGAATGGAGAACCTCTCCTACAAGGAAAGGCAGAGAGAATTGGGTTTGTTCAGGCTGGAAAAGAAAAGGCTTTGGAATGATCTGATTCCAACCTTCCAGTACCTGAAGGGGCCTACAAAAAGGTGGAGAGAGACTTTTAACAAGGGTGTGTTGGGACAGGACAAGAAGCAATGTCTTCAAACTGAAAGAGAGAAGGTTTAGATTAAATATTAGGAAGAAATTGTTTACTGTGAGGGTGGTGAGGGACTGGAACATGTTGCCAAGAGAAGCTGTGGATGCCCCATCCCTGGAAATGTTCAAGGCCAGGTTGGATGGAGCTCTGAACAACTTGATCTAGTGGAAGGTGTCCCTGCCCATGGCAGAGAGGTTGGAATTAGGTGATCTTTAAGGTCCTTTCCAATCTAAATCATTCTATAATTCTATAATTTCCCATTAAATCCACACCAAGAGAAAGAAATATCAATGGCACCATTATATAAATACAGTAGAACCAGTACAGAAATGTAGTCCCCTATGGGTCCCAAAGACAGCAAGATCTTAAAGGATAAAATTAACCAGCATCAAGTCCATGCAACAAGAATTAGTCTGAAACACAGTCTGAAAATTGACAACCAATATAAATCTGCATTTTTTTCCAGGAGTGAGTGATTCATATTTGCTTCTCAAATAAGACAACTCTTTCCCTGTACTGTGTAATATCATCCTTTAGCTAAATAAATCACAGAGACAGAGGAGAGGTTTTTTCTTCCAAAGCATTCACTAAAGGCCTCTGTGTGGTTTATGGTGGCAACTCATGAAAAGGCCCTTGCAATTACACACTTAACTGAATGCATCATGCACAATTTCCCTTCTGAGCATCATCAAAGCCAATACCGTCTCATTGACATATAGTATGTTAGGATATGACGCATTTGCTTAGAAAATGTCATGAATGGATGTGACTCCATGGTCTCAGAGGTGAACACAAGATTGTCAAAGTACTTCAAAACAGGTATTACATTCTATCCCTTGAATTACACTGCAAATCCTAAACCCTCATTACAATTTAAAAAAACCCCACACATACATATTAAAATAAATTCTTATTATTTCAAACCCCACCATTTTTATGGTGACAATCAAGGGACTAAAATACATATTTTTCTTTTAGAAGGAAATCTTTCAAAAGTGTGTTCTTAATAGGCTTTAGTTCAATTTTTCACATTTAAATTATTTTCCACAACTTACTAGGAAGAAGGTAATAAATGCTTGTTTTGTTTTGTTTTGTTTTGTTTTCAAATGGATAAATATGAAAGATCTGTGTGACAGAGAATAGTTCAAAACCACGAAAGGACAGTGTTACAAACACAAAACAGTACCCTACAAGGGCAGATATTTTTCCTGATGGACAAATAATGTTCTTCCATGAAGCCCATTTTACAAATGTCCTTGATAAATATAGTACTTTTTTTGTCTAAATGTATTTACCTTTCACTTTTTTTCAAAACCATTTTAGCTGCAGCACTAAGTTCAACTTTAATAAAATCTGTCATAGGATTAGGGTTCCACTCTGTAACCTTGTCAGAGCAGCATTTTCTTATTTTATGTCTGAAAGCTGGCCTAGCCATTGTTTGTAAAGTACTTATGATGTAGTTCCTTACATATTTTCAAACATGTTCTTCATAACTTTCCTTGTCCCTGGAAAAGCCCTAACCAAATTGTAGCCAGATGCTTTGCACTTTTGAGGAAATACTGTAACAGCAAGCAAATGTGTGTATAAAAAAAGCTGATGTGAAATCAATTTCAATAATAAAACATATTTCATTTTCAGGTTTCTGAGATATTATTAAAAAGAAGGAACAGAATAAATAGGCAAGGAAACATGAAAGATAGGTTGACAGAGTTCTAGTAAACATTCAGCAGGAAATTTAAACTGATGCTCACATTGTGCCTTTTGTAATGGCATCTATTAAGGATTTCCTGGACAGGTTTTCATTTCATCTTGAAAGCTGCAGATTACTATAATCTTAATTCAATATGTGCTCTCTGTGGTTGTAATATCTATTTAGAATGAGATAAGTCTTACATAGTTATAGCCCTTTTTATTTAGCATTGCATCAAATGATTGAACAAACAACACAAAAATATCTTAACATTAATCTTGGAATATCAAGCACTCACAAGGCAAAAACCTCAGAACTTGTTCAACCCCCATTACATATTGGAGGATAATGACAATACCCAGGTTCATCTGACTGCTTTCCATAAGACTGCCTCTCCAGTTCTTGCAGAGATGGCCATCTCAGAACATGGCAGGACCAGGGAAATTATCTGTTTTGGTGTAGAAGCGAAGGAATTCTTTCCAATTCTCCCATTCCTTCACTCCTACACTTCTGAGCAGTGCCTACAGTCACAAGGGTCTTCTCTACCAATTTCTATCTTGTCCTGATAAAATCCTGATTGCTTCAGAGAGCCCAGGGACAGATCAGTGTGCAAAATCCATCTCAACAATTACAGACTGAATCCAATTTGTGTACTTTGCAGTTTAATTTTCCTTGTTTGTCAATAGGCTCTTACATTTTAGAAAACCTTTTCCTTTCCTGACGTAGTGATGTTTCTTAAGGAGTTTTGGCAATTTGGATGTGTCTCAAGCTAAAAGGTTGCTTCTTCCTACCACACCCCTTCAAAGTCCTGGGTATCAGATATTTTTTTGCAAATGGTATTTTTTCTTATTTGATTTTTAAACCAAGTTGCTTTCTAATTTTATTGTGAAGTAAAAGCTTTTAAAGCTTAGTCTAAGTATGCAGTCTTGGCAAAAAAGACTCTGAAAGAAGTTGTAAAGAAAAATTTCTTATTTTAGACATAATTTTTTGGAAAGTGGGTTGATGTTGGAAGTCCAGAGGTGAAGAATAGAAGGGCTTTTTTTTTTTCCCCTTCTTTTTTTTTTTTTTTTTCTGTTATGAATATTCTTTAGAGGAGGCATAAATAGGTGGAGGTGATACAGAATTATCCTTTGGATCATTTATCCATACCCCATTTTGATTTTTTTTTTTTTTTTAACAGCCATTTCAGTCACAAAGCTGAGCCATTGTAATCCACTGTGCAGTGATGATTAGTAAAGTTATTCTACTTCTGCCGTAACTTCACTGTGAATACTGTGACCTAATACAACGTCCTTGAGAAACGTAGCCTGAAATAAGGTTTCTCTGCATGAAAATATTTTCATAGAACATGCTGTATGTTAGACCCATCTTCAGCAAATGACAGTAGCTCAAGAAGAATGGACAAGGGAAAATAGTCTAACACCCTGATACAAGCATGTGTTATCTTATAGAGATGATTTACTTTCTGTGGCTTAGCTGCAGAGCAAACAAAAGCAACCCTCCTAGAAGTGCTTGCTTCTGCAGTTTGCTGCTGTGGGTCAGATTAAGCTGGAAAACAAGAATTTCAATTTGACACTTAGTTGGCTGTAATTCTTGAAGGACTAAAACATACTTTCAGGTCTTACATAATCGATTCACTGACTGAAGTATTAATTTGGGGTCAGAACCAAATGTCTGAAAATATACTGACTGACCTGAAGAAGAGAAGAAGAGAAGATGATGACTGAGAATATACACATGCAAGGAGCACATTTTGAAGTACAGTTACTGATAAAGATACGAGGTGTCACAAAACTCATTACTGCACCAAAATTCTGTGGTTAAATAATTGTGCTTTGGGTTTGAAAATTTATCAATACCAAAAGTAAGCCTTGTTTCCTTCAACTGTACCTGTCAAACCAGAAATGGCAACTATGAAACGCCAGTGACTTTGAGAAAATCATCACCATTAGCTTGTGTAATGACAAGATGGAAGTGCATTCCCACATATCAGCACAAGTTATGTTGTTCTGATGCCCAAGGCTGTTGGCATGGACATATTAAACCAGCAGAGCTAAATATCCTCACTTTCGGCTGTGCTTTCTTTTCAAGTGAATTTGGACATCAGTCATGCAGATGCCAGCAAAAAAATCTGGTATTAGCCAGCTTCATTCTCTTGACATCAACAGCACAGGGCAGATTTACATGAGCATAGGGGCTGGCTTGCAGAAGTTGTTGATATCTCAAGTGAATGTCTTGGAAAAAGGATGTGCTTCAGCTTCTCAAAAAATTATTTTTAAGCATGGAGCTTAGGAGGAGTGTTTGATGAAAAAGGTTCTCACTGAAGAAAAAAGCAGCATCCCTCTTGTAATTTTTAAAAGGTAAACAAATAAAAAAAAACACATTTCCTTGGTTTTAAATAGAAATTTGAAAAGATTTTGATGAAGACAGTTCTTCCTTTTAAGCTAATTTAGGCACTAAAAAACTCAGAAACTATGCTTTCCTTCTGCTGTACAATATGATCTTTACCTTCACCACTGTTAAGACCACACCAGAAGTACTGTGACCAGTTCTGGGGTCCCCAGCAAAACAGATAGGGGCATATGGGGGACAGTCCAGTGAAACTTTGCAAAGACAAGGAAGGGACTGAAGCATCTCTCATGTGAGGAAAGCCTAAGTCCTGGGACTGTTCAACCTGGAGAAGGGAATGTTTTGGAGGTGATTTTATCAATATATACACAAATATATGATGGGAGGGTGTAAAGACTGCAGGTTTTTTTGCCATGGTGACCAGAAGCAATGGGCATAAAATGAAACGGAGAAGGTTTTTCCCAAGCATCAGAGAACATTTTTTCATTGTGAGGGTGACCAAGCACTGGCACAGGTTGACCAGAAAGGCCGTGAAATCTCCATCCTCCATGATAGTCAAAAGACATCTGGATGCATTCCTGGGCAACTGGCCCTGCTTTAGCAGAGGAGTTGGGCCAAATGTCCCTTCCAACCTCAACCATTCTGTAATCATATTTCCCTCCCTTTATATTGCACCATTTGCCAATCCTTCTCTTGAACCAGTAACAACCCAACACCATGGGATGAGGGACTGAGATAGCAGAATAAGAGTGCTGCTGGGTACTTACTATCATGGATGTCACTAGGTTACTGATTCATATCATAAGGATGTCAGCCTGTTACAATTTAACCCATTTGTACTGTGATTCACATTCATAAAAAGATCTAATGTAATTTTAGCCAGCTCTGGATTTTGAAAGGCTGCATTTGGTAAGGGCTGGGTGTCCTGGTTATAGTGGCTGGGATCAGTTTGTCACTGTGTGGGTGTGGCTAGGGTTTTGTATTCTACACCCTCTATGTCATTTTTTCATGGATTGCTAACAATGGATCATTTACAGCAGCTGCCCAGGGCACACCTGGCCCCTCAGGCTACCAGCTGGGTGTTTAGGGACTCTGTGAGATAGGGAAGATTTCCTGT
>JAWWEE010000122.1:17481687-17500698 GCA_035221455.1 Xenops minutus | reverse complement strand
GGGGAGTCATTAGCACCTTCACACCCAGCCTGAGGGGTCATGTCTGCTAATGGGCCATCAAGGAGTATCCCACGACTCACAGAATAAATCGCCCATTGTGAAACTCCTCCCTCTGGGGGAGGTACTGAGCAGTCCCACCTGAACCTGAGCATATATATTTTGGGAACTTCTGTTACCACCTGTGGGATCCAGAGGAGGAGTAGGGCCTTCAGGGGGTTGTGACTGCCATTCTTGACCAGACTGAGGCCATCATCCCTTCCAACAGGTTTCTTTTTCTTTTTGCTTTGTACTCAGGGTGACCATGTGGTGTTCAGCACAGGGGCTGAGGAGCTCCATTCTGTTTGGGCCCCACGGTGCTGGGTTGTACATCTGTTCTTTGTGGGTTAAATGGATTTTTCCTCTGCATCGTTGTATTTGGTGTGTTCTTTCTATTAATTTGTGATTCTGACTTGTAATCTCTTTTTGGAGTTGGTTTTACTTCTCCTGCTGGTTTACCTTTAAACCAGTACACTGGGATATAGGTTATATACACCTGTCACAAAAATAATTCTTCAAAAGTTTCAGAAGAAAAAAAAAATGCTGGAAGATACTTTCTTTCCCTTTAGTAGCAGAGCATGAAAAAATAATAATTTCTTACCTATGTGAAATACAAATCAAGTGGGACTCAGATCAGAATGACACATTTCAACAAATATATTTAAACTTAGTTTAAAAATATCTTTAAGCACTACTTTCAGAGGCAATTAGGCTTCCTTGTTTTTCAAAGTACTAAGTATAAAAAAAGCATAGTATTTAGTGCAATAGAAACACCTCCTGCCTCCCCACCCCCATCCCTTCCCCACCTGTTTTGGCTGCAATTAAATATCAGGGATGGGGACATGTAGTGAGTTGCTAGGATAAAAGAGAAAATTAGATGTACCCTGCTGAAAAAAGGCAAGGCGTTCTTCTCTTAAAGTGCCCCTTTCAGACATTGGGTAATGATATGTTTCAAAAGCTTTAAGGGTCAAAGTCTAAAAGTATTCATATCTAAAGCAGATATCTTTTGATGGAGGGATGTGAAGGTATTAAGTTAATGGAGGATGACCAGTCCACAAAGCTAGGCTTTATTTGGCGGCTACTTCTTTCCCAGGAATTCGATGGGTTGACATTCTGGCATGCAGTTTTATCCTTTGGTGAGAAAGGTATTCCTGTAAAAGTTCCCTTGAAGTTGTTCATGAGATTGATAAAGTTCTTTTTGTTTTTCAGCCTCCCTTCCCTCAAGCAACTAATTATAAAGTGACTCAAGGGACTGACCCACAGCAGAAAGGAAATGGTAGCCTCGAAGACTAGAATTGAGCACCTAGTTTGAAGTACACAAGCCTTCCATGCATTTGCAGACACTAGTCCTCCTGTATTCCACCTCACCTGAAGCTGGAAGCAAAACCTTTAAACCTGCTGCCTGTTGGTAACTTAGTGTGCTCTTTAGACCTGGCTGGTGTGTAGTGTTATGCCTTATACTTAGCCAAGAGGGGAAAATATGATTCAGAGCCCCAACTTCTTCAATCTCCTTCCACAATTATATAGGTTTGTACTTTGTTCTTTGCAGTCTTTTCATATCTCTGTCAAAGTATTGTACTGAAAGGTGTTGGCAGTATTTTAGATAAGGCCTCACCAGTGCTGAATGCAACAGATCTGTCTCATGCTTGGGTCTCCATTGTCAGGATCTATTTTATCACATTTCTCTATGCTTTCATTAGATAGCATAATGAAATTAAGAAGATATGTTGGGAAGTAGAAATTTTAAAAGCCCTTAGTATTTTTGTTTAGAATGAAAAGATATGAAGCAAAACAATTAATGTTTCACACAATGCGAGATAAGGTAAGTTTGATGTACAGATTCATAGACATCTGTCTTGCAAAGGCAACACTTAGATAGTGATTGTATAAAGAGAACTACTTGAAGATAAGGGAAGAGCTGGTGAACTTATCTTTCCTGATCATACACTTAAAACACATGGAATAAATGTGTTTAACTAACCAAAATGCTGATTAAGTTTTACTTTTCAAGGAGTTACCATAAAGGGAGGTGGTTTTGTTCCATTTCTAAATGCTGAAGAACAGAAGGGGAAAACAAAAGAGTTTTATTTTACAGATTTTCTTTTCCAAAGTTTAATGTGAAAAAGATAAGATTGCCCCACTAAGGCTTAAAATGAATGTTTTCTATAAATATTACTTTAATGGATCCTGAAAGAGACGAATGTTCCTTTTTAAAAAAAGTTTTTGTTTTGTACAAGTTGTAAGCTGAAGAAAGGCACTATACTGCATTTACAGTTTTAGTTTTAAATATTGAATAACTGCATGTGTGCAAAGATTATTAATAGAAAGGATGATTAAGAAATATATTGCAAGCTTAAAGGGAAATGCTATAATGTTCATAATGTGCTGAGTCCCATTGATTTGCTATAAATGAAATGTAGAAATGTAAGAAAATATAGAAATATAAGAAAAATTATTATAATCTGAAAGGAAGAAACAAATCTTTTTTATATCTCTAAGTAGATAGACTTCTTTAAAATGCTTGATGTCCAGCTTTTCTTACTGTAGCGGGCACAAAGCATTCATTAAGAACTCATTGTTAAAACTGGTGACTGAATTGTAAGATTTGGTGTCTCTGATGTCTACAAAGTGTTAATTATTTAAATTAATAAGCTTTGAGAACCTTTTAATGTGTCTCTAATTTTTTGCTAGATGGACCTACTGGAAGAAGGCATTCTTCATTTCTCCCTTTCCAAACTTAATTCATGATGTGGACAGCAAAGGCAGAAGGGACAACCTGTATCTATATAAAAAGATGAGATTTGAAGGGGAGGTACATGATCTCTGTGCTGCAGAGTACCAGGTGATTTGTGCTGGTTTTCAGATTATTACTATTACTCATCTTCTGGGTATGGGGCAATGAAGTGATGACATGTAGTCCGAGGTGACTTCAATGCATTGGGACACTTGGTAAGGGAGCCTGGGGCTAAAGTTATATTCTCCCCTATGCTTTCAGTTGAAGGCAGCAACATTCAAAGAAACAGACTGGCTGAGTTTTTTAATACATTGCTCTCCAGCTTGTGTCACCACCAAATTTTGGGGGGTTTTGACAACGGAATGGCCTACACAGCACTGGGTATGGTGACAGATGGGACTCACTTATCTCAGCTTGGGTCCTTGGCAGAGCTTTACACTATATGTGATGGGGGAGGGGGGAAGTATCAGGGTTATCCCTGGCAAGCTGTAAGATGATAAGCAAAGACTAGAGGGACAGGGTATTACTGAGGGCCCTCTGCCTGCTTTGAAATGTGCTAATCCCGCTGGAGCACACTTGCGGTCTTATATTGATGATCCAGGGACTCCTGAGGTAACAGAAGTCAATAGAAAACACCAGAAAAACATCTCAAAGAACTAAAAGGGTGATGCTCTAGGAATAAAACCCAGCTGACAGCCCAGATGAGGTGCCTCTACACCAAAGCCCTCAGCACTACCAACAGACAGGAGGAGCTGGAAGCAACCATGCTACCAGAAAGTTATGACCTTGTTTTAATTACTGAAACTTGGTGAGATCTAGTCTGTGACTGGAGCTCAATGCCTACAGAGTGTTCAGAAAAGACAGGTGAGGCGGAGAGGTTGCCCTCTACATCAAGAAGTGGTTTGAGTGTGAAGAGCTGTCTCTGAGGAACAGCCATGAGGTTCAAAGCCTGTGGGTAAGAATCAGAGGTCAAGGCAACAAAGGGAACCTTGCTGTTGGTGTCTACTACAGGCCATGTGAGGAAGGGAAGCCCATTGACAAAATCTTCTTGCTCCAGATACAGGAGTCATTGTGCTCACAGGCTCTTGTCCTTCTGGACAAAGAAAATCTACTGGAAAAGTAGCATGTTGAGCTATAGGCAATCCAGGAGACTCTTGGAGCGCATGGAGGATAACTTCTTGAACCAGGTGATAGTCAGCCCAACCAGAGGGGACGTGATGCTGCATCTAATGGTCATCAGCATAAGCAAGATATTCAAGGACACCAAGACTGGAGGCAGCCTAGGCTGCTGTGATCATGTGTTGGCAGAATTTGCAGTCCTGAGGGATATGGTTCAGGTATGGAGTAAAGCTGGGCTCCTGAATTTTAGGAAAGCAGACATCCAGCTTTTTAATGATAGTCAATAGGATCCTTTGGGAGACTGCCCTTAAGTACAAGGATGTGGAATAGAACTGGCAGACCTTTAAGGAAGTTTTCCATAGAGTGCAAGATCTAGTAAACCCCAGGAGCAAGAAATTGGGCAAGGAAGGCAAGAAGGCTGAGGTACTCAAAAATGGTTTTACCTCAGTCTTCAATGGCAATTTCTCTTCCCACACTTCATGTGGATTGACATCAGGGTGGGGACTGGGGGGGAGCAAAGTCCATCCCTCTGTGAGTAAAGATCAGGTTCATGACCACCTCAGGAACTTTAATGTAGCTAAGTCTCTGGGACACAATTAAATGCCTCACAGAATCCTGAGGGAATTGGCTGATGTAGTTGCCAAATCACCCTCCCTGATATCTGAAAAGTCATGGCAGCCAGGTGACTGGAAAAAGAGAAACATTGTATCCATCTTTAAAAAGGGTAGAAAGGAGGACCCTGGGAACTACCAACCTGTCAGCCTCACCTCTGTGCCTGGGAATATCATGGAACAGATCCTTCTAGAAAATGTTAAGGGACATGGAGAACAGGGAGGTGATTTGAGACAGCCATCATGGGTTCACCAAGGCAAGTCCTGCCTGACCAAGTTAGTGGCCTTCTATGATGGCCTCACTCTATCAGTGGACAAGAGAAGGGTTACAGATGTCATTGATCTGGACTTCTGTAAAGCCTTTGAGAGAGTGTCCCATAACATCCTTCTCTCTAAATTAGAAAAAGATGGATTTGATGGGTGAACTATTAAGAAATTGGTTGGATGGTTGCATCCAGAGAGTCAAAGGCTTAAAGATGGACATCAGTATTCCTCAGGGGTCTGTACTAGGACCAGTGTTATTTTGTATTTTATTCATTAATGACATAGATGAGGGGATTGAATGCACATTTAGCAAATTTGAAGATGGCACCAAGTTGAGTGGTGTTGTTGACATGCCTAAGTATGGGATGCCATCTAGGAGGTCCTGGACAAGCTGGAGAAGTGGCCCATGGGAATCTCATGAAGTTTAATAGAAAAACTGGGAAAACTGAGCTAGGCTGACATTCATGACAGCTGCTGAAATGTGAGATACTAGGGAAGGATCATCAGGGTGAATGACGCTGTATAAATGCAACATGATTTTTAGCTCAGCCCATAGCAGATTTTGTGATAAGGGCAAAGAGTGAGGTATGGACATCACTTTTAGGGTTTTGGGTTTGTTTTTTCTTCTGCAGGCAAACTTCATCCCAGGAAAGAAATTGAAGGTAATAGCCTTTCTCTGGTTCACTTAGGCACAACACCATTCCTAGGTATTCTTGATTCTTTTGCATCTGGTCTAGGATTTGCCATAGCCCAGTGCATTCAATCTCTTTCTATGTCAATCACCATGCATCTGTCACATGAGTCACCCTAGAGGATGGCTGTGCCTCTGAGCTTGTAACTTGCCTTGAATAAACTGTGCTTTCCACACTGCTTGCACATGTCAATGATCATCTGACTCAATCCCATCCTTAAAATCAGAAATTGAACCCTTTGCAATCTCAATGTATGTCTAATGAGTGGGTGGAAAGAAAGTGGCCCTGTCTTTCCAGAAGTACTCTATTGAGAGATCATGTATCTAGCTAAGGTTGAGGCTCCCTTACTTCTCTTTCTCCTTTTCTTTTACCCAGAAGAGCTGTGCACTCTTGTCTGTGAAGAAGAAAGTGTTTGAGTTTTCTTATATGCATGAAATGCACCCAGAAAATGTGCACAAAAAGACTTGATGTGTCTCTGTTTGGCAAAATACTATCTTACAGCTTTGTCTGTCATGGACAAATTGCTGTCTGGAATTTAGGATTCAGCTCACAAGAGGGAATGAAATGATCTCACTACAGGCACGGGTTCATAAAGGGGAGAAAAGCTGATCTGATAGAGGAGTAATAGCATGACAGTAAACAGCAGGACTGGAATATGTACATGTCCTTTACTTGGTCAGAACTGGCTTTCTATGTTGTGCAGAAATTGAGGTTATGGGGACTAATCCTAATCCTATTTGACACAGCAGTCACTGGATTTTTTTTGGACCAGAATTTTATGCTGTTTCTTTTCATACTAGGAAATTGGACCAAGAGGGCTCTTTATGCAGCCTGTCTGGCACTTCCATGGCTAAATGTATTTGTTTTCTTTGGTTTAGAGAGGAAAAATTTCTCCTAAATAATAAACTGTGGTTATGAATTATGAACTCTGTTGTCTAGGCTTTTGCTACTCACTTCATGATAGAACTGACTATCAGCATTTTTAGTTTCCCTGAATTCCAGAAGGTGAAATACTTCAGAAAAATCTCAGATAAATCCCTACATTTCTGCCCCAAAAAGCAAACTGTCCAGACTGATGAGAATTATTAAAAGTCAAGTCCCTGGTAAATAGAAAGGAGAATTGCATTATTCATGATATTTAAATGGCATTATTTAACTGATTATAATTATACAACAAATTAGAAATTTGTTTAATGTAAATTTGCCCAGAGCAATGTTTCACAAATTTCTGGCAAATATGGTTACAGTTGAAGTTCTGTTACTGTCACAATGTAAAACAGCTTCCTGCTCCCATGTTTTTTCCCTGGTTTTCTTGTGCTTTCAACTTGATTTAAAAAAATTAAAAGGAGTATTTAATTGTAGTGAAAACATTGTGAAGGACCAGTGACATGGATATAGAAAGTAGGACACACACTAACATTTCATCTTGAGTATAGGCAGTTGCTGCTTGCATTTGGTATTTCAACAGTCCTTGGGCCTTTCTTTCTGCTTTTGGTTTGTTTAGTATTTTTTTTTCCCCCAAGAATTCTTCCTCTGCATAAATTAAGTTTTATGCTGTTCTTTGAAATATGAGCAAATTTTCTTACCAGTTCTGAAGAGAATGATAATTTTGCAGTGATTTCCAAATTCTCAGCTTCAGATCCGGTAGAAGGTATTGCTCTTTCTCAATACTTGTTTTCTACACCTCTGGATATAAGACATCTTTGAATACACCAAGTTACTAGACATTTTTTTTGTATAATTCTTTGATATTTTGGTTTGTCACCCTCCATACACACCTTCCTCAAATAAGACTTATGCACAAATATCTAATTCCCAGCATTCAAGATGAAGGCAGAGAATGCTATGTGTCAGCTGTGTTACAGGATCATGCATATGCTCAGATTTTTGTATCTGGGGGGCTAGTCAGTGATATCTTTTAAAAAACAGGGTGCTTAGTTTTCTGAGTTTTGTTTCTAGCTAGAATAGTAAGCTGATGTTCTTCATGTTGTGTGAGTTTTTAAGTCTGTCAACATGTGGGTCAAATTTTTGTATAGGTGGTATCTTATTCATGGATCTAAGAGAAGCTTACCTGTGTGCCTTTCTCCTCATAGTTTGTACGAGGCTGGAGGAACCATAATTTCACAAAACTTAGAGGAAGATGAACATTTTTCAGAAGAATAACATATTTCAGTATGTTGGAATTTTTCCTCTCTTGTTAAAAGCTAAAGGAGCTATTTTGTGTGACAGCCATTCTGAAAACAGCTTTTGGTCATAGACTGTTTCTCATTTCACAGAAACAATCAAACTTAAGTGCTTAAAACTCTCTAATTCTTACAACTAACATAGAAGATGAACAATAAACTGTGAGACTCAGAGTGGGCTGGTTTGTACTGGCAAATTCATTATTAAATAGCAATCAGTTTTTAGCTTAAGAATGTTAAAGCACTTAGTAAAATCTTGTACTGCTACAACGTGTATTTTTGTCTGTCCATGAAAAACATGTGGAAGCCATGTCTGTAGCTAAGTTTCTTAATTTTGAAATGCCTTTTCTTCTGTAGCTGAACAAAAGCTTTTCATGCAAATATTCTGTTAGCTGAAAAGTCCCTCAAGTAATGTGTTTAATGTTGAAAAATCAATATATTTAATTTAATTTTCTAGGCTTTTCTTTATATTGTTGTATGAACATGAAGTAAAGAAAACACTGAAATGAGTTATTTCAAAATAGAAGATTAGAATGTTTTGTTTCACAAAGATTAAAGTGAAACATTGTTACCTATCTAAACAGTATTTTCAATTTTCATTTAAAGAAAAAATATAAGAAAACACTTTAGTTTTGATGAAGTGTCATTTTTTTAATATAAAATACATTGCAGGAAGAAAAATCTGACTTAATATATGTACCAGTAGGAAGAAATACAATTTTCACTGTTGTCAACATGAAGACTTACACAAATGCTTAAAGGTAAGAAGAACCAGTAACTTCTATGCAAGTTAAAGAAGGGAAATATGTGAAAGGTTGATTATATAAATCTCAGCAATCACATGTATGGACAGAGGTGCAGGGATGAGTTCAGGAGGAGGAAACCCACAGCCCTACAATAGACCATGTGTAGCACTGTAAGTTTTAACTTTCATTTGAGGCAAACAAACCCCAAAACACACATACAAAATCTAAGAATAAACCCTGCTACATGCTTACTATTTATATTTACTATATATTATATATTTACTATTTATAGTAATAATTTTGATAACACAGGTGGATTAATGATTGCATGGTCTAAACAGCTCCCAAGTGACACAGATTTTGCAGCTGTGAAATCTAGAGTGTGAACTCTAGTGATTTCAGACTGCCCAGAACTAAGCATTTCTCACAGCTTCTCTTGTAGTTTTGCACCCTGTGCAGCAGAAACCACCTATTGTTGCACATATTCCCATTTAGTTCCTGATAAATCAGCGGAAGGTTCTCCTGCAGGCACAGCCCAACAGACAGAACCAGCCCGAGGCATCCAGTGCAACAGGGCAAGAGCTCCTCAATCCAGTCTAGTTGGAAACAACTGGGTTACCACAGACCAACTATTTTAGAGAGTGCAAACACTGCTCAATTCCAAAACACTTTGTGGAGCAACAACTTCAGATCTTAATAAAGTTCATAAACTATGATCTTGAAAGTAGGAGCAGTAACCTTTTTCAGTTCATTGCTACTGAGTAAGGATGAGTGAAAAAGGTCTTGTGAGGGATAACAGTGGTTCCCACACTATTCCTCTCACATACAAGGCATTAAGAATGTTGATTCATTAGGCTGAGCAGCTCAGTAACCAAAGCTTAGGGACCTGTGGAGATCGACTGCCAGCCTCCTGGGCTTATGGCATCTATGGAAGAATGGAAATTCTGAAGTAATTTTACACCATTCTCAACTGCATTATCTTCACTAAATTATTCCAGCTTTCTCTTCCAGGTCACTAATAAGTTTTCAGTAGGCTTACTGTATAACAGTTTGCCTCTGTTTTTTCATCCAGCAATTAATTTGTATTTTCTTTATAGATCACTGTTAAGGAATCTGTATTTTTATTTTTTTTAGTGTGCTCATAATACAGGAAGCCTTTTCTTTTTAATCTGTAGGTACTCATTGTGCTAACTTGTTTACTGATGTATACTTTGTCTGGTTTCCTGGGATATGTTTTTGGATTAGAAAATCACATTCTGCCCTTTCTTATGTACTCACAGAAGAACTTCTACTGTTTCTCTGCATCTCTTGGACTTCCAAATTCTATACACCAGGCCTGGACTTAGGGAAGATACCACTGAGATAAGACACTCTTATCTGCAGTGCTATAAGAGTCACCACATCTCAGCACCAGCCTCTCAGCCTGCCTGCATCATCTCCACAGGGACAGGGAAAGTGGGATGAACTCCTGGCTGCTGTTGCTCTCAGTGGCTTGGCAGACATCTGCCCTTGGCAAGAGGCAGACAGTAAGAACATGCTAAAAAACAACCTTGCTCATGTCTCCAGTGTGGCCAATGCTGAGATCCAGTTGGCAAATGATGCCTGGCTGCTTTCTGCTTCTCTCTCCTGCCATCTGCACTCTGTGGTGTGGCTGGATTGGTATAAGCAATTTCAATCTGTTTACAGCGGCTGGTGTACAACTGGTGGGTACTGTGTGCTGCCTATAAGTTAGTTGCCAGCTTTTTGCCTAGGACACTCACTGAAATATTTGAGCTTGTATGAGAACCTGAAATGGTATGCTGCTTCAAAAAACAAACAGGCAAACCTGAAGACTCATTTGATCTAGAGACCACCTAGAGTACAATTTAGCCTTCTTGTACTGGCACGATTAGTGGGATGTAATTTAACAAGTGCAAGTGCCAGATTCTGCACCTAGGACAGGGTAAGGCCAGGCACAAGTAAAGATGGGGAGAGGAGTGGCTGGAGAGCAGCCCTGCAGGAAGGGATCTGGGGGGTGCTGGTCAGCAACAGCACAATGTGAGGCAGCAGTGTGTGCCATGACAGCCAAAAGGGCAAACCCCATCTTGGGGTGTATCAAACACAGTATATAACTAGATGGACAAAAGAGGTGATTGTCCCACTGCACTCAGTGTTGAGACAGTCTCACTCTGAGTGCATTTCTGGGCCCCACAAAATTAGGAAGAATATGAAGGTCCTTAAATGATCCAGAGGACAACAAAGCTGGGGAGAAGGCTGCAAGGCATGTCCTGTAAGGAGCAGCTAAGGATATTGTGTTTGTTTAGTTTGGAGGAAAGGGGGTTGAAGAGTGACCTCATTGCTCTCTCTCCAGCTTCCTGAGGAGGGGAAGTGGAGAGGAAGGTGTTGAGCCCTCCTCCATGGCATCTGGTGATAAGATGCACCAGAATGGTTGGAAACTCTCCCAGGGGAGGTTTAGACTTAAAAATGGGAAGCATTACTTTATTGAGTGAGTGGTCAAACACTGGAAAAGGCTTACTGGAAAGGTAGTCAATGCTCACAAGCCTAAAAGTGTTTAAAAGATATTTTGACAATGCCCTGAATAACATACTTTAACTTGGTCAGCCCTGAATTGGTCAGGCAGTCAACTTAGATGATTGTTGTAGGTCCCTTCCAACAGAAATAATCTGGTTCTGTTCTCTTCCATTCTATTTTAAAAAGTCTGTCTTCTTTTATCTTAAATAAAACCATTAATTAGGGGGGATTTTAGCCATGTAGATGCACCTCTCCTTGTTTTAATATACATTCCACTAGAATGCTCTCAGAGTTTCCTGCCTTCTTGCCTTTTTTTAATTCTTCATTCTGCTCTTAAAACCTTTCTTTATATTGATAGCAAATAGAAAAGATCTTTCAAAGTTCACTGCCTCTACACTTTCCCTACAAAACTCACCTGTTCTTCTTGTGGCAAATCTAACAAAACAGTGATCAAAATTGCTCAGTAGAGATCCTCGACTCTCTGCTTCTGTTAAATCATTACTTCTCTGAAGAAGTTAAGAGTCTTTCCCTGTTCTATAGGCATTAAAAATGATTTATTAAAAAAAGCATTCAGACTGATTTATTTGTGTTTTTCTGGTGCTGATCAATTTGACTGAAATCTACCCATTTTGCACTCTGAATGCTGCTAAAGACTTAAATTTCCTGAAAACAGTAATAGACCTGGGAGCAATGACTCTAAAAGCCATTCTCTATTCAAGTACATTATGTCACTAAAATAGAAAAACAGGATTTGGGGGTTGGGAGGAGTGTTGTTATTTTTGCTAGCTCTAAAACATAATCAACTTTGAATACACGTTTTAAAGGGTAAAAATTAAATATGGGGAAAATCTGAGTGCAATGATTAATATGCCAATACCTGTACAGAGAAGTTATTTAAGGATTTGAAGTAGCAAAAAAATAGAGATTCTCTTTGGAGAAAGAAGGAAAAGGAGAAAGTATTTCTGCCAAAGAAAATGAATGCCACCTCTGGCAAATCGCCTCTTAGATGTTTGCGTACTCTGGTAACTAACCAACTGGGAATGAGAGGAAGACAAGACTCAGACATGTTATGGAGAGCTACCAACATACTCTGGGGAGTTTGCAAAGTGCTTTCCAAGTAAGCTTCACCTGGGCACCTAGATCCCACTGATAACTTAATTCCCAGTACTTGGATGCTGTTACGTTTGAGATTATCTTGTTACTGATTTATGAAGTCTCCTGACTGCAGTTTTGCATCAAATACTGTAATTAACTCTTCTGTGAATGTTTTTCTTCTAGAAACTTGCCATTTAATTGCAAAAAGAAAACAAAGGTAAGCCGTAATTATGGTAAAACAATTTGAAAGGTTACCAAATCCACTGAACACTGCTGTTGTGGTTGTTTGTGTTGAAGGATGCATGTAGGCTTTTGTCTGCAAGTGAGATTCTCCATAACAGAATTCCAGTGTAAGGTGATTTAAGAAATGCATCTGATATTTACATACTCATATCTATGTATTTATTAATTTAGTTAGTTAAAGTTTTCCTCATATTAGAAACATACAGAAGTCATACCAGAACACTGAGAAACTGAACAACCTGCCAGGGACCTAATTTCTCCTGCTCACATACCAGGTAGATGATGAGATGTGAAAGCAGAGCTGTAAAATGGGGAGCTGGGCAGAGGGGAAAAAGCAGAGCAATAAAGAGAAAAATAGTGAGTGTTTCACCAGACCTTCTCTTTGTTTTCTGCTTTTATGCACAATTATATGTACAGACAGATTTTTAATGAATTTTAACCAAATGAGAATATAAAAAAAACTAGTGCACAGCCACACCATAATAGTAAAACCAAGACACAAAACATTGGCTAGAAGGAATTCTCTGAAGCAGAATGAATCCCAGTTTTCATTTCATGTCTGCAGCACACCTTGGATTAAGAAACTTGCTCAGGTAGGGCATCTCATTTCTGTCTTTACTGTTGGCCCAATATAAACCAGCAAACATTTGTGACAAGATAAGTACTCTGAGTTGCTACTGTGTCCTTATTACATGCAGGTCAGAACCCACAAGTCTTCCTATTAGAGTGTTCCTTAGATGGACAGCTTCTTTAGTACTCATTAGGCCTTTTCCCTAAGTTTAAATCTTTAATGTAGTTGTAGTTGTGGATGTTTGTTGCTACAGGTCTTGGTTATGAAAGGACAGGATGTTTATCTAAACAACTTTTCTTCTCTGTAGAGAAGCAGGACTCAGGAAGGAATGCACAGACTGAAATGGGGAAGATGGACACAGATGAATGTGAACAATTTTTTCCACTACCAAGAATGATTTTACTGACAGCAATAAAAATACGTATTCAATCCACCTCTTCTGAAGATGCCTGTAGTACTGGGGGAAACAATCATAATTGCATTCAGACACTGTTGCTTGAACTAGCTCAGGGAATACTATTTGTGGAATTTCATGGTTATATTTTGTTCCAGAGTTGTTTTATGGTTTGTTTGGTTTTGTCTGTTTTTTTTTTGTTTTGTTTTGTTTTTTTTTTTGTTTGTTTGGTTTTAATTTTTTTTTTTTTTTAGTAAAAATGTAGTTTAAAAGTTGACCTTAAAAAATAGTGTGATAAGGAAAGTTATTGGTGTAAATAAAATGCACTATAGACACACCTGCTGTGAAAGTTGCAGCCCATCTAGTGCAATTGGTGGTTTGAGATAACAAGAAGCAAAAGAAACATGAGAAGGCACAACAGGCCTGAAGTGGATGACTTTGTGGTAAATCTCTAAGGGCTATTCTAATTCACAGCTCTAATCCTCTGTAAACTGCATCGAAGTCTGAGGTCCAGAAGAATGTGCTAGTACATCTACTCTACCTTTTTCAAAGTTAAACCTGTATTATCCTGCAAAGTCAATGCTCGTGAAAGATCCTGTGTCACAAAAAGGGAGCAGAAGTAATTGAAGGCCAAAAAAACCCCCTATTCAAGTCACTCAGTGTCCAGCTGCTCCTAGAGAGTCTATCACATCCAAAACTTGCTAGAAGCAAAACAACTCAGCTGCACTTGTCAGCCTTACACAGACAAAAGCTCCTGACTCCATCTAGAGGTACTTAGCTTATATTTAAGGAACCCACACTGCAATCAACATCCATTTCTGTGGGAGGCTGATAAGTACAGCCAGTAACCTGCAAATCTAATTACATACTAAGGAATGAATGAGTGGGGGAATGACACTGAGTGGCAGGGCACTAAAAGTGTAGGCAACATTCACTATAAAGTGAAACAAGAAGAAAACAATCCCAATGTCAGTATACAAAGGCGGCTTCTGAGCCAACCCTTACCACTGAGGAAGGAGTCGTACAGCAATAAGAGTTAATTGCACGAGAATGTAAGTTCAGTGTTCAGCAATGGTCAACAAAGAAAAAATCAGAATTATTAAGAAAGGAGTAAAGAATAGATTATGACATTAAATGTGTGCAACAGTGACATCTATGGCACTGTAGCGAGTTCTAATCCTTTCTGGAAAGACACAAGAGCAATGCAAAAAGGAGTCAGAAGATGGTGACAAGATGAGCAAGGGCTTTAACAACAGGGACAGTTTAAGAATGAGATCCATCAGCCTGGAGAAGGAATGTAACAACCCACACATGCGATTTCTTTAAAGGCCTTTCAATTTTTCTATGACATCACTGAGAATATGTATGTGAAAAAAAGAAAGGATACAATTGTTCCAGACAGTAATTTTGAGAATAGCAATGGCTTGACCCTTAGATGTAGGATGTGGAAATTTTGAATTCTCAGGCTTTTTGAAGATATAACACTCTTTGAGACATATACTCTATATTCTGGATCACATCACAAACAATGTGAGTATAATAATATTTTTAAACTGAAAAATTGAAGATTCACACTAGTAAATTTAAGGTGCAAATTAAATTTCAAAGTTTTCATCTTAAACACCTAATCTTCTATGTGTTTAAGCATTATACCTGCCAACTCTCCTATATCAATATATAAAAAATAATGCTTACAGTTAGCCAGTGATATTTATTTTACTATGTACACAATGCTTTCAGAACCTGAAGCTTTAAAGTCTTGCAAATGTTCTGATAGAATACCTGGGGGTTTTTTTAAATATTTTTCACATTTTTGCTTTCAAAGAGCATCTATAGAAAAATCCAAGCAAGTATCTAGCAAGCACAGATGTTTTCTCAAAGTAGTCATAAAGACTAGACACTCATATGACTGCCAAGCCCATGAAATCTTTTCCATCCCATGGGGGTTGGGTTGTGTGGCATGCTCAAGTGTATTGTTTGGGCTTGAGGTTTTTCAGAGCATATTTTACTGTGCTTAAATAAAAAATAATCAATCCTGTGGGAAGAGAAGGTGGAGAGGAAGTTCCATTACTAAAGTCAGCAGTGCTAATAGCTTTGTTATGAAGCAGATCAAATTTTTCAGCCTGCAGACCAAGTCTTTGCCTGGATTACATACTGACACCAAACACCAAGCTTGCTCCAGATCTCTTTTGCTTTTCCATAGCAATTTTAAAAATAATGCTAATTACATTTTGGGTTTGGGTTTGGTGGCTTGTTTGTTTGTTTGTTTGTTTTTTAATTCTGTCAAAAATTATATATATATATTATGAAATTACAACTGTATTGGAACAATTAAAGCAAAAAATACTGTCAGCACTTCTTACCAGACACAATATATATGAAAGGTATTTATGAATTCAGTTACTGTGCTCCAAATACGTGCATTACATAGTCATTCTTAATTCTTTGAAACCGTAGTTTCATTTAAAATCTCAGTTTTTGAAAGAAAATACTAACTGATCATTTGGAACAGGTTATTTGAAATTTTACTCAACTTCCATTTCTTCATGTTTTATGATAAAATACAAAATTTAGGCTTGTTACCAGAAAGGCAATTATAGTCATCAATCACTTCAAACAGAGAAGTAATGAGCCTCTTTTGGACTGGTTAGTATGTGTGAAGCAGGACAAATAGTTCAATAACAAATAAATCTAATCAAATAAATTACACTTCTGTCCAATTTGAAAACAAAGAAAACCCAAAACATGATTTTTAGCACTACAGCTTTCAACACAATTATTCAGGATATAGTTTTTCAGTACAGAATTCCCTGTTCCAAACTGTTGCAGTGCAGCTAACACAACAGATCTGTATCTGTATTTCTGGTATTTTTTTAATGTCTTGACAATTATTGCTCAAAAGAAAAACAAACCAACTAAACAAACAAAATCAATCAAAACGCTTCTAGGTAGTTCAGGAATCCAAAACCAAGAGCTCTTTTACAAAGTATTTTAATTTTGCTCCAGCAATACTGAGACAACAAAGTATTTTTTCACTAATTCAGAACATACTGCAGTGTTATTCATATGGGTTGGTTTAAGGAGGCCTGTGCCCTTAAGTGACAGGAGTCAAACTAGGAGAGAAAAATTATCAGCTTAATTTATAGATGAACTATCCCATCTTTTTCATCAATGTCTAGCCATGAAGCTTTATGTGAAACTCATTTATTTCCTGCTGTAATAAGGTCAACTCCATAATTCCATAACTCCATAATTTCAGCATATCATGAAAGGTGGAAGTACACCCTAGCCCAACTCCATTTTCCAGTATGATATACAATTATATCATGCTGCACTTACATCATAGAAACACAGAATCATAGAATCGTTGGGGTTGGAAAGGACCTTAAAGATCATCTGGTACCCACCTCTCCGCCATGAGCAGGGACACCTTCCAGTAGGCCAGGTTGCTCAAAGCCTCATCCAGTCTGGCCTTGAATAATTCCAGGGATGGGGCATCCAAAACTTTTCTGGTCAACCTGTTTCAGTGCCTCACCACCTTCACACTAAAGAATTTCTTTCTAGTATCTTATCTAAACCTACTCTTTTACAGTGTGAAGCCACTCCCACTCTTCTATCACTACACACTCTTGCAAGGAGTCTGTCTCCAATTTTTTTGTTGTCTCCCTTCAGGTGTTGAAAGGCCACAGTGAGGTCACCCCTAAGCCTTCTCTTTTCCAGGCTGACCAACTCCAATCCCTTAACCTTTCCTCATAGGAGAGGTGCTCCATCCCTCTACTCATCCTGTTGGCCCTCATCTGGATTCACTCCGACAGGTCGATGTCCTTTCTGTGCTGGGGAGCCCACAGCTGGATGCAGTAATCAAATAGTATATATTTTAATATGTTTAGCAATGTAAAGCACATTAACAAGTTACATTGCATATTGTCTCAGTTAAAACCAAACAATAATCCTATATTTAAGGGATTAGGTCCTGCACATGAAGCAAACATGCATATCTGCTTTGAATTTAAAGGAGTTGCCTCTGTCTGTGGAATAACAGAATATGCATATCCCTGCTTGATGGCATAATGGAGAGGAAACCAGAAGTGGTGTACAACTGGAATGAGTCACTTCTACAACTGGACCAGAGGGCCTGTTTTACAACCTCACACTAGTTTTTACAGCTTTACAGCCATTAGTGCAAATACACAAATAATATTTAGTTATGTGAAGCCTTTCTTTCTTCCAAGACCACAAGGCACATCTTATTCAAAGCTCTCTATGTCTGGACCAAAATGTCTATAAGGGAAACATGTATGGTTTTCTTTTTTCCCTGCTCCAATTTGTGATAGTGACATCATGGAAGGTGCCACCACTAATGAATATCCAAAATTCTTTCATGTCTGAATAGGCCTGAACTTGGAGAAATTAAAAGGCTGAGCAAACTGCAACCCTAAACCACCACCCTATATTTTACTTTCTCATTCAAGAATTGAAATGAGCTCGGACTAATTTGGACAGGTAGCAACATGGCTATTCAACTCCTATTCTTCCATCAAGGATGAAAGAAACTTATTAGACCTTCTTTAAGATAGTTCAAAAAGTTGATATCTAAGGAAATGGCAAAATATCATGTGAGTGTCAATGGCTGCAGACACTGATATGTGGAGCTTCATTAAACCTCCATGGAAAAAAGAGGAAATGGCAATGGCACTTTATATTCACTCACTTCTGCACATTTAATAAATTGACTCTGCAGTATAGCTCGAGTCCTTTAACCCTGATGATCAGACTTGAATGAGCCTCAGAGGAAGTTTGATCCCTTGTGTAGTTGTAGAACCTAGTTCATGCCACACTTTTTTCCAGAAAATGCTGATTTTTTTTTTTTCGTGCTGATCTGTATTGTAAATCAATGCAAATTGATGCAACACACTGCACATGCACATTGGTTTGGGTTGTTGAATTTCTTCCCTCTGACCCTCCAGCACTCATTAACTCCAAAATATCTGCTTTTATAGTATTTCACATAAACATCATTACTTAGGCAGAGAAGACACTCGATCTTAAAACATTCTGAAGTTTTCAAATAACCTACATAAAGATGAATTTATTGGTTTCAGACTTCAAGAAGAGCCTGGAATCTTGTGTAAGATATTAACATTATATAGTATATTTGCCAGCTTCAGATTCTTTTAAGATTCTGTTTACTACAAGGGCAATGCTTGGAAGTTCATAAAATGGGAGCTGTAGAGTTGATTTGTAGGAGAGATCTTACATGACTCTTATTTAAATCACCATGAATCTTCATACTGATTTTCTCAGTGTTACAAGGGAGAAGTCATTTCTCCAAAGGGTCCCATCTAAAAAGACTGCTCAACCCGTTTTTGCAGCTTTTCCTTTGCAATTCCAAAATGTCTTGACCAAGATTTTGGATTGTGACTGGAGTTAATTGGAGTCTTGCTAGCTATGCCTTGGACAAGAACACAAATGGGTTTCAAGAAATATATTGTAACTATGAAACAATATGCACAATAACTTCAGAGTGTGTAACTTCAGCCCCAGCCTGTCCTTCACATGTCTTTTTATTTTTTTTTTTTTTAATGAAGAATAATTATAGTAAGGATGTATCATATTCTTAGAACAGATATTCAGGGATTAGAGGCCTTGGGAAAGTGTACTTAAAGATAATAGAGAATTAAAAAGAAATACAGTAAAAAAAAAAAAGGGGAAAGGAAGGCAAGGCAAGAAAAAAGAGGGAATGGAAGGGAAGGGAAGGGAAGGGAAGGGAAGGGAAGGGAAGGGAAGGGAAGGGAAGGGAAGGGAAGGGAAG
>JAWWEE010000122.1:17433346-17481587 GCA_035221455.1 Xenops minutus | reverse complement strand
AAGGGAAGGGAAGGGAAGGGAAGGGAAGGGAAGGATACAAAATTCAGATTGTAACATGCAACTATAAATCCAAACTCTTTATTAGACCCTCCTTATCAGCAACTAGCTCCTGCTGTACACAGAAAGGATCTTCAATTTCCTTTTGTACTTGCAGTGTAAATGACCATGCAATCGACTTTCTTGCTGGCTCTGAGGATCTTATGAACAATGCAGGATATGTAGTGACACTGAATAAATCCCAAAGCCCATGGGCAAAATTTAAAGTAACCTCTAACAGTGGTCTGCCAAATTACAATCTTGGTATCACATTTGCATCTGTACCTCTTTTTGAATTCTTAATGAGATCAAGAGACACATTTGAAGGGTGTTTTCAAGTCACATTCACAGCCTGTCATGCAAATGAAACAAAATAAGGCAAAAGGATGCTTCTGGGGGTTGAGGTATGAAAGATTTCAGGGAATCTGTAAGACAGAAGCTTATCTGTACAGTAATGTATAAAAAGAAGCCCCACATTTGTAGAGCAGAGTAAGGAGAGGAGAAAAATGACAATATCTATACTGCATTATTATTGAAATATTTGTGTAAAGTCATAAAATCCTGCTGCTTTTCATCAATAAGAAATTTTAAGCATAAGTTAAAGAACTGTCTTATTTTGGCTCAATTGGCATCTAATTGCTATTGCTGCACATCAGTGCTTCACAGATGGTATATAGTGGGGGTGTATTGTAACACACACATAACCATTTTAATACATTCCCCAGTGTATATTTGAAGCTGTACAGCTTCCATAATGGATATTTGGGGAGATGATGCTAATGTAAAAGAAAGAAGTCTGTTCCTCTTAAGAGACTGTAAGGCCTTATGGAAAATTCAAGAAGCAGAAGGTTGTCTACAAACCACTGCAAATCTAGGACTAATTTTGATGTAGCTGATAACAAGACAAGACACTATTAAGTTGGCTCTTCATGATTCCCATACTTAATGATATTCTATAGCTATTTATAAATTTGCAGCAGTTATAATTAGTAATGCTATTAGTGATACCTCATCATAGCATTAACTATAGTGCTTTTACTCCACAGAAATTATGGCATTAACTTGGGTAATAAATCTGTTTTTCTTGTCATCTTGTAAATTTAATACGGAATGCTTCTCACTAAGGAAAACAGATTGATTAAAAAGGTGTCCTGCTTAGACACAGAGCTGGTAGTCAGGCTCAGTAGAAGTGTCAAGTTAAATATACAGCTTCCTTAAAGGGCAGAAGCAGCAGATCACCCTGACAGGTTTGAGCCTTACTATACTCCACTGTCACAAGGTACAGAGAGAGTTGCAGGGATTGGGAGAGATGGAATGGATGCTGTGTCCCTATACCCATCAATAGCAGTACCTAGGTAATTCCCAGTAGCTCCAGACCTCTTTAAAACCTCAGCCAACCAATCCAATTTAGTGAAGCTCTCTTTTCCTTGGCTTATTTTCATAATGCTTTTCCTCACTCCTCAACACAGCTGTCTGGGCCTCAGCTAAGGACAGAATAATTCACTGACAAGAGATCTCCTTAAATTTCAGAGTTTATCTGAGGAATTAAGAAGGGGATAGGAGCAGCTTGGTCACCTTTACAGATGCATCAATCTATAGTCTTAAGCAGACTGTAGTCTTTAACACTGATCAGAGGAAAAAACAGTACAGAAAACATCAGGCTACTTTAAATCACAGTATATATATTCACATGTTTCCACTTATACATTCACACCCACACATATATATGTATATTCTCATAGAATCATAGTCTTATTAGATTTTTTATCTAAAATTCATTATTTTCTGAAGGAGGCAATGTTTCCAAAGAATAAAAGATGCAGAGGTATAGATATAGAAAATTCTCTTCATAAGGCTTTTATAAGGCTTATGACAGAAAGAGGCAGGCATCTCACTGTGTGTTGTGGCAACATGCCACACTGTGTAATCATGTTACCAAAGAGAGTAACAGAATGGGACCTGGTCTGACCTTTTAGAACTAAAAACTTCACCTTCTGTGTCTCACTGAAGTGAACTGAGAAGGCTGGGGGCTATGACAGAGTTTTTATTTTTAGTTTCAGGTATCTTCACTTCCATGAGAGCAAATACAACAAATGCAATGAGACTCTATGACATTGTCAGTCAGCATATTGTGTCAATCAAGGCTAGGCTTGGCATTTGGCTCTATATCTGCTCTTAAGAGAGACTCAAAGATATCAAAGTAACACTGCAATCTGTGGTTTACTGTGATTACTTTGTCTTAGTTACACAGAAATGTGAAATATTGCAATGAGGACCAGCTAGATACGTTTCTTTTCCCACAGCAGTGAATATTTTTTAAATGTGTTCTTCTAGACAAAATGCTAAAAACTGACACAACCGATGTTCAACATTTATTGCCCACAAATTCAGATGAGAGCTCACACCACTACTTTTGTGACTACCTGTGCATTGTGTCTTCTGGAGGAAAAAAAACCCACAAAACAACCTCAAACCACCAAAAATTCTGCAGTGACCTTATCTATATTGACTCCTGCAATATTCATTTTCCAGTGAGTAGTGTGTATATCGTTGTGGAAAAGAGGTTCTGGAATGAGAGCTAAGCATCCTATTTTCTTAATAGTCCAATAGTCCACAAAACCAGAAAATTATATTGTTTGGTTGTGTTTTTGTTTTTTTGTTTTTTTTTTTTTCTCCTGATATTCTTTTAGTTGCCTTTATAATAATGAGTAGATAATTTTTTTTTTTGCTTCTGTTTTTGCTTCTGTTTTCTTTTTTGTTTAGTTTAGTTTTGTTTGTTGTTGTTTGGGTTTTTTTGTTTGTGTTTTTTTTTTTTACTTACAGGGAGGAAGTGTATTTGAAGAAGCAGCATTTCAAAAAGTCTAGAACTTAAAGAAAAACCACTTTAGGTCAGACTTCCAAAGGTGCACTTGGACATCTGAAATCACTGAGTTGATTTGAGAGTCCTTCCAAAGTAATCATTCAGATATTTAAACCCAGAAACATGTTTAAATATTCTGCTAAACTGTTTTACTCATTTATCTCAATGTTGTATGTTGTCAATTTTATGATTCTTTAAATAATGAGAGAAGAAAAAAAAACATACAGAGCTTTAGCTGAGTTTGTGTATATGAATATGTATTTTGTATAAACATATACATTTTTTTTTCCCTGTCTTTGAGCACTGTCAGTCTAGCAGTGATCCTCAGACCTTCTCTACAGTGACATTAAGGTAGGTTATCACAAAATCACAGAGTGGCTCAGGTTGGAACAGACCTCTGGAGGTCATCTGCTCCAACCCCCCTGCTCAAGCAGGACCATATAATGCCACTTGCTCAGGACAGTGTTTAGATGACTTTGGACTCTACCCAAGGATGCAGACTCAGCAACCATTTACTCTGGCAATTCTAGTTCCTTTTGCACTCCTAGGCACAAGAGCATTTTCTTCCTCATAGCTCCCCAACAGAAAGCACTAAGTTCTGGTAACTAATGATGGCATTCAAATGTTTTCACAAACCAGAATATTATGGAGCTTTATTTGATGAAAGCAGCAATTGCCTCTCTGCAAGTTATGTAAAGGTCAGGGAAAGACCTAAAGATTCATGGAAAGCATGGAATATTTTGAGCAATCCAAAAGGGACACACAAAAGTGGAAATCCTTTCTGCTCTCTCTTCAACCATATAGTGAACTCATTCAGGTTCATTGCACAAGGGAACCCGGGCAACTTTGGTGTCAGGAGAAAGATAACAAAGTACAGCTGTTTGTGACATTTGTATAACATAACTGCAAATTCATGGCAGAGCAGGAAGATAGAGATTTAGATGGGAAAAGAGCAAGAGAGAGAACTTGAGAGAGAGGAAAGATGAAGTCCTGGGATTTTCCTATCACTGAATCAGGCTTTGACATAGGTTAGAAGCAGATGGTAGAGAAATTCCAAGCACTTCCCTTCTCTGATCACTCCTTTTCATGCCCACAAATTCAAGGGAGAAGCTGATATGGTGGGCATGCATTGTCCATGAGGAAGCATGTACTGCCTGGCTATCCAAGTTACTTTATTGCTTCAAGCTAGGATAAAGCATCAAGCTTGCCATGCTGAGCCATGGGGATGAGTAGGAGAAGGAGCCCAGTGCCAGTGCTCTTAGTTGTTTACTGTATCCTGTATTTCAGAAACAGGCACATGAATGTTTTAAAGGATAGGTATATTCAGATTTGCTTCCCTGCCTTTTTAAGTTAGGAAACTGCATAATCTTGTATCCTGTTAAACAGGCCACAGCATCTCACTGAGTGAGAACATTGCATAAACACTGCTATAAAGCAGGGGCAGGGTGAGAGGACTGGACAAGAGATAAAAAGGAAAAAAGAAAAAAATTAATTCCTGTAATACCTCTAATGCCCCAGTTGCTTCACATCATTGGCTGAGCAAAACAGAGAACCTCAATTAAAAACTGAAGCAAATATAAGAAGTCCCAGCTCTGGGAATTATTAGACAAATACTCCTCCATAATGTATAGGTCCTGTGCAAAGTCATATGCTAAGTTTATTCCCATCCTGGAAAACAACTTCATTCCCCAAAATAACAGCCACAATGAACATCCAGAGCCAGGTTACAGAGAAATATAATGAGGTGTTTACAGCAAAGAGTCTTAAAACATGAAACTTCTTGTGCAAATAAAGTATATGAATAACATACACTTGCCAAAGCAAATCCCAAAACTAAAATGCAGTTACTATTCTCACTGATGGAAAAAGTGAGTCAAGAGACCCCTTCAGTGAAAGCTGTTTTGCACACAGACTTATAGACACTTCTACAGCAATAAGACCTGGTTTGTAAAATGGGTTTTGAACTCTGTCTTCCTCCCCTTTTTAATGAATAGACTCACAGTGGGCAGCACACAGCATAAGCAAATACCTGAGCTGAACAGATTCTAATAGCAAGTTTATTTAGCTTCATTTGTTAACTGACTTTCTTCTAATGAAGAAGCTCAGAAACCTTTTTGTTGCAACCCATCAACAAGGACTATTACCAGGGTCTCATAATGTCAAGTAGATTTATTGTTGTCAACTAGACATTCAAGGAAATTAATATCTCTGTGCACAATTTAGCTGTAGCTATAATTTAATATATAAGTCATATGTTGCATAAACATTTCTCCAGGAAAAGGTCAGGTTGTGCTCTGAAGGACAGTCCCTGTAACAACTTGCACATCTTATGAGAAAACTGTAACGTTTTACACAATACCAAGGGTCAGATTCTGATTTCACCTGTTTCAGTATCATGTCCTTTAATTTATATCAACATAACCAAGATATATACAGGTTGTTTTTCAAGGTTTTTTTAGGAATGTGGAGTTGAGACAGTCCTAACTTAAATGTTGTTTTATCTTGCACAAATCATCGCAGGTCATCTGTAAGAAGAACATGCTCCTTGGTCTGAAAGAGATTGTGGTGGCATGGCAATTCAGGAGAAGCTCCAAAGCCCCTGTTATTTTCAGTGCTTAATATTACACTTATGCCATGTGAGAGCCAACCAGAAACCCAGATGCATATAAACTAAAATTGCATCCAAACCTGAACTCCAACCCAAGACTCTGACATCTGACATAATTGATAGCTAATGCCACAATTTCTAATAAAAACAAATTTTAATCCTTTAAGGACCTGTCATAAGGGGGAAACAATATAGGCAGTAATTATGTGAAGCTCAGGCGAGCAAATACTGCATCTTTTATTAATTCTACATATTTAACAATTGAGCAAAGGACTTCAGTTTCCATGCCTTCACTGTCCTGTGCAAAGATTTTTACCTTTGAAAAAGTAGCATGCTTTAGATCTTTCTCTTGGAGAAAAGAAAAACAACAACAAAGCAAGGGACTTAAATATTGAACAATGAACTACTGAACAATTCAGACAGAGACTGAATGCTGAAGGGTTCAGAGAATGCTATGAAACACTATTTGGCAATTTTGGAGTAAATGTTTAACTAGTAGAGTAGGATTTGTAAGCTTCTGATAAGGCTGATGGTCATGTGTGGCTACTTCTGTGATAGAGTGCATTATTTTGCTGTGATCTATTTTAACATCCTTCCTTCTTTTTTAGAAGTGCAATGTATTTGAAAATTCAAAAAGCTACTTCAAAGGATTGTTCATTCTTTATGGAGACACATGTCTTTGAAGTAGGAAGGGGGGAGAGAGCAAAACCCATCTCTGAATTTTAGTTCGATCTCACACACAAATCTGAGGACACACATGAGGTCATTACTGATACTATGTATGTATAGTAATATACAAAGCACTGCCATAATGCATGATAACACTTACCTGCAATGTAACTGCTTCTGTACACACAGCCTGAGTTGCCAGCGTGCCTCCAAAGCCTGAAGTGAACACAGTCCTCCTGAACCAGGGAAGTAGAAGAAAGTGAACACCACTGCATTCATGCTCTGATTTGTGATTGTAAAAAGGAAGAGCTACCAAGTGACTGCAACTAGGCTTAAATAATAAAAGTCAAATAAGATGTGGATATCTCTTCACTTTCACTGTAATCACAGAGTGTACTCTAAACAAATTAATGTGCAATGCTTTCTTTTAGCTCTTCAACTGTTGGTGCCTGAAGTTATACTACAGATTTAAAAACAGGGGTGCATGAGCTGCCTTCAGAGATAACGGTGCACATATCTGAAATTATCAATTTTCATGCAGAATTTTGGATGGAAATAAAATATCAATGACCACAGAGGCCAGAGTAGCTGGTTCCAATTCCATTTCCACCTCAAGACTAATTTTATTAATTTTTAAGTCCCATCGATCAGTACTGAAATAGTTTATTGTTTTAAAATTTAAGTAGAACACCATAAAGGTTTCTTCAGGAATGTCTAAGATTACATGTGTCACAGTTGATTTTCTATCTGTGAAATAAAGCTTTAACCCTTCATTTAATCCTTCCTACAGGCATTTTTCAAATGCAACTGAAAAATGAAGCCCATTCAAATCTGTCAGAGCAAAATTCCAGAGCCCTTCTGAGTTTCAAAGAGGTAGTCTGCAGGATGAAAGGAAACAACACAAATAAATCTGTATTGTCCAGATATGTCTGAGAAACCGTGGGAGCATCCAACATGAACTCTTCTATTTTGTCCCCACTTTCTGACTACTGCTGCTGCACACTTACACACAGAGCAGTAGGTATTGACCAGAGGGATTTTCAACAGTAGGATGGGACTCATCCCAAGAGTTTAATAGAATCATGGAATACACTGAGTGGGATCCCTGGGAATCATTGAGTCCAATTCCTGTCCTGCACAAGACACCCCAAGAATTACACCATGTGCCTGAGAGCATGGTCCAAACTTGAACTCAGTGTGACCAGTTCCCTGGAATGCCTGTTCCAGCACTCAACCACCCTCTGGGTAAAATCTTTTCCCTGATATCTAACCTAAACCTCACCCATTTCAGTCTCATGCCATTTACAGAGTACTTCTCTTCTGTGGTAGTTGACATTCTCACATTTGGAATGTACTAGACACTGCAAGGCTGCTGGTTGTAAGAAAGAGGTGAATTTAATCATCCCTCACTGAGCTTCATTTTACTTGTTGGATTTGATTAAGCATGAATATAGGAAAAGCCTCTGGTAAATGGTATTGACAGGAAGTCATGCAAGGCTGTTGTTTTCCAAGTTTAAGAAGCAGACAAGTGGAAGTAAAATGGACTGAGATTCTTTTAGCTCTCAAAACTTTGCTGAGTCCAATTCACAGTAAAAGGGTCTGAAAAGGAATCTATATTGCATTACATATAACTAACAGAATGTTATCATCCTGTGTATAAGTATCTGCAAACATAATTTCATGCTCTCTAACTAGACATGACAAAGATCATAATTTCCAGATTCAGAGAAAAGAATTACGTTAGATCAGAGGACTGTTAGCAGACATGAAACTGTAATAGTATGCATAGCTTTTTCCCCTATAATATGAAACAATGTTCAAGTATAAACCTTTCCAGTACTGCTATGACAGTCCTTCTGGCTGTCCTACTCTGAAAGTTATCCCAGATGAAAGCAGACGAACATAAGGCCAAAGAAAGGGATGACATCCATCTCCAGAAGGTCAGTGGCTTTGCATTTCCATAGACAATATGAGTAGTCAGAACACTTGTATCAGCTTCAGTGCCTATTGAGGTTATTTTTACATGTCAGCAATGGTATCTCTTTTAAAAAAAAAATCTTTTCACAAGCTTGTGTCACCCCAGTGACACATTGCACTGGGGGTCCTTGCAGCATTTACCAGTACTTTTGAGTCCCCTCAGTGTCTCTGACATACTCAACTTCAAAGTCCCAAACTAGCATCTAGTGAAATGAAACAACCTGGAACCACATGGAATTCTAGATTTCTATGTCTATACAATTCACTAAGGAGCTAAGTAGACAGAGGCTGGATCTATGCTGAGTACTTTGATAGCAGAATCTTTATCATTCTTCTCCCAATTTGCTATACATCCTCTCTTCGCTGTGTGACACAGAAAGTTGTAATTTTTTTAACAAGCAGGTTTATACTCTGGTTGCTGATGTTAATTCTTTAACAAATGTAGTTTAAAATAAGTTCCCTCTTAAAGCTATCGGTTCACTGGAACAGTCAGGGCAGGATAGAATTTTCAATGGATCCAAATGGAGGAAAAGAAGACATAAGGTAGCATGGTGTTTCACCCCTTGAAAAAATAAAACAACAAAAAAATTGAGTGGGGAGAAAAAGGAAAAACTGGGGTTTGACGGCTAGCTTCTGCCATCTCAGGTTCTTTTCCACTTGACAAGCCTGTCAAAACGTTGTTTGAAACCAAATCTCCTAAAAGGCAAATGGGTGACCATACTAATCCCTGACCTTCTGGCACTCTGGGGAGATCTTTCACAATGTTTTGGCAGTTGCTGGTTTTCTCCTTCAGACACACAGTCCAGAGGGGAAAGGCATTCCCTATCTCACTTCACTCCAGGTTTTACTCTTCCTCACATTATTTTATAATAAACCCCTTAATTTCCAGTTTAACCTGTACTTTGGAACCTTAAATACTATGTAACATCACTGCTGACATTAAATATACATAGCCTAATATGAAGTTTTCATCGTATTGTAGGCTATTTTTCCTAATAAAGTAGCATAAATTTCTTCATTGCCTCAATATACCTTTCCACCGTTTGTAGTAATGCGGCATTTAATTGAAAATTTTGATAGCAATTCTTTCAAGGAACAATGATACTTCTGTAGATGGGTATCAAATTTCATTTCCACTTTATCAGTGTGGGAAAATAAGTCTTATACCTGAATTCAAATACTTTACCTGAATTCAAAGACAATACTGCAGGGTATCTAGTATGCACAGTTACTGCAATTAAGACATATGTTGTTTAAATGCTTCAAAGGAGTCTGTTTAACATTCACTGCCACAGAGTACCTGGCCATACCCAGAAAAACAATAGAATATCTTTAAACACATGTAACATTTGCTGACAGCCTCAATGAACACCAGAGTACCTGTGGGTTAACAAATCCCTAATCACTTTCAAATAAAATATATCAGCTGCCTCTGGCTCCAGTCTCAAAAATGTACCCCTTACCAGATTTTTACCTTAGCAACCTGATTTTTCACTCTTACAAGGCATATCAAAAAAATCTCCCCATTCCTGCAAGGAGGAAACAATCAATACATGCTCTCCCTTCACTGCACTAAGGATTCAGACTAGCATAAACTGTAGTCAGAGACAGTGGGAAAACTTTCAGGATATGATTGTGACCAGCCACTAAGACAAATAATTTACCTATTCTGGATTACAGAGACCAGTGATGAACCTGACATGTTATTCAAACACCATCTAGCATTTTCAAACACTGACAGTGTTCTTTTAGCTTTCTTTGAAAACAAAAGACACTTAGAAACTGTTTCTTTTTCTGGATTTCATTTGTAACAGGGGAGCTCCAAGGCTCTGGGCAGCAGAGCAGTAGAAATTTAGTTTCTACAGTTTAAGTTTTACCTTTAAGCTTAAGAGTAGCTGTTAAGTTACAAATTTTTGGCACTCACCCCAATTAATCTTTCTTATCACTTACACAATTAAAGACTAATGGCATTCAAAGCCTTACCATATTGTCTGCTTCAGCAGAGGATGGAGCCACCAGTAAGTCCATTTTCCCCAAACAGTCAGACATTTTGTAATCCTGTTCTTCCCAAAATCAGTTATTTCCTTGCATGTGCAGTAGCTGAAGACAGCAATTCTGTTTTCCCAAGACCACTGTGTCTGTTTTCATTAGACTGCTGCATTTGTTTTCACCTCCAGTTGTTTTGTTAAACACAGCAAAAGAATGATGCTAACATATACGAATTACTAATAACACTTAATTAAATACAGCTGTACATGCTGTTCCTACATATACCTCTCAAAATTTCATAGGACGCATCAACTAGCACCTGGCTTAATCTGTTTAAAAGACTACCTTATTCCTGCACATTTCAATGTACTCTGTTGAGAGATATTAATTGTTTAGCTTAAATAAGTATGTTTTAAGTAGAATGAGTGTATAGAGTTACAATACCGTATGATTTAATATGCTGCTTGCTTTGCTTTAACTGATTAGCACCTGAATAGCTGGATGTGCTGAAGCCTTAGGCTGCAAGCTGTGAGCTTTCACCCAGATACCTTTTCAGCCAGAATGGAGTTCATTTTTTAGGCATTTCCCTAGTAGCTGGTACAGTTCTGTGTTTTGTCTTTAGTATGAGAAGAATATTGATAACACACTGATGTTTTGCTTGTTGTTAGGTAGTGTTTATTGTAAGTCTAGGGCTTTTATAGTTTGCCATGCTTTTCTGTCAAGCAGGCGCAGCAGAAGCACAAACATTGTGGAGTAAGACTGGGAGGTGAGGTGACATGCAAGAACAAAGCTAATAAATCCAGTAAAACTGACAGGATTTGGCTGAAAGGCTAGCACAATTTAAATCACAGCATATCAAATATGTGGTTGCCAGATCAGAGGATTGATGCCTCAAAAATCAAAAACACAAGGGTGCTGTTCATCTAGGACAGTTGCAAAAGATGCAGGCATTGTATTTATTCTCATAGTCCAATAGCATGAAATTACATTATGATGGAAGCATAGGTTATAGTTCTGTAAACTCTTAAACATAGGTTTTATTTCATTAATTTCCTGCAGTCCCCATGATATCTCACATTAATTGCACTTATAGGTGATCCTCTGCATGAACAAGGATTTCCTTTAGTAATCCTCAAAAGACTCTGAAAATATAGAGGGAGTCTGTCTTATCACTGAGTTTTGGTTTTTTTGTTTACACAGTAACAAAAACCTTCAATAAAAATCCAAATCAGTTAGACATGAGATGAAAATGCTTATATTTTTACTTCTGTACATGTTTAATATCTGATCCTCCAGTGCAATAAATGACTTTTATTGCATGTAGTAATTAATTTCTATTAACAGATATTTATATATGAAATTAAATATTTCATATATTCATTAATTTTATAATTTTAGAAGCTAGGCACTCTGAGGTGCACTAATCAAATTTTCCATTTGGTGTGAAACATAATTCTTTAATGGGCAGTAATAATTTTTTCTGCATAATAAGTCACAAAAGGTGTTCTAAATCCTGATCTCTTTAAATGCAAAACCATCTTTATCAACTTCAGCAATATTGTCTTGCATAGTCACTGAAATGGATTAGTCTCCTTCAGCATCCTCCCCTTACTTCAATCTTTACCGAGATTAATCAGACTCTAAAATGGTTTTGTCCTAATAAGTTTCTTGTTTTTATTATGCATTCATTACAAAGTGCATTTTTTCATCGATATGGCAGAGACATGTTTTGGAGCAGTAGCTGTAGGTATCTTTCTGTCAGGACAAGATCAGCATTGTAGCCTGAAGCATGAAACATCCAGTCAGGAGGTTAGTAGTGCACAGGTGATTACTCCCTTATTCTTGTGTGACCTTCAGTGAGCAACCTTCAGTGTGACTAACTTCCTCTCAGTTTATCCACCTACAAACTTGTGAAGATAGCAAAGGCATTCTGTCTATTTTACTCTTTCAGCTGTAAAACACTGAGTAGAATAACGTATCTTTTCTTTCTAACTTTGTCAGTCAAACTCTTTGAGGGAGAATGGTTTTAAATTAGAGGGTTTTTTCCTGTCCTGTAACACAAAGTAGACTGTCATACTACAGAAATATGTAGAAAAAACTGTGGTTTTGTGACATTCCATTATTTATCAATCCTAAGTTTTGGGGGGGCGAGGGGAAGGGAAAATATTAGACTTAGCACTTAAGTGGTTATTGAGATTGTTTTAAAACCCAAGGCTATGAAAACAGCAAGATATTTAGTTGTTTACATCTGGCGACTCTGTCCCAATGTGACTGGATAAGTTTCGAGGGATGCATAGGTCAGAAAATGGGAGAGTTGTGTAAAACTAAAAACATCTAGTGATCCTGGCTGTACCATAGCTAATTACATTGCCTCCTCAATCACACTACATCATATTTTTCAAACTGAAAAGTGTCAGAGAGGAGAGATTGCTCACTCAAATAAATTAAAAATGGCTGTCATGGTGGGAAATGTATTCCAGATAACCACAGCCTGCTTGCCAGAATAATAAATAAATAAATAAATAATGACACAGCTATGTCCTTCACCCTCAGCAGTAAATTAAGGGCAAAATGAGGCACCTCAAGAAAGCCAGAAGAAGATTTTTCATGAAACTGTGAAGAGATTTTACTGCTGCTTACCCTCTCACTAGAAGAAAGCATCAGTCTTCAAGATGGTTCAGTAGATGGGCTGTCAGAAGGCCACAGTCATACCTATATAGACAGCTTGGGACACCACTCCTCCAGGAAAGCGGTAAAATGAGAGGAAAGGGGCTTAATCCAGATTCCTTAGTGGGTGGTAATTCCCATGGAAACAGAAGGCTTGAGACTCTAATTTGCTTTTGAAATCTGAACAACCTTATATAGACAGTAAATAGGACAGGCAACTATTAAAAATATAAACCCTCTTCTCACCTGGGGAAGCAATGCAGGCATAATATCTGCTATCTTATGCCACCTATAAACAAATGAGGAACAAATGAACCATTTCTGACTAAACAAACAACCCAATCTGGACATAAATATGCTTCTCGAATGAAGCTTCTCTCTCTAGAAGAATTTGGTCAGCAGGATGACTTTTATCTCATGAAAGAAAGTCTTCTTCCACTGTTCTATGTCCAAAGATATTTTATTAGTATGCATTCTCCACAGAGATTGTTCAGGCAGCTTTCAATTTGATTGCCATCACACTATATAACCTACTTAAGTGATTGAAGATTCTTCTGTAAATGCAGGTTACCAACAGTAGACTTAAACAGGAATAAGATTCCCATTGCAAAGTTTTATTTGTTTCCACGTGAGCTGAGCTGTTATTTATACCATTGAATAAGGAAAAAATGGCCCAGATCTTCTATTCTAAAAGTGAAATATGTGTCACAATGAGACAAAATACAGAAGGAGGGAAATTCTTTCTTTATCACCCTATCATGGACCTTCTACCTCCATTCAGTTTCCTTCATCATTCTCTGCCTCCTCTTTCTTTTTCAGGCTTTTCTAACATTCAGGTTTTTTTGCCTTTTACATTCAAACTCAAAAGCAAAGAGGGACTTTACCTTTTTGTTGTTGTTGTTGTTGTTGTTGTTTTCCAAATAAAAAGTAAATCAAAATAGCTGCCTTATGAACAAGAAATTGCTTAACATAAAACACTTCAATTTTCTCTGGAAAACTTTAATTTTCATAGAGAAGAATTTATGAGCTTTTTTGACTATGAATGACAACTTGTTTAGCAAATAAAAGTGAGTGTTTCTAACTGAGACTTAAATTACAGCATACTTATCTCTGAAAAGAAACATATTGCTATGAAAAGTGAATTGTGTCAGTCTGCTTCTTTTGGCCCTGTGTCTCTTGGCTGAATTCTCTGGTAAGCTCTTTCTATATTTAAAATATTTATAACATCTCTGCCTGACTTAATTCCATTGGCATCTATAAAAATTGAGCTCACTCTGCAATCTCTCCCTCATATCAGTAATAGGATATCCTGCTCCTACCTGGCCACTTATCCTCATAAAAGTAGATATAAACTTAACATAGATATTTTTAATATCACAATCAAATTTAACCAATAGGTTAAAAAATTATAGCAGATGGCAGAGAGAGAAGATTGAAAGAGAAAAAAAGGTGCAATTACAGGCTCCCAGTGGAGCCAGAATTCATCACTGAAGGCAATGGTCATCTTCCTGCCTGAAATGTCATTCTGTGTCAACACACCAGGCTTAGAAAGCTCAGGCAACCCATGAGAAACACATTTTTGGAGCAAGTGTTAGATGCCATCCAATTCCAGAAAACACCAATCCAGAGTCATCTAGACAGTGCCAGTTGATTGTCTAATGTACAAATAAAAGTAGAAAAACAGAGAAAACAAAACTTTACTTATATATGACTCTAGAAAATGCCTTTCCTCCTTGTTAAATTTCTTTTCCTTATGGAAATATTGGCTAATATCCAATCTTAATTTGACAAACAGTACTTTAATAATACTTTCTATTCTTACTATGAGCAGTATAAGGTATGCTCCTCAGTGTTTTCAACCTTGTACTGTGTCTAACCAGGATGATCAGTTTTCCTCATAGCAGCCTATATGGTACTATATTTTGGATTTCTTACCAAAATGATGCTGATAACACACCAATGTTTTGGATACTGCTGAACAGTGCTTGTAGTCTTAAGGCTCTGTCTGTTTCTCAGTGTCTTCCCAGTAGTGAGAAGGCTGGGAATGGGGAAGAGGGTGGAATGGGATACAGCCAGGACAGCTGACCTAAACAGACCAAAGGAATATTTCATATCCTCTGATGTCATGCTTAGTCATAAAACTGGGAGAGGACTTTTTTAAGGTAGTCATTGCTCACAAACTACCTGGACATAAGTCTCCTGGGAGAGGTGGTAAATGATGGCTTTTGCATCACTTGGATTTTGTTTTTCTTCACTTATGAAATTATCTTGTTCTTCTTTTGCTCTTCTTGTTCTGATTCTCGCCCAGTCCTGCTGTGGGGGATTGAGTGAGCAACTAGGTGGGGGTTTAGCTACTGATCAGGGTCAACCCACTGCTTGCTTCTTACTGATAGATAACTATGTTACACAGTGAAGAATTTCTTCCTTTTATCTAATCTAAATCTACTCTCTTTCAGTTTAAAACTATTACCTCTTGTCCTGTCAATACATACCCTTTTAAAAAGTCCCTCTCCAGTTTTCTCACTGACCCTTTTAGCTACTGGAAGGCTGCTATAAAGTCTCTGAAAGCTTCTCTTTTTCAGTCTGAACAATCCCAACTATCTCAGCTTACTGTCATAGGAGAGGTTCTCCAGGCCACTGATCATCTTTGTGGCCTCCTCTGAACTCGCTCCAACAGGTCAATGTCCTTCTTATGTTGGGGGTCCCAGAGCTGTATGCAGTACTACAGCTGGGATCAGCTAGTCAGCCTGGCTGGTGACCATTGCCCTCTCTGAGAGAGGCAAAAGTTGCTTCCTCTGTGCACATCAGAAAGGAGGTGCTGATCCAGACAAATCCTGCAGGGGTTCAAGTCTCAGGCTGCAGGGAGTGCCACAGCCTGGAGCTGTTCTTGGTGGGTAACAGAGAGAACAGCCTGGTGGTGGAGCTGAGAGACAAAGTGGAAAGACTGAGAAGTACTCGGGACTTTAAGGAATGGATTGAGTGGTAGAGCCACACTCTACCATGCCTTGAACAATGGACCCACCATACACTTCACAAGAAGCAATGTATTCCCTACCCTCTCACCACCAGACAGAAGGAGAGTGGCTTAGAAGTGCAGAGAACTGGAAGCAGGTTTTTTATTTTCACAAAACGTCCTGAGTTGGAAGGGACCGATAAAATTCATTGAAGTCCAACTCCCAGCCCTGTGAATCACATCCCAAGAATCACACCATGTGCCTGAGATTGTTGTCCAAATGCTTCTTGAACTCTTGCTTGATATATGTTTGCATTTCTGTGTAGGTACATTTCCTATTAATGGACTTCAGTTTTACTTTACGGATTTCTCTACTTGATTAGTTTTAATTCCTTTGATGTGTGAATGTACAGGAGACCTGAAGGAAATTCACAACAAAAAATTCATAAAACCAGACCAGATGTTGCATCTGAGCACATATAAAGGAACAAAGATGAGAGATGGGAGACTGGCAGTATTCATCCTACGATCCATTTAACATCTGGTCCCAGTGTTCTAGGTACAGAGGGTCTCATCTAAAATTATAATTTACACATCCAATTATCCCTTGAGGCCATGTAATTTAACACTGGGCCACATATTTTCCTCTGGTGTACTAAGAAACCCAGTATAAGGCCTTCCATCTTTCCTGCAAATTCTTTTCAGTACCATATGTCACAAAGTTCACCCTGAACATCTCATAAGATCAATACTTCTGTGAATGCTGAGGTCAAACATGCTTTATATATCTCAATTTCCTAAGGTAGTATCTCTCTTTAGTTATTCAGAAAGCCAAATCTGCAAAAGCATGATGAAAAGATCAGACTTTTCCCCTGTATTCAAGTCTCAGGAGGTACGGTGAGAATATCTGAAGCATGTGAGGTGGCAGAGAGCAGCTCTGTAGACAGCTACTTTTATACCTGCTGGCTCTTCTAAATAACTTCCATACTCTAAATAAATAAATAAATAAATAAAAATATCCATAAACACATGCTCTCAAAAGAAAATGAGAAACTTCTTCACAACATACAGACTCAGCATACCTGTGCTTTGCCTCTCACACTCTCTAAGAATCTGGGAAACAGGAAGCAATCCACTAGAAACACCAATGAGCTACAGAAGTGGGGAAGCACCTTCAAAGAAAATAAAAGAAGAGGATGATTTTGGGCTTTTTTCAACCCATCCATGGATTTAATTGCTATTTTAGCCACAAAACGCCAAGTTTACCTTTGTTCTCCAGTGGGTAAATGCCTAATACAAGCCTAATGCAGTAATCAGCTATGTGATTCATGACACCATCTTCTTACGCTTCGACTATGTACATATATGGTTCAGTAGCAAATTCATAGCTGATTTGGGTCAAGAGTCAAAAAGTTTATGTACCAGGCAAAACTTAATAAGCCAAGTCTGTTTTGCCACCACTAGTTTAAATCACACTCCAGACTGGCAAGTATATGAGCCAAAAGAAGATATACTCATGCTAATTGCATAGACACGCCTGAAATAGTGCAACAGCCAAAACTATCTAAATTAGCTATGTTAGAACATTTACAGCCATTGGCATCTTCAAATTAACTGACTTGCATCCTGCCTGAACTGTGTCACCCATATAAACAAAGACTTTAAATTACTAGTGTCAAAGTTAAGCATTAAATGAATTAGTTGCTGAGTTTACTGGAGTCTGACTGCTAGTAAACAGGTTCTCTGGACAATATTTGTAAATTAAATGTGCCCACAACAGTGTTAGTGATAAGTTTAACAACAGCTTTATTCTTGAAGACTTGAGAAGGAAAGCAGAGTAACAAATCAGAAATCACATAAGAGAAACCTAGAACACTTTATTCTTGGGATTATGGATGGTGCAATAAAGCTAAAACTGGTGCACCTGCTTCTCTTACGGTGGAAGGACCTCAACTGCTGACATAAATGCCTTTAGGATATCTTACATCAGGTTTTTAAAAGTTTTAAGCTATGGCTTGAACCTGCTCTCACCTGATGATGATGTGTTTTTATGATATGTTACAGACAAAAGCAGCAGTAACAGAAGTGTGACAGAACGGAAAGCAGACAGATCTGATATCCTGCCAGCCCACACAGACCCAATATGCTACCTGGCATACACCACCGAGTCAAAGAATGAGTTTAAGCTTGTACTTCTACAGCTATGAAGAATTTTCCTTCTTCACAACAGCACTGCTTCTGTTTCTTGCTCATTAAAAAATAACAATTTTAAGTATTGCAGAGACTAGCAGTATGACACACAGAAAATTGCTGCACAAATCTGTCCTCTCATACACTTGTCCACTGAGAACTGGAGATTAATGTCATTTACATTTCTGTGTTTCAGCAGGACCAAACTTAATCCTACTTGGAAATAAACCAGCATGAGATCTAGGAATGAGCCATTCAGGAATTTGCTTCTCAGTGGGCAAGCATATATAGCATCATAGTCTGTGTACCATTCTCAGAGACCCATGCTTTTCAGGAAAAGATTCACTAGAAGGACCCTGAGACACAAGTGGACTATGTTACTCCATTCCTTTTGTCTGAAATTACTTCTGAGCAAGACAGTTCTGCCAAAACAGCTTTTCCAATTCGTTGTCCTTGGCTCACAGGAAGAAATACAAGCATGTTGTTTGGTCATGTACCACAATTTAAGACCTCTCACCTGTCATCTACTACATGAAGGTGCATTCCATAGCAACAACAATAGACTCCATGAAAGAAAAACCATGGATAAACAACTTAGTCTGATTCATCTGAATCTATAGCAAAACCATTTTTTGCCTGTTCTGTTAAACACTGATAAATTAAAGCTCATTCTTTTTCCTTTAGTATATGTTTTTTGTTTTGAGTATAAAGCACTGAGACACAATCAGGATGGTATTTAGATGACTTTGATCTACCCTTAGAATTATTCAGTTCTTAAACTGGAAGTATTATCTCTTATATCCAAAGGAATAATAGCAAAAAAATTCAACATGATTAATGTTTTTACAATCATTACCCAATGACATGCAGGTAAACTGCCACTGGTTTTAAAGTGCTGCTAGATTATCCCTCAAAAATATTTTGACCACATATATATATACCATTACTTTCTGCAACATCAGTATAAATGGAGTGATAAAATCTGAGGGGCAAGTATGAATGAAAAAATGAAAACATGTCAAACAGAACTACTAGGCTCTCCCTGCTTCCTTTTTCTAGAATTACGTTCATAAAAGTCCTTTTCTCAACCTATTTTCTTTGCATCTCATATTAACCAGCCTAAAAGAGCACTGGCAAGCAAACAATGGCCACCATACTGTTTACACTTTGTTACCTGACACCTTTTACTCAGCCTTTATGCTTAAACCCTCATTGATCTGCTACCTGGACAAGGATTTATGGGTAAACTTGCCTGTGGTACCCATGACTTGCTCACAGGATATACTACTAGACACTAATTCCACAGTCCTTGTGTGAAGTATGATACAAGCAGGTAACCCCAAAAATGCCAAGGCAGTGGAAAGAATCAAGTAAAGTTTATTCTGAAGTTGAGAAAACTAAAACTCACAGGGAAAATCTGCACCAGTGCTGCCAACAAGCTGTAGGCCTGGGAGAAAGACACATTTCCTTCCTCTTCAGGGCTTTTTATTTTCTCTGTTCTCCCCCTCAGGCTCACCAGCAGCATGTCCTGAAACATCTCTTTATCTCTATTCATACCAGATATAGAGAGAGAGACCACAGCCCTCTCTCTGTAATGCAGAAGGAAAAGTAAAAAACAAAACAAAACAAAACACAACATCTAATGAACCTCCAGAAAGGCTTTTCCCAGGCAGGAAAGACTTCCTAAGCAAAAAAAGTCCTGACTCCCTGTTACACATTCTTCCAGAAAGGATATTTACCCTTACACCTTGGAACCCAGCAGACAAACCTTCTTGCTTCCTGCAGTCTGAGGCTAACTACACAGAGGAAACATGAAGTCAAAAAAGTGATTATTCAGCATCTTGATGTTTAAAACAAATGACATCTTTTCTCACCTAAAGAAAAGAAACCCTAACCCCTACCTCAGCCCTAAGCCTGACCCAGAATTAGATCCTAACCCAGACTCTGATACTAATATGGATCCTGACCCAAATCCTAAACCTAGTTCCTAAACATAAACCCTAACTCCTAACCATAAACCTAACTTGACCCCAACCCCTAAACCTAACCCCAATACTAATGCTTACCCTGACACTAACTAACCCTGACCATAACCCTGACCCTAACCCTAATCCTGACCCTAAGCCCTTACACTAATTATTAACCCTAGGAAGGAAAATCTGGTATACAAACATATCCAGATCCCATTCATGAGCCCTAAACTGCTTTTCCATTCAAGATAGGATCTGTCACAATGTCAGAATAAAAATCTTGAAAGGTGGCCAGATTTTCTTTTTTATTTTTTTTGGTCTGTGAGGAAGGTTCACAGAGAGAAGTACGTCAGAATCTGGAGTATGAGGAATATGACCTGTGAGTGAAAGAAATCACCTGAGATTAAATGGATAAAACATCTTTCCCTTAATTTAGGAGCATTTTGGGGGTGGAAAGGAGCATATGCATTCAAAGCTAAACTCAAAACAGGCAAGTAGCTAAAGAAGAGAGAACCAAGAAAGTCAGAAGAGCTAAGAGATCTTTAGCTTGTCAGACTTGGTTCTGATTTTCAGAAATGAGACATGGCAATGAGATTGTGCCATTTACAGTAGGATTTTCAAGAAGCAGCAGCATCCCACAGGACCCATTGACCCATCACCCTGAGTTTTGAGACATCCATCTATGTAGAATTCTAAAGTTTATGGGAGGTTTTACTCTACATTCAGGTGGCATGAACTACTATTGCAAGGTGGACATGTTCAAATATTACAGTCACCAGTAACAGTGTTAAGAATAACAATAGCAGATGAAAAGATAATTTCTGGAACAGACCAGACAAAAATCTTCTTTACATTATTCAAGGACTTTGTTAAGATTACAACAGTCAAGCAAAAGGATAAAAAAAAGGAAATGAGCGAAATAATATGGGAATATTTTGGGGGAAAAGATCAGCCTAAACAACAGTAAAAACCAGTTAAAGTTGTTGCAGCCATACAAACCAGCAACCTTTTCTGAAATTCATCAGAGTATTTGTATCTTCAATACAAGTTTAAAGAAGGTTTCAAGGGGAGATGTTTGCTGCTGGCAAAAACACTGTTAGTGTGTCCTGCTTTGTGGCCTTGCTCACATTATAAGAAAGACTTGTAATTCTTTATACCTGCCTTTCAACACAGCGGGGACCAGATTTCTGAAAGGGCACAACTCACATGTGGCAAGGCAGAAAGAAGCAGCCAAACAGCACCATCAGTCTTAAGAAGTTGGATTCTGACACCTTCTATGGCTCTAGAGGAAGAGTTTGAACTTAGGTACATTTCTGTAAGCCTTTGCCCTAAAAACTTCTTGCTAGTGTCAATCTGACCCCTTGTTACTGCAACAAGCAGTTCAATCACACTGCCAATCCCTGAAGAGCCAAAATAGATGACTGAGTAACCAAATTGCAAGGAACACATATTTTAGACTTTCAAACAGAGAGAAAGTGACAGTCTTGAGATATTTCTGTGGTATTAATATGAGATTTTAATCATCTGAATGTACTTCAATGCCACAGTTTCCATTATATATACCAAAGGCAACATCATTGCTCATCATTTGCCTCATCATTGCTGTCAGACAGACAATTTAAATGAGGAACTAGCTATGAAGAATACTATTTAGAGACAGGTAATATATTGAAAATACATGTTTATTACCTTTTTCATGATTCTTATAAAAAAATAAAAGTACAGGCATGTTCCTGTGGCTAATCCCCTTCTGGCTTTAAAATATGATTTTTCCCAAGTCCTTAACCAGTTTAATAGTGTAAGTCTCAGAGGCCTTCAATTAACTACCTGATATTACACAGTTCCCTACTGTGAGGTTTTGTGAACTTTGTTCTGAATCCATTGCTACCAAACAGTGCCAGGCAGAGGGGTAGAGAAAGCCTGGCAGTTTCTGTGCTCCCAGTAGTCACACAGATACATAAAAAGAAGCTCCACAAGGATGGTAGAGTAATCCCATCCTGGCAGCTGGGGCTGTACAGCATGAAACATCAATCAGATTCCACACACTCCATTAAGATGGGAGTTCACAGGGGATCTAAAACTGACACAAGACAGTGGCAAATAAAATCCATCCAGATTTCCCAGTACTGCTTTAGTTTTCTCCCACTGCAGCTCAGGACACTTTCTGATCAAAGAGTCTTAAAGAAGGATTCTGTGTCCTAAAGCAAAGCCCTTTCAAGCATGCTGAAGTTAACTTTAAATAGGCACACTTCTGTAAATAAGTCCACAAACTACAGACCCTGTTTCCTGGATAAGTTTTGTCAAATCAGAGAAGAGGGAGGAAAACATGAAATTAAAACATCAGTATCCCCTGCCTATTGTCAAAATAGATAAAGGAAAACAGAAATGACAAGGACTGCAGACAGTTAATGCAACATCTGCCCTGACAATTCCATTCAGGTAGTTACTTCTCAGTCAATATTTTGCTCAGCTCTCAGTTCTGAGTTGTAAGCAGTGCTTAATTCATATTGGCTGTTAACCCATAGTCCCAGATTAGGTGTCACTGTAGCCCTGAAACCTCCACGAGCACCGTGCAATGCAGAAGCACCAATACCAAGAAATTCACTGGCAGCAAGCACATCTGTGTACATGGCTGCTTCACCTCCAAGCACCCATCCTCCTGATATTCTCAGATATTTGACCAGTGGACCCATTCAACTGAGTAAAAGAAAGCATCCACCTTCTAGGACCAGATTTAGGGCTTTGGATGTTTATTTTAAAGTATAACTAAGAGAGAGACCTGCCATCATGCTGAATAACTTGTTCAGTCATTTTATCCATAACAATTTGCTAATCCTTCAGCACAGGTATGTTCATTTTACACAGTTGTCAATACTACTGCAATGATTTCAGAGCCTACACACAATAAATTTCAAGCAATTATATACAATGTGAAGTCTTTCTGTAAACGAAAATATTTTTAAAAGCCCTTAACCACTGGGAAAGTATAAAAAATTAAACCAGTTTGTCTTTTCATGTACTTATAAAAATTAAGTTTGACATTAATAAATAATTGACATATTATTCAGACCTTTACATATAGAATTAAGTAGGATGTAAAGTGAAGGTTATTTATTTAAATGGAAGTAATAGATATGAAAAAGTGCTGTCATTCTAGAATAGCAATAAAGTTGCAAATATATTGAACTTTATATAGCCCTGTTCTTGGCTGGTAGCCAGCTTTCCTGCTGTTTCATGTTCCATTTTTTAAAGACTTGACTTCAAAAAGAAAATCCTACCTCCAACACATTGAAATATACTATTTTATCTACAGGAAATTATTCACTTGTTTAAATCCTTTCAGGAGTCACATGCCATACAGCTACTACTCTTTATTCTTACATCATAGAAGACTCACAGACATTATCAAGGAGAGAGGATTCTGTCAGTGCATGGGGCACAGGGTGGACCAGTCTCTCAAATCATTCAGAATCCATGAACAGGAGCCATCAAATCATAATGCTCTTGAAAAACTGATCAAATTCAATCCCAATATTTCCTGTGTTTCTTACTTTGCATCTTTCATACTTGAAGGATGCCTCAGAACCTCTCATCTGACATTCTCTACTCCTCATGCTTGTGCTAGACTTTGTGCCCAAGTTCCTGAGCTCTCTGTTCCTTTGTTGATGGTGAAATATGATGATCCTTAGGGCTCAATGTCCAGGTTTCCTGGTCTGGAGAACCATCCTCATGAAATGAGCCAGGTCATAAGCCAAACAGGTAATACCAATAATGTGGGAGCCTGGACTACCATTCAAGATCAATCACTAAATTACACACTTTAACCTATATAGGTTTGGTCTCCTGTATGACAGGGTGGGGTCCCCATTCACAAAATCACCCTCAGGGCTATCCTCTGTACTTGTACAATTATTTGTCCCAATGACAACTGGTTGAATGATAAGAAACTGTAATTTAGATATAAGCCTATGAAAACATTTCATATTCCAAAAGCACTTAATTTGATTGAAGCTAATATGTTTTTCTATTTACCTCAGATTTGCCCCATTGCAGAGAAAATGACTCAGCCTCCTGAATCCACTCCTTCACAATTGTATGGGCTGGCACGCCCTATATTCTCTGCTCAACATCCAGCAGAACAAGAAACTGTCACTCTAAAGACATCTCCTTGAGCCTGCACCTTAAAGTCATGGTAATCTGCAGCCTAAATTTGGGTAGAGTAATGTCTTCCTTTTTTTGCTGACATAAATGTATGCAAGGGAAAGCATGATAAAGAGTAACAAGCAAGATAAACAAGAGACCTTAATGAGTATGCTCACTTGAAAAGGTTAAATCCAACCTGGTTAAGCCTAGTCAGCTGCATTCCACAACTGTAAGAAGAGAAGTCCAAAACCTTAGAAGTCCCTAACAGATGGGAATTGAGATTTGCTCATGAGAAAAAAAAAAAGTCTCCAGGGGGAAATATAAAACAATAGCCCCAGAAAATAATTCCATCTTCGAAAACTGGATGTAGATTAGTCTGGTAGCACATATATTGACAGAGGGTAGAGGTAACACACCTGCTATCAGTATCTCACAGGTGTAAGTTAGCTTTAAACTTATATACATAACTGTAAGAGGTCACTGCTCATGCTCATGTGTGTTTAGGCTGCCATCAGTACCTGGGACTGCACCACAATGATGGACTGCTGTCAGGCACCCTTAGCAAAGGCCATATGCACCAGCCTGTGCTACAACAGAGCAAAGAACCATGGCAAAAAGTGGTGTGTATGCAGCATCAGACTCCTGCTCCTGTGGTTTAAAGGCAACACCACATAGACCTCCATCCAGCTGGATACAGGCTATTTTTCAACAATGTGTAATATAATAACATTCCACGTGTGTTTCAAATCCAACTTCTGTGTAAGTGTTTATTTTACATAGCACCAGCAGAAGAGACTGTAAGGCTCACGCAAAACCGGTAACACACCATTTCCAGCCTTGCTCAATGCCTTGCAGTGCTCTGTTCAGTGTCCTTTGTGACCACAGTCCTGCTCAGGCTGCACGGACTTTTCTTCCATGTAGCCATCTCTGCTGTATGGATACATATTTAGGCCAATGCTGAATTTCCTACTTACACAGACTTTCGGTCCTGGGTTGATAACTCACCACTTGTGGTTTGCTCTATGCAGAACAGAAGCCTGGTTACCTTTTCACAGCCACTGTTCTTCAAAGGGTGACTTCCCTTGCCTGAACACATTGGTAACACTGTTTAATGGTGGGCCACCGGGATGAGACAATTGAGGGAGCCCCACGCAGGGTGTAAGTAGCAGATACCCAGACAGATCTCCAGGCAAGAGAAAGAAATTTTCTAGAGGTACTGAATGAAGTTGATGGAGTTTGCTCTGCCCACAAAGCTGCTGTGCTGGCCTTTCTGTAAGGAACCGCGTACAGATTTGCTTGTCTCACACTTCACGCCTGCATTTTCCCTACTTCTTGATCTGATAAGACAGTTATAGAATTTTAAAGACTTTTCCATGTACTCTCTTTATGGGCTAGATGCGTGTAATCCAGCCAACTTTGGGTCCCAGAACAGATGACACCTGTTTTCCATGTCTTGGGTCACGTCCCCCTTTGTTTTAACTTCTTAAATTTCCAGTTTCTTAAATCTCACTTAATCATTGTCCTCCTCTGCAAGGAAGATTGAAGACCTGTTTTACTCCACATCTAAGCATCCTGCATGGTATCTCATCTGTTAGTAGGAGTGACATCAGTAAAGTGGGCATCTGTCCTCTCTCAACTTAGGGCCTTATTATCAAGTTGTAGCTCTTCCTTTATAAAGATACATTCAAACAAAGCACAAGAATTTTATGCTAACAACAACTTGACAGTCAGGTGCAGTAAAATACAATGTGTGGATTCTGGTTGAACAGAGGGCCTGCACCTCCTCTTTGTGAAGAGAGGAAACAGTATTTCGTAGACAGCATGGAATGTATCTGGAAAGGGGTCATAAGAAATTTGAGGGGAAGATACAAGAATTGTCACAACCCTACCTGCGCAGATATAGGACTCACTGGCCAAAGGCTGTCACTGCACAACCAGCAGTTTTCTAATGTGACATCCTTGCCTAGCTCAGCTGCAGAGCAGGCAGGGTCATTAGAAAATATGCAGGGCTTTCAGCAGAGAACGTGCTAAACAGTGAGCAGCACACAGTGGCAGTGACACAGAAAGGACAGAATACAACTTTCACCTGGACCTCCATGCCTCCTGGCTATGTCATTTATTCTCCTTTCCTTCAGGAAAATGAGAAGCTGTATATGCTTTCCTACTTCCCTTTCCTTGCCCCTTCATCTGTTGTCTTTGTTCTTCTCAGGCTACAGATGTGGTTCAGAATACTAATGGGGGACAGGAAGTCTCTTCCCTGGGTAGGCAGATCTAAGTAATTAGATTGGCTGTTCCACAACTCCCTTTTATTTGCTGGACACTCAGTATATCATATTAGCTGTAGGTATTTGCTAGTTACTGACATCTAATAAGTATTAAATTAATGATCTAGCTTAAAGAATTTCTTTCTTGTGTTATTTTGAAATTAAATTATCCATCCAAATAACTGAGGTGTGGGAAGTTATAATAAGGATTCTATTTTTTAGAGAAATTATTGACGTCTTTCAGGACTGAGAAAGATAGGACATAGTAATTATTTTGTTTACTGATTACTGTAATTTTAATTATATTGATCTATTATAAATACTTTAAAGATTAATCCTGAAACACTACTTGCATTTTTTCTTGCCCTCTTTTAAAAGATTAATTTTGCTTCTAAGCAGATCCAAACTCTCTTTCTGTCAATTGACCACAAAATTAATTTTCATACTGATCACAGAGCTGTCTAGAACTATGAGAAAACATGTACTTTGCTTCCACTATAAGTATTTCTCACACCTTTTGCTTATCCAAGCATATTACAATCAGGAAAAAGAAATACAGGAGAGTTGTCTACTACATCTATCATGGCAAAGAACACTGATAGTTGCACTGATTTTTCAAGCCATGTGGTGAACATGTTCCTCTCAGGTGACAAAAAGCAGTAGTGTAATGATCTGCAGGGCAGGTTTAGATTGGATATTAGGAAAAATATCTTCACTGAAAGTGTGGTCAGGCATTGTTACAGGGTGTCCATGGAAGCAGTGGAATCACCAACTCGGGAACTGCTCAAAACCCAAGTAAATGTGGCATTTGCAATATGATTTAGTGGTGAACAAGATGGCGCTGGGTGAATTCAATGATCTTAAAGGTCTTTTCCAACCTTAATGATTCTATGATTTGATTAAAACTAATGAGAACTGTATTGCCAGATCCTCTAAGCAACTTCTGAGATTTCATCCATAGTACAAAGGGAGGCAATTAGGGAAGGTGGCCAGGGGATTTAGAAGCTGGACAAATCTTTCTCTGCTGTATGGGTCATAAGGGCAGAGTAACCAGGGCATTATCACATGCCGACAGGGAGGGAAGGACATGGTCCGCAGCTGGTGAGGGGTGAAGAAAGCTGGAACACTTTATTATGGGAGCATGAGACTGATACAGGGTTGTGGGAGAGGCTTGGAAACTGGGAGGAGTTAGGGCGGCACGCAACAGGTAAGGGGAAGGAAAGGAAGGAGGAAGACTGGGAGTGGCCAGCCTTACATGATGATGCTGTTATTGCATCACTGGCTAGCCAAGGGAGAAGCAGGGAACCGGGTAACCAGGTAACACAGCCAGGGGGGACAAACATACAAATACAAATGATATAACTATCTATCTAAAACATATAATCACTATCTATGCTAAGAAAACCTTTTCAAAACATTAACTTCTGTAACTTGAGGTAGTTGTGAAATCTCTGGCATTAATCATTTGATTGTCAGATCCATCCATTCCTGGAAAGATGTATCCTGGTTGTTTTGGCAGTCCTTCAGGCAGGGTTCCCCCACATATCAGCACAACACATATAAGGAAGCCAGTTCTGGCACATATAGGGTAAAGCATAGCTTCTCCCAAAGAATCAAAGTAAGCTAGTCATAGTCTACATGAGGCATGCACCAGTTTATACTGTCGTCATTAAAGGCATCCCAGTTTCCAAAATGTAACAACAGCACATGAGAGAGTGGACTCCCAGTGGGGCCACAAACTTTCCTCAAGACTTCTCCTATCTCATTTATGTCTCTCAGCCTTCACTTCCTGGTGTACAAAAGCAAGGTAATGGAACAAAAAAGTTACAGGCAATAAATGGAAAGAAGCTGTTTACAAAATGGGGCTTGTGTGGACAGGTCTGTGGGGAGCCAAGGAGTTCTAGACTCCACATGTGAGTGGTCATAAAATGTATTTCTTCAGTAGTGCCAGGCAGCAGTGGCAAACAATACCTCCTTATTCCAGTCATCATGCCAGTGGATGGAGCACACAAAGCAACTGGAAAAATTAACCATATTTTATTGATAATTCAAGAGCCAGCCTTACTTTTAGTTATAAAAGTACCACTGCTTAATAAACAACAAAGGCAAAAACACCAATTCTTTCAAAAGCCCCTCTTGGAGCATCAGAAGCATTTCAGAGGAGCTGTTCTTACCTGTAGTAGTGCCTTGCGTGTTTAAGCAGTTATTAGACACGGGTCCTATGAAAATACAATTTATTTTGCCACTTCTAGCATGTCCAGGTGTTCGCTGTGGTCATATAGTGCAGCTAGGTGTTCCTTCTAGCCCACAGTTCTGTTGGCTTCCATGAGGTGATGTATGATTTGATCCAAGTCTTCTGCATGTTTTAACAATGCGCACGTTTAACAGAGGGGGTTTGTGGCAGGCTGTGAATGCTGTGAACCTAGTGCATTAGAAACAAAAATAGAACTAAACCAAAACTCCAGATCTGATCCAAACCTCACAGCAGAAGCCTTCCCCTGTTACTGTCTGAGGCAAAAATCCAAAAACTTATTTATGCACAGTTCTGAACTTCCAAAATGCTCATTAAAAAGCCTGAATCCGAACTTTACAGCTTGCATCTATGTCAAGTGAGACTAAGTCTGGACTTGAAATGAAGCACATTAAAGAGCGCAGCTCTGTACCATGGTTTGTAGGACTGCAGCACAGGAAATTCACTGTAATTTGTTCAATTATTTTTGTCCACCCAGCAAAATGCAGCATATGAGCAATTTCTGCAGGGGAAAAAAAAAAAAAAAGCTTCTTTTGTGGATCTATTCATTGGCTGAAGAGGCAAAAAAAAGAGAGGTTTTGGTTTTCTTTCATTAAAGCCTTTTAAGATCACAGTTTTAAGCAGTGTCAGAAAGATGAAACACTAAGTGTTCATTGCTTTTATAGTATTCAAAAAAAAATGTATATGAGACAGTCAAAAAGCCTATCATGTAATTTAGTTGCAAACTTGTTATTGCCAAGGTATTCTAATACCATATAAAGCCCTACACATAAAAGAATTTTGAATGTTGACAGGATTCTGCAGAACTAATTAACCAATCTGATTAAGAACTCATGTTTAGTGATTTTTTTTTTTTTTGCACTGAAAATTAGTGATCTTGTGGTTTAACAAATCTTAAACTAAATTACAAATAACGTTATGGCGTTTTAAATTCTCTGAGTACATTGTATAAAAAAATATTTAGGAAAACTCATCACACATAATTTCTGATGCAGAGAATTAAATGTACAAGTGTCTTTGTTTACTTTGTCAGAAGAAAGTGAGCAACCAAAGTATGGAAGAATGTAATCCTTCTTTAAATATTATTTCTGGGACTATTTTTATCTCTAAATATTCAGCTTCAAATTGAATTGCATATTTTCATCATAGGTCCACATTCCTGGGGCTTGGTTCTAAAATAAAATTGTTTATACAGACAGAAAATAGTTTATTTTATAGCATGGCAGAGAAAGTTTCAGGGTTGTGTTTCTGACTTTTCTCCCCATAACCTCTCTGGCTCAGCCTTTTACAGCCTGCATGTAAAATGTTATGCAAATGCAGATTAGCACACGTACTGCATATCAAATACAAGCACATAATTCGTTTCCTTTTTACAAATAAATTCTGTCTTGTATAGTGTGGACCTTATGGCTACTGTGAGTCTCAGTCCGAAATGTTGGGGAACCTCGTTTGAATTTCAGACAGAACTACTGGAGGATAAATCAAAGATATGCTTACAAATCAGTGCTGTGGCAAAAAAAAAAAAAAAAAAAAACAGTCTGCATCTTCAAAACAGAAACTCTTTGCCATCCCCTTGTGCACCTCTGTAAATATTCTGCTCCATTAGGAGAACCCTATGGCCAAAAAGACACTTAAACTGGCACAAATTCAGTGTATGCATCAGATGGCAAGCAGATAGCATCTGTCAAGAAAAGTCACATGTACTGGTTCTTCTCCATTTCCATCTGGCCCCATGGAGAGAGAGAAGTGCCTTGCCCACCGGCCAGTTGGAAACCCCTCTGCAGAAGGCTCTTCACAGGTGCTCTGGAATTAGAAATCCAGAATGAGGTGTCTGGGAACATGTGGTTGGTTTAGAAGGATGCATGCACAATTAGAAAGTCACAGACAACAGAGATGGAGAGTTGAAGGATCTTGAGAATTACTCTTTGCTTTGAGAAAATAACAGGGAAAGGAGTGCTGTTCAGTGGTCCTTGAAAGATAGTTAAATTATACCTCTATGATGCTACATGCTCTTGCATAGAGGCAGCCAAAAGAGGGCATGGGAGGTAAGGCTGGGCAAGGGAAGCAGCCCAACAGGTGTGCATGTCTGTTTACAGGATAATTAGTGTCAAAGCCCCTCCACTCATGCTCTATCCAGGACCAAGAAGTCATAATTTGATTAAATTTATTGTGATTCCTTGGGCAAAGTGTCCTGAGTACTTGTACAATTTGCAGCTGCTCAAAGGACAAGACATTTGCTCCAACCCTGCTTCCCCTGGAAGAGAGCAGAGAGAGCTTGTTGAGTTCATGAACCTGAACTTTGGGATTAATTTCTTTCAGAAAATTCTGTGTTGTTCTCATAGGAACTGCTCCACAAATATAAGCTAAGTGGGGTGAGTGGAAGAAATTAGAGTATTTGCTGCTAAACCACATTAAAATGCTGGCATAACAACTACAGAGTAAGAATACAAGGTGCCATGTATCACCATCAGAATAGTACATGCAACCTGCAAGCGGGTAACACTTTATCTTTCAAAATGATTCATATGTTTTTACTTAGTGTTCTGATATCATCCCCCATGGTGGACAGAGGAGAAAGAATAAAAACACATTCTATGCTCCCCTCTTCTCAGACTCTTGTGTTACTTCTGATCTTGTATTACAGCCTGTCCCTACTGAATAAAGTAAATTGAATAAAAGTCACAGGCAATTCTGGAATGCTGCAGAGATATTGCTTTAAATGAGGGATAAATCCCACAAAAAGCTCAACAAATTATACTGGAAAGCAAGTGAAAATAATCAAGAATTCAAAGGAAATAATTGAAAATGTGACTTCAGTGGTACAGTCTTCTGAAACACATTCACAGATTACAGGAAACTTCCACCCACTGAGGTTCAGAATCTATTTCTGAACCAAAATTCGGTGGTTCTGTTGGGAAAAAAATGCAGGTATAACTTTTTGTTAATTGTTTCCTCCTACTGTTGGAAGGACTAGAGAAGTGAAAAGGGGAGAGGGGAGTTTGTGTGCACACAGCATTTCCCAAGAAGTCAGTTCTCATCCCTAAGGAATGGCCAGAATATTGCAAGCTGTCACACTACCTTCACCAAGAGCTCCCTCCACTTCTGCAATTCCTATGCCTTGTTCTATTGATTTTGCCTGGCCAGTCAAAAACAAAGAAGGGAAAGAAGTTTTTGGTTTTGCTGTAGAACATGTCTTTTTTGTACATTGAATAGAAGACATGAGATGAAACAAAAGGCTTTTAAGATATTTTGCATTTTCTTGTGCTTTTTGCATTATCATTTTTATAGCTGAGACTTCTGTGAGGATTCACAGTGAGTCATTTTATGAGGCAGCTCCATACCATCTGCACTAAAAAGTTTCCTATCACTCTAGACATTACGTATCTCCTTATGGCAGCCTGGACACTGTGGGGAAATTGTGAAGTAAGGTCACATGCCAGTGGGCCATCATTTATCCAAAAAAAAGTGGGCAAAATCTGCTTACAATTAGGTTCAACCCTTGGTTCTGGATAATATGTCCCTGTGGCTACAAATTCTTTCCTGCCAGCACCCTACAGGGCTCAGAAGGCATCCTAGGATGGTCTGTTCCTGACCAGGGAGAAGAGGTCCTGGCCTCTCTCTTTCCTTCTCACACGTTTTCATTCTTCCTCTCTTTTTTTAAAGGAGCAATATGTTTTTGTATTGTGTCATGCTGGCAGTAAGCACAGCTGCTCTAAAGATTTACAAAAGTAATACAGTTAAATGCCAAAATTTAACTGTAAATTTTAAAATACATTAGTTTGAGCCTCTAATTTTCATATGAAAAAGGTTTACTGAGGGTACATATGTAGAAATAAGCCAGAATACAAATTATGTAAATGGGGCTGTTGTGTCACACACAGAGCTCTGTATAACCGTAGAAAAAAATGCATTCAAATACCTTCAGGTGCAACCTTCCCCCTGCAGTATAATATAGCAAAAGCAAAGGAGCTCTTGTGTGGTGGATTACAGCCCAGCAGCAGATCATATGAGGTTCAGGGGGTCTTTCTCCAGCAATAGCAAAAGCTTTGATCCTAAAAGATGGTCTGAAACTGGTTATCAGAGAAAACCTGTCAATTCAGAAAGTACAGCAAACACTTGGGAATTCCCTACCCCTTTTCTTTACAGCCAAGACTCGAATACATCTTTGCCACTTGCTTTTGGCAATTTTAGTCACAGATACTCAAGTGTAAGGAGTGCTCACAGTGTCTTCTACTGGTGCAGGAGTGTGGGACATCAAGTGACTGCACTCGGGTCTACTCAGGAAATGCTCTCAGATTACTTTCAATGCAAAACCTCTCTTAAACAAGCAATTATAATTTCATCCCACTGTCCATTCTTCATTTGGGCATGCCTCAGTGCAACTAAAATCAATACGGCTGGGAATGCAAATCACAGCAGCTGTCACTCCACTCTGGGGAATTATGCCAATGAATCTGCAAGTTTTCAGTCCAGTGGGTGCATTCTGCGAATCTCAGGGCTATTGCAGGTAAGCCCTCAGAAACAGGGTATGATTCGACTCTATCAGACATGCCTAAACAAATGGCTTTTCATTTATTTTCCGTTATTTTCATGATCATTGACAAGAGTCTTTTCATTATAGAATAAATGAAAGTGGTTCAGCTGAGGAGGGAAAAGTTCCTTCTCCCCTATAGAAGATTTCCTTATCCCCTGGCCTTAACAATGCTGTGATATGTGAGTAGAAACAAAGTACCATGACCTACAAATTGGGAGTTGAATGATCTTTTCTATTATGATCTCTTCTTGGAAAGTAGACTTAGAAAACCACTTATGTACTATTGGTGTTGGCATCAAAAGCAACAGCACTACCTTAATAAAGAAAAATATGAGTGAGACTTTATACTCACAGGCAACTGAATTCATGGAAAATTCTGCTTTGTAACTTTTGTGAATTTCCCAGAACTTATGACAAAAAGAATGCTTGTTTTTAAAGTTAATTTTTGGTTGCATATCACAGTTTATTTTCATAAGTGCAGGAGAGTAGATGTGGGAGTGCAGCAAAGGGTTTAGGCATGCTCTCACTAGTGTCTCGAGGACAAAGTGAAGCCATCTGAGATTCAAGGTGCTTTGGTGTCGATGAAGGGTTTCTGTTCCAGCAGCTTTGTTCTTTAAGGGAACAAAATACTGAACCAACTCAGTAGTCTGGAAGGACACGTGCGTGTGGCTGGAGAGATTCATTGCAGTTTCTGAGCACGGTTTACATCTGATCCAGCTGGAAGAAAGAAACAGCTTCTCTGTTACCTGCAAGCTGCTACATAACTTAGTCAGCAGGGGAACATAGAAAGGCTCAACACTTCGGTTTAAATTCGCTTCCAAGCATGTGCTGCTGGGTTACAGCCTTTGTTTAAAAAGGCTCTTACAGCACTGACTCTTGGATCATCTGAACTCTGCTCTGTCAGCATATATCCAAAACGATCTGCTGAGATTGCTGTGTTCAGCATCTTGCCCTGAAAAGCACTTACTGTGGCCAGCACTGCTCATAACTCACTCGCTAGCTGTCTGGTCAAGAGGGTAACGGCTTCTGGGAAGAATGCTGCTGGCCTCTACCACAGGGTCAGTTTTACCTGTGGGATCATGGGATAATTAACAAAACCTGGACGACCACACGACATTTGTGTCCCGAGCTAGTCACAGTTGCTTGACTAATTATCTCTCTTCCCATATTTCACAGGCACAAGAAAAACCCTGCAACCAAATCATAGACTGGTGCCAACACCACCTAACTGGTTTAGCAGAGCAAAATTAAAAATAATGGCACCACAAGACTTCTCATTCCTGAATGCACAGGACATACCTACCAGGAAGCAAGTCATAAAATCCCAAAATTATAGAATATCCTGAGCTCACAGTGACCCACAGGGATCACTGAATCCAACTCCTGGCCCTGAACAGGAAAGGTCCAAGAATCACACCATGTGCATAAGATATTTGTCCAAACACTTCTTGAACTCTGTTGTCTTGGTGCTGTGACCACTTCTCTGGGGAGTCTGTTCCAGTGCCCAACCACCCTCCAGGTGAAAAAGCTTTTCCTGGTATCCAGTTTGAACTGCTCTGACACATTCCCTCAAGTCCTGTCACTTACCAGAGAGAAGAGATCAGTGCCTGCCTCTCCTTCTTCCCTCATGAGGAAGTTGTACCTGCAAAGAGGTCTCCCCTCAGTCTCCTCTTCTCCAAGCTGAACAAACCAAGTTACCTCAGCTGTTCCTCATAAAGCTTCCCGTCACAAGTGAAAAAGAGGACTATGCTAATAGTAGGAACTGTCAAATAGAGGACAAAAGATCGGCAGGACTGTGAAAGAGGAGAACAGAGTAACTTTATAAGAGCAAACTGCAGAAGGCATGAGAGAAAAAAAAAGAAGAAAGGAAATACATAATGAAAAACCATCCAAGAAGAGAAAGATACACAGAAGGAAAAGTTAGTAGGAAAGCAAACTTTTATTCAATTGTATTTGATCTGGTGTACAGCAAATGGCAATTCAAATTTGATGCTATCATTATCTCTTTTTCTTATATCAACTGTTGACCTGAGGAAATTCCTAGTAACAGTTCTCCCTTGTAACATAAATCCCTTGTACTTTGTGCTTGTCCCAATGAGCATTGAAAAAAGCTGTCTGAGTTTTTAACAAGAGGATCCAGTGATTTACAGTCTAGATTAAATTTTATAAAGAAAGCAGGGAGAAGAAATATAACTTGAGAGCTGCTGTCAGGTGAGATTGGTCTTCTCCAATGAGCTTAGCTGGGTCTAGCCAAGTCCAAAAGAGTGTAAGAACTGCAATAAGACAGAATTGGAAGAAAACAAAATGGCATTTCTTTCTGCTTGCTGAGGTTGTGAAATAACCCTTACTTCAGGCTGTATGGATGGGGGAGGGTGTGACAGCTACAGCAACAAGAGTCTTGCATGACCAGTACTTTACTCAGTGAAGGTCTGGTCACAGCTGGGGCACATGTCATTTCTCCTGCAAGTCTTGGCTTTACCAGCCAAGTATTTTATCGAAGCAGCTGCCAGAAGCTGGACAGGCTTTCATCTACTATTGTCAGTTTCCGGCAAACTTAATTCCTTGTGTACGTGTACTTCTGCACTTCGTTTTTCAGATGGTAATTTCAGAACTGTTGACTTCTTTTCTTTGAACAGCTGGAACACAGTAAGACTAAAGAAAAAGGAAAATAACCAGAAAGTGGAAAAGTTTAGGTTAAAACACCCTACTAAAACCAGTAGTTCACAAAACAACTAGTTGAGCTCAACCCATTTTTCATCCCAAATCAGCTCATTCATCTATAATATTAATAATATGGGGAGCGGAGGCCAAGAAGAGAAACTATTCTACTGTGTACCCCAAATCAGCAGAATAAGTCAACTTTTCTGCAGAAGCCCAATATGAACAAATATTACACTTTGTAGGTGTTATGCTATAATACCTCCCAGAATCAGACTTTCCTCCTTCACTGTGCTACGTGCCCTGTCTAGTCTTTTTGTGGCTATCCTTCTTCCCATTTTACGTTTGCAGAAAGACTCCCATTAGCCCAAGCTGCCATCTAAACTCAAGTACAAAGAACATATTTACAAAGCGGTATTGTCTAAACTCAATCGGTGCTTCAACCCTTGACTTACACAAGAATTTAAGAGGTGTTGCCTGACATCTTTTCTGCAGACACTGCATTGCTTTTGAATACATTGTACCTTTGGGATAGAAAATGAGAGATCCCATGGAGATGCCTACAGGTAATCTATGGCTTCCAGTTTAATAATTACTCAACAACTGGACTAAAATTACTGCAACTCACAGAGATAATAGAAAAAAGATCTGCCATGAAAACAAAGTGAGGCACTTACCATATGTCTGCACTTCTTTTATATGCATATGTAAGTGGAGGGAAAGGGGCAGGGAACATTCATATCAAGTGATAAATACCAACCCCTGGGGATTCTTGGAAAACAAATGGGATAATTATGGAGAACCTAAGTATCATTATTATCATTATTTATTATTAAAAGCCATGCAGTAAGAGAAAGCAGCATCAGGTGATTATAGCTATGCACACAGATAACTTTCAGCACTTAATGTAAAAAATGCCCTTATGTCAAACCAATAATCACCTTTTCATAATGATGCCATAGAGAGTCATATATATGGAGTGTTGAATATAAATCTTTTGATTCCCGTTGTAACATGCAAAGTGTCGCTTCTCACATGAAGGCTGCTGCTGCAGGACTTTGTGGCAGCTGAAAAGCACATGTTATGCTTCCCCCTCCTTCTCTTTCCCCTTTCCGTACAGTTTCTCATAGTCTCTCTTGATAAATGTCTTCAGAAAAATATTTTATGAGGTGCTTACCTATAAAAATATATCTTTCAAGGCCATGTACACAATGAGGCCTTAAACACTAACCACACACAAGAAACACTGTTCATCTGGTCTAGCACGTAGATGGAAGTAAATAGAAACCCATCAGTGCTCAATCAGAGCCAAGGTGGAACCTATTAGCAGTTTGTTGTGACTTGATGTTATTCACCTGCTGCAGGAGAGGGGAGAAACCCCTCACAGAAGATGTCTTTTTGTTGAAATATCTGATTGTGCCTCCGGGTATAGAGCCTGAAAACACCAGTATGTGTGATCAAAGACATGGGACAGCTTCTATAGGAAGGAAAACTAAATATGCTACGTCCTAAGTGAGAAGGAGGGAATGCTCAAGGGAGGAGGTGTTCCAGGTACAATAATAATATTTTTGTTTCCTTTTTTTTTCTTTCTTTACATAGCACAGGTTTAGAGGAAACAAAGTCAATTGTGTTTTTCAGTTAGCACAGGATTATACTGAGAAGTTCATTGTCATAAGTCATAGCAAAGATGAGGAATACAAGTGCATTCAAAAGCAGAAGAAGGCTGTATTGGCAAATCATAGCAAACAACTTCACTTGAGTAGTGTTTCTTAATAACTTACAGACGTATCATTTCCAGTATGATCCATAGGGTAAACCTTTACTTTCAAATCCTTGGAACACGTTTCTGTTGTGTTAAACATTTCCAAAATATCACAGCCATTATAGTCCCATTTCATGGTCAGCTCATTACAGATTCTTGTTTTTATAAAATATTTTCCATTTTTTTTAGTATGTTTGTAGTATCACACTAGAATGTAATCACTCTCTCATTGCCTGAGAGAAACAGAGTATTCACTGTTACAGTACTTCAATTCAGAACATAATTACAAGATATGTAACTTTCAAGGGAAGTCAATACCAAAGTAACCAGATCACATGTACCCTTCATTCACCCTTTTCAAAGTATTTTGAATATTCTCTGAAGTCCTAAAGTGGGCTTTTTTGCTACAATAAAATATTACATTCTTTCCCTCATATTAATCCAGAATCCACACTCCCAGACTGAAACAAAAAATTGTAAAACGTGGCACAGCTACAGCTTGATGCAACATAGTGGCTTAATTCATCACTTTAGGTGAAATTACTTCAGCTATATAAAACAAGGAAACATCAGTGGATAGGGCAGCAAATGTTGTACTTGTTTCACAGTAAATACAACAAAAATTTATCATCAGCATGGTATATTCCTAAATATATCTTATTCCATGTAGCCATGAAATGTCCTTTGCACTGAGATCTGTAAGGTTGCAAACTGCTGATACAGTGCTGTACGGCTTGTTTCTGTTGTTCTTTAGTTTAAAACAAACAAAATGACAATATAAAAGAAAACAGCCTACAGAGGAAAAATGGAAACAGGGCTGCAAATGTGCTGTTCAATCTTGTACTATCCACAGAAAGGTCTTTACACTCTTGGATTAGAAAGATATCAAGTTCCAGGCAGGGAAATACCAACAAGGTCTAAGATCTGACATGCCATAGGTGCTTGAATTTGATTTTGTTATTTTCAAGAGGACTGCAGTGAGTAAGATTTTTGCATGTTGTAAGAGGAGAGTAGCAGTAGAAAGATGTTAGGCTTACTTTGAAATGCTTGGTTTCAGGACTTTCAGGAAGTTCGTCTGTTCTAATTCAAATGTGCTTTAGCTCTAAAATGTGTGTGAGACATTGGCTTGTTATAACCAGGAGCCATTTCTCTAATACATTTGTGATTTATTTAGGGGCTTGCTTTGGTATTCAACGTGCTTATATTCGCCAGAACACAGGAACAAATCACTTCACACTTTCCATAAAGATTTCCTAGTGCCTATCCTGTGTTTCTTGAAAGGGAAGGAACTGATTAATGCCTTTGTGTTGGATAAGCCACATTAGCTGGAGTAACAGCTGACAGAAGCACTGTTCCTTCATGTGCACAGTAGTATCACCTCATGTATCTCAGGGGCACTGGGTCAGTGTAGTGATGTTCCTTGTCTATCTTCCCCAGCCATGCCTACCTTTACAGAACTATGTCAGATTTGCTCTGCAGTCATCTCTTTTCCTGTCAGACAAAGTGTAGCAGAGAGCAGATAACGACTTAGCAGAGTTCAGATTCCCTCTTGCACTCGACTGTCCCTTTTTCAGGTACTTCTGCCCAAGGTGTGGTGTCAACCCTACAACCCAGAGACTTCTCTAGCACATCCCATACTATATCCCGGAAAAACAGGACATATTCTTTGGGTTGTCCCATGAACAAAGATCGCCTTTCACTAATGAAATTTGGCTTTGCAGTTTAAAGGGACAAACTGGATGATTTCACAGCTCTTCCCAGGTCTAGCTGTCTCCTAGCAGTCTATGCTAAATGGAGGCTGTGCATATTTTCTGTGCTTGTACAGATATATTTTGTACAGTTTAATACTAAATTAAATTGTTAGTGTTACATGTATTATGGTTTTGTACCAATCATAGAATATCTAGGGTCATGGAAGCAAAATCAGAGCAGACTGCATCCTGTTTCTGGCAATCCCTCATGATACAAAAGAAAGAAAAAAACAACAGAAATTTTGTCATGCATCTACTTATACGTACAAGAGCATCAGTAGCAGAAAGCAATCTTCCTGCTTCTCTGTATCTTCCCAGACTCCTTTCAGTTATTTCTATTACTGTGTAAGACTGCAGATACATATTTGTAATAAAACAATGGCATTTTAAATTTTCCAAGTGTGTGTGCATTTGCAAGTAAAAATAGGGTAGCTCCTCTACTTTTTATCTTTGCACGCTAATCTATTGTACAAAGGTTGAAACACAGCATGGCAACCCTTGCTGATAAATTCATGGAAGAAATATCACCTGTGGACAATGACTAATGTCTGCCTCATGCATTTCTGCCCTACATTCTGTCATACATTTGCAGGGAGAAGTTATCATATGGATTAAGTTAGTAACACTCATCCTCACATTTTCAGGGAGTGCTTCCCCTTAAATCATATCTCTTTGGACCCTGACAGGCTTTCACACCTAGTCTTATTTCATGTTGGAACTTCCCAGGGACACATTAGTTGTGCTTCACAAATCACCATGTTTGTTAGTGAATGAAACACCCTACTCAAGCATTACTTAAATCTTTGAAGGAACTGGGAGCGTTTTACACTTCTGCTGGTGGTGAGCTAAAGGGTCTCCTCTCCTTGAGGCTTCTACCACATGTTTTGTTCTTAAGGCAAGTATCTTAATAAGGCAGTCACAGAAGATTTTGATTAGTGTAAGGTTCCCATGATATCTTTATCTCATAGTATCTATAACATAGTACAGTTTTCTGCAAGTAACTATTTTTATCTAAGGGGTAGTAATTAGGGATCCTAATAGGGAGTTTTAGCCAATTATTTTTTTTCACCAAAAATGTATCTCTTCCCTCCAATTCAATATGCTAATATCTCTTAGAGAAAAAAGCCACTTAAGCAGCAAAATGTCTCTCTTGCATATATGGAGAGTGACTTGCCTGTTATCACAGATCCAATACATAGGCCTGTGTCTAAATAGGGTAAACTAAATGGCTACCCTGAAATAAAAGCTTCTATAAATCAATGTATGATGGTTTTAATATGAAAATTAACTTTGAAATAAACTGTTTAACCAACAGAAAATCAGGAGCAGAAGTCTCAGAGACAAAAGAGTCTTCTGCAGAAGGACATGACAATTTACTTCCCCTCAGGTATCATCCCAATGGTCATAAAATTTTCAAAATGCTTTTGAGACTTTTGGCTGTAATTTTGCATACTTTCAAAGAGCTGGATGCCCAGCCCAACTGCTGGCTTTATAATGCAGGTACAATAAACCCAGACAACACCAGTCAGCAGGTATTCAAAGTAATATTCTCTGGTAGTAATCCAGTAGAGTACAAGATAAGAGCCAGGCTGTAGCAAGTCTTATCATCTTGAGAGAAAATACAATGACTAATTTTAAAGTAAATTAGACCAGGACACCATTTATTCCACTCCATTGTGCTTGACTGTCTTTTCCAGAAGACTTGGCTCTTGAAGTCTACAGAGTCAGTGCTGGTCCATGGTGTTCTAGTAAGTAGGAACATGGATTTTGTGTTACAAGAATAATTTCTTGGAAACTTAATTACAGTCATGAAGCAGAGCATCATGAAATAAGGAAATGCTGTATGGCCACATCTTAACAGGATAATTCAAGAAAATTGAGGATATTTTTGCCGGTTTCTTCTTCAGTTGCTAAGATGTCTGTGCAGAAAGGGGTGGGATTTTTTTTCAGAGGATTGCAGCCTTAGTGTGACAAGGTATGTCAGCTGCTGTTGTTGATACAAACTTCCTGCACAAGGTCTTTTACGCTACCTCTGTTCTTCGTGGAGAAAGATAAATACCTCAAGAGGGCAGTAAATCTCATCTGAAGACAGACAAACTCTGGAGCTGCTAATCTACCAACCATGAAGGCAGAGTGGACTACTGACTTACAACAGAGAACTATGTTTTAAACAGCTAAACATGAAATAAATTTGGTCTTGCTCCCATTGTACACCCAGGTAATACAGTAGGGGCAAACAGGTGTTTTCATGTGAGTGTCTTTACCCTGGTTTCTGCACCCAGGCAAGGACAACTTTAAAGCAGGCTGTCCAAGGACTTGATTTTACAAGGAACCAGTTCTGGACATTTACTTATGAAATTATCCTGTCTCTGAAGACAAGTGTAGAACCAAACTATAAGGCAAATGAGAGCTAAAGCTCTGGTGTGCACAGCTAAAGAAACTGTAATTTTAAAGAAGGCTCAGATAGACAAATTTTAGCAACTAAAATAAATTCTCTTATTCTCCCCATAATGTATAAATAATAATGCCCTTTAAACCTGCAGGCATCTTTAATTTTAGTTTTATCTATTTAAATAGAGTAGTTTTGCTTAAAACCAAGTCTGTGAACTAGGAGTTGTAGTATGACCATGGCCTTGATGGTGTTAAGATGGGAAAAGAAGAGAGACATACAGGCAACCAGGTCCATAAAATGAATAATGAAGAAGAGTGAGAAAAATCACTGTCCTTTCACCAAGAAGTCTGGAAATTGCAGAAATATGTTTTGGGCTGTTTAGTGTTCTAACTGCATGGCCATTGTAAACTAACATGCAACATATCTTTCTGTCTACCCTTAAACATGTTCTTTGTCACCGTAACAAAAGCCACAGCTGTAAGCAGTTTATGGTGCAATTGCTTGATCAACAGCCATTGGAATAAAAGTAAAATGAGCCCTCCTTTGTTGCCTCAACAGTCCTCACCTCTGCTACAAAAATGCTCTTTAACTGGCTGCAGCAGGGCTTCTTCACAAGTGTTTCTAATTCAGCTAAACATCTTGATAGGAAATGTCATAAATTATATGTATGGGACTGTCAGCAGAATTTTCAACAGACGTAATGTGAGTTCATATTGAAATAAAATGAGAACTTTGGACAAATTTTTGAGCCTATAAATGTTCTACTTCACCTACAATCCCACTCACAAAGACATTTGGGAAAACTTTGATGAACCCAGCTCACATGTGATTGGTGAGAGAGGGAAACTCATAGACTGTAATTTCCCTACACCTTGCACTGTAATCTTCCTGCACATTGCACAAGTGATTCTACTTACACATTTCAGAAGTGATAAAATGTATCACATATGAGCTATCGTGTCAATTTCCTGAATACTCATCTCGGGCCCGGAAAAAAATTTTGCTTTGCACTTTGGTATTTATTTCCAGGTGTGTTTATTTCTCTGGTAGGCATTTGGGATCTGGGTGCTGAAAAGATGCATGCGTGTACTTAACATTATATATGTGAGTACCACCATTGATCTCAGCAGGACTACTCTCTGTCTGAAGTCGGTGAGACTACTCACATTTGAAATTGGGCAAGCAAACTAAACCTTTTCAGCATCAGAGTTAAAGCAAACAGTTTTTCCCCTCAACAGCAGTGAAAAAAAAAAGTTCTTTTTCAGAACTAATATTTTCTTTTCTTGACAATTCTGTTATCAAGAAGGCATTCTCAGTTCAGAGACTAATTTTGCTCTATTTTTCCTGCAATTTTAAAAATCTCTATTAGTATTTTTGTAAAACAGGGCTCTTATTGTTTTAACTGAAGACTCTGCTAACTTTGAAGTATTGTATGCTACCATGTAGCCACATATTAGAGGTGTTGATTGGTTTCCTGAGAAGTATATCTACTGCCTGTGGTTCTTTTCTATTTTATGGTATTAATATGCCACACTACTCACTTTTATGCCTCTTGTTCTTCATTAAGGAGTGTGATTAACATCTATCATTGTCAAATTTGCATTGAAATAGAAACCATTGCTTTGAAGCATCATGGATTTGAACTCTGTGTTCTGGAACTGATGTGATTCCACACGCACCACTCATCCTAACATGGTTTCAAGTTAAGGCCAGTTGCTGCATATCTATAATTCACAGTTTTATTCACCCTGTTAACCTCTCTGGAGCGCTTCTTCAAATCTCCACTCTTGTGCTTCATCTCATAGGTCAGCTAGGCATTCTCAATAAAGTACAGCGGGACTTAAGCAAATATTGCTTTTCCTTCACAGACCATATAATGAGCAATAAATATAAAAACAACTAGGCAACTTCAGTCAAAGTGTTGCTTGTATTAAACAGAAGGAACAAGACTGAAGAAAAAGGGTTATAAAACAAGAATCTGTAGTGATATCCACCTTAAACTAAGATTGGATACCCAAGGAACAGCCTGGTTTCTTCACACTGCAAAGAAACGTGTGAAGCAGTTCCACAATACCCTATGGATGGGATGGGCTGGCTTTGCTGTCTGTTGTCCTTGCCATATGTTGCTTCCCATAAGGTCACATTTGGTTATAATCAAAGAAGCAGGATTTCCTCAAATAATAGCTCATATATGGCAACTTACACTTCAGAAGTGTTCAACTCCAAGATGTCCTCCCTCTACTGCATATTACTGGGTACAGTTTTCTGCTCATTTTGCTAATAATTAAGTACACATAGTCAATCAGCAATCATTACAGTAATCCAAACACAAGTCAACAGTAAAAAACTAAACAATGAAGTTCACATATATGCTTATGCTTATACATTTATATATATCATTCTGTGGTTTCTAATACTAATTTCCTATACTTCCTCAACAGCCAAGAGTTTCCTTTCCCCACGTTCACAGAGAAAATTATATCAACTGAATAATAAACTCATGATGGCATTCTTTAGGAGTGACTGAAATTGGATGCTCTAAAACCATAGATAAATTGCATTAGATCCATTGCTGTGAAATTGCTGACTCAAATACCAGCCATAGAAAAGTCTCCATTTTCACAAGAGTCTGGCTAGCATTTTCTTGCCAGTCTACAAATACTCAGCCTGAAGTGATACTTTTAAAACTGTGACTTTTTTTCTGGCAAATAACATTCAGAGAGATCCCAAATTATTTCCTGTAGTAGGTCTTGTCTCACCCATTTCTATTTCCAGTTTATTCCATCTAAATGATTATTGAAAAAAAGCAGCATTAGATAGAAAGCAAATACAATGAAGACAGTTGGATTGGTAGAAATGAGTCAAGGAAACAGTTTTTAACCTGCTTCCTGAGGAAAGGTACTTCTACATACCTCTTTTTGTCTACCTCTTTATACCTCTGTGTCCTGATACATTGTCATTGCTTGTCAATTTTAACCAATGTGTAGAGGGCATAATGCAAAATACTTTCATGAATTTTCTGTGAAGAGACAGAAAAATAGAAGGGAGAAAGCAATGAGGCAGAAGCTACAGGCTGTACTCAACCCTAGTCTGTCCTCAGGGATTCCACATGGGTGAAAAATATCATGAACATCCCAAACAGAGGAAATGTCTTGGTCAGTATTTACACTTCAGATGGCATCAAAAAAACCAGATTTGAGGCATAAATTCACAGGAGCCCAGTCTTATTTTTCCTGTTCCTCCTGGAGCTAGTTTTTGATCCATCTATTAATAATCTTCAGAAGAACTGATCTTTAGCATCTAGCATCAAGTTCACTGCAATGAACACAGAGGCATATACAAAACAACTCAATGATTGGGAATACTCTTGTAGATAGTCAGCACTTAGATGTTGCTATGCTGTTAATGATAAGAATAGTCATAACAGTACTTCAGAATAGCCTTTTTGTTTGTTTTCTGCTGCAGATTACAAAAAGAATCCAGAAAATGCATACAAATATTTGCTCCTCTTTCCCAGACTGGGCAAAGGGGCATGGGGCACTAGGAGCATGCAGAGGTGAAAAGAGATTCCAGATCCCTCTGGCTCCAGAACTACCTTCTATTTGGTTATGTCACCAAATAACAACAGATCCTGGAGTTAGTTTTAGTATTAACAGTAACTATAGTAGTACAAAAATAGTAATAACACTTATGGTAGTAATTACTCAATACACCATCCACTGAGAACCCACACTGGGAAACAGAGAACCGGGTAGGTTTCAGTATCAGAGCAAATAACAAGAGTAGAAATGCTCACCTTTGTCTCACCTTCTAAACAATGGGCTGTGCTCCTTTGTGCTTATCCATGTTCTCACCTTTATGAATCCACTATATGTAAAATTGCCAAATCACATATAATTGAGCAATTCCAGGTTCACATTACAGTTTGCATTGTGGTTGGGAAAATATTTTCAAATACTGTTTAAACTTAGAATAAGCCTTTGGAACTTGTTTTTATATTTGACTGTGGCGTTTTATCTCTTAGTGCAGACAGGGACCTGACTCCATTAATCTGCAACTGATTTGTGTGATGGCAACATTTCCAGCTGCAGAAGTGCTGCAACATCTACACCTAAATTAGCTCATGAGTCAACATATATAGTTGGGTTATTACATGTATTGCATCCATTATCTACAAATGAAATACAGCTGCGTTTTCTGTTGCACCATTTTAAAACATCCACTTAACAACCCTTAGAGCTCAAAAAGATTGGGAGCATTTGGTGACAACAAATAAGGTGGAAACTTAATCTGATCCTGTATTAACCAGCTGTATTTTTTTTTTCTGGTAGAAGCTAATCAGGTGTTTACCATAAACACAAACAGTACTTTTAGTTTATTTGCTAAATAGGAGTTGGACACAGGAAGCATGCCTGGGTCACAGTCAAAGGGTTTCACTTGCAAAACAAGGTCACCCAGGTCTTTGTGACAGACACTTGAATTAAAAGAAGCTTTTTTCCCAGCAGTTCAAGATCAGGCTGACATTTTGATGGATCCTCCTTAATCTTTTTCACATTTTCTTTCACAAAATGGGGCAGCATCACCATGGCCTAGCAGTTTCTTCTGTTCCTGGGAGGAGGGGGAGCAGGGGAACTAGAGGGAAAGCATGGGTTTGGGGGCTGGGAAGTTGTCTCCATATTTTCAGAAGTTGAAAGAATCTCCGGAGAGCTCCCAGATTGCCTGTATACTTCTTTATGTGCAGCGTGTCGGGCACCTGTTTTCAATTCCATCTTCAGATCAGAACATCCTCCTCCTTGGGGTCTGCAAGCCTGGCCCTAGCATATAAAATGTTCCATGCATATGGCTGTCATTTTGGGTTTCTTTGTAAATGATTTCTGTTCCGTGTGTAGGTGAGAGGCTTGTCTGAGGCCTACTTACAACATACCTATGGAACTTGATCCCCACTGTAGGAAATGCATACGGAGGGCATTTGTTTAAACTTTTGGTCAGTGGGGGTCATTCTCATTGTAAATGGATTTTCACTCATAAACTATGTGTGATTAGTTTAAGTCCTCACTGGAGACCCCAGCTTTGCAGAAATCATGGCACATGAAAGCAAGATGACTTCTCATTTGAGCTTGTCACTGTGCAACTTCCAGATGCTGGCACATTGGCCTGCAGCTTTTGCACAACTATCTATCACAGCTGCAGCAGTGAGGGCTGAGGTAATTCCACTTTACAGGGAGATGTGATACACCCATTCCTGGGAAAGAGCTGTTTTAAAGAAGAAGGGGGATCACCAGAATGAAAGTGACCCTTCCTCTCACATGAAGATGACTGTATTACCTCTTATTTTATAAATCTTAGTGTCAGACCTGGAGCTTTGTTCTTGGGTTAAAACCTGAGCACAACTTCAAACATCCATGTTTGTGGGATTCTAGAGGCCAGTGTTTCACCAAGTTCATCACTGAGAAATAGTTTGGGAATGGAAGTTAATCAGCTAAACAAGGTGAAAGGGAAAGAGAAAATACCCTTTGAAAGAAATGGGTAAACTGTGAGTTAAACAGGTTGCTCATTCACAAAACATCACAATAAGTGATGAACTTGACTGAGGAAGCAATTTAGTTCCTTTTTCCCCAGGGAAATACATAAGAGGAAAAAGTGACCCAAGAAGATGTGTGAGGCTCAGAGAACAAAAAGTGTCTCTTCCTGCTGGTGTGGCTGCCCACAGGCACTACAACTGCCCAGCAGCAGGACCCTTTGGCAGCACTACAAAACCCTCAGGGGAAGACTGCTGCCTTGGTTCCCAGAGGCCATGGTTGGAGGAGGCTGTCCCATGCACTGAAGTCTTCTCATGGGTTTCAGAGACCTCAGGGCCCGTGCTACAAAGCCGGTGCCTCCAAGGTGGACATCTTGCTGCCAGTGGCACTGTGATGGTGTCCAACCACCAAGCAGCTGAACTGCTGAACTGCCTACTTGTAAACAATCTTTTCTTTAACTAATAGAGACACAGCTTGGTGGGGGCAGTGAGGGGATGCAGAATCTCAGAAGGTAAGGGGATAATGTGTATGTCAGACACTGATAGTTGGATGGCTGTGGAGCTAAACAAGAATTATTCATAATAACATGCCATGAGAAACATCAAGTTGCAGCTGGGGAAGGAGCTATGCAAAGGTAGGGCAGCACTTTTCCAGGATGAACATCCTTGTTCTAGTTCCTGGAGATAAGTCCAACACAGTAGCCCAAGAGTGCAGGAAGGAGCCCCAGAAGTGGGCATGGATTGTAGAAGGCTCAAGACCCCAAAGACCCTCGAAGCCCTCTCACCCATTTCCAGAAAGGTCTGAAAGAATGAACTGTGCATGGTAAGTAAATTACATAGAAAGTTAAAAACCTGTCTTCGGGGAGGGGAAACTCATCTGTAAAAAGGTACTCCAACCAAGCTCAGACATCACACCAAGTGCCCTGAGCATCCCATCAGCTGGACTGACATGGGAACCAGGCCTGCAGATCCATCCTTCCTTCCTTCCTTCCTTCCTTCCTTCCTTCCTTCCTTCCTTCCTTCCTTCCTTCCTTCCTTCCTTCCTTCCT
>JAWWEE010000122.1:17357443-17433246 GCA_035221455.1 Xenops minutus | reverse complement strand
TATAACTATCTATCTAATACATATAATCACTATCTATGCTAAGAAAACCTTTTCAAAACATTAACTTCTATAACTTGGGGTAGTTATCAAATCTCTGGCATTAATAATTTGATTGTTAGATCCATCCATTCCTGGAAAGATGTGTCTGGTTGTTTTGGCAGTCCTTCAGGCACGGTTCCCCAGCAGGGCATCACAAAATGGGCCTTTTCTCCAGGGGAGCAAGGATGGGTTATCTTCTGCAGTTACCAACTGGAAAAAGATTATAGCAGGTTGTATTGGGTTTTTTTCCCCCAGAAAACAGGTGCAGTCTTTAAGACAAGACGCAATAAAGCAGGTAAGTTAATCATGGCTACTTCCACGGCATTCAGGGGCAATAGGCACTAACAGCAATTAAAAGAAAACGAAAAAATAAAAAACCCCAAACAACCAAACCCCCCAAAAATACCCCCCCAAAAAACCAGAATCTGCCTTTCCTAAACCCATGCTGACTGACTGTTTCCCTGATTATCCTGCATGTGCCACACAGTGGCACTCAAGATGATCTGTTTTATAACTTTCTCTGGCACCAAGATCAGGCTAAGAGGCTTCCAGTTCCTTGGGTCTTCCTTCCAAACCTTGGAGATGGGCATTACATTTGCTAACTTCCAGTCACCTGGGATCTCTCCATTTAACCAAGACTGCTGGCAAACAGGCAGTTCAGATGTAAACCTAAAGAACAGTTTTAAATTGTCAGGCCTATTAATTCACACAGCATGCCATAGCCTTAACTTCCAGTTTTTGTCAAGTTGTCCAGATTTATAGAACTTTCTGATCCTAACTACAATCAGGAGATAAAGTCTTGGAAAAGATTCCAAGTAATGACAAAATAAAATTAATCTCACAGTATTTTCAAGCAGCCCAACAGGCCTCTGATGTTCAGCGTTGGTGCACCAAGGAGGTTATATCCAGAAATTTCAAGACCAATTGATAAAGCTGTCCAACTGTCCCATAGCTCTGCTTTGGTTGGCTGGCTTTACTGTTCAGCCATAGGAGGCCAAGAGAAACACCAAAAGGCATGCTTCAACAGTCTGTATTGAGATGTTAAAATTACTGATCCAATTTGAACAAATTGTTAATTCTCCAGCAGCCCTTGGGGTAAGTCTTGAGGTTTCTTTCTGTCTTCTATGGAACTCTTTCACTTAGCTTGTAGATATCTTTGTTTCTTTTAGAGGAAGAATATTTTCTCTTCACTGGAGGACAAGAGGTACACGGTTCTCCTCTGAAGTCTTTGAAAAAGTTTTTACCCCATTCAGTGTGACTTAGTGGGCGTGTAGTAACAGTCAAAGTACAGCTGCATGGGAGCTCTGCTTTGTTTAAGTTGAAAGCTGCTCATTCTTTATTGCATAGTTCAAGGGCAATCTGAAACTAGTGGAGCTATTCAAGGTCAGAAATAGCAGTGAATAATAAGAAAGACTATTGCTATTCATTAAGTCCTATCTTCATTATGATCATGGCATTACAGCTCACTCAAGCTGAGTGAAGTTTTCCTTTCAGTCTCATCAACTGTCTTCCTTTGCTTTCCAGCTCAAAAATAACTAGCATTGCCATGCCATCCCATTCTTCCCACCTCCACACTATCCCCTGTGAAAGGAAAAATAGTGATGCTAGTTAGTTCTGAAAATAGCTTGAATGATACTTTGGAGAGGTCCATTTAACATTTAACCCAATGGTGCAACACATCCATGTGTATTAATCCCTGTCATCTATGGCTCGTAAATATTTGTACATGAAGAGAATATTACATAGCTAAAGAAATTATGAACTAAGCACTTCTGAATATATTTTAAATGCAAATATTTTTGCCCTATGTACAATCTTGCTGGTAGGTCATTTTCAAACCAAGTTTTAGTGATAGTTTTTAGCTAGATTATAAAAATCCACTGACACTGGGTAATTAATATTCTCTAGATGATCACAAAATAAATCTTTATAGAAATATATATTCTGGTGTGTAACTGTACCTGAGCTGATTCTGAAATGCTGTTATGCTACGTCCCAGCAGCTATAGTTTAGCCACCTAATGGTCCCTGTTTGATTTGGTGACCTGAGCTCCTCATCTGAACTATATTTGCCATAAGGTCCTGCTTCCCAGGTCACTACTGGGATATGGAACAGGGTTCTAACATATGGATAAAGAGATTAAAAATGTCTTAACATCAAGAGGAACCAAGAGGAAACTTTGTGTCACAGGTCCAGTTATATTAATAACAGAGACTATGGGGTAAAGGAATCCAAAGTACTATGCAATTTCCTCCAAAAAGAGTTGTTAGTCTGGTATCCTCAGAATTCTAAACTATTTAAAGCAATTAATATTTTTTTCTGCTCTCTGTATCTAATGAAGTGAGTTCTTGTTCTTTCTAGTCACAATTATTTCTACTAGTAGTTATTACTAATAGCAAGAAAATATCAGGAAAAAGACCAAAAGTGTATAACAGCTAAGTAAAGTAAGTGATTATCAGAGGTCCTTTTGTTTTATTTGATTTTCAAGGTGGTGTACCACTGTTAACCAGTATATCAGAGTTGTAGAAAATCCCCATGATACATTTTATAAAGCATACATTTGAAAAAATTTTGACAACTTTCCTGCATTTTCTTCACCTTCTCTGTGCATGAATGCTCAAACCCCCAACACACTGATGTACTTCAGTTTGAAGTCTGGCTTAGTCTCTGAAGTTTCATTTTTGAGAAAGAACTCTGGCTTATGGCGCATACTTTGAGGCGCCAGGATGTGTTCAGACAGAACTGCCTACTGACTAAAGCACACAGTTAAGAACTGGAAACCGTAAAAGGGGGAAAACATTAGAAATTATAAAAGTTGGACAGAAGTGTTTTTTTCTCACAGAAGAGAAAGCAAAACAGGAAAACCCAAGAATTCCTACCCACAAAGAAATTATGCACATTCAGTTTTTTTTTTTTTTTTTTTTTTTTAGAGTAGACTATGGTTTCTGAAGAACTTTGAAGAGCTGGAGAGCCACTCTACTTACTACTATTTGCATGTTCCGTATTCTGCAAATTTTCACTGTAACATTTGTGATATGATAATGGTTGTATTTGCATGCAAGCTGTATATTTTTGAGTTACAATTTTGTCTGCTCCTGCTGCTCATTCCTCACCTGGAGTCATAATGTACTCTCCTTAGCATCATAATCACCTACACAGCAACCCATGTTGATGTCACAAACAAAGGGTTATGACTTCAGCTGAGTATTTGGTAGGAACAGAAGGGTTTATATAAAGAGAGACTGTCTGCATGCAAATATGTCCATTTAAGAGGAAAAAAAAGAGCCATTATTTACAAAGCAGTATGTTAGCTGAATTGCACTCATGGAATATTTTTCAGACTCTATGAAGCATTTAGCATATCTTAAAAAAAAAAAAAAAAAAAAAAAAAAAAAAAAAAAGACACAATCTGGCTCCAAATCTCTGCTGTTATCAATTGGCACAGATCACTGGATTCTGGCCCACCTGCAAACTGCAGAAAGTTATAGTTTGCCTTTTGCTCACTGTACGAGGGTGATGTTGACTACTGCATCTGTTTTTATCAGCCAATTTCAATTCTTTTATGTACCTGAAGCTCTCTGTGCTCCAAGGCTGGCTATGCCAGAGAGATGCTCCAGAGCTAAACAAAATAGTTGAACCGCAGATGGACATTAGAGGCCTTGGTATCTCACACAGCAGGTGCCAGCTGAACCTTAATACCACCAAACAAGCAAATAATACACAGTAAAGTTGGTGTCAGACTGTTATCTTTACTGGTTTCTTTCAAAAGAAAGGAGTGTGAAAGTATGTCTACAGATCAAGGAATTTAACCCTCCCTCCTCAGCAAGGAAAACTTTTTTCCATGCTTTAAGACTGTTTGCACAGTCTTAAAACAAATATGTGAAAACCAAAATTCAATAACAGCACTGAGATAAGAAGTAGACTGTTTTAAATCTTTCCCAAGATGCTCCAGTCTAGCAAATGGATTAGATTCTCTTAGGAAGCTGTTGACGAAACCATCTTGACTTAATCTGGAACAGAAAGAACATTAATTCACCTATCAGGCTGTTTAATGAAAGCCTGTCCAAGGTAAAACCTGAGGTTGAGATCAGAAGCAAACAAAAATAATAGGAATTTAGCATTTTTGTGGAGTCCCTCTAAAAATCTAGTCCAAGACTGAGAAGGTGTCCAAGGACTAGACATATATTTATAGACTAAGATGGTTCATAAAACATACCTGTCCTCAGCTCCATACAAACTCAGGTTGAGAGAGCTGGTGTATACTGCAGGAAAATGAAAAGGAATATGTGAATAGTCTGCATGTGTCCATCTCTTTACACTAATAGAATGAGCATCTAATGACTCAATCTCTGGCTTCAATACCTCAACTTCACATTTAAACCAATGGATGATTTCAGCCCAAGAATAACTGCAGTTCTGAGCATTTAAAGTGGGGCTTTTTACATGAATAATTATATGGAAAGCTGGTAACTTATCCTGTGTTAAAGAGACCTGAAACATAGAACTCTGTTTTGTGTAGGTGTTGCACAATAATTGTTTTAGAGTGTGATGCTAGTTTTTTATATAAACTTTTCTGTTCTCATCTTTAAAATTTCATTCCATACAGAGAGCTATTACTTTGAATTTCTCTTCAGAAACAGAACTGAAATGTCCAGATCTTCAAAACTGAAAAAAATCAGTATTAAAGAATACATTGTACTTTATTTAAGGAATGAGGACTAATAATTGTAACATTACTTAATTTTTATATGAATTACCTTCCTTGCTGCATAACTTTTGACAGCCTAATTAGAGTCTACATTACAGCTTCAGATCTTTTGATCTCTATCTCAGAGATTATTTGAAAAAAATTGCTAACTGATGAGCTACTGAGAATCTAGTAAACCCCAAACTAAGACTGCTTAGTCTGACAAGATTTTTATGTCTTTCCTCTTGGAAGAAACTCTCAACCTTACTTTTAATGCTGCTAAAAATGTTAGGGTTGGTCATAAAAGTTGCAAATGGAAAACTTTCCAGTGGAAAGATGGGAGCACTCTAAAATGTCAGTCTTACAGAAAAACTGAAGGAAATAATTAAAGGTCTTAATGTTTATCCTCATTCCATTGCAGAAGGATATAAAAAAATTCATTTATATTGATTCCATTTCTGCCACTACAGAAGCAGCATGTTGAAAAGTCTTACGAGCTGCATTGGTACAAACTATATATATTACATATATATTACAGGACATACCTTCCAGTTTTGTATCAAAACTTATACATAACAGACCAGGCCTACAAGTCCTTTAGTAAGATTAATGTTTGACAGAAGATGGCTTTTCTCCTTTAGTCACTCTTCTTATACCTTCTTGCTTACGTGGAAAAACAGAGGTCTGCTTGACCTCATCTTCTCAGGGTTCTTCTGTATTACAAAATTAATCCTACACTTCCTAGTCTTCAAAAAAAAAAAAAAGTTTTGGATTAAATACTTTCTTGAAAATACTCCCTTTGGACAAATAGCAAAATTGGCATTTCTTAAACCACTGTGTTTCTGTGCTACTGGGAAGTACGTGTACTACAACTTTCAGTCTGCCAGACACATTGCTCTAGACTGTTTTTATGTATTCCATGTCCATTCCTTGTGTAAGTGTTCTGACTACAGCTAGGTTGTTTTTCTAATTTGTGATATCCTTTTCAGTGTCCACACCAGTAATTGGAAGAAAGGTTCCCACAAAATGTTTGTTCTTTACACCTCTGTAGAAAATTTTTTGGCTTTGAATTTTCACAGTTGCTACCAAAATATTGTAATATCTTGAGTTACCTTATGCCAAAGAGCAGACTCTTTTTGGGCCAATCAGGAGAGATTTAACAGCAGAGCAAGATGTTCTTTTTTATTATGTTTATGCCCAACTCTAAAGTTGCTGCAAGTCAGAAGGACCTTCTGGCATTTTTAAAGTGCACAGTCCAAGAAAAAGTATACCCCACATGAAATTCTTTCTTAACAGTAATGGAGAAAAAAAACCCAAATAACTCACCATGACTTGTGAGGGAAGAATACATGCACTACCCAAGGATAAGATAATGTGTTGGGGCAGAAAGACAGCACAGCTGAGTGAGGAGAGACATTTCGTATTTCTGGAAAATCTACCAATTCTATGCAAATTGATTCAAACCAGACATAAGATAAGCATTCACATCTCAAAGTTTCCATATAGACAGCTATTCTTGTAGAACTTCCTGCCCATAATGGTTGGGTGGCCAGCAGCACCTGTCTCTCTGGTTTGTGCCATTTTTTATTTGAAAAAGTAGGTAATGCATTTGTGAAATCATTTAGAATACATTCTCAGACTCAGTTACACAGCATGAATAACTACTTCTGTTAAGTATTAAAGGACTTTTTGTCTCCAAATACACCAAATATGTGAATGTCTAGCAACTCAAATTCTTTGTATATGTCCATTAGATTTTTAGGAATTCTTCCCAGTCATTCCACGATATCTACCCTACCCTTCCTTGGTAACTGAAGTGCTCAATGTGACTCTGCACTCTGACCAAGACATCACTTTTGACTGCAACAGTGTAGTAGAGGGTGCAACTGAAGAGCCATAGCATCGTCAGCAGGTTGTGAACCACCAATATTTTCAGGATAGCAATTCCAGGTCTATTTAGATAAGATCAATCACGCTGTGTGTCTTAACTGTAAAGGCTCAGGAAATACTCTGTGATTTATTCAGCTATTCTGTGCCAGGTATGACAACTCACAGCTCACCTTTGCACTTGTGTAGAGCTCTAAGGGCAGTAAGGGAAATCTCAGAGGTCCTTCTCATGTCACAAGTCACAGTCAGGTACAGACCATTACTTTCCTTAAGTAAATGTGATCACTTAAATCCATCTCTTAGCCAACCAGATTAGTGGGCTACTAATACTAAGACAGCATCATCTGATGAGAGGGAACCTCAGCCCAAACACAGTGAGATTTTTGTGCTGCAATGTGCTTTTTCAGCTTCTTTATGTTAGAGTTGTAAGTACTTTCGATCTTAAGTCCTGAAAACTATTCCGAGCATGGTACAACAGCCCTGGTATTTCATGATTTCATTATGGGTTGCATTTAGTTGTATCCTCACCCATCCTTTCAACAAACACTTGCAAAAAATGACTTAGAAGCTTGGAAAAAAGTACATTGGAAAAGACCACATCATTACAAGTGGAAGAAAGCTTTTCCTTAAAAAAAAAGAAATAAATAAAAAAAATGATGCATACATGCATGAACAAAGACCAAACAGCAGTATTTAATAGTAAGAGAGTGGAAGGAGAGAAGGAGATATACTATAAAGCTCTACTCTAAATGAAACACATTAAGAGAGATAGTAAACACTGGTCTATGTAATGGACACCACAGATTCACCACCCATAAAAGTAAGTAGTAAGGAAATGCTCTGTGAATGGAAGAAAGTTTAAACACAAGGGATACTGTTAAAAATTTTATGTATCCCAGGGCTGGCATAGAATATGCAAGGGATATGTCTTCAAGGGCATAAAGGGTTTCCCCTGTGATACATTGTTTGGAAACCATTTGTAAAGTAGAAGCACATTATTCAAGCCACCCAGGAGAACAGTTTTTTAAGAATATGTATTTTCATACTTTCTAGAAGCAATAAAGGAGCTGTCACTGTGGGTGATTTTCAGTCCATTTAAAAGACATTGCTTAGAGAGGAAGGAGGTCTTGTAGTGGCCTGCAGTAAGGCAAGAATTCTGGAGAACTGAGATGCTAGTGTAATTCCTCAGAAGACAGAGGCATTGGAAAATGTCTGAAGGACTTTGGTGCTGGCTGTCTCCCCTCAGAGTGGCTACAGAGCACTTTAGTTGTACTCAGCTCTCTGAAAATGTTGCATTTGAACTACACAAAAGGAAACAATAATATGAAACACTTCCAAAATGTGAATGGGTTAAAAATGTCTAATGGCTGCCTCGCCAAGTTTTATAAATAAACAAAGCAATGTGATAACAATCCAACTTTTTTCCTATTTATGATTGTTGTACAAAATTCCTCAGAAAACGAAGGAACTAAGGTTAAAAGGCTGAAATGCACTGTTCGGGGAGGCAGTTCATATCCACAATACTTTCATTAATTAAGAGGAGTGTAAGATGATGGCTTTGGGTACAAATTATATTTCCTTTCAACAAATTATTAAAAAAAAATGCAGAAGGTAAAATCCTTTCCTGGAAAAATAATATTAATAGGGTGTTGAAGCATCAAAGCAACAGAGTTTGCTATAATGTAGAAGATGAAACCACAATAAAATAAGAACCAAATGAGCCTGAGAATGATAAAACTTCATGTGTGGTAAATAACACCTAGATACATAAACTGAAGCGCAGATGCAGCACAGAGTTAAGCCTAGGGTCTGAACTGACTCATGGAAACATGAAAATATCACCAAGTCTGTGAACAGAATCAGGGTGTTATTGGACTACTTAAAGCAACAAGATGACAGTGCAAATCTAGGCAAGGAAAGGCTAGAAGATCACTTCAATCTCCTCCATATATTGTCTCAAGTGTGCTGGAACCAACAGCCTCTAAGACTGCTCATTCCATTTCTGCTTTGCTTTATGTTCCATAGCCCACCTACCAGGGAAAATGACTTTGGGCAGTGCTGCTGTACTGCAGCTGCACTGGGATTGTAACAAAAAACTGCTGGGCTGTGTTGTGGCACAAAGCTCTTCTGATTAGCTCACAGCTACTTTCATGATCTATAACAACACACCGCATTATACTATGAGATGGACCTGTTCATGAATCTGCTCCCCTGCAGTGACTTCTGCCAGTTCTGTGTGGAATTCTATGCAGGATATCCCCCCAAAGGCTTTCAGCTGCAAAACAGACACAGAAAAGCTAGTGATTTTCTAATGACCATCATGAGCATAATAATTAGAATCGCTCTCATAACACTTCACACTATAGTTCATCCTCATATTCAACCTCATGGTTCCACTGTTAATCTCAAAATATATTAGTGAGATGGCATCTTGCCTGAGGATGTCTCACTCTCTCCTTGTATGCCCTGATGAACTAGCCAATATGCGTGGGAACATTGGAGCTGATGAACTGAACTGAAACTTTTAATGGACCCATGACAGCACCAAGTTCCTGAGCTTGCAATATGTTGTCCTGCTGTATATCCACCGTCATGTAAAAAAGAAGAAAAATTGAGCTTAAGATCTGTCATGCTTTGTCAACTACCAGCTGAGTGGACAGTGTATACCTTCTAGTTTAGACAGTTTGTGGTACACTTCAAGAGGGTGAAACTGATTTTTATCCTGGCATCCTAGAGGGGAGAAGCATCTCATCCAAAGAGGGACCAGTCAAGCAGCACACAAGTGTTGGTTAGTCAGTGAGCATCTCTGCTTCCTCAAATGAACTATGATGCCACGAAGGACCACAACAGCTAGTAATCATATTGAGTTGGAAGGGGCCTTAAAGCTCATCCAGTTCCAATCTCTCTGCCATGTGCATGGACACCTTCCAGTTGACCAGGCTGCTCAGAGGCCCACCCAACCTGGCAGTGCCTCACCACCCTCACAGTAAAGGGTTCTTCCTAATATCTTTCAGTTAGAAGCCATTCTCCCTTGTCCTGACACTACATGCTCTTGTAAATAGTAAAAATCTTATAAATAGTAGTAATCTCCAGCACAAAGTAGGGAAAGACATTAACTTTGCTTAACTAATTAACTAATGACATTAACTAATGCTGACATGGCATTTCTCCATGTTGTGCTTGTGTCACTAAATTAACTGTCCTGATGGATGCATTACAGTAAATTAGACCAAATAGGAAACATCCCAGAAAGTTAATTAATCACTTTTCAGTGGGTAAATGTTTAAGTGCCTGCAGAAGCACTTTTCTTTTTCCAGAAAGACCTAGCAACTCTTTCCCCAGGGTATTCAGTGGGGCTCAGGAATAATGCAAATGAAATGTTTTCAGAAGCATATGCCTGAATTCTTAAATGCCTTATTTTTCCACAAGATTTGTGACTGAAGAGGATGAAACCTAGTTTCTAGGGAAGACTTGTGTCTCCAGTGGGCCTCCTCTCTGGTGTGTTCTGCAAGTATCTTAAAACAAGGAAGGTACTGCAATGTTTCCCTTCTGCAGGTTTTAGGAAGATCTTTTTTGACTGACTAAGCCCATAATTTTATTAAAGTTTTCAAATATAACATTTTTGATTCCTCTATTCAGTCAATTTTGATTGAAATATGATTTAAAAGCTAGATGTGGATTCACACAGCTGCACTCACTTCATGATTGTATTGGCCATAATTTTTAAGTAGACAAAAATCTGTCCTACAGGACCTGAAACACAGCCTTTCAAGGGTACATAGACAATATTCATAGGCCTTGCAAATTATTTAATTGGCTGCATCCAAATTTTAGTGCTCTGACTAAAGTAAATGTTTTGTTAAATAACTTCTGTTTCTTTTAATAGAATTTATCACCTCAGTAATGTGGAGGACCTGTGCAACAGGGAAGCCCAGACAATACAGATACGAAGCAGAACTCAGGCTTAATTCTCACTTGCTTAATACTCACTAACCCCAGTGTTGGAAGTCACAGTCCCACAGACTTTCAGCAAGGCTCAGTTTCCAGGTTTTGGAGTTTCTGGTTTAGGATTAAACTAAAACTCACCTTTAAGTTTCTTTAGGAGTCAAATCATGCATAGAAGCAGTATTTCAAATGTATAATTTTGGAAGTGGGAATTAGACATTCCCTTTTTGTTTACACGGTGTCACCTGTAAGTAGTAATCAGCAATTTAAAGAGGTAAAGATGCTAGGAGTTTCTTCATTAGTTGCACACAAGAGGTTTTCCAGAGGCTTCTATGGGAGAGATTGGAAGGAAAACTCTCAGCCAATTCTTCATCTGATGTAAGCTGATGGAAATGTGGTGAAAACAGTGAACCTCATGGATTTACATGATCCTATTAATGAAGAAGTGCCATTCAGCAGTTACACCTATATAAGCATTATTGAAGAGGAAGGCAGGAGAGCTCATCTGTAAAAGCCAGAGTGGATGACAAATCAAATTAAGTGAAGATTATGATCATCAGACATGCAGAATGACAGCACATTCCAAATACAAACGTGACTGTGCATGCTAGGAAGCTGCTATCAGTCCTTCTCAGTAAACTGAGAACTCACCACCTCCAAAAGCTTTAAAGCAAAAAGGACATCATGTATAGAAAATCACAGAGCAGAAAATTAATATTTAATGTTTTCTCATCATACATGAACACTTGCCTAAAAAAGCCCCAAAGCTACACCAGAAATATAAAAGGTGGAGGAACATAAATCTGCTAGGCAGAAGTATGCTGTGGAAGCTAGGTGTTATTACTTAAGCTCAATGAAAGGATTAAAAGTTCAGACCCTCATAAATAAATGGTAATTGAGACAAAAATGGAATGTAAGGCCAGTGACTTTTCATGGAAAATTTAATTTCTTTCCTACAGTTGAAACTTCATCTGCAGCCTGTTTGTGTTTTGTGTTGAGTAAACTAAGCAATCTTATTAACAAGCAGAAGACCCTACCTAACAGAATGCCTTACATTTTATCAGAACAGGCTTGCTATAATAGGAGACAATTTTCCTCAAGTTCTTCTAATAACCATCTCACTGTAATATTTATTTTATTATGTTTTTGTGTTTTTTGTTTTGTTTTTGTTTGTTTTTTGGTTTTTGGTTTTTGGGTTTTTTTTCCACACACACATACATTTTCTATGAATGCATTTATTACAGAGAAGTATCAAGGACAAAAATATTTACATAAGAGTATTTTATGGACCTTTTTGGATGAAACATGCTTTTTGCTGTTTCTATGTTGCACTCCAAGACTAAAACTGATATGAAGTGATATAGTTCATGTGTGGTAGGCTGTCTATTACAGAGAACTATTCTTTTTAATGAGGACTGTGAGCTCCTGTCATGAGTGTGTACACACTAGGCTTACCATTCATTATCTTCATTTATCATGGCAAGGAGGGCTTACCTTAAGTGTCTTTGATATCCCAAGAAAAGCAGAAAAAACTGCAGCACTCTCATCCCCCTCCCCACATATCTCCCCAAATCCTTGGACAAAATTAAAACTATAATAGGTAGGTCACAGAGATCTCTGGCTCACGGCATCAAAGTTCCTGGATAAACCAAGTATTTTTATGTCAGGCAAAGCTGCACCCTGTTTTAAGTCAATACTTCAACTTTAACTGCAGGCAGGAACTTGCTCCTTGAATTGGTTATAAACATACAAAAGAGTTGCTGTTTGTTTAGAGATGTGGGAAAAAGGAGATTCGTTTTATGGGCTGAACAACTTCCTCTCAGGGGTAATAGGGAATTTACTAAGGTCATTTCTCAAAGCCCCCAAAAACCTGGGGGCCTGTATATTATAGATGCTATAGGGGATAAAGTAAAAGTAGATCTGATTTGAATGCAAGGAAAACTATTAAAAAAACACAGTTAATGTCCTTCAGGTATCTGTAAGTTTCCCAACTGACCTTAAAAAAAAGGTATGATATGATCTGTGTTTGCAAGATTCAAAGACCATTCAAAAGAAATCAGTCAAAAAGCAGTACTAGCAAAAAATATCCTCTGGACTATGGGGACTCTGTTTCTCATACAAGCACCTAAATCGAGAATGAAGAGTCCTAGACACAAACACCAGGCATTTGGTCAGAGAACTGACAAAAGAAATACACCAAACATTTGAAAAGAGATGAAAACAAGCAGAACAGTAGCAGCACAATTCAGCTGAGCATACAGAAATATAGTCTGCTCCTATAACATGGGTATTGTTTTACTAGATGCCACATAGGTAATGAAAATGTAGGGAAACACTGCCCTCCTGGGACAAAACCAAAATGCCCTCATATTTCACAAAAACTCTGAGGGTCTTGGGGCCATTTGTAAAGACTGTGCTAGCATAGTAGAGTATAATCTCCATATAAATGGCAATGTATAGATGAATGAATATATGATGTGTTAAAGAGAAGTAGCTTTGTTGCCTTGAATCAGAAGTGTTTTCATTACTAGAAGATCAGTACAGAAGTAATACTTAAGACCTAGAGTTTCTTCTATTGCTTCCTTCTGGTTTATGCTGGCCAGAACGATTTTGGTGGAAAATTGGAGAAGATAAATACTTCTAGGATGCAAGTAGTGGGGGGTGGGTAGTGGTGGTGGAGTGGTGAGGTGGGTTTAATTTCCTAAACTTTACTCCAATTTAGGACATCAGCCAGTCCTGACAGGAAAAAGCAGACAGACCCTAAGTGATCTGAATCTACTGCCAACTCAGTTAGTGGGTAAGTAATTAGATCTTGAACTTGAATGACTCCCACTACATAAATATAACATTTTCTGTAAAAACATTGCTATAATCTGTGTTCAAGGTTTGGAGGGGAGTTTTGTACATACATAGTGGGAATATAGTTATCACATTTTAAGTTCTTCTCCTAGTAATAACATTGAAATACAGAAGTATGAAAATAGAAGAAAGGTTGTCTTAGCATACTCATAATTTTTGAAGCATCTGAAGTCTAAATTAGCTTCAATCTATTGATTAAAAATATCACTTGCAGTGATTTGCCAAAAATTTTGTTCTGAAATTTAAATTAGGTTAAGCATTTTGTAGCAGACTGCCATAACAATTTTCTAAAGTAATAAAATCAGTTATCAGAATGATACATAAAATTCATTTTATGATTTTACTTGCTTCCCTCTCTCACCTGTTTTCAAACCAAGTCCCATAGCTTTATAATGTGCTTTTATACAATGCAGTGACCCTTCTTGCAGCTGAAAGTACAACACCATTCAGTCCAAACCTTTCAAAATTGCCTTGTTGTTTGCTCAGAGCAAAACCACAAGGAAATGCAGAAAAGACATGAGGACAGCCTTATAGAATAGTTGTAGCTCTAGTTGTGACAACTGAGAGAGTAAAAGGGTGGCAGGTATCAAATCAAACAAGGGCTTTTAGTGCTACAAAAATAGTGAAGTGCAGAAGTAAGTCCTTAATTCTACAGTGCTTTTAAACAGAGTGAACAAAAGGAGATGTTACTCTTAAGATATCAGTGACTACATATCCAGCACAAGAACCACCTTCCAGGTTATGCTGCAAGTTTTTCTTCATCAAGACACAGTTACTGCTTTCCTAGCTCTGTAGAGGGCTTCCTTTCTAGAGGCCATACAGGAAAACAGCTCTTTGCTACTTGGCAATCTCACTCAAATACTGCAAAAGAAATATTACAATGGTAATCTTACATCTACAACATGAAACACAAGAGTAGGGCAGTTCTGAGAAAAAGCTACCACTGAAAAATTTTACAAGTGCTTTTAACCCATTTCAGCTGGTGAAGAGGGCCAGGTGATTCACAGAGTGATTCAGAGAGATTATGCTGACCTGAAATTCAATACCATTATGATTACAGCACTACTAATAAAGAATATTTTGAGAACTCCACTCCTTAGCTTAAAAATAGGTCTTTTTACCATTAGCTGCTGCATTTACTATAAAAGATAACCTACTAACTGTCAGGTGAGATCACTGCTTGTTCCACCAAGCAAGACAAACTAGGAAATGTAGGCGACATGTAGGTGTAGTTGCCTCACTAGCAAGGACACAGTCCCATAGTACCTTTGCAGAGTCAGTGACATAACAAGCAGTGACTTTCAGAAAAATACAAGGTGGAAAAGCTGGTCTGAAAATTACTCAGAAAAAAAACAGTGAGCAACTCATGCTCAACAGAAAGCAAGAGCAGGCAGAGAGCCACCTGCAGCAAAGCTTGGACCAGGATTACAGTTCAGGAACTGTACTTGTATGGAACTTGCATGTCTGGGGAAAGAGTGTATGTGGAAATCCTGGGTGAGGCTCTACAGACAGCTAGAGCCTACTGGTACACTCAAGTCTAACACAATCCTTCTAAGACATCCACAGAATCACAGTCAACACAGAATGCCAGAAGGGATATCTGGAGATCTTCTAGTATGATCTCCCTGCCAGTTCACCTAGAGCAGGTTGTACAGGATCATGTCCAGGCTGGTTTTGAATATCTCCATAGGAGGAGGCTCCACAGCCTCTGGGTGAGCTGTTCCAGTGCTTGGTCACCCTTGACCCTTGCTCTTTATTCTTTGTGTGGAAGGATTGAGACAGACATTGTGGTCTGGAAAGTCTAAGGCCTATTTTCCACCAAGAAATAACAGAAAGCAGATCTGTTCAAGATGTCTCAGCTGCGTAACCAGTTGCTCAATACAGGAAAAAGCTCTACCTAAAACCCAGATGCTGAGGTGGCAATTGCATATCTTTGAGAAATACGTCTGAGACAAAGGAGCAACAATGAGAGAGAGCCTGAACTCCCTTCAGGAGAGGATGGTTATGAACAAAGGAGCTATATTCCAGTACTTGACTTCTTTCATTCTCAAGGAAACAGGAGCACAATACTGCATTTGAAACATAACTTACTTTCTGCTGCTAACAGATAAAGCATGTAAAGAAACAAACTTTGTCTCATGATCTGGATGAAATAAGAGTTAGCTTAGAGTATTGCTTAGAGTTTGCTAAGAGTATTTAGCAAATACTGTAATTCTTTGTTTGATAAGTAATCTGATGTCTATGTTCTTGCAGACCTGACTTCAGTTGTTTTGCGTTCTGAGCACACATTGTCCAGAAAATAGGAATCCTAGAGATCTTTTAAACTGGACATCCAGCCTCACTGAGCAAAAATAGATTTCAGTTAACATTTTCAATGCTGCAGAGTTGAGAATAACAACCTCAAAGGAGTTTGGATTTCTTCATCCTTATCTCATTGGTGTATTGCTTCCCATAGAAAACATGTAAGAAGAGCATGTACATGTCTAATCTCTCAGAGGAGATAATAAAGTGAGGGGTGAGAGCAGACAAGCCCTTTGGAACATTTACACAGTAAAAGCAGCCAGAAAAGTCAACTTGATAGATTACACTGAAGGTCAAGTTAATTCCAAGGTCAGATTTCAAATGCATGTTAAAAAAAGCATTTTTTAATACTATGCTAGTAATAATTAGAAAATATTAACATGAACACCAGCAATTACTATTGCCACTTATTAATTTTTAAGATCAGATTGCATATTACTGTAGGTAGTTAAAACCTTTAGCTGTGAAAACGTTACAGTGAATCTCAATTGCGTATACCTGACAGTATGTTTTGGAGGATAATCTGCACATTTGTTACCTTTTGCATGTGTTGTGGATAATATGGTCTCTAAACTAGTTTTTCCTAGTAGGTGGTAGATTGCTTCCTATATGTTTTGTATTCAAATATGTGATACAAAATCACTAAGGTAAAATAAACTGCTGCTCATCTGTTTCAGAACAGTAGGAATGTGTGAATGTTTGGTCAGAGCAATGGACACAAATATAACAGCAATTAAGGGTGGGATCCTTACCCATCTGAATTCCCTACACTTTTCCACCCACATAAATACTTTTAAAAGGCTTTTACAACAGAAAAACTGACCTAAATTTTTTTGACGGGTTTGACACATTTTGTTTAGAGTTCAGAACAAGATAAGACTGATGCCATTCTGTTAGATAAGCACTGGTGCTGATATTTTCATACAACCACTTCTGCATAGCAACTATGGTGTGATTACAGGGATACAGCTTAAAGGAAGGGAGACACTTATTATATCATGCTCTGAAGATCTGGGATAAGGAAAATATTATATTTTTTTCTGTTGGAGAGGGCTAGAGAATTGGTCTGGATAAGATGATAAGCAGATAAAGAATCTATAATTCTGGCTTCTTGCGACTCCCTCAGTCAAGCAGGGATTTACACGTGCACTTTAAATGATCTCACAAAGGGCCCATTGAGTTTGGCTGCAGTTAAAGCACAGTAGCTCAAAGCCTACTCGTATTTCTGATCTAGTTCTGGTTCCAATCAGAGTGTTTTTGAATGCTTCTAACTCTCTAAGCCCTTAATGTGCTCACATTTTAAACTAATGCAGAGCAGAAAAATATACATCATGCTGGAAAAACACGCATATTGCATGTGTATTTGTATTCATTTTTCAAGCTATTTCTATTTCCTTTCATTCTGTGAAGGCTTAGTGGTTTCCACAATGAATACTGGTCCATTCACATGCAGATGTAGTACACAGATAAAATATGACAGAAATTTCCACAAAAAAGAGATTGTATTTTATGCTGTGACATTTCTATTCTTTTCTTCCTCGGATGTTAGACGTTTTTTAAAAGTAGAATAGATAAATTTAATATGGAGGGTTTTGTTTCAGAGGGGAAATATGGCTGCTTTTCTAAAGTGATAGGAAAATATTACAATAATATAGAAAATAATTATAAATGTTTAGTATTTATAAACTGGTTTCTCTCCAAGTGTCTCAAAAGCATATTGCAAATAGTAGTTAGAATTTAATCTCTATCCTAAAAAAAGGGTACTGTTTTTTCTTCTTAAAAAGGGGCACCTGCATGTTCTGTAGCAGAGGGAAAGCCAGTACCTAAGAGTATGTACTTTGGGGCAAATGTGAGAGATGGAAGCACCTGGGACACAAGCAATACCAAAGGATGAACTTCTGCAACAAGATTTGAATTATTGATAGTGCCTTGGTGGTAGAGCAGTCAGATGAATAATGGCCATGTAAAAATGTTCCTACCTTTTTCTTGTCAGGTTCTATGGCTCTTGCATTAATGTTACCTTTCAATAAATAAATTGAAAACAGTAGCAATAGTAGACCTGAGTCACACCAAGTGTGACAGCAAGCACCTCTGAGTGGGTCACAGCCAGACCTTCATATTGCCAGAAGGAAACTGGATTGGTAGAAGAATCCTTAGAGGCAAATGTAGAGGTGAGCTCTCAAGGACTAGAAGTGCAGAACTGACATCTTCATGCCCATCCTGATAGAATGGCCTTTGAGAGCCCCAAGGGCACAGAGAGGAAAAGAGGAAGGAATGAGTAGCTACACAGACTGCATGCATGAGGAGTTTTTCATTCCTCTGGCACTTTGGGATTTGGCCCATATGATCTTCTTGTCAGATGATGTTAGAAATCCACAAAAAATTCACAGCAACTGTGGGTTATTCTTGCAACCATGAGAACAGAATGTGAGACCAGTGGAGCAGTGAAGAGTCCCCTGAAATGGAATACTATAAATCCTTATTTCCTTGGCAATTAATTGTTCAAATAGACTCCAGCAGAGACTGTAATAGAGTATATGATTAAATAACTTGCTGGTAGCTGATAAGATGACAATGTAATTCCAAGTTACCTTAGATTATTATAATGCTGAAAAACATATCCCCAGGGAAATTTGTATATGTAAAAGATAGTATAAAGAACTGGATCAAGACTGCCACATGTGCACTAAGAATTTTCAGATATAAGTGTGAATGATCAATCACCTGTATCATTCCTCCTTGTTACCTTTTTATATCAAAGACTGTACTTGCTTCCTAGAAGGTGTGACACCCTATTCTGCAGAACCGCAATAAAATCAAGTATCTCCTCTCAGTGTGTTGATTGGCTTTTGCACATTGAGTGAAAGGATCCTGTTTCAGCAACAACATTAATTGCACAACCATCCAGACAGCTCTTCCTGCAGTTCCCACCTGGTGTTCTTCTCTTAGGACAAACCACACTGTGTGTGTGGGGTAAGGAGGACACATGGGAAGACCCAGCTAACTACCTTTTGTCACACATGGCCAATTTGCTTATAATAATTAATTTCTGGCTAGAAAAGGACATGGCCATACTCTTAAGGCCACCAGCTTTTAAAAGTGCTTAAGTTTTCAAGATGTGCCATTACTGCATCGAAGTTATTCAAGTTCTCTGCTCTCCCTACTGTAAACAGAACTTGTCAGTCAGATGCTTAGCAGCCATGAGAAAAAAAGTGGGGTGAACAGCTTGTTTGACATAGAAGTGTAAAAAGGTTATGTTGGTCAACAACTAGACCCCAAGGCAGCCTAACATGTCACCATGTCTTGTAGTCATGTCAAACTTCTCCTGAATCTAAAATTTCACCTCGACTCATGGAGATCTGATTCTTTTCCCACTAATAAGTACTTGTAGTTAATTCTTGAATTAGTATTAGTTTATGAATAGAAATAATTTTCAATATTTTTTTTTTCCTTTTTGAACCCAGAGATGTTTGAATTTTCTGTCACTTGTGAATAATTCCAAAATAAGTCATTTCTGTGCAAGTATCTTGACAAAGGCCTGAGTGGATTAAGAAGTAAAAAAACAGATCAGAGATTAGGTCATGGCTACTGATATTTAGAGAAGCCTAGTGCATTTAATTAGTGCATTTAATTGCTGCTCAGACTTTTACACCGAGGCCATCTCCAGCACCATATTGCTTCTAGATCTCAGCTTGACTCTAGCAGTGGTCTCCACTTCTGACTGTACCATATGCAGAGAGACAGATGAGATGAAGGAACTAAAGGATGCAGTGAGTGCCACTTTTTCTGCGAGGAAAAGCTCAAATTCAGGCATCAAGAGAGGTTCTGCACTTTGCCAGAACTTCCACAAGAATCTTCTGTAACAAGAGGACAACAGAATTTGCTTGATCTGCGTTGCATGCTAGTGTTTTGGGGCAGCTATTGTCTTTTTGAAATCAATTAATTCTGCTGATAGAGGATCCAGTTACTTGGAAAACAGCTCATTTTTGATAAACATCTTGTTTGCTCTTGACAATTATGTGAACTACTTTAATGAGTAAGTGTCTGAAACTAGAAAGCTGTATTGTCTATGCATGAGTGTCAGTGATCTTTGTATTAAATAGGATGCAAAACTCACCTATATGTACCAAAGGCATAGGTATTTTTATGAAACTTTCAAGGCCTTAATATTTTTGCACATTTGGCTCATCTGTGAAATTTGTTTGAGGTTAAACTATGGATGGAAAAACTATTGACAGTAACTTGAAGAAGGGAATAACACAGCATCAACACCAAACCAGAAATGATGTTGCTCATTCTGCTTCTGTTAGCATTCACATTCTTAAGTAACCATGAAAGAGGTGGAAGGGCACAGCAAAGACCCAAGTCATATACTTACAAAATAAAATACTTACAAAATATCTTTCTGCTTTCTGTGCACATCGTTGAAAATGTTTGATTGATAAGACTTATCTGGAAATTAAATTTTATATATTTCCCAGCTTGCTCATAGTTATATGCCCTTATTATGAATAGATATGGAATTGTAATGAGCCTAATTACAGCTCCATTACTGAGACAAAATGCATTTTATCCTATTGTCTTCCTGAACATTTAGTATTTTATGGGTTAGCTACTAGTTTATTCCCACTTAGCAAAGGGTTCAATTAGCAGGTCAATGACAAAAGAGCTAATGAATGACAATGCAAACCTACTTATTATAACGCTGAGGAAGGAATTTCATGCTAGAGAGAGGAACTTCAATTGATCTAATTTATTAGGGCAATAGTTCTCTGCAGGTTTGATGAGATTAAGTTCCATTAGAAACTTTACTTAATTTTAAAGAACCAGGTAATGAATTTCTAACCCATCACACAGATGGTTTGTTACTGGCAATAAGGTGAGGTAATTATTGACATCCTATTCTGTTGCTGACCTGTACAATCACAGAATACTCTGAGATGGAAGGGACCCACAAGGATTATCAAGTTCAACTCTTAAGTGAACGACCGCTACAGGGTTCAAGTCCACAACCTTGGCATTATAGCATCATGCAGTAACCAGCTGAGCTAATCTCAAGGTCCAATGGTGCAGAAGGAACTGTAATTGCCTAAAAATTCTGGAGAACTTTAAATTGTGCTTGTATGCATCATTCTAGATGTCCAGAAAGTAAGAAAGCTGGAAGAACAAGTCTAGTAAATGGTTGATGTCAGTAGATACTGCTGTCATGTGGATTTGACATTTAGGTCTGGTCAACAGTTGTGCATCAATAAGAAAAGAAAGTGAAACAGAGCAGATATACAAAAAATCTACTTCAAGAGCTGTCCTCATCTGCTCAGAAAGCCATGTTTTCTGGGTACTCACTCTAAAATATCTCTGCTTCTGATTAATGAATATTCACTAGGAATTGCTTGTGAGACACCTATAATAAAGCCAGTATTATCCATAAAAGCTATTTACTAGTTTATTCTTAATATCAGATACAGCTAAGAGAAATGCAGCTTGCTTGTTGATAATTTACTAACAAGCAAAGGTTATATTTTTGGTGATGATGAATTGCTCAATTAATTCTAGGAACTAAGTTGTAGTTCTCAATCTAGATAGGTCAGGATGGACTGTCCATGAAGACAAACTAGAAATTTAAAGAGAAATAAGAGCAACAAGTACATAAATGCCATGACAAATGGGAAATAGGCCTTTCCTTGTCATAAAAGCCCACCACCACAACTGAAATTTTCATGTCAGCAAAAAGCACTTTTAACAGCTGAAAGCTGGTCAATCGTGACATCCCTTTTGCTTCAATATAAAGAGGAGGACAAACTGACAAACTGTTCAGTTTCAACCCTTATAGCTTGGAGATAGCTTCTATTTGCTACAGAAGTCTCTCTTAGGTAGCACAAAGTGCTTTAATAAATCCAGAATGCAGAAAAACTGTATCCTTCAACCAAACGACATTCATGTCACTGCGTAACTGTCAAATGCAGGCAGAGCCAATGCAGTATGTTTTTGCTAATCCTTCTCTGTCTGCAAAAGGACAAAAACAAGAGGCAAATGTAGGGACTCATTACACAGCCATGGAAAATTTTGGTATCTCACCTCTGGGACGCTCTGGAAGAAAAGCAGCCATAAATGACCTTGACGCAGTGAGGTAAAAAGCTTTTGTGCTATTTTGAACAGAATTGCATTCCTTGTAAAACATTTCAGCTTTTTATTCCTTCACATCTTTAGCACATATGAAACTGTATGAATACTGGATAAACAAAAGGGATTTTCCTTCAGATGTCCTAAACTGGGGTATTTTGTTGTTAATTGCTACATTTTTTTGTGTTACTTGTAAGACCTTGAGAGAGGATGCACCTTGGATATATGAAATATATTCAAGAATATATAATCCAAAATATATTCCAAGCAATTTTTATCACTCAGAAGTTCACATTTTAGGAACAGTTTCCAAGAAAAAGGATTACTTTACTTTATACAATTAACCTGCAAGCAGATCTCAGGTTGCCACTGTACAACAGGACCAAAGTGCAAGGGAAATAAAAATATCTAGACATCAAACCAAAATACTGATAATCAAATAAGTGTATTATTGAGCAAATTATTTAGTGAATTATCAAGGAATGAATGTAATAAAAACTGTATTTAATTGTGCTTTCTTCAGAACCCAGTTTGGTGGGAACTAGGGTGATGCTATAAAGTCAACTCAATTAGAAGCTAGACTTAGCTCTGAAAAACCTTCCCTACGGCAGCCCTGCTCCCTGGTGAAAATTCACAGCCTCCAACAACATTGAAGTTCAAAGAGAGCTGGACTCAGCTTGGATAACACTAAAGCCCCTACAAATCAGAAGAAACATTCTGAGGAGAGAGTCATAGTTTGAAATTTACTTCACTCATTGATTTTGTGTTAATTATTTTCCATTAACCTCTTCTGGAGTAAGAAGGGAAATCACCTCAGCCATACAATACTTCCAGCTGCTGGAAAAAGTGTTAAAAACCCTGCATCAACTAGACAGTGACAACCCTAAAATGTAGGGGAGACTGAGAGTTTTAACTGATGAGTTCTGGCTTGGGATAAGAAGATTTTAATGCCCTGTGGATTTTGCCCTGTCTCCTGAACAGACATTTAACAACCCAGGAGCATCTGGAATAGCACACACTGTCTTTATGCTGTGGGTGTGAAAACTGAGCTCAAAACCCCTTCACACGGGCTGCTAATATCCAAAGTCTGTGTCAGTCATGGTGAGGTGTGACTGCACCAAAACTTTAAGAAAAGTACACTGGTTTTACACCTAAGCTAAGAAAGCCTAAGATTTCTGATACAACCTTTCACATCATGGAAGAGGAATATTTAGCCAAGATAGCGTAAAACTCTTATAGCTTCTTTTGTTGCCTTTTAATCCCAAGAAGAGATCATGATGCAAACACTAAAATCCGTTGTGTCCATTTTTTTAGTTCATTTGCCTAACAACTCATGTTTACATAAAATGCATGTTGGATGCCCTCAGGAGTTTTCTGACCTACTTACTAAAAGCAGTGCTGAGTATTTGATTTCCTTAAATGAAACTAGACAAGTACTCAGGTTAAATGTTGTTTAGTTTGTCTTACAGATAAACAGACAAGGTGGAAAGTAGACTATAATGACAACCTCTGATTTTGTTTTACTTTCTTTTAAGTCATGACAATTCAGAAATGGTCATCAGCATAAAGTCCTGCTTCCACAAATGCACAGGCAGCCTAAGTCCCTTGGGCAACCATATTGACAAGAGATCTCTACATCATTCTTCCTTATAACAATCTCTCTGTGTCAGGATATATTTGTAAGTAGTTGGCAGCAATGCAATAGGAATACCTGAGACCCTGTCTCAAAACCAAAATTTTTGAGGATGGAGCGTCACTTTCCTTCACCTCTTTCATTTTCTTTTCTGAAAGCAATATAAGTGACACCAAATAATTTGAACCAACACTAACTCAAAGGTCTTGGCAGAATTCCACTCTCAAAAAAATGTAAAAGTACTCTAGTTCCATTACACGCTAGTTCAATTACACTCTTTTCTTTTCTTTTCTTTTTTTTTCTTTTTTTTTTTTTTTTTTTTTTTGAGAGAACTAGATTCATCCCTTACATCTATTTAATTGCTATAAATAATCAAGTAAACAAAAAGCCTTGAGCGGTATATGTTGTTAGTTACAGAGGTGGGAGTTTAAGTGAAAACCAAATCACAGACAGTAAATCGTATTTGATGATCTTCTGCGTTGATTTCCGTGGAATGATACTGATGATCTAGTTCAAAAATCTAAGAAACTTCCAATTTTTTATTTTATTTTTTTTTTAGAAGACCTACATTAATTATTGAATTAATTATCAGGCTTGTGAAAAATAAATCAAGTCTAAAGTTCCTAAACTCTCCCCCTCCCATACAACAAGCTAGAACTTACTTTAATTATGGACCGTTAATTGGCAAGAAATCAAACGAATAAACAATAACCCTAGGCCATGCAGAGACATTTTCCCCATAAATTACTGTTTTTTTGAAATGCAGTAACATTTGCTTGAGTACTTGTTTAGACATTGCACACAAAAATTGCTGCTTAGCTCTGTCGCGATTCAGTTTGACTATCCAAGGAATAAAATAAACAGCTTAAAATAGCTGAGTAATATATTTATGCACAAAGTTACAATGTCATCTGTTATTAAGCAATAATACTTTAATTATATAAAACATAACATATAATATATTAATAATTATTAATGCAATACAGACTATAATAATTATTAATTATATTGCATATAAAATTTAGTGAACATAAAGGGGGTAATGGATGCCTTTGAAAATGTAGTATAACTTAGAATAAATTCAAAAAGTGACATGTACTGCTGTCCAGTCTGCTTCAGATGGTGGGGGTATAATGACCTGTCCATAAACCAGCTTCCACCAGGAACAAGCTTATTTCACCACAGCTATCATTCATGCATCAAAAAATTGTTATTATTAACTCAACAATTATGTTACTTTTAACTTAATTACCATAAAATTTTAACCAAAGGATTTGAAAATTTGTTTCTTCTAGGTTTTACTGCCTTTTAACTGTTTTTAAACCTTCTGGGTTTTTTTCAGCTGTTTATTCACAGACATTTTCAGAGTTCAGTACCCACTGAACAGCTTGTGTTAGATATTTTATATGTGGAGGGTGTAATGTTTAATACCAAACTTACTTGTTTAAAGATAGTGGTTGTTACATGGGATTTCTGAAGAGAGGCAGGATATATTGCATAAAACAATATTAATGTTAATTACACTTAGCAAAATATGTAGCAATTGCAATATACAATTTAATCCCAATACCATTGTGATTCCCATTCTTCATCCTTATAATATGTTAATTGTCATGATGCTGAGCATATGTGGGCTGAAGCCATTGCCCTCTTCATATTGCTTTTGTTTTGATTTTATACTCTTAGTTTGTGTTGAGCATGTTCATCCTCTGCTTGCTGGTCTGGTTAACCCAGGGCAGTCACAGCCTTTTAGTGAACTCAGAGAGAAACGTTTACAGCACCAATTGGTCCATACAACTGTTGGTAGCTGTTTCTCAAAATCAAAGGCAACCCTCCAGTCCCTTTGTGCTGAGATAAAGTCAGATTCTTTGCAACAGCTGGAGTCATCCACACCCTGCATTATTCATTGAGTTTCACAGGCACATCTTCCTTGCCCAGCTCTTCCAAACCTTCTTCCATCAATCACAGCCATGAACAACAGAACACTGTCTTCATTGTTTGAATGCAACTGGAAGTACCACAAAGTAGAGGAGTGCAGAAATGGGACCTGAAACAAGCATGCACTAAAATTTTGAAAAAAACACAAAATCTGCAGTAAGATAAGAGCTGATAAAATTGTGTAAGACTTCAAAGAAAGCAAAATCAGACACAGTAACAAAGAAATAAAAAACTGCAATAATTTGAAATGCACTCCAGGGGAATATTATTTTTAATAATTTCTTCCAAAGTCACCCTTATGCTCAATGTTTGAGCTGTAAGCCAAGTGGAGTTGATGAAAATCAATAAGAAATACAGCTTCTTTAAGCAGTTGAATATTACAGAGAAGAGAAAGTATTCTGTCTTGTACATTTTGGAACACCTGCCTAGAAAGGATGTGCTTATTTCTGAAATGCCATGCTCCCTTTAAGACTCAAGGACATTCCCTCCACATATCATAGAACTGTCCAACCCTACACGGAGCTGAGCTTCGAAGGAGTAAAAGAGGGTTTAAATCAACTCTTTCAGGAGCAAGAGATGTATTTCTTTCTTTGTTATGCCCTTTCAGACTTGCTTTAAGCAGAGTATTCAGCAGAAAGATTGCTCTTCTGGTAGGTAATTTAATTTTTTAGGTGAATCTGTCCAATCCAGCACAGCTCCAAAAAGGTCAACGTTCCTTTTTAAGAAGGATTTTACATTTTTAAATATACTTAAAAATCAAATGTTTCATTACAGATAGTATACTATTCACACAACTTTTAACACTATGACACAGCTTTTCCTTAAGGACTGGAGGTTTTTGAGGAAGGGTAAAGTTGGCAAGGTAATCGTATACATGATAAATAAAAAAAAAAAAAAAAATCTGAAGTGAATTATTTAATTTGTACTTTTTTAATTTATAAAGCAATTATTATGCTGGATTTTTTTATGAAGAAAAGAAGCCCACCAAAGTATTTAAGTAGATTTTCAAAGAGTTCTGTGTCTTTGGGTGATAACCAGCAAGTTCTCTTCAGAAGTGAGCTTCCAGTTACATACAGTCAAGGAAAAAGGTTGCCTGATACTAAGCATTTCTGAAATAGAGGGTATCAATTCAATATGATTTTTGAAAGACTTTTGTGAAAGGCTCTCTTGAGCCAGTCCCACCTAACAGGGTACTCCCTCAATGATACCCTGATGATTTTTATCAGGCAGATGTTGTTTTTTTGGTGAAGAAAAAAAAAAATCCAAATCTTTTTGAAAAATTTTGTGTTTCAGAGAGTATGTTCTGGCATCTAATGGTGAATCCTGAAGAGAGTTCACTTAATACTGATAGACTGGCAAATTTTTATGGGATTCTGTGGTTACAGGATTCCAGAAGCAATTTCCCCTCAAGGTGACATGGAAGTACTTCAAAGTGCCACAAGCAGGGATTCCTATTTCCTTCTGGTACCTCTCTCTTCTGGAAAATCCCAGCTGTAACAATTCCTATTCTGCTGCAGGGATCTTTGGAAAGTCACTTAACCCTGCCTGTGCTGCTAGAATCTGTGAGCCCATTGGAGATTGTCCTTTCCTGCTTCACAGAGCTGAATATTAAAGTCTGGAAGATATGCAGATGTCACAACAGTGTCTAAGAAAAACACATTGAATGACTGACTGATGACCTCTGGATAGCAATATTTTAAAGTATGGCAGTATGGGACCACATGTAAACCTGGTCAGAGTCAGAACTGGTTTGTGCTATCAGAAATTTTGCCTCCCTCCCTGCTTTTATGTTTATGCCCCATCAAGAGATACTCAATTTTGAGGGAATTAAGATATGTCATGGTGAATTTTCTCCTTTCCACATGCAGATTTCAGAGGGGGTCTCCACAGAATAACTGTCATGCAGAAATTTTGGATCCAAGCTAGCTGATCAAACTAAACATGTCTATAAATTACTGATGTGTACATCTCTCTCATCTCATTTCCAATGCTGTTTTCTTTCCTTCCTATATCCCTTAAGTCAGTGTTTCCAAGACAGCATATTTTCAAAGAATAAAGTACAAATGTTTCAAGCTGGCTTAGCAGAATTTTGTTTTCCAGCTGGTGTTTTCTTCTTCTTGGAACACAATCATGAAAAAATACACTTTCACTTAAAACAGTAGGGTTTTTTAGCCTATTCATATGCCTCTGGTCATGAAGGTTCTTGTTTGGTATGGTACAAGGAATGTAGACAAGATGTTCTAAAGATATAGCCAAGACAACATCTGAAAGCATATCATATTTGAGATAAATTGTGGAAAATCAGATAAGAATGAAAGACTTTCCCTGAGAGATGATCTGTGTTTTGTGGATGTATCAACTGGTCTAACAAATAATACCACAACTCCTGAAAAACGTTGCTGTTTTTATACAAGGAATCATGCTTAGGCTAGGTGAACTGTGTGAGAGTCAAAAGATGGCCAAAACACCATGGAGTGAATATGGGAATTTCCAGACAGAAGGAATGGTCTTTAACTGTACAAACAAGAGTATTATAGTTTCTAGGTCGTGGCCCTAACACACGCACATACTGTGCAACTCAGGAAAAGGATGATTTTAATGCACATTCACCAGTGCAATAAAACAGAATACCACCCTCCTTTGTGGAAGGGGTATATACTGATAACACATTACAATGTGCAACAGAATCTTCTAAAGACGGTAAAATATAAAATATTTTTGGAGTAAAAAATCACTGTGTTGGAGCCTTTCCTCCTTTCCCTGGAGACAGCGGTCAAAAAGTTGCCACTAACAAGCTGTTTCTTCTTAACATTCTGTCCCTCGTTTAAATGCCTTTATTACCTTCAAAGTCATCCAACTCTGTGCAAATTAATTTGTTTTCATGGAACAGGGATCTTAAGGGATAAGATGAAATTTCTGTGCATCAGAAGTGTGTTAAAAAACTCTGAACATCAATGGACAAAAGAAATAAAGGGGGAAAAGTGAAAAGAAGTGGCAGAGGGAAGCCAACAGCTGAGAGAAGAAATGCAATGAGAAGGATAACTGTGATGCTTGTGCACAGCAAAGATTAAAGGGAGCTGTCTGAGCATGGTGGCCACACTAATGATGAACACAGGAGACTAAGCTATAAGGAGGCATCCCAGTGCTGTAGAATCTTGTATCTAGGAAAGAAAGGAAGAAAGGAGGTAGGAGAAATGTGGTTGAACTCTGGCCATTGATGATTGACCTGCTGACAAGAAACCTGTTCTTTCTCTCACCAAGCTTTAGAGGAAAACACTGGGAAAAGACATTGGGCGGAGATGAGTACTGGAGCTCTTTCTGTAGGTTGAAGACTAGCAGAAGTGCAAAGGTAGTGCTTAAGAAATGGCTCCACTGTTAGTTATGAGAGTCAAAGTATTGGTCTAAAAGACAATGTCCTCTAAATAGAGAAGCTTCAATAGATAAGACCATCTTGAGGTGTGAAAATAAAAAGGAACTAAATTGCTTATGGAAAAGGCAGATGTCTATTGCTCAGTTTCCTTGACAAAAGCCTAAAACCTATCTGGTTGCCTTCTGTGATCAAACTTTCATCATACTTAGATGAATGAGTGGGGAGCAGTGGATGTTGTCTACTTGGACTTCAGCAAGACTTTCAACACTGCCTCTCACAACATCCTCTTAAGCAAACTCATTTTTCTATATCTGTTTTCTGTGAGGAAAATTTAAAAATGAAGAAAAATTGTTTAAGATTTCCCAAACTGGACTTGGCCACAACTGAAATTTGAGGAACATGAAAGAAAAATGAAGATACAGAACTGAGCCATCCTGGCAACTATCTTGCAAGTTCTTTTGCTAATATTTTGGTCAAACAATGTCAACAGCTGTCTATCTCTGGAGATAAAAAAAGAATAAGCACAGACTGAAGTTTTCTCTAGTAACTTCAGGTCCTACTGTCTCTATTTTTCACTAAAACAGGATTTCTGCTCTTAGAATCGTGCAATTATACTTTGTTTTCTTATACAAAGCTTTTTTATTTCAGTGCTAAACTTTCAACAACCTATTTCCCATGAAGCTACAAACAACTTTCAAAACATGTTAAACACTTTTAGCTTTTTTTCCTCCCCCTAGTTGCATAAATACATGTGATGTACTGTGATGGACTGCTGTAACAGAATGTGCAAAACACTTACTGCCATCAGTTCTTGTGCTGTAAACATGCAAGAAAATCTTCAGCAATAAAGAGAGGCCTGCTGATCTCAGTGTTATTCTGTCAGTATGTTCACAATATTGCCCACTTACAAAGAAAGCTGTATGCATTTATCATCTTTGCTCTCCCACTTCCTGTGGTATTCAGCAGGCTGTTGATAACAGCTGATAGCAAATTGAGTATGGAAGCAGATGCTTGGAATAATATCATTATAGGGCTGTTATTAATTTTCTCCCTGCTTTGTGTGTTTCAGTGTTTTGTACACTGTTGAAAGAGATAATGGATTTTAAGGGGTGAATGTCAAAATTGCACTCATATGCTTGGCCAAATTATAGTTCTGAGACAATGAAGCAGCCAACAATTATTAGACAGACTCCTAGAAGATTAGAAATCCTGTAGACTCCAGCGATGACAGCTGCATTCTAGAATGACTATATCAACAGTTATATCAAATTAGACCAAGTACAGGCTGGAGCTAATTCACACAATGACTCCATCAGAGAATTGGAACAAATCTGTTCTGAAGAATGAGTCGTGTTGCAGTCCTTTTTTGTTTAACCTGGGATCTGAAGCTCAGAGCTTACATGCTTTGCATGGATTGAACTGCTGGCTTTCTCAAAGACTTAAATAGTCAAGGCTTCACAACAAAGGAACTACTAACATGGGAGAAGAAACATGTAAATGTCTTCACCTCGACCTCCAATTTTAAGGAATCTGTCTCATTAAAGGTGTCAATATTGGTTTAGTTTCAACAAGAAGTTTATAGCCTTTTATAGAAGTTTTTAGTTCAGAACCATTAAGAGAAACAAACCTGCACGTTTTGATAGTTTTGATTGAGGTCCAGAAGACTTTTTTGTTGTGGGGTTTTGTTTGTTTGTTTGTTTGTTTATAAGAACTAATGACTGTGGTTTTGCTAGCATTGAACTGCCTCAGCTGCCTTGAACAGAGAAGCGAGCCTTTCCTTATTGTTTTGGTCCTGTAGAACTGTTAGAAACTAAGCAAAATACTGTAATACAAACTATGCTTTTTTAAGGCCAGGTTGGGGGTTAAGCTGCAAGAGAAGCATGTGACAAATTTCCTCCTACCTGATCACAATCTGTGGTCACATATTCTTGAGCCAGAAATGTTCTTTGTTTAATGACCTTTTCTGTAAGCCAATACTGTATGTTTTGAAAGAGAATTTCCATCCAGTGGTGGTACAAAAGAAAAAGCATCCGTGATGGAGTATTCCTTCTGTTTACGTATGTGGGTATTCCTGCATATACCTTACAGGAAATGTGAACCCAGGCCTTTGAGTGAGAATTATATACTGCAGAAGTCCTCTGTTTCACCTGCTGTACAGCTGACTTGCCCGTGTAACATTTTTCACCCGGTTTATCAACAGGCGATTAGGAGAGCCACAAGTTGCAAATAAGAGTTTCATTACGGGTTAGAACTTATCCAAATCCTTCTTTTCTCATCAATAGGGCTACAAGGTCAGACCCCCCAGAAAGAAGAGCTCTGGAGCTCAGCTAAATGTAGGTTGTGTGTTGGAAAAGGGAATAGGGAAGGAACAACTCTGGGAATTCCTTGGAAGATGTGGTAGAAATGACTGCTGGCAGACCACTGAGCTGGTGTTTGGATGTACAGCTGGTATAGCATGAGAGTTTAGATCTCTCTAAGCCTGGGCAGATTGGCTCACTTAGTGACCAAAAGACTTTCACATAAGGTCAGGTTCTAGCAGGATGGTGTTGCCTCCCCAGAGCAATTACTGTGTGTGAATGAGTTAACTTTACCGTCTTTGTACTTAATTTTCAGGAAATTGTAAATTCATTGTCTCCAGAAGCCTTAAAACACTCCTGTATTCTAGGCTATTGCTCTGCTACAGGGATCTGCTGCTGTTCCTCTGTATCTGAAAGAATGGTCCATCTTCTTTCCCTAACTTGGATTAAAAGATAAATCTATAAAAACCATGGCATATTCAGCTGGTCTAAAGTGGTGTAGGCCCTTTTTCTGAAATCATTAACCCTTTTGAGGGCTTCCTAATGATGTCCTCAGACCCTCTTTGAGCTGCCTGATATAAGAAAATTGTATCTGGAAGTGCAAAACCCGAAGTCTTGCAAAGCATCTCATAAATATTGTTGAAAGAGGTCAAACAAGTCAGGAACTATGTCAGAGCCACCAGCATGCCTCATGAGGCATAGACAGTGAAACCAGGTTCCTTCTGCCTGATGTGAGGAAAAATACTGCAGGCCAGGCTGTTAGCAGCTTATGCTAAACTGACAGATTGGACACAGTTCAGGGGAGACTTATATTTGCATGTGTCAGAGCAGAACAAAAAAAAAAGAGAGGGGGGGAGTTTGCTAGTCAAAGGTAAATTATGTCTGAAGTCAACATTTTATACTGTGCTAAATAATTTCTTCTTTGGAACTTCGCTTAATGAAAGAATAGCCCAATAATGATGTGCTGAATTAGGAGACAGGGACAGTGTAAGGCTAATTGAATATTCTGAAGAGCAACACACTTGGGAGCACTTACTGTGTTTTCTAAGAGATCCTGATGGTCTAAAGAAGCCTATTCAAGTGCTTTTTAAAGTTGCAACTGCAGTCTGTGCTGCAGATGTTTGTCTCTAGAAGTGAGTTTTTAGCACTTATGAAAAAGAGTAGGAGCGTGTACTGTAGAAAGCTGGGGTGTCGGAAACTGTATTGCTGCAGAAACTGCTGGCCTGGTAGACAAGTTGTTCTTGGGGAGCAGTAAATGAAGCAATGTTTGTCTTTTAGTGGCAACTGCTGCTTACATTTTCTAGTCACCAATATTACAGCAAACACTGCAGCATTTAATTTGTGGATACCTTGGGTTTCTTTCCAAAATGCATTAGAAAGTTGTATTTTTCAATTATTTCTAACACTTCAAACAAATTTGACACTTAGAGTATTTCTCAGATGGCTTGGTACATGTCTGCCTTTCTTTCAGAAGACTGAGAAGATAACAATGGAGAAGATAAATTGCTGTTTCTAATGGGGCTCTGCATTTTCTCCCAATCTCTAGAAGGGATGAAAGGTTGAGTAGGATGAAAGGTTGAGTAGGGTTCCCACCAGAAGTTTCCATTATGCATTGTGCCATTGTGCATAAGTTTACCAGACCGTAGCACAGGAAAGAAGAGTATCAGTTCTATGACAGACCAACTCTGAAAAATAAACAGGAAAAATGGAGAGAGTGACAGAAAGTGAACAGATGAAGAAAACCTACTTTACTGCACACTCTTCTGATGCTCTTATTTTTTCAGCAGCCAGATCAAACGGTCTAGTGTGCTTCAGGGTTTGAGAGTACATCAGGTTTCAAGGGAAGTACACAAAGAAGGCAAAACTTCAGTTTTTGACTTTTATGAATGTTTTCTTAATATTCCATAGGATGGTAAAGGAAGGCTTAGGATGACTTTAGAGCAAGTGGCATGGGAGAGACAGTGCAACCTGGGCTGTGGAAGCCTTCTTTAGATCTTCCTGCTACTCACCAACATGATCAGTATTCTCCTGCAAAACAAGAGTCTGCAACAACATAGATGCTTAAAGAGAGCAGATGTGAAGTTGCTTTCTATTGGCATTACAGGGAATCCATGTGATATTTATTCCTGAGTGTTTCATCTTTATAATTGGTGGGACTGATTCTAGTATGCAACGCTCTTTGAACTAGAGAGGTGTAGTGGGATGACCTTTGCTGTACTCCAGGTGCCCATGCAGCCATTCTATCACTCCCACTCCTCTGTGGGACAGGGGGAGAAAAAAAATTTCTAAAAGCTCAGAGGTCAAGATAAGGAAAGGAAGATCACTTAGCGGTTACCATCACAGGTAATAAAAAAGAGTTGATCTGGGGAAATGAATAGTTCCAGTCAAATGATAGTAGGGTAATGAGCAATAAACCCAAATTTTAAACCACTTTCCTCCCAACTCCTCCCTTCATCCCTGGTTCAGCTTCACTCCTGACTCTTTTAACTCCTTTCTCCCAAACAGTGTGGTGGAAGAGGGAATGGGAGTTGCAGTCAGTTCATCACATATTGTCTCTGCTATTCCTTCCTCCTCACACTCTTCCCTTGTTCCAGTGTGTGGTCCTTACCACCAGAGACAGTCCTCGGTGTCTGTAGAGTTGTTTCTCTCTCATATTCTCACTGCTCTTTCCCAGCTGCTTTCATCTTAGATACATTACCCCAGAGATGCTACCACAGTCACTGAAGGGCTCAGCCTTGGACAGTGGTGGGTCCATCTTGTAGCCATCTGACTCTATCAGACATAGGGGAAGCTTCTACCAGCTTCTCACAGAAGTCATCCTTGCGACAACTCCCTCTACTAAAATCTTGTCATGCAAACACAAGACAAGGGATCTCTCTCTCACTGTCTCTTTTTTTTTTTTTTCTAATAAAGAAAATATTTTGCATTTCCTGCTTCTTCTTCAGTTGCTAAGCTACTGTCAAGAAAAACAAAACTGTGCAGAATTTATTTCTAATACTCTGTTTACTCCTTATATCTTCCATCTCCATTAGAAAGCAATGTGACTGTGTAAAGAGACTACTAGGAGAAAGGGCAGTGTTAGTAGTAGATACAACTAAGACATGTTTCTTTTTCTTTCTCAACTTGTGAATATCATCTGGTGTGATACCCCAATTTGAGCAGACTGAGCAAGAAAATATTAACTAAGCATGTATGGCAAACTGTGATTCTTGTGCCTGGTCTAGATGTCAGCTTTCAAAAAGATTTTTCTCTGCAAAACTGAGTTTGTGTTTGGAGATCATGCCTTGCATAAAAACTAAATAAATTCAGTTACTAGTTTGTTCAGGAGAAAGATAAGAGGTAACTTGATTATTTGCCCAAGAAACCGAATGACAGAGACTTCTAAGAGTAAAGGACTCTCTTATTTGACAGAAAAGGCATAATGAGATCCAGGGCTGCCTTTGGGGTTCAGGAGCTCATCTTTCAAGGACATAACTGTTCCTGTGTGACAGGCTACATCTCGTTAGTATAGTCTGCCTTGCTTTGGTCTTTCTAGCTAGTACATTCACCTGAAACTGTCCTTGAAAGGGTTTTTTACCATTCTTGGATGTTGAGAGATCCTTCTTGTATATCTTTTGGTTCTTTCTCTCAATTTTTTCTGAAAAGGTTTCAGCCTTTATGATAAAATATGATACTGACTTGATTTTTTTTTCTCTCTAGGGAATAAGATAGCATGATCCTGAAGTTCCTTTGGCTTTTTAAATGACATGTAATTTTTCCTTTGGTAGGAAGAGTGGGTGAGACCCAGCGGCGCAATGCCAATCTGAAAATAGTCCTCATATTGTATGTTGTTCCTCATACAGCTGGAACAACAGTTGCTAATGTTTAGGAGCTCATACTGCAAAGACATGGCAGCAGACATCTCTCTTTTACTTCTTCCTGAAAACATTTATTGGTCACCTCAGAGACAGGCTACTGAAATACACCTACCGTGGCAGGCTGCTGAAGTACATCCACCATGACAGCCTTAACACCAAGGAACTGGTGTAAAACTAGTCCATTTGAAACCTGGCACTAATATGGAGAGGGCAGATAAGGCTTAGGGTGGAGTAAGTTCTCCTATTTGTGCTGCTTGCATTGAACAAGTGTCTCAGAAAAAGCAAAAAGAGCTTATGTTGGAAATTACTTTAAAATGTAGAAATTTCTAGAAGGAAGAAACAATTAGTTAATAGGTTCCTTGCATTTTATTGTTAACCTCTAGTACCCTGAGAACGTTCTCCTGTTTAGCCATGTGTGCAACTGAAATTTTAATTTAATTTGTTTAATTTAATTCTGTACATAGACAGTGTTTAGCAAATGTATTAGGATTCTTTTTACACTTTTCCTTCTTCACTAAAAAAGTGATAGATTAGTTAGTCATTCTGAATAAGCAATTTGTCAAGCCTCTAAGCCATATAAAACTAAGTGCATATATAATTTATTACTTACTCTAGTAGTAGAAATAATGTACATTTGGCAAATTCTAATTAAAATAATCAAGAGATTAATCATTTGATGGATACTTATTTATTAGACAGAATTAATTTTTTAGGAATATGTTTTAAACTTGGAGTACTACTAACCTGAAACTTAGTAAACTAGAATTCTTTTTTCTTTTTTAATCAAAAATTTAATAAAAACTGTGGCAAATTAGTAAAACAGATGCAAAAATGTATTTTATAATACTACATAATATTAACTATGAAAAATCATTTAATCATATTTCTCAGCTGAAGTTGTCAGACCAATTTCTTATACTGTAGTTTGAGTTTAATTTAAGGTGCATTTCACAAAACATAAGTTTTTCTTGGTAAGTGTTTTCATATGGAAAATATCTGCAACATAATTTTAGTTCACACTACTTTTCATAAGATACAATTCATCTTGCTTGTCGTAGCCTAATTTGCATGTATGTACAAATGCAGAAAGGAAAAAAGCTTATTTGGAGGCTTTATAGACACCAGATATTGTGAACTTTACCATACATTGTGCCAGATTCAGACCCATCATGGGTATGTGCATCGTAACTCTCCTTGTTGCAATAATCCAGAGGCAGATCATAAACTTCAGCTCTGATCTTGCAGCTTTGCACTTACATAAAAGTCTATTTCCTTTTTGTAGAGCCTGTGCATCAAATTGCATGCACCAAATGTACTACACATTTACTACTCTATTCTGCACCTTGCTTATAAGGGGGACTTTACTTCTGTAATCTCACTGATGGGAGGAGAATGGCTTTTTCATTAACTTCTGGATGAAGTTAAGGAAACTGGAAGATGAAAATGAAGTTCATTCAATGTAAAGCTTTAGTATCTTAGAAAAGTACTTTTCTACCAAAAACACCAAGCATAAACATTGATATCTGATTCTTGCTTTTAGGTAGAAATCTCCTTTTACTAATATCGTGGTAGTACCTGAAGCATTTAAAACACACTACTGGAGAGATACTGTTTTCTGCTCACAAACCAAGGCTTAATTCTGGCTGCCACAGTTCAGTTTTTCCCATACAGAGCAGACCAATTGGTGCTTAAATCATGGTAATACACAGTCTCTTGTGAGGTGGGTGTCAGTCTCTATTTCCAGGCAAGAAGTGACAGGACAACGAACTGTACCCTGGGAGGCTTAGATTGCATATTCAGGAAAGATTCTTCACTGAAGGGGTGATCTTAAAAGTTGTTTCCAACCTTAATAGTTCTATGATTATATGTGAACTTTTTCAGTGCATGTGCTTTGTGGTAGCACTTGTTTTGGGAAATGCCATCATGGCTCAAAGCAAGTATTCAGTAGACCAAAATATGAGCTGAAAAGTGGACTTGACTGTATCTTGCAATCTGTCTCCATTCGGTAACACAATTACTAGCATATGCTTAATTATCTTTTAGGGCATTCTAGTTATGTTCAAAATGATTCTTAAATTATTCTGGTAATCCTAATTCCTTTTAAAGGTGACTGTTGCCAGAAAAGGCTTTCTAAAGAAGCATTTTGATCAAGTTCAGTGCACATTTAATTCATTAGTATATGCCCAAATTTGAAGAAAAAAGAAAATCCATTGGAAATACAGGACTACAAAGACTTTAGAGGGTTCTCTAGCCCACTCCTCTGCCTAAAGCAGCTTCACCCTAGCCAGAAAATTCAGACTAATAGCTGTAAGGAGTTCCAAGACATGATGAAATGTCTGAAGCTACCAAGAAATGTGATACAAGAAATAGGTTCAAAGAATATGTGTAGAAGACTTGAGCCACAACCCGCTTGTGTTTAATCAAACTGGATTATAGATCAAGGTCATTATAGCATGTGCTCCCTATGAATGCTATCAGGAGCACAGCTACATCAGAGACCTTCAGGTAGCAGGCAGGACAACAGCTTTTGAGAGCAGAATCAGTCCTCACTCACCTGTAGGAGGGAGAAAAAGTAGTGCTCTAGGTATATTTCAGAATTGGAGCCTAATAAGGCAACTGTGCAAGTCCCTCTATAGCAATAGCAAAAAAACCTAGAGGAATCACTGTTCATCCACTCAATACTTTAACAAAAGATCAACTGTGATAAAATGAAAGATTATGAAAATCACTGTTATACAGCTGCAACGATCAATTATGAAGCAGCATTATTGTGAGAACAATTGAGGAATTTAATAATGATTCAATTAGAAAATGACAAATCTTTTGAGCTATGTGGTAGAAAAGGCTTTATTTATTTTGATTAAACTCTCAGGGACAAAGAATTTTCAGGTCTGAGATGAAAATTCAGATTAAGAGAGGAGGCTTATTTATCTAATGTTCAGTAACTGTCCTGATTATAGTGGCCAGGACCAGTTTGTCACTGTGTGAGTGTCGCCAGGGCTGTGTATTGTACATCCTCTATGTCATTTCTGATGAACTGCTAAGAATGGATCATTTACAGCATCTGCCCAGGGCACACCTGGCCCCTCAGGCTACCAGCTGGGTGTTTAGGGACTCTGTGAGATAGGGAAGATTTCCTGTCTTCACACCAAGGACTCAGGTGTGATAACTCCACTCCGGGGAGTCATTAGCACCTTCACATCCAGCCTGAGGGGTCATGTCTGCTAATGGGCTATCAAGAAGTATCCCACGTAAATCACCCATTGTGAAACTCCTCCCTCTGGGGGAGGTACTGAGCATTCCCACCTGAACCTGAGCATATATAATCTTGGGGTGTTGGGACTTCTGTTGCCACCTGTGGGATCCAGAGGAGGAGTGGGGTCTCCAGAGGGCTGTGACTGCCTCATTCTTGACCAGACTGAGGCTATCATCCTCACCCACAGGTTTCTTTTTCCTTTTACTTTGTACTCGGAGTGGCCATGTGGTATTCAGCACGGGGGCTGATGAGCTCTGTTGTTTGTGTCCCAAATGCTGTAAGAAATGCTTTGTGATAATATCTCTTTGCTACATAAATATTGTGTACCAGAGAATCAGCTCAAATTGCCTTCTGTTTATAATTGTTCTCACTTTCTTTATCTGTAAATACACAATGAAACTGATCTAGGGAAGCTTAGTGACATTGGGCTTTTTCTGTACTTAGGGCTGTGAGGCAATGAAAAATTATTCCTTTAAAGCAGTTTTGTTATGAAGGAAACTTAGTGTATCAAATATGGTACCTGAAGAAATAGTGTTGCAAGAAGTTACAGAATAGAATTTCAACAGCGGTTGCACAGGTATTTGTAAATGCTGCTGAGGAAATAAGCAAGAGGTTTTCTATCAAAAGGCAAATGAAAAAAATAATAAGAATTTGCCAAGCAAATTAAACTATATCTAGAGTATTTTTAGTACACAAAATGTCAAATGGAAATCACTGAGAGCCCTGCAACTGCTTGCCAAGTCTGAAACTTGTGGGGGGGGAAAAACCCCCTTGAACACGAAAAGCTTTTTTTTGAAAATAAAGATGCAGACACTGCTTTCCAAAATTCTTACAAGGAATCTGTGTCCCATGTCAAATGTAAATGAAAACATGAACTGCAGGAATCCAATGTGACATTAATTTTCAACATGCTCAGTCAAGGCAAAATTTAAACAAGTTTTCTACTGTATTAATTCCTTGCAAATAAATTTGAAACTCTGCATTCTTATTACTTTGAGGATGTGCCAGCCATTATTAGGGTAAAGTTGACTAAGCATCTGTCTATTTTAATAGATAGGTGTCTAAATCTCATTGGAATGCAAAATCAGACAAAAAATACTTCTCTTGTTTGCTTTTTCCTGTGCAGTCAAAAGTACCCTGAGAGAAGAGATGTCAGTGCTTCTGCTTCTAATAAAACAGTGCATGGAGAAGCAATCCTGTAAAAGTAAACTGTAGCTGTGATTTATTCAAAGATGAGAGGAAGGGTGTGGAAGATGGAAATAATGCTTTGCATATCTAAGGTGCTTGTCAGAGGTCTTTATTAGGTGACTTCTTCCAAATACCTCTGCTTAAGAGTGCATATGCTTCTGATGTGGTCTTTCCCCTGACTCCCAGCTCAGTGTCCCATCACAGGATTTTGCAATTAAAAGGCTATAGGGACCCCTTCAACCTGTTTTTAATTTCTGCAGCTGCCACAGATTTCAGTGACTTTTGCAAGTTGTCTAAACTCTCCAGTGGTGGTTCTTGTTTGTTCTTTGTTTCTGTCCACAGAGATTTTATTCAAAAACAGCATCGAGGGACTCTTACTATACATATTTTCTGCTTGCAGTGCAGTGATGAGCTGATTGCATTTGTGGTCTACAACTGTGCTGTGGGAGAGCGCAGTGGTTCTAGAAACTTTAGGGAAAAGCTTGGTTGGATTTTTAGCTGAAGGATGCAAGGTGGCTCAGTTCTTCTTTCTGGATTTGTTGAATTTGTCTACTGTGACTGACACCAAAATCCTGCGAACGTTTTATTGTGGATTTGTATGTAGACACACTTTGAAATTAAATGTATATCAATTTCTATCATGAAGATATCTATTGTTTTATTAGATAGTAAGGAAACAGTAGTGTATAATAGATGAATCCCTGTTTAGGTAAATGTACAACATCATCTTATTGTTAAAATAGATGTTAAAATAGATTGTAAGGTGTTATTTAGAGTTACTTATTTTCATTGGTTCTTACAGATTTTCAGTTCTTCTAGTAACAAAACTCTACATGTGTAATGAATAACTAAGATTGTTTTATATCTCATGCATTGAAAGCTGTCTTGAAGAGTTTGGACTCTAGTAATGCTTCACAGCATATTTATGCTACATGTTTGCGTATTAGCATTTGAAATTTAATTAATTCAGTGTCATTTTTCACCCAGAAGCCTGACTTGACTTCTGTATTTGTCTCTGAAGCAATTTCATAAGTACTACAAAATACCTTCATGAATATTTTTTTTTTCTTTTTGAGCTGCATTATATGTTTGGGGACAAACTTAGCTGAAAACAGTTGCACTTTCCAGTTTCTGGAGCTTTTTTTAAAGATTTTATACTGAAAATAAGTGGGCAAATAAAAACGTTGTGATTTACAGAGATGCTGACTCTTGTAATTGTCTCATGTCAAAGCCTTTAGTAGCTGTGGATGATAAGATCAAGCCTCTTGGACTTAGGTGCCAAAGTACAGGTTTCTGTTGGTAACAACTTAAAGGTGCACAAGTGGGAACATTTTGGCATGAGTGTCAAATGCACCCCCGCCCTCCCCCCCGCCCCCCTCCCCCGGCCCCGAAGACAGCCTTGACAAAGTAAAATAACCACTATGCTTGAAATATTGTCCTTCCATGACAAGGATAGGTTATTCATGTTTGTTCCTACCGGTGCCTTGAAATACATTTCTAAGGTGGCAGCTACTTGCATGCTTGCTGCTTTCTGTGGGATGGCTCTTCCTAATGGCAAAATTGTGACAGATAGTGAGCTGTTTCTGTATGGCCAGAAGAAACAGAGCATAGAGATCCAAGAGCCAAGCATGTGGAGGATGAAATTTTAAATTCTATCAGAATACTGCTGTATTTCCTTTGTAGGTATTTGATACTGATCATGTGTATTTAAAGTCCATGTGAGTCAAAAGGGAATGCATTGCTTACTATTATATTCCAGAGCTGACTTCTCAGAACAAACAGACATCAAGGTGTTGTTCTAGCAGGTGGCACTACCAATGTCATAATCTGCTTTTTTACAAACTTCTAAGATGGAATGTCATGTAATCAAAATCTGTCACTTCTATCATCTCAGGGTAGGTCTGAAGTCGGGCTATGACAGTTCAGATTGGTCTCAGTATGACTTATATTAAGTAGCTGAGGAAAGTTAGGTAAGTGGACTTTCTACTTCACCAGCAATGAATACGTGATCTTTGGGAACTTCAATGCTTGTTCCTCTTGTATATTTCAGTTTTCTCTGTCAAAATAGTCTACCATTCATATTCTTTTTCTTAGCATTATTTGTCTGCTGTACCAAATATGCAATTGAACTCCACTGGCCCCTTGCTTCACAAACTGTATATGACTAATATCAACTAGTATACTACAGTGACTTCTTTTTCAAACTATTAATTGAGGAAAGATATATTCCCTCCCTGCTACCCAAACTTTCTGAAGTTCTTTTTTCTTCTGTGTTCATTGCCTTTAAGCTTTAAGTGTCTATACTCGGGGGTGTATTCATAGTTTTCTTCTCACTATCTGTAGTTCCTGAACTCTTGCTAGTTCTTACAAACTATGAAATATTTCTGTGCTTTTGACAAATTTAAGCCAACTCATAGGAGGTTGCTCTATTGTGATATTCAGCTAACTAGTTGTCAATAAACTGCTCCACTGATAGTCTAACTCTTTAATCAGCTTTGTACCTACACACTGGACATATTTTCCTATGTTTTGAGGTTATGAATGAAAAGACGTCATCACTTGCGTACAGAAAAGCCTAGAGTATCAAGTGTGGTTTGTTTCTCTAACTCTTTGTTGCATCTGCTCAAGTGAGGCCTTGTTTGTGTGTAACAAGGAAATAAGCTGACCATAAACAGTCCATAAACTAGGGCTGTATTTTTAGATCTGTTTATAACTATGCAAACTGGGCACACATTGAAATCTGATCAACTCATCATTATCAGATAGTATGTAAATACAGAGTGCATATCAAGAGTCCCTTTATCACACTGTGCTGTTCTTTGTCCTCCATCAGAATAAAGGTAACAATGCTTGCCTTAAAATGCTGCATTTATTTATTCTCTTTTGCAGCTTCTTAAATGAAAATCACTGTTAGTTGTAATTGCAAGGAGTCTAAATCATAAAAAGTTGGTGACTGGGAGCCTTCCCCTTGTATTTAGAATAACAGGGTGTTTTATTTTTTTGTTGAACTGTACTGGTTATGGTTAATTTTGTTCCTTGTCCCTAAATTATTTTTAATTAAAAAAAAAAGCTCCACACAATAACTTTCTGTTGTACTGACTGTTCATTTTTTACATTAACCTTTGAAGTAGAACTGCCCATGTGCTGTTTCTGTATTATTTTTGCTCATAAACATCCTCACATAAACATTTCCAGATCTTTCTCAGGCACAGTTTCTGATATCCCTGCATTAACCAAACTCGAGGTCAATGTTTATTTGTCCCAACCAACTACTGTCAAAAACACTGGTCTACCATAACAACATAAACATCTGCACCAGCTGAAAGATCCCCATGAGACCTTGACCAACAGAAACTAACTTAAACATCAAAACCAAGTTTGTTTATCTATCGTTTTTAGGTGAAAGTTCTCTTCAGTGTCTCTTGGGGATTTATTACACCTCTTCTTGATTCAGCCATTCACATTAGCACACTTTCTTTGCAGCTTCTTGAAAGAATTTTTCTAAGACATCCTTGCACTTAGGCAAATGAGTTCTAGGAAATTAATTGTTCAGGAGGGAATCTGTTGAAAATAGGCATTGTAACCGAAATCTTACACCCAGATGTCATGGATGCAGTTGTGCCTTCACTTGTAACAGAGAAATGACAATATGTTTATTGATACAAAACACTGATTTAACCAAGTTTGATTGTAAATGTGGTAGTAGTTTAACAAGATTTCATGACAAGGTACTCTTGATTCTTTACTGCATAGAGGGCAGGGTCAGATAAAACTGGCAGGGAGATCCTCCCATTGAGTCATGAGTTTCAGAAAGGACTACCTTGTTTTCTAAACTCTCTTCTGAAGGCAGTTTCAGTGAGATTGGATGCATACTTAGTCTGAGACTTGGTCAACAGCTTGTATCTAAAGAATTATATGTCTACAATCAGTCTTTTATGTCACTTATCTAAGATTTCAAAATTTAGTGTGCTTCTAATCACACTGTGAACCTGTTGCAGCAAGGAATTGCTGTTTTTATCCAAAGTAGATTTCAAGGGCACTGGGGTGAGCAAAAGGCTTGATTCCTGAGAAAGGTTGAAATAACTTCTTTGAAATCAGTGCTAGTAGGTCCACATAGGATTTCCATTGCTTTGAATCACTGTACTTCTGTTGAAGTTTGAACTTTGCTACAAGAAAATTTTACTGATGTTTGATGCAGCAGAGGGAAAGGACATGATAATTGTTGATGAGGTCACTGCAGGAAAAATAAAAGAATGTTTAAGGAGACCTCCTGTATATGTGTTTTGAAGAAGTCCCTAAATCCTCCCCAAAACTTTCCCCAAGTCATTGATTTAAAAGACTAAGACAAGCAGCTCCTCTAGTTGCTGTGAGCCCATATATATGACTCCAGGTAGGCAGGAATTTCAGTGTAATAGTGAAATCTTTCAGGCATTTAAGTGCAGTAGATCCTCAGCTAAGGAATTGGTATGTAATATGCAGAGAGGGCCTTTGTTTCTTGGTTTATTTGTTTGGGTTTTTTAATACTGAAATGGCATTCCAAAACTTATTTTTAAGAGTTCAACAGTGAAGAGTGAATTGATTGATGCACCATTTAACTGCTGTGAAAAGTGATTATTTATTAGAAGACAGTGTCTAGCAAAAGGTATAGTTCTGTCCTAATTTATTCCATTAATTCACTTTGAAATTTGGAAGGATCTGCTCATGGTTGTGTTTTTTTTTTTTACCAAGATGGTTATAGATCATATTTAATTTTTATTTGCTATTTATCATGCTTTGTTTTTATTATTTTACTGTTCTTTCATATATTTGAGGAAGGTCACATATTGAAGAGAAATGTCTAATCACTTTTGTCATTAAAGAACAGAGAACTTATGTTCTGCAAACTACCAAGTAGACCCTTGATAATTCTGCCTTAATTTTCTTTTTTATCTATGGAGGCACAGATATTTGCCCTGCAAAATTATTTCAGGGACATGTTATTTCTGGATTAGTGCATGTGGGAAACACTCACATACCTCTGCAATATAAATGTAGTGTCTTCAGAATGAAGAAGTTCATTGTGTTGTTCCTGTTCTCTTATAGTGCAGTAGGGCAAGAGGAAAATGTTTCCAAGTCCTCTTGGCGACGCAAGTCCATTTACATATATTAGATCTGTGCTGGTGAGCTGCAGAGCTAACTGCAGGCTGCTGCTTTTCCAGCTGACCAAGGAAGCCTCTACCATCTTTGCAGAAATAAAGTTCTTGGGTGGCATGTCTCATCCAAGTGATCTTAGAGCAGCCACTATCAAGCACAGGCTTGGAGTAATTCCAAGGGAGTGACTCAGTTCTCTATACATTGAAGGAGGGGGAAATCTAACAGTGGTGAGGATCTCTGCTTGTGTCTGAAAAAAGGAAGAGAAATGACCTGCATGTTGACACTATGCACTCACAGGTTCTTCTTTAATGTTTCTGAGGTTTAGGTATCTCTAAATATAGAAGCATTTTAATTTGTCATTTGTGAATACCTCATGTTTGGTTTGGATATTTTATGGAAGATCCTGATCACCTCAGTGGCAGTCTGCTCTTACAGGCATGGAGATGTATGTTGGGATCAGCTTCATAACAACAACCTTCCGGCTTTTTTTCCTGCAGCCATGAAGCATAAGCCTGATGTGTTCTCACTGTGTGTTGGAACTGAAATGGTAGAAGTAGCAAAATGGTAGAAGTAGCAGAAAAGCATGTGTATGGGGCATGAGAGTCAAGTTTGTCTTTGCTTTTCTATTGTCCTACCAGGATCCCTGAACTAATGAAGATGGTGGTTTATATGCACCCACCCCCCCATTTTTATTAGCCACCTGCTTGAAGGATTGAAGGCAACAGATGCACTTAGAGCTAGAATAGTGTTCAAAGCTCTCAGGTGACCTACCTCATAGAGCCAGCCCTTCTTCCCTGCTAAAAGTTGCTGCAACTATTCTGAACTCAGGGGTATTGCAAATATTTCAGTAGGGAGGAATAGGAATAGAAACAGTACAGAATATGGCAAGGATTTTCTTCCAGGCCTGCATTTATTTCCTGAATTTCTTTTAAGCAAATGATAGTTAAAAAAAAAAGTTTTCTATCATCTCAAATCTGCAAGATATGAAGCTAGTCATTTAAGAAGTGTGTCCTCAATCAACTTCTGAGTCAGCATTCCAGACCTTAGGGCAATAAATATCCACTTCAATTAAAGATGCTTTCTATTTCAATTACAACTTTCTATAGAAAGACATAAAATTGTCCATAATAGCTACCAATAAAGCAGGGGAAATGCGAGGGAAAAGCCAACTTTGACCAGTCATGAAAATACATTCCTAAAATGAAGAGAGGGACATTATTTGCAGTGCTTTTGCAAAGCACTTCCATCTATGCAAGTTCAGCAATAAACAATGTGCTAGATCTGTAGCTGATATGCACTGAGTTATTTCTGCTGAAGTGAGTGATTTATAGTAGCTGAGGATATAATCCAGTGTTCTTTTTTATAGTTCAGCTATTTGAGATTTGACATGCTAACAAGGTATCATCTTAAATAAGGTATGCCTACAGAAGAGTTAACATATAAAATATGAAAACGTGCTTGTTGTCTCATATATGGAGATTTGGCTACAGAGGAAACTGTTTTCCTGTTTATAAAGTGGTGATTACTGAAGTAATATTTTAATGTTTTAATTTAGCAGATCCCAGCCTCCACTGAGGACTGCAGCTTCAGAAAGCAGTTCAGGATAGTTTGATTTAGTAGGGATGGTTGGCTGCTTTGCATTTTCCCCATAATAAAACAGGGGTTGCTTGCTGAGTTACTTCATCTTAAGAAGAATGAAATTGTCTGTATTTTGGCTAGAGCAGGTCAGCAGATGCTTCCCTCCTTCTTTCTTATATGCTGATTAAACCTTACATGGCATTTGCAGATAGGAATTCTGGACTGCCTTGAGGAGGCATCTGTGGTGTGCTCCTTTTTACCAAGTATGCTCTAGCTAAAGATTCAAAAAAAAGCCTGTTTCAGAAGATGAATATGCAGGTCTTTTATTTCAGCCTATGTCTCCAGCCTCTACACTGTTGCAAAATATGCATCAATAAGGCAAGGACAATGCTATCAGAGGCATACTGCTGCAACATGCTGCACCATCTTCTCTTAAGGGAACATCTCAGCATTTGTATGAGAACAGCATTACAGATGTTCTTGCCTGTGCTCAAGTGTTCTGCTGTTCCATGCTGGACACAGACATACTGGTGTTGAGTAGTAATCCACAAGAAAATGATTGAAGCATATGAACCAGTTGTCTTGCTTAATCAGAGAGATTAGCATATTAATTAAAAGAATTAATTTAATTTATTTCCTTTTGTTGCACCCTGGAGATCTAAGTCTGCTCAGGGTTGTTTTGATTTAAGAACTTCCTGTGCAAATAAAATCTGGGACTTTCTTACTTTGCATGTTTATGGGCTTGTCATAGTCTAAATAAAAGTAGAATGTTGAGAGAAATTGGTGTCATAAACCTCCAGGGTAGTGTGCTGAAGTTGATACTGAAAAATGCAATAATTCTGCACATCACAAATCATAGAATACCTCAGCGTGGAAGTGACCCATAAGAATATTTGAGTTCAACTCCCAGATAAAACTTGTATTTCATGATAGCCTTGTACTGAAAGACCTTCTGTGAAAAGGCTTGCTGAGAAAACAATGCTGGACTGTCTTTGAAACTGCTTTATCTCCTCAGTCTGTTCTCAGGAATTCTTAAGTTGACCACTGTGCCCCATTGCTATAATACTTTCATATAGATTTATTGTTCTGTTTTTGTTTAACACAGAATACATCTTATTGCCTGTCTACTATTTGTATATAAAATGTAGCATTTTATCTCATACTTTATGTAAATATTGCTTCAGTTCTCCCTCCTGTGTTGTATATCTTTCTTAAAGAGTGTAAACAAATCCATATTTCTTAATTTGCCTGTTTTTGCTACTTAAAACCCCAAAAAACATAACACATTTAACCTAATTATTGCTGCATTACCATATTCGAAAGCTTTATATTCTGATTCCTGAGAGACAAATGATTACTTTCCAAGTTGAAAAAAAGGTAATTTTTTCCCCCGGTTAATTTATTAATTTCCTGGTTAATTAATTTAAAATTTTTTTCCTGGTTAATTTATAAATTTCTTGGCTAATTAATTTCTACTTTTATGAAGGATATTCAGAGGAAAGTATTAATAAATGTTATATTGTAACTGACAAGGAACAGAAGAGTAGATGAAAGGGTATGGTGGTGGAGTGCCAGATTTGTGGATCTTAGAAATTTTAGTTGCCAGTCATTCTCCTGATCCAGAAATTGTGATTCTACAAATTGAGGATAAGAATTTAGTCAGGAAAGTTTATTGCTTTTTTAATCATACAGGCCCATAACATTTCTTGAACCTGTAGAGTGCATCTTTAGTTGGATTTTAAAGTACTGGAAACTATAAACTAGGATTGAAGGTTTTGCAAAGGTTTCTTTGCCTATTCTGATGTTTCACTTGTTCTCCACCAAAGGTGACAGTTAGCTAGAAATATTATGTAAAATTGCTGATAGAGGAGTTTCATATAAAGAAATGATGGAAATGTGCAGGAACTAGAATACATGTAGATTGAAATAGAATGGGTTGAAGATTTTCAGTGACAGTGGAGATTCATTTTCTAGTTGGTGGAAATGCAGGTTAAAAAAAAATGGTTGAAGAATTTTTTATAGCCTGAAGCACGAAAAATATTGCTAATAAAGAAATTGCATTTTTATTATTATATTTTCCCACAAAAATGACAATTGCAAATATTGCTGTTATCTTTTGGGTTTGGTTTTGTTTGTTTGATTGTTTTTCATCAGAAGTTATTTAATAGCTAATAAATTTCATTATTTAAAAAAATCCTATTTCTTGGAAGCCTATTGTCTCTCAAATTTTGAGCTTTTCCACTTCCTTTTGATGCAAATGTTTGCTTTGTGTTTTCTGAGGGGTTTGGATTTTGATTTGGTTTGGGGGCTTTTTTATTATTATTATTTGTTTTTTGATTGTTTGCTCTTGGTTCCTGTTGGCACTTCATGGTAGCTGGTGAATTTTTGTGATGTTTGAGAATGAGCGCTGGTAGAAGTAGCTGGTTTTTAACTCATCCCACAGCCTTGTTACTTACTATGCAGACATTGTAGCTTAATCTCTCCAACTTTTTTTCTTATTTTTCATGGTAAAAACATGTTAATTAGGAAACACAGTTTCTTTCCCCATCATAAATTATTCTACAAATCAACGATCAGCAAACAAGGTATCTCCAGTGTACTGTGGCATTGGATACTTCATCTTTTAAGTTTACTGTAAAATAAAATGCAAAGATGCATCTCTGAAAAGTACTTACTTACTCTGGGAAACCTTAAGGGCTTTTTTTCTCCCTTATGATGTAGAAGATTATTTGTTTACTTCCTTTATTTTTATATGTATATATCTTTACAGACCTGTAAAAGCATTAAAAAAACAAGCCTCAAAAGTTTAAAAATATGTCTGTATTAAAAGTCAAACATTCATAAACTTAGATTCAATGTTTTATTCTTCTCTGTATACCCGAGGCTATTTCTGTATTTTACAGTAAATGATTAATCACTAAAAACAGTCCCTGGGCAAGGACTTTCAATGTGACTCTCTTCACCTTCCCCAGCTCTCTAGGTATCTAGCTATCAAATCTGAGGTTTGGAATACTGTTGCAGTGTGGTCTCCAATAAGTTAACTTCTTAAATCCTTTTTTATTTCCTTCCATGGTGAAGCTGCTTTGATGTCCTTACCATAAAAGCAGCTGAAGGCAACTAACATCAGACACTGAATAGTACGGAGTAGAAAATGATCACCTACCTAACCCCTTTAAACAACACAAAAAAACTATCCAAACCCACCTCCTTTTGTGTAGCTTGAACTCTGCAATAACATTTCACTAGTCTCTTGCTTATTACAATGATGGGAATTTAATGCTCTTTGTTTGACAACCTACAGCTACAGAGAGGATTTGTCAGGGAAATAAAAACATACAAGAGTTGATAATCTTGGCTGACAATTCCTCCCCTGCCACTGGTGAAGTTATTTGCATAGTCATGCCATGGGAGTAGGGCTCATGAAGTAGTATTGTTTGAATTAAGCCCCAGTAGGTGTCAAACTTCTGTTACTAAACTGCTTGTTATTCCTATACAGCAAATGTCATTATTCAGCATCTCAGTATCCCCATCTGTAAAATGGAATATTGGTATTTATGAAGTAATTTGAGAACTCTTAGTGAAAAAATGCAGATGCACTTAAGTAGCAAATAGCATAAGAATACCTGACTGTAATTTCATGCTTCATTTAGTTCCTCTTTATGCCAACATCGAACTAGAATATTTATTTCAGTATGCAAGACTAAATCTAATGGTACTGATTATGGAAATATCTTGTTACCGTAAAACAATATCTTTCTGTATATGTTTGCATTCAGAAATCTTTCCATCAGTTTGTCATGAGATTTTATTATTTTTTTTTGTTACAGAGTGAATGATCAGTGTGTCCTAAGATTTCATTAAGTTATTTTGAATGGTATTTTTCTTCTTAACAGTAGCCCTTTGCCATCAGAAATGGAGGGTTCCCTCAAACTTTGTGTTCAATTGATCTGTCTGTCCCAGCAAAAGGGAGACCCTTGTGCTTGACCAATCTGTCAGCAACTCATTTTGTGGACCTTTTGCTGAACAGCCCACGGGATTGGAGGACAATTTTACCAACTTGATCAGGAACATGCACCAACAACATTAAAAAGAACTCCCTTCCAGGTCTCAACATCTCTCCTTATGCCTATTTGTTATAGATTCAAACAACATCAACTTTTTTATGTATAATATAAAAAAAAAAGATTTTTTTTGTTATCAGAGAATTGACTACAAAACAGTAGGGTTCATAATTTTTTTAAGCTCTGCTTTTTTTTTTTTCTGCAGAGTAATAAAAGAAGCAATTATTTTACAGAGTCAGTCACTGAAGGCAGATGGTGGCAGCTCCCTCCTGAGCAGTCTTGTTTTCACATTTGCCAGGTGAGTTCTTACAAATGTCAATGGAAGCACTGGAATGAAGCTCTTTTCTGAAACAATTTTACAACAGCAAAGCTCAGCATTACTTACTCATTGTGATACTGTTTTGGTACCTATTGGAACATATACTGAACATATCTACCACACATGTCATTGCTGTGCCTTCTGCTAGGAGTGAGAAAAGGGTTGCCCTCAAGGGCAGCAACGTGGTGGGGCTAAAGGGCTACTTTCTGTGGATTAATTGTTCTTTCTGTGGTGTTCCTCAAAGGAATGAGCAAGATCCCAGTATTCTCTGCAGAGAGAATAACTTACCCTTAAAGTGTTAAGGTGACTTCAAGTAGCCTTATGTAGCCCAATCAGATTTTTACTGCTGAATATTCAGTATGTTATTTACAACCAATGAGCAATCCTAAATGTATGATTTTTTTCTTTACATGTCACCTGGTGGCTATATACAATAGTGATTTTTTTTAAAACAGTTTGATTTTTATATTGGACAAGCTGCATATTACAGTCCTACTGGGAGTTAAAAAGACACATCTCATACATGATTTAGTTTTGCCTATGCAGAATTTGTTAGGAGAAAAGCAAGCAAATAAGGCATAAAATATACATCAATTGTGCTGATGCAAGATGTTGGCAGATTGGGCATCAGGAGTGTAATAATATTCATATCCTTATAGTTCTATTTTATTCTGGTTTATTGCACAGGCTTTGTTGTAATTGTGTGCTTTTGGAATTGCACCGTGTTTTCTTTTTTATTTGTTCAATGTGATCTAAATATACTAAAGAAATGAAAGCTGGTCTGCTTATTTCCAAATAAATACTTTGTATATAACATGAGAGAGTAGAGAAGTCCAAAACTGATGGGGTTTTTGTTTTGAATATATTGAAACTTTGAGAGAATTACGCTGACTTCTTCCCTGACAAGCTTCTACATTCAAATCCCTTCAATTAAGAAGGTAGGAAATTACCTGTTTAGGCTGAGCCGAAATCATTGCTACTGGTCCTTGTATAGGCATCAAAGAGAAAGCAAGACTAAAGAAGACTATGTTGAATTTTAACATAGTGACTCGGAATAGTTTTCCATTGTGCTTAAGAGACGTGGTCTGTAATTGGCCAGATGGCACTGCCTCTATTAAGCAGCTCTTCATGAACTGATAGCTCAGTTGGCTACAAATTCCAGCTGTTCTGCTTTGACTGTGTTTACTGAAGGGCTAGGGCTACCAATATATTAAGCACAACAACTGTTCTCTCACACTGAGCATGCACTATATATTGGTTTTCCAGTTTTGTTTCTGCCAATATATAATCAAGGTATTTGCCACTGTAAGAGCAATGTTTAATGTATTCTTAATATCAGTAAGGATCTGGTCTGTGTGTAACTTCTTTTAAGTTTTGTTTGTATCTTTTTTTGGCAGCTAGGAAGCTGAAATCAAATCACTGGAGCTTTAATGCAATAATATTTGGTCAGTAATAAGGTGACTTTGTTATAATGACTGCACTCAATGCCTCCCTTCTTTTTCATCTGTGCGCTGCTGCTCCTATTCCAGAATGTTATTGCTTCTTGTTTCTCTGAACCTTTGCATTGTGTTGTCAGAGCATATCTGTTATCTGAAAGGCAGGTTGTTTATGTGAAAATACAAAGATCCTAGTTATAGTTGTGATTTTTTTTCTGTGGAAGAAGCAGTTTTTCTAGGCTGGATTCATTTACATTGCTGTAATGATCTCTTATTCTTTTGTGACTATGTCAGTTTGTATGAGCATATCTGTGTTTGTGTAACCACAGGTACATGGGGACTGGACTACAGAATTCTGACAATTCCACTGTAGTTAAGCCAGTACAGTTTATGTTGGCAGGAGAGTTCTGAGGGAGTTTAATACATGCTTAAGTATAATTATTTTTTTTAAGCTTACAGTGTTGCTGTGTGGTAGCTGTGTTCCTCTGCTCTGTCAGTGCAGAGTGTAAACATACTTTGGTTTTGTGTGGTAAAGTAATTTCTGATCTATCTTGATGTTTTTACTTTTGTCATATCCTTTTAACAACAGAGCATGGGGGAACAACCAATCTGACATGGTTCCTCGCTCTTAGACAGTTAATTATTTGTGGGTGGCAGATGCTATGCAAGCACTTTAGGGAATGACATGCATGGTAAGGAGAGCCACTGTGGAATTTTTTAATGAGGAGGCCTTATGAGCTCTAGTTCACTATGAATTATTTCTGCTTTGGATCCTGCACTTTGCTTTTGTGCCTGCCACCTTCCATGGAGCCCCAGCAGCATCCAGATACCTCAGATGAATTCAAAGCTCTCTGCAGGGAGGCTAGGAAAAGAACATAAGTCACCGCACTCAGGAAATTAAAATTTTAGTTGACAAGACAGAGGAATGACGGATGTTTGTTCAAATTCATGTACTAGGGACTGATGAGTGAAGAGAAAAACATGTCCAAAAATGCCTATGACACTTGGGAGCACACATTTCCTTTAACACGACTATAGGTTGACTTCCAAAATGGTCAGAAAAGGTCTGTTGGGAAAAATTGGCTCAATGTGATATGAAACGTGTATATTGACTTTTGCCTGGGTTAAACTGAAAATCTGTATGGCTGGATGTGGCTAGGACAGAAGAGGAGAGTGAACTAAACCAGGAAGCTTAAACTGGTACTAGGGGAATTTCTCGGCTGTGGGAGATCCAAATAGCCCCGACTGTGACACTGTGAGATGTTAATTCCTATATTACCTTTATTTGTGTGCTCAGGTGGATGTTCAGGCAGATATACCAAGGATACTAAAAGTGACTGCTTGTTAGAGGGTGGGATATTGTATTTTTTTAATACAACATGTATCTGTTCTGTTTCACTTTTTTACATATTTTTGGCTTTTCTAAAAATTCCTCATGAAAATATTAAAGTATAAAGCTGAAAAAATTATTTTTTTCCTTCCAAAATGAATATATCTCATAAGCTAATATTCTGGTTTACATGCAAAATTTGCCTTCTCTTCAGTAAAATGTATTCAGTTATTATTTTGAACTGGGATAGTTTTTTCTATGGACAATTCATGTCAAGAACACGAATTCATTCTCTCTGATGCAGATCCTTAGAGTATAATTTCTGAAATACTGTTACATTTTTCAGCTGAACTTAGCTGTAGAGTCTTGAAGATATGTAGGCCAGTGAATCTTGATAGTAGGATGTGATCTTGTGTATACTGGGCACTCTGGGACATTGCTTGCAAAGTATTTTTTTTTACATGTTTCATCAAGTCCTCATAAATAATATTTCAAGTGCAAATTCATAGTTCTAGCAGACAAACTTATAACTCCTTGTATACCTCTGCTATTGTTTAAGACTTTGTTATAAAGTAAATTTTCTAGTAGTAACTTATGTAAAGGCTTTTTAGATATACAATGAAGTAGAGAATTAGAAAGCAGCAAGATGATGTTGACAGTGTCATCTTGGGAATACAGTTTCTCCTGATCTCTAATTTAAGTAATGCTTGTAGGTATATATGAACTATGTGTACTCATTATGTACTTCTGTGCTAAACGTATTGTGTTCTGCTGGGCAAAGTGTTTCCATCACTACAGTTGAGTATAAACTTCCTTATGAATACCTTGAAAAATGCAATCAGCCCTCAGTAGTGTCACCTAAGAATATCTAGTACTTAAAAAAAAAAGCAATTTTCAAGCATCTCAAGCCAGTTTATAAATGCAGTAAAAGTGCAGCTGTTCTTACTAAGGTGAATAGGGTGATCCTACTTAATGCAAAGAAAGCTCAATGTACTTTTTACTCATGTCCAATGTCTGCCAAGAAAACCAACCAAATTTTTAGTGGGGATTAGCAAAGGTGTAATGATTTCTCCTTGCATATACACATTGCTCTAGGAAGTATAAATTCCAAATGCTTCAGAACCATAAGGACTTTTGTGTATTCTTTACTCACATTCTCCTATAATCTTAGAATAGCAAACTTTATTGAAAAGCTCCTCTGAAGTTCACAGTCAGGTTTTCTGGAAAAACTTCCTTAAACTTCAACTCTATCTTAATTGCTAAGCCTGGAGCATGTTTAATATTCTAGGAGTTTAGTTTCAGTAATTTCTCTAGAAAAACCTTAGGTGGTTATCTTGATGCAAATATTTTTAACCTCTCTGTAAAGAAAGATACTCATCTTTTGTTTTCATTTCTCTAGAAATAATGTAAATTATTTAAAATTATTTAAAAGAGCAATTTCATCCAAAGTCAACTTCAGGCAATTAGTAACTTTTTAGTAAAATACACATAAGTAGTTCAGCAGTACTTTAAGAAGGTGTACTACATCTGAGAATGATTACTGTAATTGAACCATTACTGGGTTAAACAATATCTGCCAGGAAAAAGGGGTTTTTTTCCCTGTTTTCCTGTGCCTTTTTGCTTTGGCTGAATTCCCAACATAGATCATGAGTTCAATTATGACATGCAGTAATTTTTTCCTTTCCAGAACTTGTAGCAATTTAAAGAGGAGGCTTAAAATTAAAGGATACTAGTGGCAAAATCTTGTTACTTACCAACCAACAAAGGACTGGAAAGGAGGGGAGAAGGACAACTAAATAGCAACATCTGGTCTTATCATAAATATATATGGAGAAATGTATTGAGCATATTTTTGAGCTCTACTTTCTGTTGAAAAAGATGCTTTGCCTCTTTGCTAAGGTGATGTGGCTAACTGGAGACTGCTTTCTGCTTCTGGTGAAAGAATTTCTAACCTGAATGTCTTAAAGTGTGCCCTTTTTGTAAAACAACATGATATCTCTGACTTCTTTCTAAAATTTGGTCTGGAGAACTTTTGCATCCTTGGGAGATGCCTTCTACTTTATTGGCCACAAACTGAACAGATCATGACTTTTGCTTTAGATGTGTTTTGAGTTTAGCTCCCTTTAGTGTTTTCTGTCTGGTTGTGTCTTTTCATCATGCAATACGATTGAGAGACTTATTTAAATAGTTTGATTTGTCTTCAAGCAGTTATAACTAAATGTATGAAATAGCTGCAGATAATTTACTACATTGATAATTCTGATTTTGTGCCCTTCTGTGATTAAGCTCAAAGGATCTTTTCATGCAAGAACATTCATATTTTGTGAGCTGACAAGGTGTTCTTGTAATTTAAGCTTGCTACCCTTTTTGGCTACCCAAATGATTTTGCACTTTATCTCTTATTTTCATCATAGCTTTGGCAGCATCAATTCTTTTGCCCATAAGGGTTTTGGTCTTTCATTAATCTGTCTGTACTAAAGGTGACTGTTATGTTTCATATTGCAGAACTGCCAGTTTAAAATAGCAGTGCTATCATTTCACTAACTCTCTAGTAGTCTAAGGATAAAGTGAGGAAAAACTGGAGAGAAGTCATATAAAATACTTTGAAAAGCTGATCTCAGAATATGAATTAATAACAAAGATACTAAAAATTGTGAGGTGAGCAGAGATATTGTTTTTATTGCTCATAGAAATTTTTATGCTGTGTCCTTTCTTTTATGCAGGTGCTAACAGCTTCTCTTCTCTATTGCCAGAGGGTAACTACCACTCCCTCTTGTGTGGTCCAATTGATTTATGTAATTAGATTACATTAAGAGCTATAATCCTTAACCAGCATTTAACCTGGGTTGTTCTATTCTTTGTGTGAATTTATGACAGGACACTAATTGCAATTTTTTTCTGGTTTTGGTTGCTGTATCGGCTGATGCAACACAAGATAATTGTATTCAAATTTTGCCTGCGCTATTTAAAATGTGCAGCATGATATGAAGTATTTTCAGTATTTTCTGATCAATTTAATAGGCAAACAAATTATCTCAGTGATCAGTTATAGAACACGATTAGATGTTAATACAGAAAGCTATATTTTTTCCCCATTAGATGACTTTTTTTAGTATCTTCTGACATTTCAACTTTGTTGTTCATAAAATCACAGAATTGTTAGGGTTGGAAGGGACCTTTGGTGATTATGTAGTCCAACCCCCCTTTCAAGGCAGGATTATCTAGAGCAGGTTGCACAGCAATGTGTCCAGGTGGGTTTGGAATGTCCCCAGAGAGAGAGACTTCACAGCATCCCTGGGCAGCCTGTTCAGTGTTCTGTCACCCTCAATGTAGAGAAGTTCTTCCTCATGTTGAGGTGGAAGTTCTTGTGTTTAATTTATGGCCATTTCTCCTTATCCTGTCACTGGGCAACACAGAAAAACGTTTGGCCTCATTCTCTTGGCACCCACCTTTGAGATATTCATATACATTAATGAGATCCCCTCTCAATCTTCTCCACTCCAGACTAAAAGGGCCCAGCTCCCACAGTCTCTCCTATAAGAGAGTTGCTCCAGTCCCTTAATCATCTCCACAGGATCCTCTCTGGTAGCTCCTTGGGTTTTTTGTACTGAGAAGCCCAGAACTGGACACAGCACTCCAGATATGGCCTCCCTAGATCTGAGTGAAGCAGGAGGATCACCTTGCTTGACCTACTGGCCATCCTCTTCCTGATGCACCCCAAGACATCATTGGATCTTCTGGCCACAGGGACACAGTGCTGGCTCACAACCGTTGTTTAAGGCACTGAATGAGGTAGTCTGCAGAATCTTTACGATAATGTGAGAAAAATTACTATGGAGGAAAAGACTGCCTGAAGTTGTGGGTTTTTCACCTGGAGCCTGTAAATTAACCTCACTAATTAGTTGGTTCAGATTCAGCTTTTTTAGTTGAAATGTTCCAACAGTGCTTACTGTTACCTCAAGGAGTCAAATGCATGAAATCATGTTGATAGGCACTACATCATTCCCACTGTGAGGGTTATTGCATAAAACCTGTATTTCTCTCAAATAGTGTGCAGAACAGCCTCTTGCAAGCTTCACCTAAAGGCATGATTGTCCCTTCTTTAATCATAAGTGGAATTTTTAGGGAACTTGGGATAAGGCAGAATTTCATTATTTTTAAGAGTAATCCAGAATTTTTAAAAATAATCTTCTCTGATGCTCTGTATGTGTTGTCTCTTGTTTTAAACATTTTCACTTTTGAAATATAATGTCATCAATTTTTTGAAGTCTGGGAAAAGATTGTATCTGATGCTTTTGAATGAGATCTCTTGGTTTTGAGGTGTTTTTTGTTAAAACTGAAGTTATTTAGTTAATTTCAAAGAGTAGTTATGAATATAAGTTTATAATTAATACATATCTTTGAAAGGAAAGACTTGAATTTATGTGCACACACAGATTTAAATACTTAGCAGCTGCAGGCAAACCTAAAACAGTTGTGGTGGTGGTTACTGGAAATGGAAGAACAAGCAGTTTTAGAAGTTCCATTGCCTTGTTAAAAATGAAAACCATTTCATAAAGACATGGACACATCATTTTTGAAGAGTAAAAGATTATATTTCATGTCAGTTGATTTCTACACTTTGAAGAGAAATCTAGGTATAATGGACTAAAACGTTTCTTTATTTGTTTTGTTCTTCATAGCTCGTTGTCAATCCAGGAAGGATTGACAATTAGGGCTAATTAAGGCTCACATCTGACAGTGTATTGGAGAATACCTAGAGTGAAAGTTAATGATGTCTATTACTCTTTTTTTTCTAAGGAACTTTGCTACACATTGCATTTTTACAGTTTGTCATATATGGATGTTTACTGTCTCCCGTGAATGTATTTTTTCCTTTAAGCAGAGTAGTCTATGTTTGTTTGGAAATGCTGCTTTTGGTGCTCTCCTGCTGAAGAGGAGAGTAATCAACATGTTGACTGAGTTGATAGTAGTAGAGCTTTCCCTTAGCATTTTTAAAGCAGTGCATAGTAATATTAAAGACTGACCTGATATAATACAGTAGAACCTTTTACTTTTGCCTCCTTTTTTCTAAATTCATATGAGCAATTCAGTGTAGGCAAAGCTTGAGAGTAGAGGAAAGATGACAGCCCCAAAGGGACAATGCTGCAATGAGCTAGGTGTGTTGAGGTAAACGGTTCCTCTTGTTATACTGAATGATATAAAATGTTGCATAGAAATGTTGCTTGGTTCTACAACTACATGTAATAAGGAAGTTATGGGTATGTATTCCATGGACTCAAGTGTTTGTTTCTTTGTGCTTGGAAAGAATTTAAAAGATATTGTCAGCTGAAATCAATACTACCCAGGTCTTTCTCATCTATGACTTGTGTAATGCATAATACAGAGTGAGTGCTTAAAATTAAGTGAAAATATTCAGGATAAAAATTCCCAGTGTGATCAAAGGAATATATTCATTCCACTAAATGCACAATTATATTTAGTTTCAGTTCTACCTAGTCATTCAGGAAAATCCCCATAACATTTCTTATCCCTATAAATAATGCACTCTCACGATCCAAAGAGATGAGTAGATTCTATAAGGCAATCTTACATATGCAATTATGTACTCTATAAAAAATTCATATTAGGAAAAGTTTCAACAGAGTACAAGATACTAAGTATTAGAGTGCTGCTAAGGGAGATTGCAGGAGGGTTTTTTTGTAGGCTGAACATGGTAAAAACTGGACTTCCAGGTAGCCTTTCAAAACAGGGACCTGCAAAAGTAATTTGCCTTATTTATGGAAAATAAAATAACAGTTGAACAGTGGGGTTTTTTTGCTGAAAAGAAAAGACCAAGAAAAAGGCTTTAAAGATCTTAAAACTTGTATCCTCATAAACATTACCACATAAATAGTGTCTGGGGTTTTATGCTGTTTTTCTTTTAATAGTGGAAAATATTTAATATTGTTTTTCACCAACACTGAATAAGAAAGCTTGCTGAAACCAAGGAAAACAGGTTACTGTCCATCTACCCTCCATCTCCCAGTTTCTTTCTGGTGTTCTCATGTAGTGATGTACACATAAACATGTGGTGCAATATTTCTATAGTGTTGTTAAAAGTTTTATTTGGCTGCAGAGTATCTGAGCTTCAGATTTCAGTGCAAGATACTGTGTTGATCTTGCTTTACTGTTGTTATGGAAGTATTATCATACTTCAAGGGTATGATCTTAGACTGAAGTTTTCAAGGGTTCATACCTGCTGTCCTGTGGGATGAGAAGCTTGGCATGACAGAGCAGGTGCATACTTGCAGCCCAGAAAGTCAACCCTATCCTGGGCTACATCAGAAGTGTGACCAGCAGATCAAGGGAGTTGTTTCTCCCCTTCTACTCCACTCTTCTGAGTTAACCTGGAGTACTGTATCCAGTTCTGGGGGCCACAACATCAGAAGGACATGGACCTATTGGAGTGGGTCCAGAGGAGGGCCATGGAGATGATCAGAGGGCTGGACCAACAAGACAGGCTGAAAGAACAAGGAGAGGAGAGAAGAAGGTCTGGGGACACCTTAGAGCTCTTTCAGTACTTAGAAGAGTGATTGAGAGGGCCTCTTTACAAGACCATGTAGTAATAAGACAAAGGGCAATGGCTTTAAACTGGAAGAGAGGCAGGTTTAAACTAAATACTAGGAAGAAATTATTTACTGTAAGGGTGGCAAGGCTTGAACAGGCTGCCCAGAGGGAGCTATGGCTGTCCCACACCTGGAATTGTTCAAGGCCATGTTAGACAGGGCTTTGAGCAGCATAGTTTAATGGAAAATGTCCCTGTTCATGGCAGGGAGGTTGGAACTGGATGAGCTTTAAGGTCCCTTCCAACCCAAGCCATTATGTGATTCTATGATTGGAAGTTAGAATCTGTGTATCTGGCCATAAATGAGTGCAGGTTTTTCTATGGCTCCTAATGGTTTTCATTACTGTGTACACGTGGTGTATGTGGAAGAGACTCTGTTTTGCCAGTGCCTGCCTTGCAGCAGTGAGCAGCTCCAGAAGAGATGTTGGTTTGGCAGGGCTAAGTTTTCTGGCAGAGAAAAGCTACCATGTCCAAGAGTGTAGGAGATGAATATGAATGCTGGTACTTGTATTCTTCTTTCTCCTCATCATGCCCATCCAAGTATGGTGGGCTGGAAGGCTGGGGAAAAGGATGTCTCCATCTTGACTTAAATTCTATAGGCTATTCCCTCTCATATCAAAAGGACAAGATGGAGTAAGGGAGAAGGGAGTAGCTTACTGTGAGTCAGCACTGGTAGAGTGACTTCTGGAAGAAGGAGTAGCATATGATACGGGAGCATGGCATGCTAGAAATAGCATTTTAGCAGCCACTTTGCCCAAACCAGGTTTAATTGTATATGTAACTGCTCTGAGCTGGCAATAATAAACTTAAAGATAATGACAGTTTTGAAGTATACAAAAACCTATTGTAATTCTAAAAAACTTTGTCTCCTTCTGCTACTTGTTTTGACCCACATTAGTATAAAAATGTCGCTTTAACTTAGAGAACAATCCCTCTCCTTCTCTGAAACTTGGCAACTTCTTGTTTTCTGTCTTATATTTGTACATATCCAATGCATGATCATAGGAAAGGGATATTTCTCTGAACAACTCTTGGAACTTGTTTTATTAAATGTGAGCGATTTCACAGCAAGTGGAAAACCTCTGTTGTGGGTAGGTGCAATTCTGTATTTCTTGCTGTACAGGCATAGGAGTAAAAAGCCTAATTTATCGGGTACAAAACCCTGCAGGGATCCATTTGTATGTGTTTTCACTGTTAAGTCTGCAATTTAAGTCCTGGTGCTAACCTCTCAAGGCTCCACTATCTTCTATATATATGTGCTTCTTACTCAGTCCTGTTGTGACATGCCATTAGAGTCCATGGATACATAAAGGTTGCAGACAAGAATACTTTTACTGATAGGAAGCAGCTCTGGAATTTAAATCCAGAACCATCACTTAGTTCTCTAGAATATTTTTGAAGGATTTCCAACTCTGTTTTATACCTTAATTTTCTATTTTATCACATAGAAATTGGATAGAACAAAAGCCACGTTTTCCCCAGCTTTTAAATCAGAGTTTTTGAAATTCTTGCTGCTGGGAAATTTATATAACATCCTTAAGACCTCACAGAACCCTTCAGACAGAGGAAGTTTTTAAGATGGGAGTGTGCTGGATAAATACTCTAAAAGGAATCTTCATAGGTTTTAACTACTTTGAGAGAAGCTGAATGTTTTCTTTGAGATTTACAGAAAAATCCTTGAGAAAAGGAAAAGAAAGCGATTTACATGCAAAATTAAGTATTACCTTGCAGAACACTTGGGGCTTTGAAGCATTTTCATTTGATTTGAGACAGTAATGCCCAAATGGTATTTTAATATAAGCCATGTTGTAGCAAACATGAAAACAGCAAGCCTAGTGTATTTGAAGTTTTTAATGTTGCTTGTGGCTGCATCCTCATCCTCAAGCAACCTGAAGTATCCCACAGCAAAATAAAATCATGGCTCAAGAGACATCAAAAGGAAGACATAAAAGGCTATATTAAATTATGAATTAACTGAAATAATTAAGTTATTCACTTACAGCAGTCAGCAATCATCGTGAACAAGCGATATGATGAATTTTTCAGTCTTTATCATCACTTAAACATTGGGAAGCCCTGGACACATTTTTCATGTCATTGCACTGGGATAAAATTTTTCTGTCAAAACTAAGACCGCTGCTAGATATGCATGATGGGTTCTTTCAGAAAAATCAGGAAAAACAAAGTTCATTTTTATCTGATTGTAATGATAACTTACAGAGTGCAAAAGGATGTTAACACTGCATGCAGAAGATGAGATTGAACTGTCTTCTCTGGGCCCCACCACTTCTCCCTCACATGTCCATCTTCTAAAATACAATCCTTAACTTCTCATGTGTGCCACACCACCTCCTGTTTCCTTAGTTTTATACATGCAGGTTACACTAATATGTATCCGTGTCTGTGAGTACAACACACTTTGAATGCCATTTTGGCAGTGGGTCATCACCTCTTAGCTGCTGGAGATCTCCCATTTCTACTGGAGTTCATTTCAGTCTTGCACTCTGCCCCCCACCCCCCCGCAGTGAAGTGAAGCCTTAGAGGTTTTTTTATTCTGTTACATACATTCCATTTGTTCTTAACTGTAAAGGAATCACAGTGTAAACCAAGTTGCTGTGTATTTATTTTAGCTGAGGTTATGTCTATTCTGCTCCTCCAGAAATGTCTTCAGCTAACACAAGTAATAGAATTGATTTTTCTCTTCCATGAGTTTTGTAGCTTGTGCTGCAAGTAATGATACTGATCTGCTTATTTTTACATACATTTCAGGGTCTCTTGAACTCTGTCATGAATCCATTTAATCAGCCTCCCTCTCTGTCTGGACTTGTTATTTCCTATATGTATAAAAAAGGAGGCCTCAAAGAACCCAGGGATCTTGAATTATAGGATTACTGTGGATGGAATTTTTTCAGTTTTATTGATTCCCAGAAAGAAAGACGAAGGAGTGAGCAAAACTGACTGGATCACCCTCAGACTGAACCTCAGAGCCGCTCTGGATTGCGGTTGAGGAATGGAGCTGAGGGCTGTATCTGCAGATGGTTGGTAGGTCGGGGTCAGCAGAGGACTGAAAGGAGTGATCAGCCATTATTGTAGAGCCCAGAAGATCCCAACCAGTTTTATGAGATAGTTCCACAAAACTTCTGTAAGGTAGGAGTATGGCTAACAATGAAGATAACTTGTAAAAGCTGTTTTTTGTGGTTGAGGTGTCCTTGGACTTACAGTACATTCTCTGAAGTCTGAACTCTTATGTCTTCTATGTTTTGAACTCCAATTAGAGCTAATGGAATGTTTTTTTGCTGATCAGCCTTTAAAATCTCGTCAGGCTAATGTGATTTGTATACTGGATGTGTGCATTTCATCTGCATTTTTATTATCTGCCAAAGTGTAAACTACATAGTGTACTGGAATGCTATGTTCTAACCTCCTAGATAAATCACCATCATTTCAGTTATCATCACAGTAATATTGCTAATAAGTCTATGTGACTTTGGTCCTAGGGAGACTTGGGTGGGCTTTGAGAATTAGTGACTGAGAAACCAAGGCTTTCAGTCTCACTTATTGCAACATGAGGAGAAAAGAGAAATTTTTGCTTTCTACATTTTGTAAAAGATTACCAGTATTGGTAGAAAACTGGGCAAAGGGAGGAATTAGTTAATGGATTAAAGTTGCTTCCTGCCTTGAGCTTCTTACTGTAAGAACACTTTGAAAGCAGCAGCAGGAGTTTTGCTGGGTTTCCTATAAAACAACAAAGACTAGACAAATAGCTAAGCTTGAAGAAATAATTGGTTGTTCATGTATCAAAATCCGACTGTTTTGTTCCCTGTGAGGTGGCTCGGTGGGTGCTGGTAATAGTCAGGAATTGCTTGTAACACTTGAGGTATCTTCAGCTACCTGAATTGAACTCAGCTGATGTTTTTATAACCATTATATCAGCCAATTTATTATGGAGACCTTATTGTATGCAGTGATATCCTTTAGAATTAGTGGTACTGGCTGCTGAAAAACACTCCAATGTGGTTATGTAGCTCAGGCAGATAGCATTGTTCACTGTTGTTGCAGCTGCTGCTGTGTCATACATTCTTTAATCATTCTAAGTCAATATGCTGAAAATAGTAAGAGTGTTTTAAGAGCATTGGGTCTTAAATAGATCTGAATTTTCAGGTGTAGGATGTTGAAAAAGAAGGCAGACTGAAAATGAATGAGGAAACCCAATATTTAATGTTCATTGAGTGGCATAATAATGGACTTGAACAATTGAAATTAGAAAAAATATTTTGACAATGAGTTAGGGAAGAGATTGAGAAGGATTACACAGGAATTGCATCCAAAAGCCAACTAGCAACCTGCTTTGTTAAGTGTGTTGAATTGAGAAGAACTCTTTATGGGATCTTTTTTGGCTATTTAAAATTTGGAAGACGCTTCTTCAAAAGTAGCAGGTAGGAGCATAAGAACCACCAGGAGTGTTTGAAGATGGTCTTTGCCCATGAACAACACTGTGTTGTATGGATTGTCTAAGACTGATGCTTTCTTGCTACTATGTTTCTGTGCAAAATATAATTTTGCTTGAATATATGTGGCTTTTTTGAGGCATAAGTCACTTGGTGGGCTTAAAAATATGGCAATACACCTAATATACAGAGTGAACTGCAACAGGGAGAAGCAGCATTTGGTCACCTATTTTCCTGAAGTAGCTGATGTGTTGCACATCTTAGAGGCTGCTTTTTTTTTTTTATTGTTTTACTTTTCATTAGTTGTTGAAGAAAGACAGCACTGGTAATTTAACCCGGGGTCGCTGTTTACAGGATAGGTTCTTAATGTGCTGGAAGAAGTATTTGACAATATTGATGCTGTTTCTAATCATAAACTTAGGAGTTTATCCAGCTTTGTTTCATGCTGAGTTACTGTTTGGTGACATCCATTTTTAGATGCTGTACTTTTTTAACAGTGTCAGTGACAGCACTATATTTAAATTTTATGTTAATTCTTTTCATTATTTCTGCCTCTTTTGTTAGACAAATCCATGGTAAAAATAACTATTCTTATAAACTGCTAGACCTTATTGGTTTGATTATTATTTGTCACTAAATGCAGCGTTTGTGGTATTTTTGACATTGTTCCTTCCAAAACAGTAGTTACGTTGTAAGTAAACACTTCTATTTTAGCATTTTATATTGCTTTAATGTACATTTATTTGGACTATTAACTTTTACACTTTCCATTACGTTAAGAAATAGAGAATAACTTGGTTTGGATTTATTAAATTATCACCTTTTTATTCATGGTCTGTGTCAAACTAAATTTGCATGAAATTTTGAATTCAATTAATGCAAAATCACAGTTTAAAACTGTTTCTACTGCTTGATTAGAATTAAAAGACCCTTTCTGTTACAGATGCTGAAGACTTAACTTGAAAGTTGTCAGATATTTCTAATAAGTTGTTGAATAAAACCCTAAAAGTGTGTTGTGTTTTTTTTTTCATTTCAATGAACTGAGTTAAGGCAAAACCTTTCATGCCTCACAGAAATGGAAAGACTTTGATTTTTTTGGAAAGGGAATTAAGTAAATATCATTTTGATTAAGGGTTTGTTCTCAGGTCCTCAAACAGGGAATCTGTAATCCAGATAGTATGGTCCTGTTCAGAGAATTGCTTACGCTAATTTTTGCTGTCTGTATGTTTGGTTCTCTTCTGGTTAAGTGGTCTCTTCCTCAGAATACATAAGGAGATATAATCGAGTTCCTCTTTATATAGATACAGCAGGTTTAGGCTCTGAATTGACATTCATACACCTCTAATCTTGGATAGTTTTGGGTTTTTTTAAATGGTTTTAATAAAAATGCTTAAGAGATTTTGGGTTTGGTTTTTTTTTGTTTGTTTTTTGTTTTGTTTGCCATCTTTATTTGCCCCTTTCTGAACAGAATCAAAGTAGTTCAAGTACTAACTCTAGAATTCAACAGAAGCTCAGAACTGTCTAGACTCACTAGATTTTCAGGAGTATGAGAAGGTCATTTGAGTGACCTATCAGTTGATATAATTACTGGAATTAAGATGTATTTTCCATTCTGAAAGATTTATTTCTTTTGGAATATCAAATTGATTCTCTTTGTGCATAGTTCCTTTTCTAAAATGAATTGCCTGTTCTGGTTAGGTTTTGTAAATATTTAAAAACAATTATTTAAAAAACCCCACACTTTTTGTTTATAAATGAGCAAAACAAAGCTGAAGACCTACTAGACAAATCTAATACATTGTATAGGTCTGAGATGTGGAGGAAATGCATTGCATATCTGAAGGCATGAACAAAGTCACATTTAGTATACTTCTACTTTGTGGTTTACAAGTGATGTTTCCTTGTTCAGCTTACAAATTAAAGGCTGATAGTGTGTATATTCCTTTTCAGTATTGCATTTTATTTCAAATTCTCTAGTTTTGCACACTGGCTTATGATTTTGCTCACTTATTTGATTCTTCTACAGTACTTTGGACTGTTACAGAAAATGAGATTTCAATTAGCATCAAATCTAATGATTACAAACACAGTTTTAAATTTACAATGCGTAAATATTTAGGAGAAGATGACTATGTGTTGACACAAAATAGCAGCAGGTGTTTATGTGTTTAAGGACAGATGCTCCAAAGGTCAGAAATTAGTTTCAAATTAAATAAGGGGGGGAGGACAGACAGTTCTTCACTTGGATACACGTATGCACACACACATTTCAGTTTCTCTCAGTGATAGAAAACACAAAACCCTTGGGCAAGGTCCAAACTAAGCCCATACATGCCTCTTATGAAGCAAATACATGTTTCTCATGCTGGGAGACAAGTTACATGCGTTATACTCACCCTCAGTGTGATTAGAATGGAAAGAACATCAGGAGCTCCCACTTTCACATCTAAAGCAGTGAAGGAGATCCCTTGCAGAGACACAGGGTTTTAGTTGAATGGGAGAATAGGGTTAAGGTCATTACTATGGCTATTGAGGTAGTAATTACAGCTGTATTAATGGCCATAAAAAAATAGAAGTTTGCAGTAGGGCAAGGACATGGATGCCCATCTTGAGTTATGGAATAAGAGAATTGTTTTGAAGACCTGGATGTGCTGCCTTTCAATTCCTTTTACCACATTTGATCACTGACCTGAAAAAAACAATAATATTAGAGTGTGTCTGAAATCTAATTGCTAACTAGAACACTTGCTGCTATCTTGATGCCAAGAAACTCATACAGAAAATATTGACCCATGTAATTTCCAAAGGAAAAAGAACCAGCTTTTTGTCAGGTGCAGAATTTGATGCTAGCCAAAAGAATGAGGTGAATTTCACAGGAAAGCTATTTGAGTATTTTTTAGAGCGGATATGCAGGTGTCTCCTGCCACCTAAGACCTTGAACCAGGAGAGCAATTGAGCACTTCATAAATCTATCTTATTGAGGAAAGCACTTAAACACAAACTTAGTCTTTAAACTTGATTACAAAACTGTCCTTTCTGGAAAAGGTGACAAACATTTTATGAGTTCTAAGGCAATCTTACCCCAGCAAGACCACACATACCTCATGCCTGAAACAGGCTTTGTAAACAGTTTACTACTCCTAGATGTCAAATTGTGGTGAAAAAAGAAGGGAAGTGATAAAAGTGAACAAAGGGAGCAAGAGGAATGGAAGTAATGTTGTGGGCTACAGATGTTTTCAGTCACAAAAAGAATTCCAGTCCCTTAATGCTAGATTATTACACATGCATTGGAAGAGTAAAAACCTTGCTGTTCTGTTTATTTATTTCTTTTCTGTAGAGGGAGTGCTAACAACAAACCCTTTTACCGCTATTTGTCACACAATACCATGGTCTAATCCACTATGGCATATCTTGAGTGACTGAGACCATTCTAATAAGCAAGGTGTGAAAAGACTTACAGTATGAAATGTCTGGGATGTGAAAGCAAAATTTAATCTCTATGATGTAAATAGTGTCACAACCCCTATTATAATTATGCACTGAAGCAGACTGAGATGAAGATTTTACTAACACATCTTAACTGTCCTTTCTTTGCTGATTTAGACCAGTAACAAAAATCATTCACAGGATTGTGTTTTTTTGTGCTAAGCAGCACTAGATTAAAATAAAATAAAAGATAGGGGGAAAAAAAGCCAAGCAGCACTAGATTAAAATAAAATAAAAGATAGGGGGGGAAAAAAAGCCAAAACAGTACTAATGAAGAGTAGGATTGTCTTTCTTGTCTTTGCTTTACATGATTATTTTATCCTTCTGTCCATGATACTGAGAAAGAAAAAATAACTATAGGACCTGCTTCTGGACAACTTACTGTTTGGCCACTATTTTATGAGAAATCATAGTAAGGAAAGCTTTATTTTTAAAGGTAGAGCAGTCAGTAAACTTCTGTTTACTGGTCATTAATATGGAGAGACAAGTACTCATGACCTTCTTTGAAGGTGACACAAACAGATGTTTACATTCCTGAAATGCATGTCACTGGGTCTTTTATGCAAATACCAAAAATAGTATTCACCCAAAGAACTAGTTTACCTGTCTTAACATCCCTCTTCTGGCTCTCAGGTGAGGTAGGACTTTCCAGAATTCTGAATTGAGCTTCATATCAGTCCCAGAGACCTGAAAGTTCCCATACATATCCTCTGAAAATTTTCTAAGGAAGTACATATGTTCATACATATAAATGTGCTTATATGTATTAATATTTGGTTAATTTAAGTGTTGCAGTGATTTTTCCTAGTGCTTGACCCAAGTGGCTGCGATCTCAATTTGCATAATGCATGGTTTATTAATGCTCCAGCCCCCTCCCTGAATGCTAAGGAACTCCATGAAGATGCTCCCAATACTTGATTTCTTGCTTGAAGACCAAGTTTCTAGTCAGGCAATCATCAAAGATAACAATTAGCAAATCACTGCTTTGTTTTAAAAGAAAATCTATGTTTAAAACAGCCTCCCTGTGGGAAGGCAAGGCCATAAAGCTACTTATTGGAAGTTGCAACTTCATAATTTTAAGGAAGGGATGATACAGTCATTGTTCATGTTCAGTGACCCTCAGAGGCTTCTTATGGTCTGTTATTCTTGGCCCTCATATACATAGGGAGAAACTTGGAAATGTCACCTGAATGAATTTGAATGGCTTGAAAAGCCAAAAGGCAAATGAAGGTGATGTATTATATAGATCTTATATAATTTATGCAATATTTATATTAAGCAATCTTGACACTTTTTGGTATCTGCCACATGAATTCTAAACTTGGGATCAGTGCTAGTGTGTCAATAAAAGGAATTTGACTGTTTGATGTTGTAGTGATGTCAATGTACTCCTAGCTATTGTTACTTTATTTAAATAATTGTAGTAAAATGATGACAGATGTTCCTTCATGAAAATACAGTATGCTGGGAACTCTTCCTGGGTTTCAGATGTGGGGTCACAACTCAGTCATGTTTGGGGTTCTTTGTCTCTGATTCTTTTTTCCCCATGAGAGAAAGATAGTTGCTTGACAATCTAAAATCACACAGGAAATAAGGACTCAATGGGCTTTGTGCAAATCATCACCTGGGTATATTACATACATTAGTAATGAATCAAGTCTTCTAAATGAAATTCCTTAGATATTAATAATTTCAATTTTGTCTTGGTTCAAAATCTTTTCAATTTAATCCTTCAAGTGAAGTGGAACTACCTTTTAAAGAGAAAACTAAATGCAAAAGATAAAAATAAGTCATGACCCTTCTCTGACAGACTCTGTGTAATTACTATGGCAATATTTTTTTTTAACAGTACAATTTCTATTACCATTATTTGATCTGAATAAATTTCAACAAATACCTGATGAAAATTTCCTTGTGTCCATGTGCATTGCTGTGGCAGTCTAGTGAGCTGCAGTATATACAACATCTTAAAATATAAAGATGTGTTTCCTATTGATATATTACAGTGGATTCTCTGTATGCAATGCCATGCACCTATTTTTCCTTTGGAGTTTAATGTTTGTTTTTTTTCTTTATGTCAGTCTGGGTGCTGCTTTATCTGTGCAGCTAGTGTATTATGAATTTACTCTGGACAGGAAGGCCTTTTTTATTATATTTTTTTGTGCACTCTGAACTTTGCAATCTACTTTAATTACATTTATGGGAAAACTTTTGTTGTTTTGTAGGTTATGAGACTGATTAAATGTTTTAAATCCACTTTGTCTTTAAATTTCCAAAGCTGTTTATTGACATAGTGCAAAATAATAACAATTTTATCTATTGCATAATACAAACCAAAAGAAGGCAAAACAATTATTCCTATAAAGATTTTTGGTGATTAAGCTGTTGAGATTTCACTGTTTGTAAGAGAAACAAAGTACCATGGGAGAAGATTAATGTGTAAGAGGAAGAACGTGCCTGAAAACTTTGGATAATATTAGCCTGTGTTTCTAGAGTTGTTTCAAGTCTGGCAAAGTCTTAACCACATACTCTAGATGTGTTGTTTTATAGAGAGTGTAAATTTAACTTTGCAACAAGGAAAGAAACAGCTTCTTTATTGCTTGGAGACTTTGAATCAAAATTGGTATCTTTTTTTGACAGAAATATTACTGGTACTGTCCATTCAGGTTTTAGCAGTTGCTCATGCTAGTAAGTATAATAATGTCTTCTTTTTGGGACATTCTGGCAAGAGTAGGCTTTTCTCCTAGGCACAAAATCTGCTTTTCCCCAAGTAGCCTCTCACTTGCTCCCCCATCAGTGCGATCGGGGAGACAATTGGAAGGGTAAAAGCTCGAAAACTCATTACCTCAGAAAAAGACAGTTTAACAGGGAAAGAAAAAGCTACCCAAGCAAAGCAAAATAAGGAATTAATTCACTGCCTCCGATGGGCTGGCAGGTGTTCAGCCCTCTCTGGGAATGTGCAGCCCCATCATATGTAACAGTTACTTGGGAAGACAAACACCATCACTCCAAATGTCCCCTCACTTTATATGCTGAGCATGGTGTCATATGGACTGGAATATCCCTACGGTCAGTTGCAGTCACCTGTTTAGAAATAACTAGCACCCGAAATGAGCTATCTTGGAACAAGGTGGCCAGCAGTGTAAGCTGGGAATGAGGGTAGTATGTAACTTAGTGTCCTAGGACAGTTCATCTGGTGTCTTTAACGTGGCTGGGAGACTGATTTGCAATTGGCACCATCTCCTGCAGTATTCATGAGCTGGAATTACTCCCACGAGAAACCTTTTTCTTATACCTTCAGACGCTTCTAGAGTGTTCCAGTTTCCTCTCATATGTGATAAGTGTACTTCAGCAATTTTCTTTACTGGCCTGTTTCTCTAATGAGAGGATTTTTAAGGCTGGCACATCTGGAAATGTCAGATTAAAGGTTAAGATTTTAATGCTTGTGTTTTTTAACTGAATCTAAAAAACTAGTGATTTATCTGGAACTTTTTCCATAGAAAGAACTGATTAGTCAAAGTAAAAAATACAGCATCTCTCAAAACATATCTCTCCAGAAACACACAAAGAAAACTTTTAAATCACCATTACCAGTAACTACATGATGGAAATACCAGAGAAAAGAGCAGTAAGCATTTTAAACTTAAGTCTTATTAAATGCTACACTGTCTGTAGATTTCAGCCTTTTAGAAGGATGAGGAGGATATGTCTAGCCATGAAATGCATGGCCAATCTTGCAAGTATTGCATCAAAACTGGTGTTAAATTCTGCTGTACTCTTAAGTTTTATATGGGCTTAAAGCTGGTATTACCTGTGGCAGTGGGTGTCATGGAGATACAGTATGTTCACGCCTGTGTAACCAGAAGCAGAACTGAATGATTAGTTGACCAAAATTTTATTAAGGTTTGGGGTTCCTTGGTGATTTCTTGGATCAGAGAGTTGTCAGCTGGATGTGTTTATCAGCTGCTGACTGGGATTCAAGCCAAATGGAAAACTAGCACCAAGTTGACCTGCTCACAATAAGTAGAACAAAGAGCTCTTGATCCTTGTGTGAATAGCTTAATCTGTTTTATACTGCAGTTTCCCATCAGTAAAAGGGGGATAATTGCATTCTACTGCCCTCAGGGGTGCTGTGAGGGTAAATACATTACGCGTTACAGAGTGTTCAGATACATTGGCTGAGAGAAGTCTAAAAATACTGGGAAAGAGAACAATTTACACAGCAAATAGGCAAGTTTGAAGCAGAGACAGGAATGTGCTAGGCAGAGGCTTTGAAATTTGCTTCTCACCCTGCCCTCAGATTGAGACTACAATTAGCAGTAAGATAAATATAGTACAAAATCAGGGTTTGTTGTTTTTGAACTGGCTTTGTATTGGCTGCTAGAGATAGTACTGACGCTTTCCTGCCATGAAAGCCATTACAATTCTGCAGCAGCAGGGAAGCTATCGACGGTTAAGTTCCTCTGGACTGTGCTAGCACACACAACTATTCCCTATAAGTGCCTTGAAGCTGCAATATGGGTCTTAAATAAGTAAATCTTATTCTTTGTGACATTGGAGGGGATCCCTGGCTGTGTTGGCCTAGCTGGGGGACCATATGGGTTTCTCAAAGTCTTTTTTTCCTGGATAAAATGTCAGGTTATGACTGGATGTTGAGATATTCTAACAATGTGGAAGCATTAACGGTTTTGATTTCTACAGTATGCAACATACAATTTTAAAAGTTCTAGGGCAAAGAGGTTTCCACAGTTGCAGCAACTTTTACGGAAGCTCACAAAGTGTAATATATCTTGTATGAATAGCTTTCATCTGACTTGGAAAAATACGTTTCAGGATACAGGAAGAAGCCTTTCCATTGATTTCAGGGAGTTTTATTGCAGGGTGCAAGTGAAAGAAGAATGTGGCCAGACTTCCACAGAAAGTGCTAAGTGCCTTTTGGACAGAATTTGCAACTGCTAATGTTTTCTCACCTCTAAACCCTGACTGTAACAGTAGGCTTGCTGGGGAATGCTGCTCACACTAGGTCAAGGTGAAATAAAAATAAGAAATCTTTGCTGTCCCTACTGTGAGAGGTACAACTTGCTACTATTTTTCCTTTTGGCAGGACTTTGGAACCCACTGTATCCAACAAATGCAAATTAGGTTGCTAATTTAATTAAGCAACCCCTATGAAATCAGGAAAATTACAGTCCCTGGTCAAGAGCAGTTTTTTATTTATTGGCAGTACATCAATAGCTAATTGAAAAAGATTACATAATTGCTTTTGATTGTGATTTAACCCCAGTAGGCAGTTTAGCCTCACAGAGATACTAGTTCACCCTCTCTCTCCCTTGCACTGAGAAAGGGAAGAGGATTGGAAGGGTAAAAGTACAAAAACTTGTGGGTTGAAATAAAGACAGTTTAAAAGGGAAAGCAAAAGTTTTACACACAAGCAGAGCAAAAGAAGGAATTAATTCAGTACTTCCCATCTGTAGGCAAATGTTCAGCCATGACCAGGAAACAGGGCTCTATCATGCCTAATGGTGGCCTAGGAAGACAAACATTATCATTCTGAAATTCCCCCTTCCTCCGCTGGTCATTTGGAGCCAGCTGTCCCGGCTGTGACCCCTCTCAACTGTGCACCTTCAACCTCTGTGCTGCCAGGGCAGTGTGAGATGCAGAAAAGGTCTTGATGCTGTGTAAGCACTGCTCAGCTGTAGCTAAAACATTCCAAGGTTGACAACACTGTTTTCATCAAAAATGCAAAACATGACCCCATACAAGTTACTAGGAAGAAAATTAACTCTATCCCAGCCAAAGTACAAGACAAAAAAGGTTATGATGTCTGCAGATCTATTTTTATCTTTATTATGCCAGAATCTGAGTATTTAATGGCGTTTCAAACGCTTAGTCTCAGAGCACCACAGTGACACAGGACATTTTAAATTGGAAGGATGGTGAAGACAAGGGTCAGAACTTTGCCATTTTGATCACAGGTAAACCTGTTGCCACTAGCTGACTGCAATTCAAGTTATGACCAAAATACAAAATTCTATGACTTTTATTATGCAAGTCAGTGTGGGGGTTAAGGGAAAAAGTTAAATCTGTAAATTCTTGTGAAAGAGTGGAAAGTGTCTTTTAGTCTGAACTTGAGATGTTTTGAGTAAGGCTTATGATTTCTGCACTTCAGTTCTGTCTCTTCTCTCTTCATCTGTTCGCTTCCAAAGACTCGTATTGTGCTTCTTTTCTTCCTCTTTTCTTGCCTGGTAATAAAGCATGTAAAGGGTGAAGAAAGGATGAAAAAAAAAAGAGTTACAAACCTCAAAAGCAGCATTCTAGAGTTCAGGTCTTGATTCTTATTAAGCTGTGGCATAAATGGTAGCTGAAAAGAACTATGTGCCAATGCTGTTTGCCCTTGAGCAGTTGTACCCTTTGCCTCCTTGGCTGACAGTCTTAAGAAGTAGATATAGTTTCTATTCCTATACAATTTAGGGATATTTGAGTGAGCAGCATGAGACTTCCAATTTCAATTCCCATGTCCTTATTCTAAGGCAAAACCATAACAGATCACAGACTTGTGAAATGATCGAGGATATGAGACCTCTGTAAGTTGTCTGGTTGAACAGGGGCCACCTAGATCTGATTTCCTAGGGCTGTGTCCAGACAACTTTCAAATATCTCCAGGGATGGAGACTCCACAATTCCTCTGTACTACCTGTGCCAGTGCTTGGTCACTACCCTCACAGTGAAAAAGCATTTCATGATGAGCAGGGAGAAGCCTCCTGTGTTTAATTTTTTGTCCATTGTTTCTGATCCTGTTACTGGGCACCACTGAAAAGGGCCCAGTCACATCATCCTTACACCTTGCCTTCAGGTATTATTTAGATTTAACAAGATTAATTAGATAATAAAATTAGTAAGACTTCATGAGATTTAATAAGACTAATTAGATAATCATTAATAAGAATCCCTCCCTAACATTCCCTTTTCTGTGCAGAACAGTCCTATTTCTCTCAGTCTTTCCTCTTAGGGAGATACTTCTCCAGTCCCTTAACCATTTTTGTGTATTCTCTTCATTAAGTCCATGTCTCCCTCAGAGTTGCTCCTGTCCTAATGCTCCATGTCACAACCTCTTGCACCTCATCTTGCAGGACTTTAGGAGCTGGAAATTTGAGAAAGAGTAACAGAGATGACAAAATTTGCTGCCAGTTGTCTTGTTGTGAGACATTAGAGCTGGTACTGTAGTATTGTGGAATGGAGTAGCTCATAACACCATTTTTTAGCAGGACTGGGAAAAGTAGAGTGGAAATAAAGGATCTAACTGTGACCTGACATGGGCACTATCCGTGTCTGTGCTGACTTCAGTGGTATAAGCAAGTGTGAGTGAGTTCTGAATAATGCATGAAATGAAGCAATAGGGCAATGAGAAATTCTATTTTGTGTTAAAATCCTGTTTAAATGTTGTTCTTCAGTGATCCATGAAAGTGAGAGCTGACTCAAGACTGGAACAGCTTACATTTTAGAGGTTTATTTTTTTTTTTTTTTGTTCTTTGGTTGGTTGGGGTGTTTTGTTAGTTTTCTTTTTTTTTTTTTTTTTTTTTTTTTTAAGACTTATATCTTATTGACTGCAGTGACTTTATTCAATATGAGCAGCACCACACAGAAGTTATATGTGTCCACTTCAGAGGAAGGAGCATATCCTCAAGGTGAAAGAAACTCTTACTGGAGTATGTCTGGAATCCCATGCTGTTGATCTTGTGAACAAGCTTTCTTTACACTTATAAGTGATATACGTTTATAAAGTGTAGTGTTTACAACTGAGAAAATGCCAAACACATTTTTGAAATTATTTAATAACCAAATGAAGGACAAGAGAAACTGTTAACAATGCTGCATCTTGGTGGCAGTTATTTTGATCTTTTTTAGCCTTAGAACCTTTAGAAGGCAGATTCCTGCAGATCACCTGCAAAGATTGTAATAAATATGCAATAATCATTCTGGGGGGAAAGAAGGAAAATTCTGGTTTGGGTTTTGTTTCTTCCCCCCCCC
>JAWWEE010000122.1:17187101-17357343 GCA_035221455.1 Xenops minutus | reverse complement strand
TGCCCCCCCCCCCCCCCCCCCCCCGAGCTGCTTTTTGAATGTATTTGTTTTCAAGCATGGTTTTCATACAGAAGAACATTTTATTTTCCCTATGGTAGAAGGCCATAAATGAAGAGTTAATAGATTAAGACTTTATCACAATATATTCTAGTTTATTCATAATGCATGTAAGTATTTGAATATTTTAAGCAGATGTCAGATATACAGAAAACATTAAATCCTTTGAGATATGAAAAGATATAAAGGAATCCCTGGAATGGTGGAGCTGAAATTAGATTTACCTATGCAATTTCTTCCTCTTTTAAAAAAAAAAAAAAAAATCTTCATCAATACTTTTTCTATTCCTTGACAACATATCATCTTAGCCCCATTATTTTAAATTAGAGCAATGTACCTTTGTCCTGTGTCCTTCTTATATAGCTTTGCACAGTATTTCCTGCCCTTATTTTCTATGCATGTATTTTCTCTGCTTTTGTTTCTTAAACTATGCTTTATTGCCTACATGTCTACACTATGGAGGTGCTCTTGTTACCAGTGATGCCACATATTACCTTTGCTTTCTTAATCCTCAAAGGATTAATATGGAATTAAAGTGAGAGCAGCAACCCCTAAAGGAACTCAAAGATATTTCCTCTGAATTATTTATGGTCAGATATAAATAATATTAGTTATACTGATGATTCTGTAGAAAAGACATTCTTCCTTCTTTGAATTAATTAACTAATGCAGAGTTGAAGGTTGTCCAGCAGACACACAAAAGAGTTGCACCATCCTTCTTGAAATTAAAGAGCTGTGGGATAGGTAAACTGAAATTTGTTTACAATAAGTGATCACTCTTATTTTAATACATCAAGCTGTCAGTTTCTTTTGAAAATAGCTGAGGTAATTTCAAAGTCAGCAATTAATTTTGTTCTTATTAATTGATGAATTGCTGAGTATGGATTGTTAGCCAGATAGCACTTTTATTATTCATTTTCAACCTTTATGTTCAAATTTATTTAAATTCACTTTTGCAAGCTACAGAGCGCTTGTGTTACCTGTTTGCATGCTTACCTTAAAAAGGCCAATTGTTAACTTGTTATATGAATATACCTAAGCAGTGACAAAGTTACAGTTACACTGAATATTGCTGCTAATCTGAAACCCTTGTGCGCTTGATCCATCCACTTCTGAAGAATTATATGGCTGAAATGCTTACACAGTTTCTAGCAGGAGTCTTAGAGGATGCAATTTTGAGCCCAAATGTCCAAGACTGTGCTTATAAGGATGGCAAGGGAGAGCTTATGTTTGTAAGTGTATTGAGATTAATTTTCAGTCAGGCCACGGTTGTTGGTTCTGTTGAGGCCCGTTGTCATCAGTAGAAGCTTTCCCGTTCATGCGTGGCATGAAAAATACCTAAACTCTCTCAAAGGATATTAAAAGACTCTGCAATAGTTGTAAGCTTTGGATCAGAGCCTGAGTGTCGCCAGAACTAAGCCATGTTTTGACCTTTTCTGACAGGACTCATGGTAGTCCCTGCCTGGAGCATAATGGTGGTTTTGAAGTTCTGGGAAGCTGCCAGATGCTCCCAGCTTTCTGAAGCAGGGAAATCAGTGAGGGAGTGAGGAACCTGAGAAGGTTTGTTAGTATCACTTAGGAGCATTTGTGTAAAAGAGTAATTTGGTAGTTTCCCTTTCAATAGCTGTTTTATTGTGAAAAGTAGGGGAGAAGACTGGAAAGCCTATAGTTCTTTAGTGCTATAGATTGTGTCATGCTATTTTTATACAGAAGGTAAGGCGTTTTAGTGCAGTTGTCAATATCAGAAGGGGTGGGGGTGAACCTCAAGATACGTCTGAAAAACAGGGGAGTCTACTCCTGCATTAGCTACAAACACACAGCTCTCTTCTTCCTTTAAGAGAAGCACTCTTAAAGGCACAAGCCAACTTTTATATTACTAACAGAACCCATTTGCAGGCTATACCCTGATTTCCATATTCACATACCATGTGATAGCTCAATCCCCAAGCAGTTCACTGAAGTATATGAAATTACTTTAATAAATATCTTTTCTATACCTCACTGTCCTACCAACAGAAGCAAACCCACAGAAAATACTGTGCAAAATCATCTCCGATGCAGTTTTCTCCCTCAAAAATGAGATAGGCCAGGCAAAGCACTGGAGACTTTGCTGGGTCTACTGATAGACTGTAGTGCTCGGATGGTGCTGATGTGTTGGGCAATATATAAAGCTCTAAGACAGAAACACAAAATAATTAAAAGCAGCAGAAGTGGCGCCTTAAGAGTATGCTGCTTAATAATCAGCTTCCTATCATCAGCTTCCTATCATCATCATCTCATCTAATGGCTCAACAGCAGTCTTGCCTAAAGGTCTTTATATTGGGTATTGGGATATTGTGCATGTCAGAATGCCAGCAGTGAATTTTTTTGCTAATTTAGAAGGCTGGGTAATATGCAGGTCTCTTAGATACTCAGTTTCAGCATGTCCTTCATAGGAAAAGTTATTTACTGCTTAAAGCAAAAGAAGGCAAAACTCAGTAAATACTGTGAGGTCTTTGGAGAATAAATAAATTAAAAAAAAAAAAAAGAAACCAAATAAAGTAAATAATCAGTCTGAAAACAAGATTGACAGGAAATAAGCAATTGTTTAGAGCCTTGACATCGATGGTTAATCGAAAAAGAGGCCGGTGTAGATGTTTATTTTCTTGTTTTCTTCTTGCATAGTTTACTTTAGCTTTCATTGTGAAATGAATACACCTTATGTTTCTATTTCAAATATCTCACAAGCTGAGATGAAAAATCAATAATACATAAAAAAATTGATCAATAAAAAATGTTTAAATAAACCACCTGTCAACAAAGACAAATATTAACTGATAGTTAATATAATGAAGGTAAAACACTGTTTCTATTTTAATAGTACTTTCCAAATCAGTTTCTGTCATGTATTCCTGTTGATTAAACTCCGGCATTACCATAAGGCTTTTGTGAGTTCAAAAATAGCATTACAGATATGGGGAAGTATAATTTTTCTTGTCATCTCTTGTGTATTTCAATAAATTGTCAGGATTTTCATCTTCTGATGCACTGTCAAGAACAGTGAATGTAAGTATACTGTGAGAGTGGCCAAGTTTAATGAGCTCTCGGTATTGCTTTTGATGGAAAGTATTTTCCCATTGTTAGTCATCACAATTCACCCACTATCCAAAGGAGTCTTCAGACTGGATAATAAACAAAAAGGCATACCATCCATTTAGACATTTAAATAAAGTTATACTTTCAGAAGTTGTGAATATTCCCTATGTGCACATTCCATGTGCCTAAATAGATGTATTTTTAAGACCCCAGTGCCTGCAGCCCCAATGACAAATGAAAAAAAAAAGACCATTTATTTTGTCAGGACATTTTGAAAACCTGTTACTTTTGTTTTGTTGACTAAGTAAAAGTTGGGCTCCTTTGGAAATGTGTTCAATGTGAGTACTGAGCAGTCTGGAAAAAAATGGCTCAATGCAAAGCTCTATTTAATTTGTGGGAGTTTGAACCCATTTTCCTGTTTTGTTTGTCAAATTTAAGGTATAATTCTCAAAATAGGTGGAAGTTTTCTGTCTTGATATTTAATGAGTGGGTTGCAGCAGAAAATTTCTGGGGTATGTTGTTCTATACAATAGTTTTTAAAACATTGTCAGCAAAGTGACACTAATTCTCAAATTTACATGCAAATCCATATTGTCAATCATGACAGAGTTCGTGTGAAACCGTGAGTAGCTGCATTTCCAAACAAAATAAGTAAGCAGACATGCTGAATATTTTGTGTTGGTGGTGAGGTATGAAAGTCTGGCAGCGGTGATTGCCATCTAAGAAAAAACACCCTTCAGAAGGATTTTAGGTTTCATTTTCAAGGATAAATATTCTCCTCTGCAGAAACACCATTTTACTATGGCAAAGCATCCACACCTTCCAATAAGCGGATTTTCCAAATTATGTCTTTACTACATGCCTAGTGCATTAGCACAGTCACCTTGTCATTCATATCCTTGTAATGATCACTTCTGAAACATTTACACCCTGTGTTTGGCTGGCTGGTTGCTGCTTACTCAGTGGCAAGATTATTGATTGCAGGCGCTTATTAAGAAAGTACGAAGCAATAAGCTGTGAGAGCTGTTGATAATTCAAAAGGTGAAGCTGGCAATTATATAGGGATCAGGGGGATTATTATATACAGGGCCTAGAAAAATATGACTGATTGCTGTGGCACTGCTATGAGGACTGCTTGAAATGAAATGTATCATTATTGATTTCTTTTGTTGGTCTTTTTATTGCATTTTAAACCTACGTATTTTTAATGCAAACAACCTATTCTAGAGCTAGAATATGCTACTGTAACTTACTGATTTATGAATATATCCCTCTATTGGAGTATTTTCATCTCTTGGTACTGAATTTTTTCCTATTTTTCACTCTACTGTCAGCGTTTGAATGGGACACAAATTACGCATCTGATTTAGAATTTTGCCACTTCCTCAGTTGCTGCTGTTGTACTGCTTTTAAGTATCTTTCTAGTAATTATAACAAGACATTGATGAGTGAAGGAATAATAAAAAAAAGACATATTTTGGTTCCTTTCTTGTTTGACTTTTAGATATCTCATGGACTGAACCTCATTTGAAACTTAAAAAGTAAAACAAACATGGAAATAATAAAACTCATCAAAACAGTATAATATTAAATCAGTTTTTTTCAAGCTGCTTTCTCACAATTGTTTGAGCTTTTATTAGAGCGTACCTGCAAATATTAGATGTGTGGCCTTATTTTAGGTGCATTTTTTTCTGCAATGAATAGTACTGTTCTCTGGGGAAAACAAAAAAATATTCTAGTTAATAAAAAGGTTCCAAATGGGACAGTTTCTTGTTCTTAATTTAAGGAGGTCCAAGAAGGCTAAGATTCAGTTTTGAAACTAATATTTATTTTTCATTAATTTGGTCCTTTCAGGTCAGCTGCTTAGCAAGGGTGGCAGAAAGAATGTATCTAATGTACAGATTACTTGATATTTGATGGTTGTGATGTATTGAACAGTAAGACTTTCAGTGCTCATATAAGTGCTCTGAAACTGTAGAGATATACTGGTTTAGCATGCGTGGAGAAATGGCACTTTTTAAACTGGAATCTGTATAAGGAGGTGAAAGCCTTGAGAAGGAGCTGAAATTCACCTGCGGAATAATTTTGTAGTGATTAGAAACCTCTTCCTAAAGTACTCCTTTTCTGTAATATAATTTGTGTATGGCTTGCATAAAGGTGATTTTCGTAGCACATAGTTAATCCTTTTGTCCAATCCTTGCTTCTATGCTGTTGCTGGGACAAGGTAAGCCCCAATTTTGCACAAACAAGTTAATGGAGGGGATGCCTATGCTTCTGTTAGTGTATGCAGAAGTCTGGTTTAATTCTGTGTATACAGCATCTCATTCCAAAATCACTGTTGTAGTGCTTACATCCCAATATGTCCACAGTGGGCCTTGGCAGTTCATCTCTGCCCGTGAGAAAACCTTCACCAGTCTGGCAGGCTGTTTGCCCAAGATCAAGAAATTCAAAAAGCACCCGTAAGTGCTATTGGGAATCTTCTGATTAAGAGAGAAATCACCATGTAGGGCTGTTTCTCTTGCATATTCTCACCCTTGGCAGCTGCAGTTGCTCTTGCACAGAAAATTTTTCCTCATCTTAAACATTATCCCAGAAGTATTACCACTGTCACTGATGAACTGGTAAAATTATAGTTGATGTCGTTTCATGTTTAGGTGGAGTTGGAGTGACTTTAGACATAAGTATAAAGTGTGCACAGGTTTTTCTCCATTAGTGTATGCAGGTTGTGAAAAGCAATATGTATTTTTTAGTTACTAAAGCAAATTTCAGGTTTTGGTCACTGTTTGGAACATTCCTCTTTTTTTTTTTTTTTTTTTTTTTTTTTTTTTTTTTTTTTTTTTTTTTAAATGCAGCCACACTTTCATGCTGCTCCATCCTTTGTTTTGTATCTCTCTTAGAGCAATGCACCAAACTTCCTCAGGGTTCCTGCTCCAGAGGTGTGCAGACAGTTTGTTTCTGGTGAATTACTGCCAAAACAGTTACTCTTTCATTTCTGAGTTTTACCTTTCCAGAATTTTTGGAGCCCACAGGACATGGAGGAAGTTTCTAGCAGCTTCTGGCAGAAGCCACCCCTATTGCTACCAAAACCTTGCCATATAAACGCAATTCTTAACCATAACTCAGTGAAAATATTTCATACTTCAGAGACCCATAACCTAGATCAGCTATAAAGGCTCTTGCAAGTCAAGAGACTTGTGAAATTCTTTTTTGCAGGAAACCACTGTTTGCTGATATCTAGCTCTATCACTTTGTGTGTTTTCTGTAGAAGGAAGGTTAATGGAGATGTCTGGAGTAAAGTGCTCTTCTTCACACCCATTACCTTCACCATCATCTTTTTGGCTCTGTGTTTTGTCTTACCAGGACTCTGGGGATTTGCTTGGATACTCAAAACAAGAGTAGCAATTCCATGTATTTGTTGATTGCAGTTAGGAAAAGGATTCCATAGTAATATTATACTGAAAGATTTACTGAAACTAAACCAAACACCTGTGCTCCTATATAAAATCCACATCCACATTTTCCTCCCCAGGGAGCAGCCAGTCCATATTTATCCACAGATTAATATACAAGATGTGTTCTGGAAAAGCTGAGAGGCCTATGAATCCATGAACATCTTTCTCTTCTCAGCCCTGCAGGAACAGATGGACTGCAGGATACAAAACATCGATAATCTGTGAGTGGCTGGGACAGGGCTTCACTTCTATTAAAAACAAAACAAACAAAAAACCCCACAAAACCAAACAAATGGGGAAAAAACAACCAAAAAACCCCAACCAAACAATCAAAACAAACACCAAAAACTGTATCACAAAAGACATGACTCAAGCCTTCTTCCATGGAGTGTATAAAGGAGTCACTTCTGAGTCTCTGCTTCTGGACTCAGATGAATAACATATTTAACTGTTTAAAGGACCATTGCTTCCAATGGCTAGTAGATAGGGTTAAAGAAATTACTCTTTTATGTGTGATCTCCAAATTAATTTCAGTATGTTGGAAATGTTTAGCATGTAGTACTGTTTTGAATGTTATAGCTTAGATATTTCAGTGAATTGTTTAGATTTTAGTTATTAACTTTGACCAAAATTCGTTTGGTATATGCACTTGGTTCTTGCCACCCTTCTCTGGATGCAGAATACTTTTGTGCTTCATTCAGACACTTCAGTATCTGATTTTTGCACTGTAGCTATTGAAGTGCTGGAATTCAATAGTTTTGTACTCAGTTTCCTGGCCTGAAGTTTTCAGAACTTCTGTTACCTTTTTTCAAATTCTCACCCTGATTAGTTTCTTAATTATAATTGTGATGTGTAAAAGTGAAGTTGAGGCTAAGAAAAAAATCTTGTGTTTTGTGGGATTTGAATTAACTGCTATTAAAAAGATTGTATTCTGACTTTACAGAATTTTTTTCCTGAATTATTTTCTCCAGTAGTTTTCTCAAGAATGTTATTGATATATCAATACAAAAATAACAAATATTGAGAGGTAATTGTTGAAATTTTGTTGCTAGACTGAGGAAGCAAGGTAAAGCAGTCTCAGGAAACTTGTGTTCTAGTGGGTGCCACATAACTACAATACATCGCTGGGAAATAGACTTAGTGATTTAAGCAGTATTGTCTCACTGGTGGCCAGTGCTCCAAAGCTAGCTCTTGTGTGTTATCTTTTCCTGGGAGCAATTCTTCCAGAAACAGTCCAGAAGGGCCAAATATCATTGAGATACAATGTGTGATTTGGAGTGTGGGTGGTGTAATTAGTGTACTAAAGCTCCGAGACCTGGAATACAAAAGCCTGTGAGGCTGCCTGAAGGTCTTTGCTCTTAGTCATGTGCACAGGATAAAGTTTATATCCCTCTGTAATGGCTTTTGCAGTAATCGCTGCTTTTCAGCTAAAGATTTAGCTTTACAGGTGCAGTTCAGTTGCCACTGCTTTGAAACTTCGGTTATCTGTGTGATTTGTGACTCTGGTGCTGGCTGTATCATTATATTGCTTGGTCCTCTGCTGCAGTTTATTGCATGCTATTCTGGTACTAGTTATTTGCTCTTATTGTGTGTTCTAGAAAGTGGAAGAGCTTAACAAATAATAGGACTCTCTAATTTCCTTAGATACGTGTGAAATTAAACACTAGAAACCACACGTTGTTCTCATTTACATTACCCATCAGAATTAGAAATTTAGTTCTAAACAATATAAAAGTCACTGAATTTCTTATGGTTCCTAAAGAGGCAATACGTATAGTTGTACAATGCTTAAAGAAGTGAGCAACATTTTACTAAGTCCTGTATCTTTATCATGATGATACTGCATGGAGCCTGTCAGACTCTGGATCACTTCTGGGCAAGACACATCTTTGAGATACACAGAATGAAGATTTCTCACACTTTTTTTCCCATGGGTGTTTTTTTAAAAAAAACCCTCCAAAGTTCAGTGATCCAAAAAGGTAGCTTTTTAAAAAGCTGAGTCTGAAGTTCCATGTTCACCTTAACCTACAGAAGTACTGAACAATGTGGTGCCTCACTGGCTGGTCTTGTTACCTCTCTTACCTTCCTTATCAGGTTTGTGCATCTCTGTAGTGGAGGACGGATCTGATTGGAAACTCATTTGTCACAGTTTATGTTGTGGACAAAGGAATGCAAATATGAATGAGGTAGGAAGAAAAATGCAGGCAATCCTTTATGATAACAGCCTGCTCTTTACTCAGGAGTATGTGGCTCTAGAACTGTCTATTTAGTCACTGATGCCAGTATTATATTTGAAAAATTAAGTCATTGCTGAATGACTATTGTTTTTAGGAGGTTCCAGTTTCAGTTTCTTTGTTGCAAAATTAAAAAAAAAAATAAATTAAAATGAACATTAAGTTTTTATTATATTTCTTAAAATTTTGGATGGTATGTTTTTCACCTAGTCCCCTCCTGTGGACTTCAACAATATATGCTTTCAAAAATTAATATCTCTAGAGGATGTTGCCTTGAATTTAGAGACAAATATAACAAAGTAACAGATGGGTGCCATTCAAGTGCGGTTGGGGGTGAAGGTGATAGAGAGGTAAAACACATGTTAAGAAAAAATATTATCTGTTTTTACTCTCCAGGAGTCAAAAGTTTCTATAATCTCTTCTTTTTGACAAGAAGCGCTGTTAAAAAATTACGATTTTCAGTAATTTACATCTGAGCATGTTCTTTAGGACATTACAGAGAACATGCAGACACATAAATTGTGCTGCTTACATAACCTTTTCCCTTCAGTGTGTCTGTTTTCCTGAGGTGAGTGGATGCAGAGTTCTGAGCAGCCAGGAGCTGTATACTGTTCTGTGTTTTACTATGATATGTACCAGTTGACAGTAAGATGTTTGTGGATACATGTACCATTACCCTGGGTAGAACAGCTCTACTTGTATAAGAACCAAACCAGAATGGAATTTGGTTGATGTTAAGACGAATTCTTGAAACTTGTGGATTTCAGTCCCTTTAGGTGCATAAAATATATATTACATTTTTTTTTTTTTTACTTATTAACTCTTTTTTTGCCTGTTATAAGGTGGCATGTTCAGCCCCATAACATTCTTCCTTGTTTTATCAACTTTTAACTAGGTCCCTTAGTTTTGCATTACTGTTCCTTCAGCTCACTGCTTATGTCACTTCTAGGTCTTATATGACTATATTAATGTATCATCAGACATTATTAATATTGGTAACATAGTAACATTCCTAGTGCAAAACATGAAAAAGCCTTCCTCTTTTCAGAAAAAGTCCATTACCACAGCTTAGTATGTCACTTTATGAATAGCCACTCATTTGGAAAGCATGAAATCATCTCAGTTCCTAGAGTTTGTAAACCAGTGAAGAAACTAGTGCTAGAAAGTGGATTTCCTTTCTGCTCTGCAAATACATAAACCTGAAGCTTTTTTAAAAGCAGAATTATCACATACTCAGGTGTTCTCTCCTGAGAAGATGTCACATACCTTTTATTCAGAGTTACTTTTTCTGATAGTTTTCATTTTTAACATTTGCCTAATGAACAAGGTTTTCACCTCCAATGTGGTTCACGTTGATGGTAGAAAGAGGCAGGGATAATGGTTGCATGATTTATTATTCTGCATGAAACTAATATTCTGGGAGACTGTGAGCTACATAAAACACTACAGCCACCCCACTCACCATGTGCTTTTTTGTATGCAGAGTCTGGTCCTCTTATCACAGCAAAAATCTATTCAGCCATTATTTGGGTAAGGTTGACTTTTAGCCAAATCCAGACTGAGCCCCACAAGCCAGAGGCCTAATCAATACCACACTAACTGCTCCATTAATCCTCTTTGGCTGCTATTTCCCTCTCATCTTTCCAGGAGACTTGTTACCTCAGAGCAGATAATTGATTTTTTTCCTAAGTAATAAATGCAGCAGCTTTTCAATGATATTTCCCTCACATCCCTGTGCTGCCCATCCCTATCATAATCTGACTGATCAGACCTGCTTTATGATTATTCCAGAGTAGTATACGTTCACCAGAATGTATGTTCCAGAGACTGTATATTCAGACTAATGCAAGAAGCTACTGCTGAAGCAACTGTAAAATAAGCCTAACTGTCTTATATTTAGACCTTTCCACCTCAGATACTGAAGAAAGATAAGCAAACTTGCATGTTTCCATATGCAAGGAATTTTGCACAAGTCACCTCCGGTATAAAGGGCCTAAAAAATTTAAAGGACTAGACAAAGAAATTTGAGAGTGGAAGAGTTCTTGTACTTAAGGATTTCAATTCAAGATCTCATTGTATTCATTATGATTTGTAAACTTAGGTAGATGACAAGAAGTGCAAAGTCTCACCAGTCCTCCTTTCCCTGTGCTTGACTATTGAAGGGAAAGCAGGAATATATAAAATGCTGTTCCCTCACAGGAAATAAAACTGCATGCACACTAGAAATGCTGATGACATTCAGAAGTAATCATCTATCAGTAATTTCATCTTTCAGGTTGGAAATCAGCAGAATTTAGTCCTTAATCTTACACCCATTCTAGAAGTTTCCTGAGGGTTTTGATGGAGCTTAGACAGTTCAACATTGTAGCAAGATGAAAAAAAGAAAAATAACAAACTTTTATTTATGTCTTAGTTACAGATTGGGACAAGTCCTTAGTTTATCAAAATAATCAATGTTAGAATAAAGTGAAGATTTTTTTCAAGTAGGAGATCACTGGTTTGCTGCCTGAACTGTTTGACCTAAAAGGAAAGTCCTTGCATAGCTACAAATGCTGAGTACAAAAATTCAGACTATATTCCTAAAATAATAAAGCCACAGTAAGCATGAGGAGTTATCACTGAGTACTGTTAGGAACAGTGCTAATTTACTTCAGTTTTGGACCTTTTTTGAGCCTTTTCTAAACTTTTACTGCTTTAGTCTAAGACGTTTCTCTTTGATTTAAAAAAATCTGTTTCTCTACCATTCATGTAATTCCTGGGTACTTTCACAGTGAATGGCAGTGCCAGAAGAAGAAACAGGATTTTTCTGTTGTTGATGTTCCAAACCCTTGCAAACCAGGCAATAAATTAGTTTGTATTTAATTACATGTTTAGTCTCTTTCTTCAAAAGACTTGGGTATTACTGGCCATTAATGTTAGGCCTAGGAAGCATTTTATATGTTTGTACTTAGTCTGAATAATTATTGTGCAAAATTTGAGGAGACTGAAATTGCCAGGTTTTGGATTAAACCCAAGAGCCGTCTTTTTCACTGTCCTCAACCTGTCAGTGTCCTGCTCCAGATGTCTTGGGGAATAGTAAAGCCATGTTTGTATCAGAGTAGGTCTCACCTGTCTCTGGTTATTAGCACTGTTACCCCCAAGGTGCGGAGGAGTTATACCCTTTCTAAAAGTCATAACTGTGAAGGTAAAATCTAGATGGATTTGCTATCCTTAGAAACAACCCACCCTGCTAAATTCAGGGCTTCTTGGTTATCCTATTGGAAAGTTTCATCTCTTATTAATATGCTGTTTTCTGCATTTGTAAGACTTGGCTTTCATAGCAAGATCTTTTGGTCTTTTTTGAGATGCTCAGATGTGCTGTCTTTTGAATACCTGCATTTTCATTTATATTTATGATGTTCATTCATACTCATTCCCATTTTTAAGCCAAAATATCCCAGTGTTCTCTGCCTGAGTCTTCCAACCCATTTGGGGACAATTTTCTGGCTTTTATGACATTCTGTGGCCAGTTTTCAGGCATATTTACAACAAACTCTGAATTCTCTTATTGCTCAGAATGATCTTAGGCAATGTTTCTAAGGTAAGCTAAACTTCAGATGTTTTTCTGTACAAGTGCCTGAAATTACAGCATTTAGTGATGGCTGCTCATAACTCCAATGTTTAAAACACTAATTTCAATTTTGGCACGTGTCTGACCTGTTGTGGATAGTATCCTGCACTGTGTACTGTGGAGAGCATTTAAGTGCTTTTCAAAAGACATCCATTTTTTCCTGTGGGATTGGATCTGATGTGAGGCCAAAGATCAAAATATTCATTCTGCAGACTGGAAACATCCTCTTCCTCCTCTGCTCTTCAGCGGCTTTCCTGGCTTGGGGTGCCTCTTTCTTACAATAACAAGGCTGGTATAGCAGTGCCAATGACAACCAAACCACAAATAGTAATGATGTTGCAATTCATTGCAACAATTCAACATTCAACATCATTCTAATAAGATTCTTGTTAGAGCACTGGAAACAGGACTCTTTGATGTAACTGGTGTATTACTGACCTTAAAACAAAGTTGTGGCCAATGGGAAATATGAAATCCTGACCTGACATAAGTGAAATGAACAAAACTAGGTGAAAAACCACAAAGATTATGTTTTAAAATCACTAAAATTATTCCCACACTGCCCCTTGGAGAACCACTAAAGTAATACAATTTTTGAGAACATTGCCATTCTAAGTTCAAAACAATTTCTTAAAAGTAATAATTCTTGTTTTAACATCCTGCTTACATTAAAAAAAAAAACAAACAAAAAACCCAGATGTAATTAAATGAATTCATAAACAAAGCACTGGGCAGTGGATCAAATGAAAGAGTTATGCCAGTATTTATGCTCTGGGATGGTATCACTAAGCCACAGTTCTGTACAATGGCCAAAATAAATATATAAATGAATGAGACTAAACTTCAGATCAAGTGCTAATCTGAGATCAGTTTTATGTTCAAAGAGAGAAAAAAAGGCATAAATGAACACTATGATTGATACAAGCCTTTGACATGTGCTATTTTTGTGCAGTTATTGCTTATATTGTGCATTTCTTCCCAGCAAATAAAATTAATTACCGAAATGTCTGTAACTGGTTTTGCTTAAATCAGAACTCAAACAGGGCTTTTGCTTGGAAAGGATATCCTAGTAGAGCAGGTCCTTGTTATAATGACACACCAAAATCAGAGCACTTTGCAGACAACTTCATGCTTCTCATCAGGGTTTGTCAGTCTTTTTATGTTTCTAGAGTGGTTTGGGGAAGTTTACAAGTGTCAAGTGTGCATGGGGCAGTGCTCTGGGCACTTTAACATGAATAACTTGATGCGTCCTTGTTTCACCTTGATGTTAATATCACTCAAGGGAAAAAATGTTTAATGCCTCAGCTAAAAAAAAGCAAAACAAACACAAATATTTATATTACCAAAGTATTTAATGTAGTGTAATTATTTTTCCTCATGTAGAATAAGATGTAGTGCTTGCTACTGACACTGTTTATTTGAGTCAGAATGTTCACAATCAGTATTAAAGCTCTTGTAGCTTTGAGCAACAGGTTTTGACCCTGTCCAAATTCCTATATCCTCAGAAGACTTATAGTGCCACAATAAAATTTAAAGAAAAAAATTTGAGTAACTTCTGTAGGCAAGGATTTCCATCTGAAGTGTTACAGACTGTCAGGCCTGGATTTGGTTACTTCTTATATTATTGCGTGCTTTGTTCTCCCAAATGAAAGGGAAATCTGCTGATGGATTTGATATACATATCTGTATTACCTAATTAGCATATTATCTTTGTTTCTGCATGGTAGATTACTAACTTTTTATTAATTTGTATTAAAAAGTGGGGACACGAGATCTTCTTTAACTGTTAAAATCAGATGTGGGGTTAACCAATATGTGAGTATCTGAATAGCCATCAATTAATATATGTGAAATGGAGATTTCAGAATTGACAGTGTCAACATACTGTTCTTGCTGTTCATTTTTTAAAAGTGTCTAACTTTTGTCCAAAGGGAGTTGAATATAAAATATTCAGCCAAAGGAAAGATATGCATCATGTTTTTACTGTCAGGTTTAGCATTTATCCTGCTGTCTTTTCCTCAGTTATGGAGCATCTTCCATGTTAGTCAATGTGATAATGAAGTTTGTTTATAAGCCAGCAGCCCTTATCAGATGGTCCTCAGAATAATAATTGCCTTTGCCTTAAACCTCGACAAGTATAGCAGGCCTTTTGGAAATAGATTCTCCTCAACTGTTCTGTGGCCTTAGAAATTATCCTCATGAGAGCAGACAAGCAGATTAAAAAGTTCAGATTTTCCCTTCTGCCACATTTTATACTCACTGGAGTAAGAGGATATAACTATATGGTGAAAGGAAATGTTAAATTCACAAAATGTCATCTTTAGTTGAGAATATATTGAAGAAAAAAGCAATAGAAAGATAGCATATTAATTTGAAAATATTTTAAAAGCAAAAGTACAGCAAGTTGTCTGATCAGAATCCTCAGTGTTTTGAATTAGTCTGGATGACATAATGTGTCAGTCAATCATAGCACCAAAAAATTATAAATTATAAAAACTCCATATAAAGTTTTAGTCCTAATCTTACATACTGTAGTGCAGTCACCAGCACATTGTTAAGTCAACACGTTGTGAACTCACTGCCTGATGAGGTGCTAGATGGTTTCTGATCTCTATGAAGTTTCTCATGAGCAGGGTTTGCTACCAGGTAAAGAAAATTCAATCAGTGAATAATAGTCATTATATCCACAGCGGTGGCCCATAAATACACTCAAAACTGCTTTTTTTCTGGGGTGAAGAGTAGGTTTGTGTTGTCCTGGGACTGGTATGAAAAGACATGGTCATTCTTCATAGTGTGACCAGTCACCCCATCCCCAAACAGACACTGCTCTTCAGGGGCATTCCAGAGTCAGAATGAAGGAAAATCAAGCAATAGAACGGACTCATTGTGCACAGTTTTCTAAAACCATTTGTCTACTTGATAGCAGTAAGGCTGAGTCATACCTTGTGCACTCCTCTTTATGAACCGTGACAGTGTCACAGTTTACGCTATGAACAAGAGACAGGCTTGAGGTCCATTTCATTGCAGTTTGTAGTGTAAACAATTTATACTTCTCTGTCCATCTATATAACAGAACACACAGAGTGTTCCTTCAGTAAATACATTAGTCAGCAAATTCTCCAGTCTGCTGTCAAATTATTCAATGGATTTTTTTGTGTCTACTCAGTCAGCTTTAATGATTATTAAACCACAAAAAAATATTAATTTTAAACAAACTGCATACAGAGTTCTCTCAATGCATTAGTAGAAGTAATAATTGATGCATTGAGTCAGAAATATTATTTTAAAAAAAATATTATTTAATTTCATTTCTTTCTAAAATCAAAATGCCTTTGGTGGGAAAACTGAAAAAGTTTTCTTGGTCATAAAATGAAAAATAGAAAAATCTAGATTTTTAGAAGTCAGCATTATTAAATTAGAAAGAGGAGATTTCTGTAATTCATCAATCTCAAGAATGACAGATCTTAAAAATAACTTATTTTTAAGTGTTTTTCATGACAAAATTTTCCATTTAGACTTGATGCTTGACATTACCATTAAAATTTTAAAAACATTTAACTTTAAAATTTTAATTCTGTATAAGCCTTCTTTGTTTAATTCTCTCATATAAAATCTTTGCTTCGGGATACAGGGAGAAAGAGGGCTAAGCCTCATTTTTCAACATTTTTGAAAAGTTTGAAGTAGTCACGCAATGTTCTTTTCAAATACGTGAGCTAAAATATTTTAGTCCAAGATAACTTGCTTCGCAGTGTCTTGTTAAATTCTACCTACTCGTTTTTATATAGTGCTTTGGACATGTATGTTATACTTTTACCATGCACTTAATTTAGAACAACAGCAGTAGCTCAGTAGCAACCAACTGAATGTAATCAGACATGGCTTATTTTGAAAAAACTTGAGGAGGTTTCTAGACTACACTTCAGTTCAATAATTATTTTGTCTCATGTTTACAAAGACCTTTTTCTTCTTTTATCATATCTGTCATGAGTGTTGAAGATGCACAAATCTTATGCCTTCAAGATAGAAACCCACTTCACCTCTTCAGCCAATAAAAGATCGGTTTCACCTAAGCTTTCAAAGGTCAGATCTTGTTGGAAAAAAAAAAAATCTTTCTGTGAAAACCTAGAAATTAGTAGCAATTCCTTAGGGATCAATACTGCAGGACTTCAGAATATTTAATATTTAAGGCTTATTTAATGTTTTGAAGCAGCATCTGATCACCAGCCAGATTACTGCGAATATTTTACTGAAGATTTTAGGATTGGACTTTCAACCTGCCATTGGTTACATCTACTTTTCTTTTGAGCAGAGAGTAGAAATTACAATGCAATCAGCTGCAAGAAGAATGAGGCCAGCATGAGCCCTTCTGAGCAGCTGATCCTCTGTGTCATGCTGTTTACACAGCAGGTGTGAAATGAGTATGCCATTTCTCACCTTCGTTTCATCTTCTTGGTATTTTTTTCATGTTTGCATGCAGTAGCACTGAGAACAGACACTTTTACAACATAGCAGGATAAAACTGGACCATATTAGAATGAAACACTACAGCAATTTCTTTCTACACACACCCCCCCACACAGACACACCCTCCCAGGTTGGTTCATATTCAGATCTTGTAAGCAGCAGGACCAAAGGTATTAATCTATCAGTCTGTCCGGAGGAAAATATATAGCCTGATTATAAATTTTAGGGTAGAGCTCAAGGCAGCCAACACCGTAACCAGGCTTATGATACTATATTTTAGAAGCAATTTGATTTCATCTAGAATAAAAAGTATTGAGAACTTTAAACATTTGAAGTAGAATTTCTGCTAAGCATAATTTTACTCACTTCATAAAACAATTCTTATCAATAAAATACATTTAATTTTTGCATACTAAATGTGTATGATGTTCTTAATTCTCTTTTTTTCTTCCATATATGCATTTTATATCCTTACATTAGTCTGAGATTTGTTTTGATTTGTGTGTGTTCACTATGGAAAAACAGCAAGAGACTCAAAATGCACTACTATAAAAAGTTAGATTTTAGGTCAATGGATTTAACAGAAGAAACTAACTTAAGGATTGCTTTGTATTATTCTATCCAACAGAAAGCTTTTCATCATGAGAGAAGTCTGAGATTTAAATGTAGAGGATGAGGAACAACCTTTATTAATTTTGCCTCAGGAAATCAATTATTTGAGTTTCAATCTTTTTTAGGTGCATCTTTATTCTTTATCTCCCTGTCTGGGCTCAGAAATAAACTCCCCATATACTTTGTCATATGATTTACAGGTTGTTGGTTTGAGACACGAGGACAGTAAGTCAATAGTCTCTCTCTGAAAACCCTACTGAGAGTTAGGATTGTCTAATATTAGATGTGCAATCAGAGTCAATCTGCTCTTGAGTTGTATGCTCTACTTTGTACAGAAGTACCAACTGGAATAATTTCCCTCGAGTGTTCTGAAGGTTTGTCACTGAAAGATACAAGGAAATTTGTATGGAGTTCTGGAAAATTCTAGATGACTTCATCAAGGGCATACGAGTATGACCTTGGTAAATCTTCATTTTTAGTTTCATTACAGAGGCTGGCTGAGTTGATCTTAAAAAGAAGAGCATTAAAAACCCCCAGGATATTGTTGTATGTTCAATATTTATATGATAATATTTGCTGTAAATTAGTTCTTTTAAAATATATTGTTCCAATTGAAAAGAGAATTTTAATGCTGGCTTCATGATTGAGGTTTTGGTCTGCTTTTGGCAAGAAAAAATACAGAATCTCTTACCCTACTTTCACTTAGTTAACTATGTTTTAACCTATAGCAAATTCTTTTCCAAGTAAAACCCTATTGGGCACTAGCTGTGCTTTTATTTCCTGGTAAAGAGAGTGAATATTTTTGAGAAAGCTATTTTTCATTCCAGTAGGAAAGTATCAATAACAAAGCCTAACAATGCAAGTTTCTGATGTGAGAGAAGTCTTGGTGCTCAGAGGAGGTTGTAAGGCACAGGGAAGGATAACTCCTTACTTACAAGGAATAGAGCGAATTAAAAATAGTAGGCCTCAAAATCAGAATGCAAAATTTCTTAGGAGTTCTTTTCTGAGAAGCCCTGAAGTTATTAGCCAAATGTGTGTTGACTGTAATTTTATGCACCAGGGAACCTCAAAGGCAAGTCAGTTACGTATTACTGGTGGCCTTAACTCTCTTCCCCACTTGAAAATCTCTGTATGAGATGCCTGGGCTAAAATTTCATCTGTAAGCTCTCCAGCTAACTTATTTTGAAATAGAGTGCTGTTAATAAATAATTAATGGATGTGATCCCTCTGGTTAAAATGGATAATCCTTTGGAAATCCTGGTTAAACCTTTTTCATGTTGCTCTAGCAAAGATTTGGAAAGTCAGCTCAACATGGCAGTGTATTACAAGAAGAAAATCATCAGTTGTTTCTATTTATTTTGCTTTGCAGCACACCATATAATGCTATTTTCAAGTCATCCCAGTAGCCCTGTGTCTAATCTGTAATTACAGGCATGATCCGATTGTACTTCACTGATTGACTGTGTTTCATAACAACTGAATTAGGATAAATAAAGATTAAAAAGTACTTTGTATTCCCCAAAAGGGTTTAAAAGTTTTATGGAATTAGTAAGATTCTTAGAGGGGTTTTAGGGAAATTACAGCAAACGTATCTGAATCCAAACTTCGGTGAGCCTCATCACTGGGATCTGCCAAAGGTAAATCTAACCTTCATAGATCAAAAGCAGTGATGGGTCCTGCAACAAGTTTTCTCTGGATTGCAGACCATGATTAATCTCTCTGCTTTGATATTAGTGAGCTAGCAAAGAGTTTGATCCCTCATAATCAATGATTCTTTGGCAGCTGTTGAAGTGAGTTGTGCTGGCTTCAGCTCCTGAGCCAAATGGGAGTTCATGCTGTCATTTATGTACTGTTTGCTGAAGGGAACATTTTAATCAATGACTTCATATTTTTGATATTTCATTGTCTTACAATAATTGTTCTGTTAGTTTGTGGAATTAAAATTATTTTAACTACTTTTTTTTGCTTTAACCACTATGCAATTTAAATTAATAAATAAAGTTTGAGCAATTTAAAAGGTATAGAAGTGAGGGAAACAAAAGAATAGACAAGTTTTACCTCTAGATTTTCAACAAAAGAGCTTTTTTATTTAGAGTCAAGGTTGAGGTCTGTTTCAATGGAAGGAAAGAAAAAATTTGGAGTATTGCATGCAGAGTTAGGACTGAGATTGGTATAAGTAAATCATCTCTGGAAAGGCAATATGGTTGGGATGCTTATCCATGACGCTTGGCCTTTCCAGCCTTGCCAATGAAACCAGAATTGATGGCTACTGGTAAAGCTGAACTTCATTGAAAATCTTACCAAAACTCACACAGTTCAGATCAGCTTCAGAGAATTAATCAACCTCCTCCAAATTCAATGTCTTATGAGAACATACCTCCTCTTATTCCTATTCCTGATCTTTGAACTGTGATTGAAGCCCAAAACAAAGAGCTGTCAAATAAAGTCAGTTTTGACATATCTCTAGAGATGTTTCACCTAACAGACTTAACTGCATTGTGATAAAGCAGTGGCAACTTATCATGTGCTTCTAGATGAGAAGTCTTCTCTCTGTTTTGTGATAGTCTCTGCTGTTATAGTTTGACAGAATAAATCCTTAATTTATGACTTCTTTGCAGCTTTGTCTTTTACATTAATTGTCTTGTGGAATTCTCTACATATTAATGCTGAGTAGAGCTTTTTTGTGTTATGAAATATCAGAGTACTGATCTGAAGAAAATGAATGATATGAAGCATGGAACAGTGTTTAACAAATAGTCTTTATTACACATTGAAATCTTGCTTTGCGTGCTTCATTTTGATCTGTTCATTGGTTTGTGACCTTTAGCCCCTACTGGGAGAAGCATACATAACCTTCCTGAGCCGTTCACTTTGCATTCAGAACTCCACTTTTGCTGAAAGATGTGTAAAATCCCAGCAGTCAGGTAATTCCCTGATGAACACACAGCTGATAATACTGAAAATCTGAAGCTATTCAAGCAACTGTTGGCATTTATTAATGTGTGTAACTTTCCCCCTGAATGCAGCTCTTTGTGATATGGTAATTCTTTTAGGTTTGTGCTCATGGAGATTTGACTTGCATTTCTTGAAAACATGCAATTTATAAAGGGAATTTTTCAAGCAGCTACAATGGAAGAAGAAAACAAACAGTTGTTGGATAGAGGTAACTTAATTACCGGATTACATAATTCAGGAGAGAAATCAATCAGATCAGGGGAGAAATTAATCAGAAGACATGACTTTTGTTCTGGATCTGTTTGAAGTGAAGCAAATACGTTTGTATGTTTGTTTGGTTTTCATTAACTTCCTTGCATTCTTCATCTCTTGGATTTGTCTGGGTGAATGATTTCCATCTATAGAGCACTAGAGAATAGCTAGCGGCACAAGAAATAGTTAGCTTTTAGCTCATGTCCTCCTTTTTTCTCTCTTGCCATATCTCAGCACCCTTTTCCAAAGTAGGGATACTTGAGTTTTCTACTAACATTTCCTTACTGCCCTCTGGCACCCCCTACATATTCCCAAACAAGTAATCAAAATATTGGTCATTTCAGGATCAAGTGCATTTTTGGACCATCTGATTTAGTTTGAAATCCTTTTTGTTATCTTTAGAAAGACCTGTTCTAAAAACACCTACATTGTTAATTATATTTATAAACAACAAAAACATATCTTTTACAAAAGTTTGCTTTCTGGGGTCACTTGGAGAAAAAGGTGTAATATTTTTCAGCAGAGTATCATGTTCCAAACTGAGTAAAAACACTCCCAGTTTGGAACGCAGATCAGTTGCTCTTCTAACAAGCTCATTTGTTCTTCCTGAATTACATTACCTGAACTCTGCTAGTGCTTTAGTCCTTTTTTCCTGTTACTTTGCCTGTGTTTTAAAAATTATTATGAGAATAAATTAAAATAATAGAAGGAGAACATTTCATAAAAGCTACAATCAGACCATGATAAGACCATCCCAGAAACTTTGGACTTGTTTTCTGATTTCTGAACATTCCTCCTCAACCCCAGAAAAAGCCAAAATACCCCATGACCCTGAATCCATTCAAAACATGAGTGGGTAGAAATAAAGGGTCAGAAGAATAAAAATTTTATATTACATTGAATACAATGATATATATTTCTCTGAAAGGAAAGAAATCTGTAATGTATTTTCTTCAATGTGAATGAAAATAAGGAATATTACCTGTTGCATATACTGCTCTTCAGAAAACTTCAAACTTTGGAGAACTTTATAAGCAATATATGTGCTATAAAAATAATGTTGTGCTTTACATAAGCCTGTGCTTGAGGGTTTGAGCAGTTTTATATTTTTGATTCATATATTCTTCTTGTGCTTCATTATTTGGGATGGAAGAGGATATCACATATACCCTAGAGATAACAGCTTGCTTTACTTACATAGACTGCACTCAGTGAAAACAGCTGTTTTTCCAAGGCTTTTCCTTCCTGACAGATCATGGAACAGATTTCTTTTGCTATCTAACAAAAGCTTTTTAGCAGCTGTACTAAGAAAATCTTAACTTTTCTTACCATTTCTGAAAATTTCAGCATACTGAGTCCTTTCATCTGGCACTCCTAAAACCCTCTATTGCATTGTCTATTACATATTATGTAAAGAGATTTCCTTGTAAATAGAATGGAAAGTGGTCCTTCTATATGTCTCTTCCTTATAGAATCATATTGCATTTTAAAGCACCCTAAACATTCATAATGCCTGTGTGAAGATGCACATTGCCTGGTCAGTTCCATGTTTATAGGAAGATAAGGCTATTTACGTGCAGAGATGTAAGTAACATCACTGTCTCTGTCTTATGCTGTCTTTTTGGGGCGTCAAGGGATTTTCTGGATCTGATTTAACTTCATGGAGTTGCTGAAGCATTGACATGGGACTACAGCAGTAACTGCTGAGTGGTGTTTTAATGCATGAATATGCTTTGGAGCCTTCCACTACAGTTTGTTCTTGGATTTATAAAGGTGAAATAATGATTGTTTACATCAAAAGTTGACTTATTTTCAATAAGGATCTAGCTTAGTCAATCAATAGGCTACCACCTTTTAGACTGCAGTCCCAAAAGCCTTTGGAAAAGCTTTTTTCTATTGCCATCTCAAACCCCTGTTTGAGGACAGTTCAAAAGTGTGTCATAGTTCTTCATTCTTTGTAACAAAATAAGAAATATTTAAAAATATTTCTATTCTGGAACATCAGATAGGTTAAAGTGCCAAATAAAAAGGATATCTGCATTAACTAGCTTTGTTAGAGTTATCTAGAGCATGCTACAACTTAAAGCATGGCATATTACTTGCAAAAGTATAAGATGTGATTGTAAACCAGTCACTGAATACTTCTTTCCTTTGAAGTCCTATTCTAAGCAATTTTTTCAGCTTGGTAACCTCAAAGTGCTCTTGTCCTTTGTTCCTGGCTTTAAAACTAAACAGAATAATCATCCAGTCATACAATGTCACCTTTCATTTATGTATTTGGAACAAAGTTATATGACTTCAGAAAATTAATAATTTCCATGATAGTAAAATATTTTTTTTTATGAAACTTCTGAGGATGGGTAAGATTTGATTCTCCTGAATCAAGTTAAAAATTCAGGGTAGGAAACTATAAATAAGTGTTTTTATTCTTTAGTCACTCAGTTATTCTGCCAAATAAGCTTGCCCGTTTTGCAGTGGTCAATGCTGAGACTGAAAGAGTACATTCTGGATTAGTTTTTATGTATTTTTAGATCATAAACACATCTTCCCAATCTTCTTTTTACTTTTTTTACCTTACCTATATAATAGATCTTAATGGTACAGTTTTTCAAATTTGGTCAAAAGCTGTATTAAATCCAGAAAATAATTATTAGGAAGATAGCATAAGAAATCCCAGAGGAGATTATGATTTCATTGTGTTTGCTGTGGCATAATAAATGACACAGAAGCTTTAAATATATATATATATATATATATATATTTAAGCCAAGTAATTTGATTTTAAGAACAAGTTCTAATTGTTTAGTGGACCTGGAACAGCTTTCATTTATGTGAAATAATTTCCAGCTCCAGCACTGCAGGGATGATGATCTTCAAATCACTGGTCTATGAACTAGTTAGGGAAGGGGAGCCAGAAGCCTGCTTACTGCAGCGTGCATCTGCTCTTCTCATGAGTGGGAAGTGTTTAGTGTGACTCCTGTGTTTTAGAGTTTTCCCCAGGATTCAGTGCCAATGAAAACTTGCAGTCACCTTGGTGTCTTGTATTTATGAAGACAACTTGATTTTTATATTCTGAGTCCCTACAAGAGAATTTGTGTACTTGCTCAGCTACCAGTTAAACATATAGGTACCTGAAATCCAAATTTTAGGGCTGAAGTTTCTGTAGATATTGAAATACATGCTTTAGCACATCATCAGATGCATCTTGGTTTTTGCAGGAGCTTGGTTTTTGCAGCTCTCGTTCAGTGCTGTTGAGATTCAGAAATTAGACATCTATTCAGTCTATCAGCTTTGACTTAGGGACTTGATACTGTCTTCTTTTATAATGTACAGCTGTTTTGGGCTCTGTACAACAAAGAGATTGCTGTAGATCATTCAAATTGCAGAGGACTTTCATATGGCAGGACAATGAAAGGTCACAATGCCTCTTTTTCTAGATAGGATGCTAAAAAACATCACATGCTAGTGCAGTAAACACTGAAAATCTGTCTAAAGCTGTCACACAAAATTACTCAGTCCTGATTGAGGCATGGAAGTAATGATATAATATGCAGGATGTGCTGTAGATACACCAGTTCACTTGAGATCTCTGAGATTTGGAAGTCCATGTGGACAGACTTTTCTTTCATCATTGACAGAGCGTGAGAGTTTAAGTACTGTTTATGGCACTTGCATCCTGAGTTTTGATTTTGTGGAAATACTATCAAGCCATGACCTAAAATGGGGTGTGGGAATAAAAGGCCTTACTCTCAAATTCAGTGGACTGAAATGGAGTGCACATGGAGGTATTTTAAAGGAGAACTGAGACCTTCAGTATAATTTTAAATTATGTTTTTGTTGCACAGCTTTTGAAATTTCAAACTCTGGGATGGACTTTACATGTGATAAAATTCAGTCCTCTATATTTTAGAGGTGCTCTTTGGAAATGTAATCTTTGATCTAGGGAGGTAGAGCTACCTTCAAATCTGTTGTTTTGTAGAGACGTGGTTATGAGTGGGATACTTTAACAAACACTCCTCAGCAGGGTTATACAGAATGCTGATCTGACTGATGCAGTACTGGAGAAACAAGGATTCATGGTGTAAGAATGATAGATGCTAGGGAGGAAGATAGGAGACTTGATATTTCTTTAGTTCCTCTTGGTTTCTCCCTAGGAAATCCCTCGCTGCTCGTGATCTTATTTGCTTCCACTTCATCTGAAATGTTCAGTTTATTAGCTGACTTTGCACTGATGTGTCTTTGAATATTGGCTGCCAAATAATCTATGTAATACTGATAGGTTAGAATTAATTTCTGACTATTGCTTTAGACAGTGCATTAATTTTTTTAAAAATGTAATATGCTGTGGGAAGCAGATGGACTTTCAAGCTGAATGAGCCTAATACTAATGAATGCACTATTTAACTCAATATTTTGTTTATATATTTTTCTTTTTTTAAGGAATCCCATTCCCATCAGTTGCTTAAAAGGTCATGTTTAATGTCACATCAAAACTGTTACAGAGAGATTTATTTTTGTTCTGACGCTGGTAATGTTAAGTAAATTTCCAAGGCTCTGGTCACTGTCTTCAGTTTATTCTCTGTTTAAACATTGCATTCAAGCTTATTAAGATATTTCAATGATGTTTGACAGCTTTACATTTTAAGGGAGCATTCCTGTTCTCTTAACACTGAAAAGCCCACTGTAATGACACAAAAGTGCCTCTGTCATATGTATGAAATATGCATTGCTTACTATTTGTGTAGGAGTAATGACAAAGATTGAGGACAGGTGGCAAAATTTCCACAGATGTGTTGTGAAAGTCATCATTCAGTTACTTCTGACTTTCAGTAAGAAATAACAACTATATCTCTGAGATTTCTCTCAAAATCCTAGGTGTGAGTGACTTAGCCTAACTATTTTGTCCTTAGAAACCAGAACTAACTTTGTTTTCAAGTCTTTTCTCTTTGTCTTTTTCATGTAAGACTACTGCTCCTTTTATTATTCCATTGATCATAAAGATAAGTAAAAGGCATAAATTGCTATGTTTAAATCTCTAATCACTGAATTACCAAAGAATAACATTTATTCTTTTTCTAGATGGTGGAAGGAAGTCTTGTGTAAATTAATAACCAAAGGAAATGAAAGCAGAGAAGAAAAAGCAGCATATTGTAACACTGGTCTTCTAAGCCGTGAAATCAGACTAACAAAGGAAGTTTTTAAACATAGAAAATGTAGTAAACAAACAAACAAACACAAACCTAGGGCAAGAAAGATGAAGATAAGACAATGTCTGCACTGAGCTTCATTTTGAATAAATTGGAAAAGAGCACTAAGTTTTTCAAACTAAGTGAAAGCAGGTCCTAACAGGTGGCATAAAATAGATTGAGTAGGAGCTTGTGAAACACTGAAATTTCTAGCAGATACGGGATTTTAACATGTTCAGCCCAGGGAAGAAATCATTATTCTGTAGATTAGATAGGTGACTGATGAACAAAAGGAGGACTAAAAAGACATACAGCCATGTTACACCAAAAATGAATCCTCTCAGTGTTTTTATGAAGGATTTTATGACATTCTTTTTATAGGAACCTAAGATATTCTCTTGAGAGAAGCCTGAGTCAGAGACATTGACTCAGATTGAAATGTCAATGTAAAAGATATTTGAAAAATCTGCTAAATTTCAAATATTTGAGTGCTAGCATAATACCAGATTCAGGTGGTATTGACTGAAAACAGGAAGGAGAATTTGCCAGAGTATTACTGGTATGTGAAACTTCTTGTTCTAATCAGCTTATGTCCAGGAAAATAGAAAGCAGAAAATGCAATGAAGTTTATAAGAGGGATGCAAAGAGATTTAAAATGTTATAGACCAAGTCTGACTTCTATCAGTGATGGCAGATATGATGAAACAATAAGGGAGAGAATAAAAAAAAATATATATATATTGTATATATTGTATATAGCACCTGAAGAATCAGTATGGCCTTCCCAGAGGGAATGATGTCCCTCAAATCTGAAGAATTTTTCTGGAAAAGAACCAGTAAACACTGGGGCAGGGCCATTGATATTATGTACTGAGGTTTCCAAGCATCCAAAATAAATGCCCCACACTAAGGATTTTTAAAGACCAGGAATTCTTAGAGAATAGAGAGTTTCTTCTGGATTAAAAGTTACTCAAAATATATGAATTAAGGGTTGATTCTATATTAGATAGATCACATATTCATATAAAGGTTGGAAGAAGCCCTAAGATCTTCTGGTTTTAACTCCCAAATATATAGTTGTATCTGTAGAGATTTTGTTGTTCATCATATTCATAAGTGATCTGCAAAACAAGGTAAGTAGTGTGATGAGAGAATTAATTCATAATCAAAGAAAGGATTTTGTAGAGCTAAGAAAGTTAAAAGGAAATACAAATAACAAGGGTGGTCTAAGGTATGGAGCTAACTTTCACAGAGTCATAGAATGGCCTGGATTGAAAGCACTCTTAGAAATCATCTAGTTCCAAACCCTCTGCTATGGGCAGGGGCATCTTTCACTAGACCAGGTTGCTCAGAGAACTGATTAAACAGACCTGTTCTCATCTACAAGGAAGAATGGAATCTGAAGAGGGATATTACAAGACATATATAAAAACGTGGTGTTTGAGAGGTGAATAGGGAACTTTGTTTACTCTTGTTCCAGAAAAGGCAGCAGATTTCCAGTATATACAGTGACTCCCTTTCTTACAGATTGCAAAACTAAACAATGGAATTTTATGCTGCAGGAAGTTTTATAACCATTTTATCCCAAATGTAATAAAAACATGATTTTATGTATTACTGGGAAAAATAATAATGAACAGCATTAAATAGTATTTTGAAATGAGCTAAAAAACAACACTGGAAATGTCTGGCATGCAGTTGGCTACGGGGAGGATGTACATAGGTGAACCATCTTTATATACTTCCCATGTTCCTTATATGTTATCCCTAGCAACGTGGTGTCTGCTGGCAGTGACAGCTCTGCATATGTCCCAACAGAGTCCTCCTTTTGTTCAAAAAGATTAATGAAATTCATAGTACTTATAACAAATTTTGTGCTTTTATTCTCATGTCGTTGGGAATGTAATGTCATTTACACTGAAGGAGAGTAAATTTTACAACTGGTGATGACCTGTAAGTAAAAGCAGTTCTGTAGCACAGTGCTTTGTCTCGGGACCACCAAGCCCATCTCCTGATATAATCGAAAAACCTCAGTTCCTGGGTAAATGTCTAAGCCTTGGCATACCTTTTTTATTTCATGGGAGTTTTCTTTACAGTATAGGGGAATAGTTGCAATGAGGATTTGAGTAAGGATTCGGACAAAATACATTTGGATTTTCTAAAAGCCTTTGACAAGTTTCCATGCCAAAGCTCATTAAAGGAATGACATTGCAATGGGACTGGAGGAAAGGTTCATTTATAGAAAGTTAAAGGATAGGAAGCAAAGTTCATTGATAACATAGGGGTCTTAGGGTCCTTGGCCACTGTGATTTTTGAAAGTAATTTTGAGGGTTGCTTGTCCTGGATTCAGATCAGTACTGCTACTTCCAGTCCCTCTGGGATCTATAAGGATGAGAAAGGTAAGCACAGCACATTGATATTGCCTCAAATAAGCAATATAGAATTTTTCTAATTTCCCCTGCCCAGCCTGAGGGGCAAGCAGGTGACTGAAAACACTTCTATTTGCTGCTAATCCAAATACTCAAATAGGCTTTGTTGAGTTACCAACAGAGAGCCCAGTTCCATTATCTTTTTCAGAGGGCACAGCAGCAGCACATGTTGTCATTGTTCCTATTGTGTAGAATAAAAGAGGGCTTTTGTAATTCGAGCCACAGTCTGCAGTGTAACATAAAACCTGGGCTTTTAAGTCATCTTTTCCTCCTGGTTTGGCTTTTTGTGTTTTTCTGTTCAATCGTTTTGTTTTGTTTGTTTGTTTGGTTTTTATTTGATTGGTTTGCTTGTTTGTTTTCTTGTTTTGGTTTGGTTTTAACACTAAGTGATTGTGAGGAATTCTCAGAATGGTAAGAAAATTATTCTTCCTGAAGATTTTCCAGTTTGCCAAGAAATTCTGTTTTGTCATCTTTACACTTTGGTATGAAATAACTGACATAGCTAGCTCAATTCAAACTCTACTGATTTCTTTTAAAATAAGTAGAAAGAGTTAGAAAACTTGTTAGATCTTAAAGCAGCATCATTTGCTAAACTTGTCTGATGTTTTGGATTTTTTTCAGACTTAGCTTTCACTCACTTAAACCTGGAAAAGGCTTAACTCTGGCCTGAAATCTCCTTTACTGAGTATTTGCCTGAAACTTGGATTGTTTCATTACTGAGAACATGGTCGAGACAAAATTCACTATATTCCTCATGTTAAAAAGCAAACAAGCAAGTTTGCACAATTTTCAGTGTGAAAATGTAGTTATAAAACACCTGTTTGCAATATTTTATTTTCATGGAATTATCTCCATGATGTTTCCTCATATAGTTATCATGGTATAAAAGAGCAGACGATAAAAATTATGTAATTAGAGATGTAAGAGGGACCTGAAGCAAAATCGCCCAAACTACTTTTTTTTTGTCCTTTTCCACTTGTGCAAGTTACTTGGCCAGAGTAACTTCAAAAAACTGAGGACTTTCAAAAGAAAGAGGACTTGCAACAAACCAGTTCTGTGCAAAGGTGAAAAAAGCAGTCTGTTCTAGGCTTTTTTGTTCAAACTAAAGGGCAGAAAGCCTGCAAGTGAAATACTAAGACTCTGTAGGTAGCTAAATTGCTGTGATCTGACCCCAGAGTCATTGCATCATTAAACTTGGTTGAATTTTAATCTTCTAAAATTGTTCTTTCTTTTTGTGTAAAGTCAGTGTGAAAGGACTATAGAAGCAGTCTTTTTTTTTTTCTTCTTTTTTTTTTCTTTAACTAGAGGAACTGCATATGCAGGACCACACTGATCTGTGTTCAAGCACTTTAACAGGTTTTCATAGTTTAAGAATAATAGCGTAGGCATGTTACCCCAAGAAAGCATCAATAGCTAGAAGAAATCAGGTCCCCAAATAACATGTGCTCAGTAAATCAGGCTCTATGAAGTACACCATCAACAATGGCCCCATAGACATGTTAGAATTAATTTTTTTTCAGTCAGGGTAGTAAAGTGTCCAGAGAAAGTGCATGGTAGTCCAGGCAAGCACTTTTTCAATTGAAAGGTAGTAAATATTTGTGATTGTCTGCATGGCAGGATCCTTGAGGGCAAAATACCAGGGTTATTCTAACAGTAAGTTGATACTATCTTGGGAAAATAAGATGTTTCGGGAGGTTACCTGGTATGTATGAAACAGAGCTCTTTATTCCTAAATTCCTTGTCTTTTATCATTCTCAATAAAAGCTTCATTCAGCTGCATCGTGCCTGACAGTTAAGTTACATACAATTCCTATTTTATTCAAATGAATGGCAGTAACCTTTATTCTGAACAAATAGCTAGGCCACCAGGGGAAATGCTGCATTATCTCTGCAGTTCCTCTGTGTTAACTCCTCATTGGTTATGGCTGAGTAACAGTCATATTTTTCCCTTTTCCATTTTGCCAGCTCCACTTCCAGTCTCTGTAAGTGATCACTATATGGTTCATTAAGTTTTTGTACATATAAACTGGTATTTTGAGAGGTGTTATTAAGATCTACAAGTAACGGTATCTGGCCAAATTTTTGTACTGTTTTACTCAAAGTATGTTTCCCCATGATAACATTGTGTGAAATAACACTATATTGGATGGTAATTCCACATTTAGAAGTTGAACTTCTTTTTCTCAGTTCTCACAGTTATGCTGAATTTTTGCAGGAAGCATTGGAAATTGCGAAGGGCAGGATTTTCCAGGGTGTTTGATGCTGATTTATGACTGCCATTCCCAAACTGCATGACAGTTTTATCACATGTATACCGTAGCAGATAGAAATGGAACGGGATGGAAATGGTTTTATATTTTCTGCATGTTTTATCATTTTTGGTTGAAATATAGCCAAAATTAAGCAACTTCATGGGTAGAAATATAGGGCAACAGGGAATATGTAACCTTTAAACATTTATGCACCTTTAAACATTTCCAGGATGTGCTTAAGTTGAAACATACAAATAGACTGTCTGGATGGGTGAATTGCTGAGTAAATATTTATAGATAAAACCATACCATTACTTTGTTGAAAAACATTATTTTCCACCAGCACAAGGAAATAGGGCAGGGTAAGGGTTTATTTCTGCATCTGCCAGATAGGCTAATCAGTCCAGCTGGCGGAGTGGCTGAACTGACCCCTTCCTCCGCTTTTCCCCTGTGTCTGGCCAGGTGCTGGAAGTCCCTTTCTAGGATACACAGATGTTCACTACTGTTACTTATTACTCTTCTCTCTGGTGACCAGTGATAGGACCCCAGGGAATGGCATGAAGCTGTGTTTGGGGAGTTTAGGCTAGATATTAGATAAACAACTTTACCCTGAGGGTGGTCAGGCACTGAAACACGTTCCCTAAGGAAGTGGTCATGGCACCAAGTCTGACAGAGTTCAAGAAGCATTTGGACAATGCTCTCAGGCACATGGTGTGATTCTTGGGGTGCTCCTGTGCAACAAGCAGCAGGACTTTGATGATCATTCTGGGTCACTTCCAACTCAGGATATTCTGTGATTGCTAAAGCCAGAAGGTCTGCCTGAGAAAATTTGCCCTATTATTTCTAAGTATACTTAGTGTGGCCCTGTGTGGTCAACCCTGAGCAAGTGTCTGAGTTGGTCTGCAATGCTGCGCTGTGACTCACCATGTTCTGAAGTGTCTTGAAGTACAGTGCTGCGACCACAGCCAAAGGAGCTTCTGAATTATGAACTAAAACCATCATTAATGATACCATCAATTCTTTAAAAATAAGATCCAGAATATTCTAGAAGTTCTTTCATTTTACTTATTCAAAGGCTATATCATTTCAGGAAGAAAAAAAAATCCGAACCAAACAATTTAAACTATGATATTAATACTTTTAAAAATTGTAACTAGTCTGATGAAAATTTAATTGATGGTAATCAAGACCCTGCCTGCATGTATTCAGTAAATGCATAAACTAATACTTTCCTTGCTTTTTAAGTTATTGTGTATGAAATGCAAATTCCTTCTGCCACACATTAGTGTTTCAGGGGTTTTTGCTACTAAAAATGCATCATCTTAAGAGTTACTCTAAGTCTTTTATTCAGAGCAAGGGAAATGCACAGAGACAGCTTACTCTCAATTTGGCAGATGGATTTCATGATGCCAATTAAGAGAAGATATTTGATTGAAATAGAGACTCATTTAGGATGAAGTTTTTCACAAAAGGAATAGCCTGAATTTCTATGGTCTAAGACTATGGACCTTCTAATAGTACTGCTTTTATAACTAAAGCATGATGATAACTGAGGGTTCCTGAGGTGAAAGTAATAATAATAATTTAAAAAATTAAATAAAAGGAGGCTAATCTTGCACAGAACTGTGAGCTCTTCCCTGTTCTTGAAACCCTAATTTCTGGCAATATATTTTCCTTAGTATATTTGATTTCTTCTAAAAGTGGAGAGTCTTTTTGAGTCTGTAGCCACCTCAGAGAGCTCTACTGCTACACTTTAGAGATGTCATATTCTTCATACAACTCCAGTAAATGCATGAAATTCATCCTGTGTGATGCCTCATTAGTAGACACAAACTGATTAGTTTTTTCTTCAGTTAATATATATTGTGCTTGGTTTGTGACAGTTAGGTAGTCTGTTTGAAAAAAAAAAATAAATTCCTATTTGGTCTTTTTTGGGTTTGTGGGGTTTTCTTAACCCTTTCCTTTGTCCTGTTTATTTGCATTACTCCAAAAGTTAAATAAACAAGGTGTCCTCCTGCTAAAGGGGTGGCAGGAGACAGTTGTCTGTAACTGGAGAAGATGAAATTTACACTTTTGAGTGTTCAGGTCTAAGGAATTGCCTAACTTCCTAATAAACTCTTACACTTGTTCATGCCTCATCAGCACTGTAAATATAGAGCACTTCTCTACAGCTTAACCTGGGTCTGGGACTGAATTACAGCAACAACCCACCATAAGGAGTTAGTAATGATTAAATGTGAGTCAGCTCTGTTCGTAAGATATATAGCTTTGCAGGTTTCTGCTGTAAATTTTTACAATTTTTTTTCTCTCTTCTGAATTAGAGATCTGCCAAATTCTCATTAAGCCATTTGGATAATCTGCAAACAGAGCTTTTTTTCTGGATAGCATAGTGAAATTTCTAATAATTGAGAGCCCTTCTGTCTACAGAAATTTTTGTGTGTTTGTTTATTTTAATAACATGGAGGCAGGAGAAAGGAGCACAAGCTGTCATTAGAATTCTGCAGATAATGAAATGGCCTCTAGCTGTTTGAAGGCCAGCAAAGAAAAGTACTTCCATAATGATCACAACAAAAATATGTTGCTCTTACCAAGGCACTTCTTAACTGCAGAAGATTACATAGCATTAAACACTTGTCTGTATTTCCAAATCAGCAGTTGGGTCTCTTAAGTCATCTCAGCTACATACCTAGTTGGAAGCATGAGTTAATTGAGTAAGTCAGTTACTACATTGCTTTTTCTTGCCTTTTTTTTAAAAACAAACAAACAAACAAAAAAAAAAACCTCTCATAAATCAGTATGCCATAGACTATTGGAGGCTGATAGAAATAGGGGTAGGTCTAACAGAGCTTTTCTGAGAATTTGGCTTTGATATGAAGGGCTAGATGCAGCTGTGTATGGAGGAGGCAAAAGGGAACCAGAAGCTGTGTAACCTTGTAGTGTGAGTGGGAGAACATGCTGCAACAGACCGCATCAAGGGGTGGTTGAAACCCTTGAGCCTTCTTCCTAACTTTGCCTTCACTTACGGCATTGAGATACAACACTGTGCAGTGTGAAAAGAAGCTTGTGACTTGAATAAAGCAGTGTCTTCCACATTTCCATAGATATGCTGCATACATTCAACCAGGAGAGAAGAGGACAAGGTGAAGGCATCAGTTTGTCTGGAGCAGTGCACCACTGCAAATTCAAAGTGCAGAGCTCTATAATGCACACAGCACAAGGAGCAACAGTGCTGGTACCTGGCAGGGACTGGTTGAATGGATACAGACAGGGAGTTGTGGTCACTGTCTTTATATCCAGGTGGAGGCCACTGAGGGGTGGTGTCCCTCGCTCAGGGCTCTGTCTTGGAACCTGTGCTCTTCAATATCTTCATCAAGTGCACTCTCAGCAAGTTTGCAGATGCTTGTGTGTTTGTGTGTGTGCTTGACACAAGAGAACGTTAGGATACTATTCAGGGGAACCTAAGGGAACAAGTTAAAAGTGGGCTCACGAGAACCTAATGAGGTTCAAGTAGTTTAAGTGCAAGATGCTGCACCCGGCTTGGGGCAATCTGAGACATGAGTACAGGCTGGGAGGATAAGCCTTTGAGAGCAGCCCTGTGGAGAAGGACTTGGGGATTCCTGTGGATGGAAATTTGTACATAAGCTGGAAATTCGCACTTGCAGCCCAGAAAGCCAACTGTATGCTGGGCTGCATCGAAGAGAGAAGGCCAATAGATAAAGGGAGAGGATTCTCATCCCCTCCCATCCCCTCCCCTGTCTCCCCTCTCATGAGACCCCACCTGGAGCACCACATCCAGATGTGGAGCCCTCATCACAAGAAAGATGTGGACCTTTTAGAACAGGCCAGAATTCAGCCCAATATCACTCCATCCATCAAAGTATTTCAGGCCCTTTGAAATGAACCACTATGCTCCAGACAGCAATTCGGAACTGATCTGTTCTGCAGTTCTGGTAAAGTAAGTATCGTGACCTCACCCAGGGAAATTGTGTCTGCTTGAGTATTACAGGACTAGACCCTGAAACAGCTTGTCAGAATGGTTTTAAGAGTATGTCTCAAACTTACTTTATTATAGGAGAGGAATATTGAAATATGTGATATTTCAGTGTGGTGTATGAAAGTTATTTGTTCCTCTGAAAACCCTAACAGAGATTTTGGGTTGTTTTCATTTTATTAATTGACTGAAGTAATGCCCACAAACAGGCCTTTAGAAACCTCTGTTTGACACCAGTTGCAATAAGATTTGTGACATAATCTCAAATGTCTACAAAGCAGATACCTGTCTCTTGGGCATTTACCAAGTCACGCTTGGTAAATTTACTGAAATGTTAACAAGCAGTGTAAAAGAGCAGTTCAGCAGGCCTATTTCAGATGTCTTTCTGGGAATGGAGGAGTTGAGAAATATTTCTCTCTGTTGACTAGGAAGGTAGTACAGTACCAGGTGTATGTATTGTACACGTCTGCTCTAGATCAGATAAATACTGCATTTGCAGGACCTCATAAAATTCTTCAGTTTGCTCTTTAGCCTTCAGGAAAGCCAAGACTTTCATATAGGTATCTTTTACTGTTACTAAAAAGGCTAATTATTCAATACATTTTCAACATCAGTGATATTGTTTAGGAGCAGTGCCTCTCACTGGATAAAGTACTAGATGAGGTTTTGTTCATGGATGTATCCTTGGATCACTGAGGACCTCTGTCTTTCATTGTCTACATTTTGTAAAGAAAGAGTTAAATAATCATACTCAACACCATTGAGACTAAGTGGGCTGTATAAATTGTTATTAGATTTTTTTTGTTATATTTTGAATCAGACATCTCCACACCACTACACAGTGTGATTCTTGGGATGGTCTTGGGATGTCCAGAGTCAAGAGTTGGACTTGATGATCCTTGTGGGTCCCTTTCAATTCAGAATGTTCTATGATTCTAAATTAGTTAAATTAATTTTTTATTGCAGAGTTCTCTTTCCACATTGCTGTGTTGTCACTGCATTTGTTGTACTGAATCTTTGTGAAAGTATATATTACTCTCCTATGTCTGCACAATACAGCAAAGCCAAAATTCATCTCTGCTCGGTGAATGTTTTTCATTTTAATTGTATTCAACACCCAGAACAAGCCATCCAGGAGAGCTCAAATTGTAGCAGTTGGAATGTTATTTTCATATGCACCAGTAACACTGTCCTACCACTGTTCCTATTGACTTCAGAACTAAATCAAGACCAAATCACTTTTTAAATACCGCTAACATCTTCAGTAGTGTAATTCATGAACATTTCATTCATCCTCCTTGAAATTGCATCTGTGAGTTACTCTGTGGCCTGTTATTTTTAGCTATCCCTCACTTACTTTCAAATCACACAATGTATATGCAGCAACATTTTTTTTCTGCTTCAATCATTTTCTCTTCTTAGATCTAGTTTAATTAATATTTGTTTCCCTAACTCTTACGTAGTAGAAAATACACAGAAATAAAAGTGTCATCTAATACATGGATTGTCTGAGGAATATTTACTCTCTGAATAATATTTAAATAGAATAATGTGGTTTGGAAAGGAATTGAACAGGTAGATGACAAAGGTACCTAAAATTATAAGCACACGAGGTAAGGAACTTGGGAACAAATATTCACTGTGTTTTGCAGCACAACAGCTATGGAAAGCAAATGAAATTGTCAGGGAACTCTGTTTCATAAACCATATACTTAGAGCATGAAGCTCCCTATGATGGGAAGTGGTTGAGACTGAAGAGAACTCAGGAAAAAATTAATGAAAAATAAAGTATTACTGAGGGCTAAAATCCCCACATGCTGAAGGAAAAAAAAAAAAAAAAAAGCTGTATGAGTTTCCTAAGCCATAGACTGTGGGAAAATGGGAGGGGGAAGCTTAAGCCTGTTCTGTCATTTGGCCACTGTCAGAGACAGATAGCAAGATGGTTTGAGCCATTATAGCCATTCTTTTTATAGGTATTTTGAAACTTGAAGTACTTAAATTTCTAATTCTTTTCACTAATTCACTAAAAATGACACCTTTCTATTTGGACCATGGTAAACACACCGCATTTCTGGTGTGTCAAAGAAGCATCCATGATCATACAGGTGTGTGTCACCTAGCACACACTCTGTTTGTAACATATTATATTGGGAGGCAGGAAGATAAGTGACAAATATGTTGAAGATGCGAATAACTACAGAATAAACTGGAGTCAAAAGTTACCTCTTGGAGCTTAAGAGCCTTCGTTATATGTGAGTCTGCCAGATAAGTGCAACTGTATTTCTTTCATAACGCCTAAAGATATCTGGAAAAAGCTGTCTAACCTTATTCTTTGCCCAAGATGCTGTTAAGTGGAAATTAATGTAACATGGGAAATCTTTGAGCACTCTTCAGGGATGATCAAATTTTCTCTTTGAATCTAGATAGCAGCTGCTGTATTAATTTTCATGCTGCATTTGACTTCTCTGTGACACCACTGCCACCACAACAAAAATGTTTCGTTGATCAAGGTCCTGAGCAGTACTGGAAGGAGAAAAGATGCCACTGGAACAGGGCAAAATTCTATTTCAATCACAATAAAAACCTAAACAATTAAAAATACACTGCAAAATAAAAACTGTGATGTGTTTCCAGTTGGGACTAGCAAAAATTTAGGTTGCACAATATTGACCTCATTTGCTTTTGAAGTGTTAATGTGTTTCAGTTTATTTAGTTATTAGGTTTTATTTTTTGCCTCAGCTATCTTAGATTTGAACTCATAGTCAAATATTAAATAGAATCCATGAAATATAATATGTTCTGAAAATAAATTTTAGCATTACAGTCCTAATAAAATTATTTGGAATGATAAAATTTAAGCAGCTTAACTTATCAAAATGACTTATGCTTCTCTCAGATAATCAACTGCTTGATATTAGTAAAATAAAATGGGAACATCAGAGAGATTTGTTGGAAATTTTTTCTCATCAGAACTCCATTTCTGTGAAACATCTTGATTTTGGTGAAACTTTTTGATGGAGAATCATTTTATTAATTGTCCTCTAGAGGATTCAGGTTTTGCAGTTCATCCTTCTTCTGTAATCTAATCAAAAGGAAAAAAAAATCTGCAACCTTTTCTAATTTTTCTGGCCTTCTGCTGACCGAGACAGTTGTAAATGTCCCAACGTCCAGAAAAATTTACATAAGTCTCTGTAAACCAACTACACAGAGTCCAATGGAATTGTACAAGGGCACCATTTGGAAATCTTAACTTCTCAAAAGTATTATAAGGCACACATGGAGAAATATTTTCTCTGTACTCCCCTGCTTCTTGTGAGCCCTGATGATAATGGGGAAGAGATGGATCTTTCTTTTTGCCCAATAGATTTCCATACGTTTACATGACTGAGCTTACTGTGAGGGGTCTGTGCTGACAGAAATCAGCTACATTCAGATTTCCTATGCAGGCCTCCCACTGACCTCTGCTCATTCAGGTGTCTGGAGGATCCCAGAGAGGAATGACGAAGATAACGCAAAACACAAATGCTCCATCAGAGAGTGGAACAAAGGCAATTAATAAATTTACTTCTCCATTACCAATGGTTCTGCTACACTGACAAGCATAAAGACCCAAAATAAATATAATAATAATAATTCAAAAATTAAACATAAAACTGCTTACACTTAATACCATCAGTCAAAGAGGGTGCATAATGTGCTTACTTGAAGGTCATCAGCTAGTTGAATTCAGTCAACCTACAGCTGAATTCCCTCTCAGGAGCCCTTGAGGTGCTTTGAAATACAGTATTTGTCAGTAAAAAAAAAAATGTTTATGTTGTGTTTTGAGTAAGGTTCTAAAACTACAGCTGACTAAATATTTGAAGGGGTTTTTGTGTATTTGCTCATACCTACTTCTCTATCATTAGGCATTATTTCTTCATTTTCTCTCTTTCCATTTCTCCCTTACAAATAAAGAAGGGTGAGTGGAGGAGAAATGAGACAAAAAGGGGTTCCTGCATGTTGCAGAATTGAAATTAAGACTATTATAATATTTTTTTTATATTTTGCTAAAAAGCCCTTCCTGTAAACACAAATGACATTAAAGGGATATTTTTCCCTCAACAGTTTAGATATAATAGAAACACTGTTAACAAGTCCTAACTTTGAGTGTCTCACTTTGAGTGCACGAAAATTACCTCGGTCCAGGAGAGGCTGACACAGAAAAGATAAATAAGATGAAGGTGGCAGGCAGTAAATGATGGCTGCAGCTGAAAAAGGACATAAAACGTCTTTTATGATGGTATGACAGGGATAAAAACTATATGGAGGAAAGATGGCTTTGGTAATGACTGAGGAATCATGTAGCTATGGAAATCTTAGCGGTCTGAAAAGGTTTTGTGGAAGTAACTGCTAAAGTAGCCTGTGCAAATAAATATTTGCAAAACAGAAGCATAAACAGGTCTAACTTAAAGGACATAGCTGGATTTCCTGGGGGTAAACTTGGTATGCAATTCCAGTTGGTGCTCTCAAGACAGACAATGGGTGTTACTTGCACTTTCATTCCAAATTTGTTCTCAATCTGCCACTGGGTTGTTCCATGTTCTGACATTTATCCTTCGTGTAGGGAAGGAAACATCAGTCCTCAGGATAAGCTCCCCTTGCACACTCCCCTGGTGCTTAATGTTAATTGTCATTCAGTGAAGTGTCACCACAGGGGATATATTAACAGGAACTTCTCAAAGCCATTGATTAACTCTAAACCTGAGACCATAATATAGAAAAAAAACTAGTTGGTTTCAGTGTGATGCACATTTGGCTCCTGAAAGTCTTAGAAATGTCACCATAAAAATATACTTCAGGAAAGAATTCTTGTACTTCCAGAGGGGCTGGAAGTCAGTTGCTTGACTTGGGATTTCAAATTGGCTTTTGTAATGTAAGTAGAGATGTTTGTAATGCAAATCATCCACAAAGGAAAAGGAATGATCCACTTTCTTCAAGCAATAAATCCTGTCATAATCTTGCTAACACCATAAAACCCAGTTTACTCAAGCATTTGATGCATTTTTGTCCCCATGTCTTAAGCTGACAAGGCAGGATTTACAAAATGTTCCCAGTGGGATGGGACAAAAAGTAAAGAAAAATTGTCAAAGCTTGTAGGACTTTAATTAGGCCTTTGTGCAGCACTTAGTAATGAGGTCATTGCCTCATTTTCTACTGTTGGGTCCTAAGGACTTGCTTTCAATCCTTTTCTACTATCCCTTTAGCTGTGGCTGGAATAACTGGGTAAATGGTGTTCTTACGCAAAAAATCAGCAACTCCTCTCCATGCTATGCAGTCTGTGGAAAAATTTGTTTAGGAATCTGGTCGACATTTATTTCTCAGGAGCCATTGCAAAGAGAAGAGTTTTCTTGTCTCCCCTGATCTTTCTTACTGCATCCCTGTTATTCCTTTAGGCAGCCCATCACCTCTCTGTTTATCTTCTTGCCCTTAGGTGGTCCTGCTATAAGCTGCAAGTAGATGCTGGCAACGCAAGTTTTTTCAACTCTTTGAAAAGATTTGGGATTAAAAATGAAAGCACATTACAAATATGGATAAAAGGCTGAAATCTTGTAAACTTCTGTGATTCAAGCATTTGAAGGGGAGAAAATAAAACAGTTGAAAGAATAAATTTGCCCTCATAATGATGGTAACTTCTTAAGGTCTTACTATGCATTCATTTACATTCCTAAACAAAATGTTTACAGCTGAAAAATATCACTTATTTTAGGAAATTAAAATGTTATATTTCTTTGTATATTTTTCAAAATTTAACATTCATGGAAAATTTTGTGGAAATTTCAAAGAGGTAAAAACTTCCAGTATAAATCTAAATATAAATAAAGGTAGTGATAAGGGAGATTTTTGGTAAAAATTCCAAATAAATGTGTGTGCAAGCATTTCAGAAAAGTAGCAATCTCTTATAGTCCTTGGATGATGAAGCTTCTGCACTAAAGTTTCAATGAATTAATGATGCATCATACTTCTTTCAAAAACAACCTCTATACTTTATAGTCAAACATAACATTCCACATCTCTCTTACAAAAAAGAAAACTTACAATATGCAGACTAATTTACTATATAATAAATAAATAGTCAGAGTTCTAATGAAAGAGCGTGATTTTACCAATTTTACAGATTATCAACTATTTTACCAGCTCTGTAAAGCAAGGATAACTTCTCTGGAAACTAACAGCATACTAACAAAAGAAGTTATTGTTTCTAGCATGGATGTACAAGTAACAGAATGAACATGCAGAGTCCTCCTGAGCATGTGGCTAATAATTGCCTAAAAACAGAGGACATGCCTAAAGGCAACAGAAGGATGATTAATTATTATTGAAGAAAGCCCAAAAGGTATCTAGGAATAAAGTTTGTCATTTGTCACAAGCTGTGACTGGAAAATAATAAAATCTGGAACAAGGAGGAATACTCTATGCAACACAGTGGATATAAGACATCCATCTTTTTTTAAAATACATATTTATCTAGGCATGTAAAGGCTATCACAGAGAGGAAAACAAATATAAGTTTTATTACTTTGAGATCCTGGTATAAAGTTGATAATTTCTCCTATAGCATTAAAGAATTATTTAAACTCCCAAACACTATTTTTAATAGCTTTGCTCTGAGGATTCTTAGCAACAAGTATAATTAGAAAAAAAATAAGCAATTTTTTAGAAGAATATCCTGAATGTGATAGAAGTGTTCTTATTTAGTTGTTTTTCTGTATATATTATGAAAGCCCAAAGTTCCAAATATCTCACACTGCAGTCACATTCTGTCTAGAAAAAGGATTTACATGAGGTTAATTTATGCATTATTTGAAATCTTTCTTAGAGAGGTCAGCTCCATGGAGAGTTGATACTAGCAGTTGGTTCAGAAGCATAAGTAGCTGTTCGCATCATCTTTTTTACTAGTTGTGCAGGTTCTTGGACTAAATTAGCCTGAAATAGTAGTGTTTGAGTTGATAACTCTAGGCAAAATGCTTACTTTTAGAAAGGACCTGCAAACAATTGCATCCACATTGCTCCCTACATCAATCTAGAAAGATTTGTTTGTGTTTGAAAGGGCTTCCAGTTTTCACATGAAATAAAAAATTTTGCTTTCACAGTTCAAGTTAAAATTAGTATTTTTAAAAGACCTTGTTAGTTAGTCCCCTCTGGCAGCTGCCATCTTCTGAGTCTAGTTGCAGTTACTTTCACATCTGACACTCTCTGTCCGTATGAGCTGGCTGTGTGATACCTTAATACTAATTAATCACTTGAACAAAGATCATAATGCTTTATAGAACATTACAAAAATATGTACATAGTCCTTACATCTAGTGTGATGTGAAAACTGCAGAATATGAGACAGGTGAGTAATTAAAAAACAAAAAACCAACCAACCAAACAAACCCCAAAACTTTTTGAATGCAAGGCTATTAATTCCATACCAGAGCTGTGTGGTTTGATTAGCATAGGCAGGACTAAAGTCAGGAAGGTTCAGATGTCCCTTGTACAACCTTAAATTTGATATAATTTTGACAGTCTTGCTACAGTTTAGTCTGATATTATGGGCTAGATGCAATGTGTTCCAGGGTCAGCTGCTCCAGCCTTTGCTATGCAGACAGGATGGTTTGAAATCTGTGAACCTTCGTGAGGGAAGAATATCGTTCCAGGTCCTGGGGGCAGGAATGGACTGAATATGTTGTTAATTCATTACTATGTGTCTCCCTTCCCTGCCTTGCCCCATCTTTTGTGCTTAAATAGCAATGTATGCCAGGCTTTTCCAGCCTCCTACTCCATGCTGAGGGGAGCAGCTTGTTCTATGTTGAAATTTCCACAGGTGTTTATCCTGTCCAAGGGATCAAATAATCCAAAATATCCTGGAGGCAAGACAAAGCAGGCCAGGCTGGATGGGGCTCTGAGCAAGGTGGATTAGTGGACAGTTCTGCCCATGGAACAAGATGATCTTTAAGGTCCCTTCCAGTTCAAACCATTCCACGTTTCTATGAAAACCATAGAGCTGGATTAGCACAGCTGGTATCCTCCTGATAGAAAGTTTCAAATATATGGATAATTAGTGACTGTGATATTTACATCCTTATCATTTTAGGTATTGACCTGTTACTCGTATTGATTGCATTCTGCTTTAATCAGAATGCTAGAAACAGGTTAAAAAAATGACTGCATTAATAGTCCATCTTTAAATGGCTCATTCAGACACAGGAGGTCTTATGCTTTTCAAATGTTCTTTTTCTTGGTGAAAAATTCTACTGTTATGAAGGAGGTCTATTTACAGTGGTGTTGTTTTGGAAAAAAAGGAAAGTAGATCTGGTTGAATAATTTATTGCAAGGAGTATTATCTCTGAATTTAGTCCTATTTTCTCTTCAAAAATCATTCACAAAATGATCTGATTCTTTTTTTGAATGAAGAATGTCAGCCTATGGGTTATTCACATGATTCTTTCTGGGCATGAGAAATTTTCCATCTGTACACAGTTTTCTCCAGCACTTCTTGTTTTCCATGGGATTTAATTGACTGCCAAAATCAACCTTGTTCCTTTTACTTCAGTGGAAAACTGAATTTTGAAAATCACAAAAAAAATTCTGCTAAAACAGTAGTACTCATCTCTATACAAAGGTCTACAGGTCAAGCTGAAAAATAACCCTTCCCCTGTCTACAGTGTAAACAAAATCATTCCTTTTTTTTTTTTTTTTTTTGTCAAAAATAAGTGACAGTACTTAGCTGAAACATTGAAACTATAGTCTGGTTTTTCTTTATATTCTTCATGAACACACTGCATCAACTTTTTTCACCTATGTCTAGCAAGAAGTCATTTGTCCTATGCAAATGACAATAAATGAGGAATTCTGAACTACTGTTACAAAGAGTCTAGTCATGTCACCTACACTCACTAAGAGTGTTTATGAAAAACTCCTATGTATGGGAGTAAAGGTTCAAAGCAATGGGAAGGAAAATTGAAAATGCCAATTTTATCTGGGCACTGAAATCTCATTACTAGATATAACACAGATGCTTAACACTTCAATCCTTAAAGATATTTTGGTGCTGACTTCAGAAGTAAGTAAAGACATAATGCCTTTAAGGAGCAAAGTCTTAGTTAATCTAAGGCTCTATAAAAAGAAAATGCAATCAGATTCCTAAGTATTAGGCCTTAGATGGTGTCTTGTATATTTTTATGAATTAACTGAGAAACTAAAACAAAGCAAAAATGTATGAAGGAAATAATGTTCTCCTATTTAAAAGTTTTCATGTAGGAAAGGTAATCCAGAAATAATCTTGTTTGAAATGCTGTCTTTTCTGAGGATTGAGTGGTGACAACAGAACATAAGGTTTCCTTGTTTCCTTAAAACCCATGAAAAATTACTTGGTTTAATGTTTTCACTTTGTTAATGTTATTTCTTAGAATCTGGTTATTTTCAGCAATGCTAACAGCAGGTTCAGTCCTCTCCAAACTGTGCTGACATGATTAAAACTGAAGAGCAGTATGAGTAGCTCTGAGGATAATCTTAATGCTACATTGTGGTTTACTTGGTGCTCTATGTTCCCAAGCTCTGATTAAGATATCTTCAGATATTCTGCCCTAAACCAACTATAAAGCAAATATTTTCCTGCTAGTAATTTTCTTTACCATGGACTTAACATGGGTCCCAGAACTTGCATTTGCCTCTCTGAAACTACTCGTTAGAAAACTGCTAATAAACGCATAATACATGGTGAACCTCAGTAGTGTGCAATTAACATTACCATTTAAACCTTAATTAGATTTTGCCTTTGGAGGCAGCGTATTTCAATGCAATTTAATGGTTTGTTTGTTCAGTGACTCTCTGCTTCCATTTAATTATGGCACTTTTAAAATAATTTTCTTACTGAAACAACTAGAAGAGGCTGAAAAGGGTATTGCTACTGCTTGATATGGGAGAAGGTTGGCGGGAAAATTCTTGAAAAGGGTGTCAACATGCTTGAGTGGAACTGCATGGATATACATGATCTTACAGGACAGCAGCACCACTAAAACCACGAGGCATCCTTTTGACTGTTGTGTGAAAAGACTGGAAAGCATCAGCCTTTATAGTCCCTTAAATTCTTGTCAATTAAATAAGCTCTTGTTCCACTCTAAGCAGATTTTAATGGATCTGACTATAGTTTTATATTAGTCTTGCATGTGTTAGATAAGAAACACATTAACAGCATCATCTGTTGGGGTCTTCCTTTTGTAAGTGGTAGTAATTATACTGCCCCTGACAAGAGGTTGTGCAACTGGCCTGCTAATTATGAGCTCTTAATAAGAGGAGGCATACTGAAGTAATGCTTCCTCACTCAGCTTGTTGCTGGCTCAGACACCAAGCAAGTTACTGTGGCTTAGCAAATTGCAATTTGAGCAGTAGGAACTATTGAAGAAACTGTCTTTGTGCATGCCCACTGCAAATACAAATTAATTCAACTGAATGGGCTCTGCACTGGAAGAGGGACAAGCACAGCTGCACTATTTTGCATTTGTCTAAAGCAGAGAGTATGAACATGGCTGGCTCATCTAGCATCCTGCAATTTGAGAGATAGTAATTGGACACAAGTCTGTCCTTCAGCTGCATTCTTCAAACAGAGAGAAAGGTATTGCTCTTTGCTTCTCTTTGTATGCCTGTGTGCCAGACCTTATGGGCATTATTTTAAACACTCATAAGATGTTTTCCAGTTGGAAGCAACCACATTTTTCTAGGTAATTAGCATAGACATGTAAAAAGAAGACATTGCAGATAAGCATTTGATGTGTAAATTTCATTTGCTGATATTTGCAACACTGAGGGATATTAAGCTGATAAATCATCAAATAATCAAATCATTATGTACCAACTTAGACAGAGAAAACTTATCTTTCTTTAAGAATCCCAAAAAGCCATGCCTGGCAATTGCAATTCTGAGCAGATATCCGAACATGAGTTTAGTCATAGAGGGCAGGCAAAACAATTAGAGTAGGTACTGATCACCTTCATGATAACTGCTTCTTTGCTTTTTCCTGCTCTAAGAAATACCCTCTCAGAGTACACAGATACCTGCAGGATGAATGTAAGCATTAGACTCCTGTACATATTATATTGATGCTCAAAACTGTCTATCCCAAATGTGAAGAACACTGCATGCACTATATTAAAAGTTGGCTTGTAGAAACCAACTGGTGCCGGCTTCAGAAGAGGAAACATTTTGCTTCTAGGAACAGAGAATTTCAGAAGCTCAGCCAACCTGTAATATGTAGTTTATGGATTGGAAACATAGTTACACATATAGGTGAGTGATGTAAGGACTCTTCACCTCTGCTGCAATGTTTTCTTCCAAATATTTTTAGCTATGATAAGTTTTTTATAAATTTGAAATTTTCTACTAGCTAGAAGTTATGGACAGCTGAAATTATAGACCTATTCTCTAACCTCAAGGAGCATAATATCTCAAGGAATAGTTGATGGACTTGCTAAGTCATATCAAAAATTTATTGAGAGTGAGAAATAACACTCAATAGCACCAGAAACAGTGAATGGCTTTTGATGCCTGGGAGTGTGATGGAAGGATGACTGTGACTATATGCCATCAAATAAACTTTAAAACTGAAAAAAGATGTAAGACAACTAGAAGTTGTAACTGCTTGTCCAAAGCAATAAAACCAGTCCTACAGGATGTATTAAATAGAGACTGGTTGTCAATTTACAAGACGTCTCATTTTGCCTGTTTGGAAGATGAATGTAAGCTTCAGTTGGAAGGTCAATTTAAGCTTCGGTGTAGCTGAGCAAAGTCACTTCAAAAGAAGACAGAAAAGACCTCAAGGAATGGAGGAAGAGAAAAAAAATACATTTCAGGCTACAGGTGGTATCTGTGACATGCTTCTTGCTTGGGAAAAGAAAAAGCCAGTATGAAGGTCATGAGGTTCGACAAGGACAAGGAGAAGGTCTTGCACCTGGCCTGGAGCAATTCCCAGTACCAGTACAGTATTGGGTAAGAATGTATTGAGAGCAGCCCTGCAGAGAAGGGCATATTGATGAAAAAAATTTAGACATGATTCTGCAGTGTGCACTTCTAGCCTAGAAAGTCAATTGTATCCTAGGCAGCACCAAAAAAAAGAGAAGCTAGCAGGTAGAGTATTCTCCCCCTTTACTCCACTCTCATGAGAGTCCAGCTTAAGCACTGCATCTAGTTGACAAAAGCTGCCAATATGAACAACAATAAATTGTTGAGGTGAGATGATTGGAGGGTATTTGTGTCTAATGTGTCTTTGCAGCTGCACTGTTTTCTCTATACTAGTTTAAATGTCATCACCTAGGGAAGGTATAGTTTAATGGGAGTGGTGCTTCTGGAAGCAATGCAGATATAAGAAAATGCACTGTTTCTTGCATACTTATTTGGGAAAGCTAAAAGTAAAAGTGTAGTGTGTGTTGACCTTTTTGCTTTGCTGCTGTCCCTGTTGCTTGCTCTTTTGGCATTGAGGCAGAAATACAGGTTGCTCTTTGATAGAGGTTGCTCTTTGAACTAATCCTAGTACAGCTGACTGTACATATTCTGCAACATCTCTATGCTTAGGTCTGTCCAAGACTTCTCATTGCCAAAAAGAAGAAGTGCTGAGTAGAATACTTTGAATGGGAGGAAAAAAGCACTCCACTTTGAAGCATAGCTCAAGAATAATCATAGAAGCATAGAAGCTTTAAACTATTCTCTTTAATTATCCTGCTTCCTACTAATATTTATATTACAAAGATATCAGTGGGAAAACCTCTAATTTTTGTTTTACAATCCTGATGACTCGAGTTGTCAAGTGCCAGTCTCAACACTTGTGAGAGTGTACATGTAAGGAGACACATGATACTAGTTGTCCATAGCAATGGCATTAGAGACAGGTGTTAAAGAAATTCATTGACCTGTCCATACAGCTTTCATCTAGACTGAAATAATTTATTTTTCTGAAGTAATCCTTCAAAAATTAGTTCTGTTTTATAAATTAATTTTCCAAAAAGATTACATTAAAAAAAAAAAAAAAGAAAGAGAGAGAGACAAAAAAGAGGAAGTGATTAAATTGTGAGACCACAGCACAACCCAGGAGAACCAATATAGGGGTGAAAGGAAATGTGGTGAATAAAAATATTGACACAAGCAGATGGAACCTGTGGTAATCTGTTTTTTTGACAATGTGTTTCCATAAGGACAACATTTTTTGTATCAATTTAAATGCATTGGAACGCCACTGAAGTTCAGACTCCAAGGCTTTCAGGAAATGAAAGATGATGAATCTAGGCTTTCTGATTTTAATTTGTAGAAGCCACTTGATTGAGGAAATAATTTACTGAATATAATCTAGAATATCTGGGATGTGGCAGTCATGACAATGTTCTGAATGATCTTGGAATGTAATCTTTAACTTCAGAGCAAGATTCAGTAGACGTAGCTACCATGTTTCACAGACTGCCTCCAGCAGAAAAATTATTTGTGCTGAATGTGTTGGAATTGCATGATACGTAAAGTAGAAATAGAATATGCAACAGCTGGTGGGAGATGCTCCCCCCTTTCGCCCCCCCTGTTCACGGTCCCCGAGATGCCCCAGAGAGAGCCACACGGAAACCACAGGAGGGGAAGCAGAAAGAGAGTTTATTAACATGGCTGGGGTTATATATATATAGGTTTTAGGGGAATCCAAAGTACTACCAGTAAAAATCAAGGGATAAATGACCAATGGGAAAGGGTTAACTAATGGCCAATAAGGAAACTTAAACAGAAGCCTTCAAGGACTAATTCCTTAGTGCTTAGCTACATAGATAAGGGGTGTTTCAAGGGGTCTTGGGAAGAAGAAGGATGACTAAGTAAAAAAGACAAGGAATCCATTTTACAACACAGTAAAAGCTTCAGTTTTCAAGGCACTTTGGCTGGTTTCTTCATTTTCTTCAGAGACCCATCTCTGACATGATTTTTCCCATTTCTGATACTGCACTTTCTCTGCCACAAGAATACAGATGAAATAGTAATTGGGGGAAAATGGAAAAGAAAGAGTGGGGCGAGGGAGAGGGAAAGCAACAAATAATAATAAACTAGAGGAAACTCTTACCATGGAACAAGTGTATCTAATCAGCTGGGGAAAGGGTTTGCCATGTTTTTTCATCGGCAGCACTTTGGTCCAAAGCCAATGCATGAAAAGATGAAAAACAGGAACATACCAGTGATTTTGCTGCCATTTTGCTGTGCTACTTAGAAATAAATGAACAAGCATTCAGGCAGCTCTACAACTACTGCTCCTGAATACAAATAGATGATTCAAAGTAGGTTCCAGCACACATTCAATCTCTCCACAAGTCTTCAGGCAGTTTCTCTGCCACACTGAGTTAGTATTTCCTATGTGGCATGGAGGGAGTGGACAGCTTGAGTGGAAAAACAGATTGTTCTAATGATCAATATGAAGCACCTGCAATGGACTGTATATAACTCAAAGGAAAAAAAGGAAACAAAATGAGAGCACAGCTTTCATATTTATTACTTTATTCAGCTTAAAACACCCAACCCAAACAGCAAAAAAATAAATGCAAAAAGTATCACAACAGTGGATTGATTTTCAGGTAGTTGTACAGGTGTGTCTAACTTGTGATTTCCATAGATTTGGACTTTCATTTGTTTTTCCCTGTGGTTAATTTCATAATGTAGTTCAATACTTTTGTGTTTACTTTAGTTTTTATAGTTTAAAAATACATTTAAAGCAGTTTGGAAGCATGGAAAAAAATGAAAGGTTGCAAAGTTTTTTTTGTCTTGTGCATATAGGTAGAAAAATATACCAATAAATAAAGTGCAAATGCATTTTGGGAAGTTGATTGCTTCCTCCAAAGTAAGTAAAATTGAGCAATGTCGTGGATCACTTGTATCTTGGCAATTAAGGTGTTTAAGGTACTTGCCCTCCCTGGAGTACTGGAGTACTCCTTCTTGTATAAGGGAGTCACTGATTATTTATTTTCTTATTTATTGTACCTCTCTAAAATGTCCCAATACAATTTGTGAAAGTTAATGTGCCTTTGGAATAACATTCATTTTACAATGATAAAAAACCCTCATCATTATCTTTTCTTGAAGTCACTGGTTTCGTGTTGCAGTGTTTCATTTCCATATTTACACTCATCCTGCTAAAGCTGTTTATTTCCTTTCATCCTTGCTCGAATGCATTGTAATCCTTTTTCACTGTTGTGCCAAACTTCAGCAGTACACCACTGCATCCAAACAACCTCTGCATCCTAGAAGCACTCCACTGCTTATGTTGGTCATCATGTTTCACGAATTGTTCACCCTATATTATATATGCTCTTTCCCTCTCACTTCACCTCTTTCTAGAAACAAATGTTGACTTCTTAATAATTTACTGACAACCAAAACACCATATACCGTCAAGAGTACATCCTTATGCATTGCATCATATTAAAAACACCTGTCTGTTGCAGATATATGGAACAATTTCTGTTAGTCCATCTTGTTACTTCATTTTAAATCTAGTGAATAAAAATATTCCATCAAGAAACAACCCTTCTTCAAATATGACTTTCTGCATTCTCCAGACTGTTAGATCTCCCTTTTTGTTTCAATCCAATGAGCCAACAAAAAAAAAAAAAAAAACAAAAAAACCCAACCAAACAAAAAAAAACAAACAAAAAACCCAAACCCAAACAAACAAAAATCCCCTGTTTTCAAGAATACACTTTATATGGGCTGCAAAAGCCAGCATCAATTTTATCTTTGGCAGTAACAGGTACCAAGTGTTTGATAGCAAAGTCTGTGGAAAAGTAAAAAAAAAAATTAAAATATGAGGTGCTTTCTCTCTGTCACAGAAAGAGAAGAAATACAACTGAAATTCTAAACACATGTATGTACAAAGCCCAGTGTTTTCCTTCTGATGTCGCTTTCTTTGGATCCTTTTCTAGCTTCAGTGCACATGGGGATGAGCATTTCTCAAAGGAACTGTTCACATCAGGATCTCAGACAGAGTAGTCAGATTTTCAGTGTAACTTAAAGTAAGCAGCTCCTGTTTAAAGACACAGTGATGAGAGTGTGTATTCTGCAATGAAATATGTCCATGTGAGTAGGTGGCCAGTGCATATTCACAGGTTGATCCCAGGTAAATCTAGAATCCTGTGTTAAGATAACTTCTTACTGGCAATAAGCAAGCTAGATTTAAACTAATATTATATTGCATATGTTGAAGAAATCATAAAATCATAGAATAGTTTCAGATGCAAGGGACCTAAAGATCATCTAGTTACAACCTCAACAACAGCTTGGAGTGAGAAGTGAACTGTTTTTTTCTAGATGTGTTACAGAAAAGTGCAACTTACTCTGTTAAAAACAACAACAAAAAATTAATCACTTTTGAAAACATGTGATAGCTGTGGCTATTCTACCAGTGAATGACATTCCGGGTTTGAAGTTTCATTAGCATTTATAACCAACACCAAGGAGACTTCAAAATAATAAAAGATCTGACTTTACACCTTTGTCTTGTGCTTTATTATGTGTTCAATACAGACCTTAACTTCATTGGACTGACAGTGACCTAAAACTTCCTCAGTACACTACCAAATTTATGTACCAGTTTGCTGAGACCGCCACACCACATTTGGTGGGAAGACAGATTTATTATTAAATTTAAAGCTGTCATCTGAACAGGCTTAAAACATGACATATTGCAGATAAGAGGGGAAACAATACAATGATAGATGAAAGATGTAAAAGATAAAAGAATGGCAAATCAAATGGTGAAAATATGCCTCAGTAAAGAGAAGTCTTTTCAAAACTGGCATTGATTACTGTAAGATTACAAATTAAATTAAGATGAAGTGATGTTCTTGCAACAAGCAGAGGACATGACACAAAGATGTGACAGAAAACAATAAAAGCAAGACAGCAGCACAATGCAGAAGAAAATTAAAATGCATCAGATATACCTGGTAATTAAGGCTTTTCTATCCTACTTACAAGTATATGTGTATTTTGCTTTGTGAATGGTCTTAGTGATGCTTTTCACATGCATTCAGTGAGCACATACAAAAATTGTGGAAAATAAAAGGAGTTTGAAATGCTTGTCCTAAAAGAAATCCAGAGGTGCTGATGAGACCCTACACCCAGAAACTTTTTTTCTTTGCCAGTTCTCTGGGAATAATGAATTAATCAAAACAATACAATGAACATTTGAAATCTTGAGTGCTGAGCACATTAAATGTCTTTAATCTTCAACTAAAACTTTAGAGACAGAACAAAATATGTCAGTAAAATCTTCCACTCATGTTTAATGCCTTGAACAAAAATAATTCTTCTAGAAGGTTACAAGTTCAAACAGACTAGGATGCTAAGAATCATTGAGGGCTTAAAATTGAGCAGGAACTTACTTATGTGTTACAGGAAGCTCATTGCACTGTATTTTTCCTGAATGGCTAAGACCCCCACATGTTGGAGGGAGGAAGAGTAAATTTTATGGGAAAGGAAGTTTTCAAAAGTCTAGTTCAAAAATTTTTACTTAGTATAGTAAGCCTGATTGCTGTTTCCTAATTTTGTTTTGGATATAAGTTCCACCCTTCTGAAAATTCTGCTGTAATTAGTCTTATGCTCAGCTTTAAGTCAGTGAGTCTAGTCTCCCTGAAACAAAATAACTTTTGTATGCTTTTGTGGAGGAGGCTGTGTTCTTGTATTTGGGAAAGTTTATTTAATCTAACACAGACCTGCTCCTTCGTCTACTAGGAAATTCCAGAAGCCCTTGCATCCTTATGAACATCTGCATACTAATAGATTTGGGATTAACTGTAAACATACTAACTGAAGATATATAAAGAAATGGTTTTTTTTATTGTAAATTTTAGCTTCCACAATAGGGAGAATAACCTACATATTAATTTCACCTAAAGTGAGCAGAAAATGTTGTGAAATAATTTTGTGAAAGCTCTTCCTAGGTATATATTGCTAATATCAGGAGTATGAGGAATCTTTGCTTTCTTCTCTTGCTGGGTTGGTCAGCTCAGAAATTTGGATGCTAAATCCCTAAAGGCAGGAGATAGCTTTTATACTGGTTTATACTTAGTATAATGTGTCTGCTTTTTCTTATTGTCTGTCTTTCTATATATTACAATTTCAGAGCTTTCTAGAAGAAACTGAAAATTAGAGATTTAAAATAAAAAGGAGAAAAAAGAGTAGTTTCATTTCAGGATTTGTGTCATAACAAACTTGTCTTCAAAATTAATGTCTCGGAGCTCCCAGTTTCTCTAAAGATAATAAAGCTATCTTCACTTTTCTTATAATTTCTTTTAGATTATATATAAAGTCCCTCCTCACTTTCCCTGTTTTATAAAAAATAAGCACAACTGTGGGCAAAATCATCCTTTACCAATAAAGCCCTTCTGTGGCCTCAGATGGAAGAACCCACAAACCTAATCCTATTTTTGAGGGAACTCTTTATATAACCCTATTAACTTGCATGAAGGCCCAGAATTTGACCATCCTGAAAATAAGCTTGGTGAATTGCTGACCTGATCATACATCCTTTCCTAGAGCGTCAGAGTTGTGTGCATACACAGCTGGTGGTTTAGAGTTTCTTGCCCAAGCTTCTGTAGATCCACAGCTCTAGGCATGCTGGATATTGCAGTGATTATTAGCAGAGTGTTTCTTCTCTTTTAGGAAATCAAACTCTTATGAAGTCCTCGAATAAATGGTGAGCAATGTGATTATTAGAGTCCCGTCATTTTCTACCACAGATTCAAAACAATCAGCAAAGACAGGTAGAAGACAGTTAAAGAAGTCTACTGGATAGAGAGAAAAGCAGTGAAAGCAGTCATGGCAACCTTCAAGAAAGTATGCATCTTTACAGCTAACTCCCAGAAAAGATAGTTAAACTGCAATGAAGCACTGATGTTAAAATTAAAAAAAAAAAAAAAATGTTAACAGTAAGAAATGTACAGAGGATGACATCTTTCCTGCAGTAGACCTAGGAGGCAGGATAGGCCCTAGAAAAAAATATAACAGTCCCTTTGTAAATCAGAATCTAATATCTGAGAGGGAGAAAGTCATTTATTGCAGGAATAATGAGATCTTAAAAGATTTTATATCACTAACATGAGAGCTTATTTCTTTTTGCAGCAAGGACTATTCAGTCTGATTCCTCCATGCCATGGTTAATACTTGATTAATATTTCACTTTTAAATGCAAGCAAAGAAAAGCAACAGAGTTTTGCTTCTTAATTAATTTCTTGCTTTCTGTTTGCAAAGACTGTATGTCATCTAATCTGCTGGGTTTTGTCTCACCAGAGATAAAAACACTTTTAAGCAGAATATATTTTCAAGATGTTTTTAACTGGAATAATTGATTCTAAGAGAACTTCCACTGTAACAGAGAAATAACTTCATTCAAAAACAAACAAACAAACAAACAAACAAAAACCCACAAAAAAAGGCCCCCAAAACCACAAACAAACAAACAAATCAGAAACAAGTTTAAAGCTACAGGAAAGAGTTGTATTCACTACAAAGTAATTATATGAAATAAGGGACCTCATATATAAGCTTTAGTATAATCACTCCAGATGATGATTCCCGTGTCTCTTTCTTTGTGTCATTTACAGTCCCAAATATGGATTAATCCATATTTTTGTGTAGTGTTTCTCAGTTCAGCTTCAATTGTGAGCGTGCTAAAAGAAAAGTTTGCACTTCTTTGCACCTAACCCGTCAATAGGTGTAGTAATCTAGCCTGTCTATCTCATGCTGTTAGGTTTGTTGATCAAATGATTTCTGACAGACTCATCTGTGGGAACAAGCTGTGTGGAGGCAGAAAATTCTGCTGCTGTCTACTTGAGATCTATGTTAGTGAAGATAATGGTGTGCCAATTGATCTAGTGAAATCATCTTTCTATGGGAAAATCAGGCATTTAATGAAAGTTAGAATGATCATTTTGTGAAAGTCATAATATTTTGAAGTCATATGTTTTAGCATGAGTGATAGGGTCTGCCTCAAAAAAGATGGAGCATTTGGATTTTCAGAGGCCTTGCAGAGAGATCTGTATAGAGAACTGGGCAATCATCAGCCATATGAAATTTTACCAGAGCAAGTGCCAGATTCTCCAGATGGGGTGGGATAATCCTGGCTATAAAAACAAAGTGGGGGATGACAGTCTGGAATGTAGCCCAGCAGAAAGGGATCTGGGGGATGGCACTGGACAACGTGCCCTGGCTGCTGAAATGACCAACTGTGTCCTGAGGTGCAGAAATCACAGCATAAGTAGCTGGTTGAGGCAGATAATTGTCCCACTCTACATTGCACTGGTGAGGCCCCACCTCGAGTATTCTATGTAGTTTTGAGTGCCTCAAAGTTTGAAGGCCATCAAACTGTCAGAGCTTCTCCAGAGGAGAGGCACCAAGATGGTGAAAGGCTTCAAGGGCAAGATTTAGGAGTGGCTGCGGTTTTGCCTGTAGTTTGTTCAGCTTGGAGAAGGCTGAGATGTGGCTTCATTGCAGTAAAATTTCCTCAAGGGGGTGTCAGAGGGGAAGGTACTGATCTCCTCTCTCTGGTAACCAGCAATAGGACACAAGGAAATGGAATGAAGCCAGAGGAAGTTCAGATTGGACATTAGGCTGAGGTTATTCACGGAGAGAGTGGTTAAGCACTGGAACAGGGTCTGGACAATACTGTTAGTTATATGGTTTAATTTCAGGTAATCCTGTGAGGGTGTCTTTCTTAAACATGTAGTCAAAGGCTGTAGACAGTAGGAATGGTAACCAAATATTCCATGACTTCTGCATCTTTGAGATCACTACTTGAAAATTATATTGGGGATTTTTAATTAACATTGAAACCCTACATTAATGAATTGTAATACTCATAGCTTAAAGATTTATATTCTTTGACAGAAAAGTATTACATATGCTTGTTCTGAATATAGAAGATTTACAAAGTATAAAATTAGTATTGTCTAAAAGGCATTAACTGTTTTTGTGGTTTAACTCCAAATGGCAACTAAGCACCATGCTTGTTCACTCCTCCACCAGCAGGAAGAGAAAGAGAATCAGAAGGGTAAAAGTGAGAAAACTCAGGGTGGAAATAAAAACAGTTTAATAGGGAAAGCAAAAGCCATGCATGCAAGCAAAGCAAAACAAGGAATGCATTCACTGCTTCCCATCGGCATGCAGGTGTTCAACCATGTGTAGGACAGCAGAGCTTTATCCAGGTAATGGTGACCTGGGGAGACAAACACTATCACTGGCAACATCTCTCCTTCCTCCTCCCGATTTGTACACTAAGAATCCTGTCATATGGTATGGGATAACACTTGTGTCATTTGGAGTCAGCTGTCCTGGATGTGTCCCCTTCCAGCTTCTTGTGCACTCTCAGCCTGTGGGGCAATACAAGAAGCAGAAATGGCCTTGGAGCTCTGTGGGTGCTCCTCAGCAATAACAGAAACCTCTCTATTATCAACTCTGTTTTGAGCACAAATCCAAAACATAGCCCCATAACAGCTACCGTGAAGGAAATGTTAACTCTATCCCAGACAAAATCAGAATATTTGTTTTCAGGCCTCATCTACCTTGCCTGATTTTTTTAGTGGCAGGAGATAGTCTTGCTGGGCTGGGTACAGTTAGCGCAACTATTACAAAATAGAAGTTTGATCTCTAGTGAAGAATTAGTCAGTATTACTAATGCATAAAGTAGTTGTGGGTAAGTCAGCTGGACACTGCTCAGGAGTTTATCTTCAGGTTTCCATAAGAAAGCTTAGGCTGCTGTGGACTAACTTGGAGACAGAAATATGATGGCATGTGAAATATCACAGAATCATAAAGCAGACCAGGTTGGAAGAGTCCTTGAAAAACTATCTAATCCAACCTTATGTGAGAAAGGGAGTCCAAGTGAGATTAATCTGAATCCCATCCAATGACATCTGAAAAACCTCCCATGATGACAACCCTACCACATCCTGGGGGAGGTTGTTCCAATGATTTATGAGGTCCTTGCTGGACCTTTTCTTCCCTAGGGAAATTATTCAAGTTTCTCTGAGTAAGGCTAGTACCATAATCCCTTTTGCTGTTTTATAGTAGACTGCTATAGCAGTATGTAACGTTGTAAGATAAAAGAAATCTGTTTGCAAAGATACCATTTCATATGTAAGGTGTTCTTTACATGTATCTGAGTTTTCTCTTGATCCCATTGGCAGAATTAAAGGTGTTTGACTATTTCCTCCTCCCAGAATCTGAGACCACTTCCTGGATGATATTATCAGAGTTTACTCTTTACTTTGACATGGATAATGCCACTGTGATAGAGCATCAAGCTCCATTTTGTTTAAAAAGTATTGAGCAGGTATTTCTCATGTTTCATTGAACGCAGTGCAGCTCTCCTCCTTATCTCTTCTACCTCTTTATTTCAGTACCATTGCCTGTTGGAGGAAAAAAATACAACAAAAAACAACAAAAAAACCAAACACAAAATAAATAAACAAACAAACAAAAGCAAATTAATTTTTAAAAAAAAAAAAAACAACTAAACTTGGCATCTTGAGTGATTTAAGTTAAAATAAAAAAAGAAGGATTTCCTAAAAGAAATTAGTAACTTATAGTAACTGAATCCTGTACATATTTGCATATAATTTCTAGTCCCATATACCTTCAAATCATGCTGAGAAATATTTGTCTTAAGGTACTGAAGGGAATGAAAGTCTAACTGCAATTAAAAATGTTCTGAGTTCCTTCTGCAGCATGTGCCATCCCTTGTCAAGGAGGAAAATTTTAATCTTTAGAGTAATTGCTTCTTAGAAAGAACTAATGCATACTGTGGGAAGAAGGAGTTAAGAAAGAAGGGAAAACAGAACTTCCATTAAATATACTGTTTAAAGGAAAAAAAAGATAGCCTCATGATGAGTGAAAAGATTTACCCTCACATTGAGTGAACCCTCCACCAATGAAGTCACTATCAAAAGAACAAGTCTGAAAAAATGTTTTAATTCTTATATCTTTTTTTTTTAAACATTATAATCCATCTGCTCAAGGTAGTAACACAAGGATACCCTCCTGTTCTGAAAAAATAGAATTCCAAATGTCTAGTATATGAAGTGTGTGTTTTATCTGCTCACTATTTATAAAAAAAGATTTGTCAATTAAATAGGCAAGAATGAGCTCCAGTGAAAAAAGTACTTTAACAAATTTAGATCATAAGAAAAAACATAACCATTTCAACTGTACCAGCCAATTAAGCTGGTACAAAATAATTCCATTCCTTTGCACAAATTATATATATGTTTCCTCTCTTGCGTTTGTGAAAATCTCATATTTAAAGCTGAGATTTGGTAAAATGAGTGAGTACATTAAGTATTTCTAATTAATTATAGTTATATAGACCTCTAATTTTCAAAAGTATAAATCCCATATAAGAGACAATTAAATATTCAGTCAAATGAAGTTACAGCAACATATAACTTTGATGAGCTTCAACAGTTAATAAGTTAACTGTAACTTTCCTAGTTGTATCAGTTTAAATGTCACAATAAAAAATTTAACCTTAATAGCATATGTTCTTTCCTTAGAAGGCATTGATTTAATTTTTAAATTAGTAGAAGAAGGATGAAGGACTTGATGAGGGTCTAAGTCCTGAACTGAGGTTAAAGAAGGAATGTAGGAAGATACCTTGTGCTTTGTGCTGTGTGTAGCTATGCTACCACTTCTGTGGAGATTTCTAAACAAAGTTCTTTTAAATAATCCCAAAACTCTACAGAAATAAAATTATTTCAGTTTGTTTATCCTTTTATGCCTGGAAGATACTTGACATAACGACTCACTGCCACGTACACATGAAGGGAGTTATTGGAGCTATGTAAGCACAGGTCACAGCCTACTTACAAAACAAGGCAATTGTTTTTTCCCTACCAAACAGTATTGTTAAAAAATTATTTTTGTTTCACTGTTATTGTTTAAAAGGTATCAGTACAATGACTGTTGTAGTAAGACAAAATCACTTTCACAAGATGAAATGCATTAAATCCACACTGTTTCTTGATCCTGTTTTGAGCTGTATGTGAAGCAAGTTTTGCCAGCCCAGATGGCCCACAATCTAAGGACTGTTACATTTGTTAATTACTGTTAATGACTGGTACAGCGTTTTTTTCCTCCATGCTTGACATACCTACTGATTGGAAACACAATGATAGTATAGTCAAGGACTGAAATAGAGCCAGAATAAATAATGGTACAAGGCAGTTTCTTGTGAGGGTACACCTGACAAAAGTCCTGTTTACTACTCCACAGTGTAATGCAGCAACACTTCAGCTTCAAAGGAATTGTTTTGGATATATATGTCTGAGGAAAGAGAATATTGCTCTTTTTTTGTTGTATGATCTCGTCTCAGCTTGACTCTGTGCAGGGTCTATTACATTCTTTATTTACTTTTCATTTTAAGAGTGATTTTTATCTTTCTAGGTTGAGGACATTTAATTAAAAAAAAATAAAATCAAATAAGATCTTTGGAAACCTGATGTATTTTTTCAAAGAATTCTTTAAGATTAAGAGGTTGAAATAATAAAATACGTTTTGTGTTAGCCTAAAAGAGAGATCACATTATAGAAATATTTCTTTGGTCTACTAATGCAAACATATGACTCAGTTATTCACATAGGTGTTTATCTTAAAATAATAGCACTGGGAATTCTGAAACTGCAACCCATCTGGCACAATGATATTTCAGCAGTTCTTAACCCCCTATGAATTCCTGTTGTTTCTGAGGTTTTCCCTGTTGTTTCTGAGGTTTTTCTATTTATCAAGAAAATACCTTTAGACATCTGTCCACAGCTTGGTGCTAGGAATTATGAGTAATATATACATCAGTTTCTGCTGAACCTTTATAATGAAATTGGCTCTTCCATCTCAGAGGTTAGCTCGCTGTCCTCTGCATGTTTGCCTAGCAAGGCTTTTTTCCCTCTGGTCCAGTTGCTGAGGCAGAAGGGAAGCAGCACCTGAGCCCTCACTTATACTGACCAGGAGGCTTTCCTTCACACACTCCACCTTTCTTTTATCCCCCACAGTAACCACTTCATACTATATGGAACCATATATCATTTAGTGCTTAGCATAAAACAGTCAGGACCAACATTTTTTAAAGCAGGACACAGATGCATGTGCATTTGTTCTCATCTAATTATATGCTACAATAACAAATTGTGTTGATAGGCAGAACAGAGTGAGTTTGCATTTCCCAGAAGCTCTTGAGTGTTGAAAGCTTCTTGTTTTGTTTTTCTCTCCCTTCCCTGTACAAGTCAGCTGGATTGCCCCACTAGGGAGAAAACTTGGATGATGGCATTCCTTAAATGTGAACATTTTTATGGTTATTGGAAAAGACTTCTATCCTCCATTTTTGGCTGCTAGTCATCCTCTCCTATGCAAACAATTCCACTGGGTTAAACATTGCAGTGCTTGCGTGGGTAGCAGATCCCTATGCTATATTGATACTAAGCTAAGAGCTCAGCTTGTGTTTTTTCTCCACCAAAAATTTCCCAAATGGAAATGGATTTCTAAATTATAAAGGAAATGATGTAATTTGCACCAGTTCAAGTATACCATCCATCTGTCACACTGTTTATGCTGAATTATTATTTGTCAGAATACAGCCTGTCATGTTCATGATAAGACATATTTTGACAGTACATAGACACTAAAATTTGAGTCCCTGTGTAATCTGGGATGTACTCTGGGATAGGAAACTTGGTTCTGCTTTATATGCAATAGTAAAACATAGCACAATGTAATCATAACTTTAATGTAAAGATTGTTTTTAGTTGAATTTACACATGGCTGGAGGGTGGAAAAAAATTTTGAAGGCATCTATTCAATAAATAGCAAAACATAAAGCTGTATAGTAAACCAGGCATTCTCTCTTGGGACATGTAAAAATAAAATGCATTCATTTCATGTAGCCCTAAGCACTCAGCATGGTTTTCCTTCAAATTATTTGTAATATTAAGGAAGGTTCAGCCACTAATTTATCAGGAGTCCTGTCTAACTGGGAAGGTCCCAGGTGACTGAAGGTTAGTAAATGTGACACCTATCTACAAGAAGGGCCAGAAGGAGGGTCCAGGAACTACAGGTCTGCCGACCTGACCTTGGTGCTTGGAAAGGTCACGGATCATTTTGAGTGCTGTCACATACAGGTGTAGAAGACAATCAGGGGATCAGGCCCAGTATGGGTTTATGAAAAACAGATACTGCTTGGCCAACCTGATCTGCTTTTATGACAAAGCAACCTGCTTAGTGGACAATGGAAAGGCTGTGGATATTGACTACCTGGACCTTAGACATGGACTGTGACACTGTGTTCCACAGCATTCTCCTGGAGAAACTGGCTGCTGATGGCTTGGGTGGGTGTGCTGTTTGCTGAGTGAAAAATGGGCTGGATAGCAAAGCCCAGAGAGTGGTGGTGACTGGAGTTAAATCCAGCTGGCAGCCAATCATGAGTGCTGTTCCCTAGGGCTCAGTATTGGAGCCAAGCCTGGTAATGTCTTTATCCATGGTCTGGACAAGGGGATCAAGTGCACCCTCATTAAGTGTGCAGATGACACCAAGTCCATGTGGCCATAAAGCCCCAAGACAATATATTCTATACTAATAAGAGATTTCTTCTGGCAGATTTGCATTTGGGAGTAGTGGTGTAGAGAGGGCTCTTTTTTCTTGGAGAAAATAATTGATTTTCCAAATAATATTACATTATACAATGTTTGTACCATTTTCAAGTAAGCTGTTCTACATGTCTGTTCTGTATCCTAAAGGTTTGAGGTTTTTTTCTAATACCATTTTTGTAATGTTTCTGAATTCCATTTAATAGCAGTAGGATACATACCCAGTATGTATTATTCTGTATTTAACACTAAAACATACTGTGAAAGTCAAAGGCAAAGAGAATAAATGACAGTTAACAGAGGGTACACCATTCTAAATTGATTAGAAAGATGAAGGAATTTAAAACATTATAGATAAACTCTATAAAAATAAATAGAATCTGTAAGAAAAGTTCAAAATGGCAACAGATAGAGTCAAACACAGACTGAAGATAAGATGGTGTCTGTGATACAGTGAAAATGGAACAAATATTGTGTAATGCTCAGGGCTAAGTTTGATACAGATCATCCTTCACCTTTATATTCCTGCCCCACTTTAGAAGAGCATACTTATAGATTGATAGTTAGGTAGGTGCATATGAACAACTTGAAAAAGCATGATTTTATTTCTTTCATATATATAAAATGCAAATATATTGCTCATATATTGAGCTCCAGCAATATGACATGAAAGTTTATGTTGAGCTCCAACAATATGACATGAAAGTTTATGTGTCTGTGGTCTACACTGATTTATGATAGCTGTGGATCTGGCTCTCTCTTGATGAAAATGGGAAGGAAAATACTTTTGATAAATACATTTTAAATTCAGGGACTTATCTGTTTTTCAACCAGACACACATATTTTGGTGGAAGCCTTGCCTGGAATGAATATCTCATGGAGCAACATCCAAAGGCAGCAGTGTTACAGGAACATATAGTTGTGTAATCACATGGGACTTGCTCTACATGAGCCAGAAGACATCTACTTAGGGCATCAAGATGCCATAAGTGATATAATAGCTAGGAACCCACTCTCTTTTCAGTTTATATCTCTGTGTATAAGAAAGAGAATAACATGCTCCTTTTGATCACTGTGTGTGCAGAAGTAGGCAATTTGATCAGATGAAAAATGTCATCATCACTACTTTGTCTCTATTTGATTATCAGGGTACACTTGCAATTGTAGAGTTGGAATGGTTGAAGGTAATTTGAAGGAAAAGTTGACTGAACAGTTTTCATGTGATCTTCCTGTGCTGTATCTGGAAAACATTGAAAAACACAATGATTTTTCTAAACTCATTGCAGTGCTGACTGTCAATAAAGTATTTATCTTACAGTCCTGCCTCAGCAAATTCTTTTGGAAGTCCTGACAGTTTGAGAAGGTTAGTTATTTGTAGACCCTTCACTCAAAGATTACAGCTTGTGTCTATGATGAGATTGAACCTCAAAGGATCCCATGGGTCTTAAAGATTTAGCTAAGTGCTGGGAATATCTAAACCACAAAAACTTTGTTATCTATTTGCAAACTGCAATTTCAGTTTGAGAGATGAACTTTTGACCTACTGCTCTCCAAATATTCTCTCTCTTACTACTTTCCAGCCCTTTTTTATCATAGGATTTCAAGCACTTAGCTCTCTTATGCACCTTCTGGCTTGTATTTCTACAAAAGAACATGTATATACTGTGTCTGCTTCCATAGGCCTGAGGCTTCTTTGTGCAATCTCTTTGTTTGGGCTTGGTTTTGTTCTAAGTTATGGGAAAAGCAGTGAGGCAACTCAGGAAATGCATATTTCAGGGATCAGTTTAAAAACTCTTGTAGTTGAACTATGAGAGTAAATGACAGTAGAGCATGTAGTTGGTAAGACTGCAGAAAGTCTGAGGTGAAGGTCATTATATGAAGGAATTTTATCACTTCAAAGTGCTACACAGAGGAGCTGAGAGAAAGGAGAGGAAAATAGTATCCAAATGGGCAGCAGGTTTTTGTGTTGATTTGTTTTTTGAATTTTTTTTTTTTTAGTTCATTTCACTTTTATTGCTTACTCTCATATAGAACTTTAATCAGGAGAAAGACTTTAAATATAGCTCCTTTCTTCTTAACAGTGTCTCTGGCATCTCCTGAACTTTTATACATTGCCATTGACCAGGCTGAGGAACAGTCACATGCTTCTCAAGAGAAAGGTACAGCAAACAGAAAGGAGCAGAGATTGAGCACTTCCTTTTCCTTGCAACAATTCATATGCATTAGGAAAGAGTATCAAACCTCTGTAAAGAGTTGTGCTTTCTATCAAGGGAACAGAGAAAGGAGAACTCTTCTCCTTGTCCCATAAAATGAAAAAATTATAGAGATGAAATCACTCTTCATTTTGTACCTTTCTAGAGCTTGTAGGAAGCCAAGGAGAAATACTGCATTTGATTTCACTAGGCATGGTCCTCTTCAGATGTAAACTAATATAGGTCATTAAAGTTAAACTGGTGTTTTCTACTAATGAGTCTAATGTGGAGTGATGATGTACTAGAGACACTTCAGACTGATCTCTCAGATCAGTCTGAATTTGAAGACTATATTTGAAGACTATCAGGAGAAACACATGTATTAACTCAGCAGAACAGGTTTTCCAACTCAGGAATTTATGTTTTCCTCGTTTTTTTTTTCAAAATCCCTGCATCTCAAAGAGTACCACATAAATAATATGAAGCATTGAAATATTTAATTATACTATATCTGCATATTAAATATACGGCTAGCCTTTTTTAATAGCATTAATGAAGATTCAAAGATGGAAGAAAAGGTAACAGTAAATGGTAAAGAGTGGGGAGCAAAGATAATTCTTTTACCAGTAAGAAACATAAAAAAAAAACCCCAACAAACAAACAAACAAACAAAAACGAAAAGGCCTGAAATGTACAATGCATCACAAACTACATAGTGAGCAGAAGGCTGTTAAAGGCAAAAAGAAAATGGAAATCACTTTTAGAGATCTTATTTAAGAACTTATTTGCATTTTATTCAAAATCTCTTTGAAGAGAAGAAACATTCATATTTGCTTTAAAAGAGAGTAGGAACCATTTCCAAGATTTTTAGCCATAAAGCATCTTCACAGGGAGTATGTGAAGTATTGACATAGGTAAATGCTAGTGTGCCTTTAGGCATGACAACTAAAACAACCATGAAAATTGAATCTCTTCAAATCTTGGAAAAAATAACTTCACTGTGCTCAACAGTAGAAAGGATTAATTTCCAGTTCAAAAGTAAAAATATAAAGGCTCAGTTTCAGTTTCAATAAACTAACAAATCTACAAGTAACAAAACCCCAGATAACTCCAAAGCACCCTTCCATCCTGGCACATTAAGTGGTAATGTTTTTCACTCAGAAACAGGTGAGCCAGAACAGCTTTTCCATGCTCACCGTTTTCATATGAAGAGCAAAGAATTCCTTCTGGAGCAGTACCTTGAACTTGGAGCCAGATGTCTGAACATACAAAAGCCCTAAAACTTCTATTTTTTCACGTTAATTTAACTAAAATCTTAAATGTCCACTTTGAATGGAGAACTTAAAGATGGATTTAGGGACTTTTAGACAGATGCCTGAAAGCTTGACCAATTATTTAGGCATGAAGCTTGCTGAAAATTCCTATGTGATTCTCAAGGACCTCAGCTCTACTTAAATTTGAACTGAACATTTTCCTGGTGGTCAGAACAAGCATTCACAGGAAAAAAAATACAGAAGATCCTCATAGATTATTAACCCAAAGAAGGCATTGAGTTACACCACTTTAAAATAGAAGCATCTATGTATGGTGTCTCACAGTCGATGAATCATATTGAAATATCTCCTTTCTGTTGGATCCCCACAAAACAAAGTATTTCAGTGTGATCAGTGTCAGTTCATACCAGTTGGTGTAGATTCAGATTACTGGAGGTCATCATGGACATGTGGTGAGGTACTTCCCTCTCACAAGCTCTATTAAAACACGTCTTTTTGTTTGTTGTTTGATGTGTTCAGTACTTGACATGGTTAGGATCTATTTCCACTTCATAATCACATGTGAGTGTCAGGAAGGATATCTCTTTCACTGCAGAAGAGGAGGAAGCAGAGGCTGATTTTCCACATGTGCTTTTCCTTAAATGGATAGCAAACACAAGTGAATAGACTTCTCTTTTCCTTCTATGACTACTTTTTCCCCTGTATCTCCTGGGAAGACAGAGCCTGTGAAAGTGAATGAACTGAACTCAGAACACAGCTCTTCCTTTTCCCAAAGCACTGCTAGCTACCACAGGATTTTAAGTGATGGGGAGCTCATTCATATAAACACAAGGATATTTGCTCCATTCATATTCAGTATGTTTTGTGAATATTTTTAGTCAAACGGGTTTGTGTGAAAGGGATGAGTTTTTAACAATGCTCCATCTTCCTGATGTCTCAAGAACATGTGAAAAATTCTTTGTCTCTTTGCTTTTGAAAATGCTGGACTTGGTTCTGTTTCAAAAATCACAACCCCCAAATTAACTGTCTAAATATTTCAAAGAAGTGTGTGTTCTAATAATACCCTGAGAGCTTGATATCTAATCACTGAAGCAGTGTGGAAGGTAAAGGATCCATTAATGACAGTTTCTATTGTGCATTGAATTAATCAAACTAAACCATTTAAACTGACAGCTGAGTTGCTTGTACTTGGAGATCAGTGAAAAATCTCTGCTGGTATGGACACAGAAAAGTTCAGCACAGGATACGGAAGAACTGAGTTTACAGTGTACTTGCAAGTGTCCTGGATTTGACTATAGAAGGACATCATATCCATTATGGAAAATAGTCTTGGATGGCGACATTTACAGTTATGTAAATAAACTTCTAGGGAATGTTAAAGGTTGATGTGTTAGAACTAAGAGAGATACCTGTTCTGCCAGTTCTAAAAGGAAGTCGGATTTATTGTGGTATAAAAGCAAAGGGTGAGCTCCTTTGCTCCTTCTCGGTTATCAAATAGCACAAGTGATAATACAGGGATTCAAGATCCAGTCAATATCATAACTGTATCCAGGCAGGCAGCTGACCTATGAGATTTTGAAAGTGTCTTGTTCTCTCTATATAATGTTCTCTCTATATAATTATACCTCAGTTGGATATGTGTTGCTTCTGTTTTTCTGTTATACATTTTCCCAAAAAAATTATAACGTGTTTTTCCTTTTGCAACAGATTGCAGATCTTCATCCTACAAACAAGTTGCTGAGCACTTCCAGCAATGCTCTGGCTGCTTCTAGTTTGACTGTATAACTATGGCATCTGATGTCTAAGTACCTTGGAGAAATGAGTAGCATTTGTTATGACATTACCATTCTTGAGAATGCTGTACCTATCCACCCACTCATTTTAATTAAGGAATACAGAAACAGCAACAAAACGCCAGAAAAAAACCCGAAAGTAAACCATGTAAAGGTGTGACTGGACCATTTCTCAACGTAACTCCGTGGCAGCACAGTTTAGTGTTAGCTGTGAGCTTGTCCTAAATATAAAGCCACTGTGGAGTGCAGCAGGCAAATGCCAGGCTGCTAGATTGTACCTAATTAATTTATGAGATTGCTATAGTTCTGTCAAGTGCCAAGTAAAGTTTTCTGCTTGCACTGACTGTTGCCAGAGTTGTGGTACTGAGCAGGGTTAGGCAACTGTTAAATAATTCATGGTGTGTAGTGTGTTTAAAAAATGCCTTCTGATAAATTTCCATTTTTATAGACAATCTAAGGAGTCGATATACCTATCTTATTTTGTATTGGTAGCTGTGAGCTGATGTCATGCCTTCTAGAGCAGCCTCGAGTACAGTGGACATTGAAGACACAGTACTGGACTGTGCAATGGTAATTTTTATTTTTACTTTTGTTTCTTCCCCCACATATTTTTGCCTTTTTTTTTTCCTTTTCCCTTTACGTCCTTTTCCACTATTAAACAAAAAAATCTCCACTATGCTTGTGCATTTCTGCTTTGGCTAGAGAACATTTCTCTCTATCCTCTTCGGTCTTCTCTCTGCAGAGGTGAATACCACTGCCATGGAGTGCATTACAACATTGGTGATAGCAGTGAGAGCTTCATACACTGATGGATTTGTAGGCATTATAGGATCCATCAGCAGCTGGATGCTACCAGGAGGGACTCACATAGCAGAAGCTGATGTCTGGGCTAATGGAAGCCTTTGCTATGTCACATGTGCTCCTGGATGCTCTGAACCCACCTCTAGCTTGTTCTCTTGCCAGCCTCTCTGAGGCTGGCCAGTAGATAAAATGCAATTGGCTGGGGATTTCTTTTGCCTAATGGATGCTCAAGTGAACTCTACAAATTCAGTGTGATTCAGTTTATTACAGAGAATCATTATGTAACTTTTAATGGGAGTTGTGCACAGATTTGGTACAGGAGTCCAGATGGAAAAAAAAAAAGTGTTTTTTTTCTGTACTTTTCACTCTTCTAGTTATCTATGAGTGCTGTTGCTAGCTGCATTGGATTTCTAACAAAATTATCTCCAAAATCTAAATGAAAAGTACAAAAAAAAAAAAAAATCACTTTTTACAAGGAAGTTGCAATCTGGATTGCAGTGTCCCCAGTCTCAGATAAAGTACATTAAACAGAGATATGCATGCATAGGAGCAGCAGTTGTGCCTTGCATATTCAGAGCAAATGCTTACTATTCTGAAGTCATAAAAGAAACAAGGCTATTTTTCAGATATAAATCATGCAATCCCTCTTGCCTACATAGTCTTCTGAAAGGTATTAAGAATTTGACATACAGGTACTTCCAAAAACTTTTAAGTTCATCCTTTTTTCTTGCCACACTTTAGTTACAAGTAGCCATTGATTTAGATGAATGGTCATTCTAAAAACAAACACAGGAATGTAGGATTAAGTCCCTAGCAGTGAAAGTCAACAAAACCAGACAAATTAAGCAGGTGCCTTACTAGGTTAATAAATTCAATATATATAGGAATAAGATAGTGGCTATTTTGAGGAGGAGATGCTTTCTAACAGGTACTAGCAAGGAAAAGAATCTGTTTTCTCTGCTGCTCTCAGCAGTCTTCTGGGCCATTTTTTAAAAAAAAATATATCAGACAATCAGGTAGAAGAAGACACTTATAACTAGTAAAAAAGCTGAATCTAAAGAAGATCTACAGTACATTTTTGTGACTCACATGCTCAAATATGTAATATTAGTAATGAGGTAGATAAAAAGCCATTTTAGTCAGGCCCTAGAGCACGGTTTTATTTTCTTTCCTTTGGGCTGTATTTTGTCTATGATGTATTACTTTCTTCCTAACACATAATATTTATACATTCTTAATTCCTGTAAAATGTAAAGTCTTTATGACCTGTGGGGCTTTAACTGTTCTTGAATCCTTTTACATATTATAAGGTTTAGAAAGTAATACTGTGTATAATATATTTCTCCTTAGGTGATAGTGCCTGTTAAATGGTATTAAGTGCAGCAATTGCTGGTCAAAGACTCCACACAGTCAGTCTGGATGGCTTAAGATTCACTGTTAATGAACTGCCTCAGTTCAGCTGAAAAAAATAATAAAAATAAATTAAAGGTAATTTGGGTTAAGCTCTTTAGACAGTGTTACACAGGATGTCAGGTTAACATCTCTCTGTCAAATAATTCCACGTTGATTAAAAAAAAGCAAACTAAGTCTTTCAGTGTTTTATTGTGAGGTTTGAATAATTTTACAGATGGATCTTTGAAAGATACCAACACCTTAGCTGGGATACTCATGCAGCTTAGAGCAAGTGGTCATAATCTTGAAGCTTATAACAAGCACAGAATAAAATTAGCTAGAAAAAAATGTTGCTGTTTGCAAGTGGGAAACTGAGGCATGTTAAAAACAGTGCACTATAGTCGTATATATAATACTATTGTGCTACAGTACTATACTGCACAATAAAACTGGAACTATGCACTGTAGCTCATAGTTTAAAATGGAATTATTGCAATTTCTGTTTCTCCAAACTCAGGAACTCTGTCAAAAAAATGCAGCAAAGTTTGTTTTGTGGTATTTGCTCTTACTAAGAACAAATTGTGCAGTTGTCAGTGGTGATACACTCCAGGTCTTCTGTGATTCAATTTCTTTAGTGTAAGTGCCATTAACATAATAAGGAGAGAAGATAAGATAGAGATGGGAACTGTTAATGCTGTTTCTTCTCTGTTCTCCTTTTTTGTTGTTTGTAAGTCTTAGACTATTTAGAGGACATAGAAAATACAAGCCATTACACTAATTGTGGCTGTAATTTAAAAATGCAACTTGTTTGGTTCTGTATTCATGGATATATTACCAAATGTAAGAGAAAGACAGACGTATTTCAACCTAAGTTGTAGGGATGATAGGGATGAACAGGTTATGATCCTTCTTTGATAGGATTTTTTTTTTTAATTTATTTTTTTTACTTATTTATTTATTTATTTATTAAGAATCCCGCATTTTCTACTGGGTTTTAAAAACTTGCCTAATGCTTCAAAAACTCTGTAAAGACTTGTACTTGAAGGCAAAGTTAATGACATGAAACAAAATGAAAAATGTAATGGTCACACTTTTGCATTCTGTATATTAGAAGAAGAAAAGGAGACAATTTCCTAGGTTTACAATTAAAATTGATGAGGTGCTATAAACCAAAATATGTGCCTCAGGATGACGAGTGGTAGATTATAATCTATTTTTATGTGTATATGTAGATTATAATGAATCCATTAGATTGCTTTTATATTCATGTTATTAATAGTTTCTCTGCTTTGCTTGGCATTTTAAACTCATGTAAGAAATTCAGTACCTTGAACAGTGCAAATATTAATTTCTGAGGAAGGAGAAATCAATATTTTACTTTCCATTTAATTGAAATTAAAACAAAAGATTCTAGGTCATAATTTTGAGGGTACCCTTGTAAAATCTTAGAACAGATTTGTCTTTAGTTTTTTTTCTGTCAAGGAAGCTATCATGCAAGAAATTCGGTGAATTTACAACATCTAGGCTTCATCATATTAACTTCCTGTGGAAACAGACTTGGGTTACAGTAAGTTGCTCACTATTTGCAACACAAAGTTGATTGCATGTGCATGGTGAGGGCAAGGCAGGTAGTGCACTCTAAGCTTCACTCTGTTTCACTGAGTGATCAATGTCTGTGAATATCTTTTAGCAAAGCTTCTATAAATTAACATTTGGATTCATTCATGGGTGATAGTGGGTGCTTAACCTGGTTTTCAAAATTAAAAAATTACAACAATTGAATTCATCTTTTAAGGACCCCAAATACAAAAACGGGACTTGGCCTCCCCTTGGTTATAGATCATTTAGAGTATGTATTCAATTTCTTGGATAATATTACAGAATCAGAGGATAATGTAGCTTTTGAAGGGACATCTGGAGATCATCTTCAGCCTGATACTGCAGTGATCCTGAGGTTCAGATCCATTAGCTAACACTTTGAAAGAGGACTATTACCTCTCTATTAAAGGTCAGAATCAGACACTAGAGCAGAGAGAGAGCCCAAACTGTTAGTCTTCCAGCAGTACTCTCCAGCCCTAGAATCTGAGATCGTGCAGGGGCCAGGTGCCTCAAAAAGCTCTCAGAAGGGAGGACACTGCCCTCTTTCGATCCATCCCTGTTAAAATCAGAATGTGCAAAAGAGAACACACTGTGGTGTTACCTTCTGCAAACTTCATCATGTTTGTCATTGTTTAAACTGCAGCTGGAGTCTTAGCACCACACAACTCCTCTTCAGTCCCTCACCAGCAGGATAGGGAAGAGAATTATAGGAGTAAAAATCAGATATCTCACAGGTTGAGAAACAGGCAATTTAATAAGAAAACCAGAAGCCACACTCATAAGCAAAGCAAAACAAGGAATTCATTCACTACTTCCCATCAGAGAGCAGGTGTTCAACCATCTCCAGGAAAGTTGGGCTCCATCACATGTAACAGTTACTTCATAAAACAAAATGTCACCATTCTCAATGTCCCCACTTCATCCTCCTTCTCCCAGCTTTATATACTGAAATAATGTCATATGGCCTGTGATATCCCCTGGGTCAGTTGGAGTCAGCTGTCCTGACTGTGTCCCCTCCCAGTTTCTCATTCACCCCCAGCCTTCTCACTAGATGTGCAGTACAAGAAGCAGAAAAGACCTTGGCTCTACATAAGCTCCAGTTGCAGGCCAGCCACATGACTTTTGGATACTTTGAATGGCAGCAGCTGCAAAGAAAATGCTGCTATAAAAGAGAAAATGACTACTGCTTGTAGACTGCCTGTATCATCTAAGTGGAAGTGATGCCAGAGGAAAATCTGTTACAAGCACACCTAGGAATTATACAGCTGACCTCAGTTCACACACCTGCTGCTTACTTGTTTGCCTGGATGAGGTACTGTTACTTAAATGAAACATTTTGACACTAAGCTAAATTTAGGTGAAGATGATGGTTCTTGATTTAATTATTAAGGTGGAACACTTGTCCATTATCTCATTCCATCCAGCTGGAGCCCATATGAAGAACTGTGTTCTTATGAGTGCTTTTCTGTCATAGATGTCAAAACCCTTCCTAAATGAAGGACTTGCAGGAATTTTCACTACCATGCCACACTATGATGACAGCCTTTTTCAATCCACATGACTTGTCGTTGAGTTTATTTGGATTTTTAAAGAAAACTCTGCATTATCTGCTTTCTCACTTACATTTCCTCTAATTATAGTGCCCCATAGAGCCAGGGCAACTATAGAAGTCAGACTAAGTACTAAAAACTGGGGCATGATATATCCATAATTCACATACTAAACCTGTATAAGATAGATATCAGAAAATAATAATTTCTCATTTATAGTTCATCACTATAAAAAAATATAATATATATTGTTTCAGTGGGATTAGGGCTGCTTTTCTGCAACAGGAACTAGTAATAAGTAAAAGAAAAAAAAAGACAGAACCACTTCAGGTGTAAAATAGTTTAAAATCAATGGAAATGGGGCAGTGCAGTGTCATCGATGGCAAAGAGGAGGAAGCTCTGTTAGCAGCATCCTAAATTCTAACTACTCCCAAAATTGTATTTCAGAAGGCTAACTGGTGCTTCTATGTAATTGGTGTACTGAATTATAGCTAAAAGATAAATGGATGCTGCTAAAACTTTTTAATACACATGGTACCAGAGAGTTTAAACATTACTATATGGGAGTCAAAAACAATAGCAATTTTGTTCTAATAAGTTTTATTTCTTGTTAAATCCTATCATCTGTCTCCTTCTCTTGACCCTATGAGTAGAATGATATGGAAAAGCACATTCTCTTAATTAATATTTTTTCCCATCTGCATCTCTCAGTACACAACACTCATGTTTTCTACTAGCAGACACTGGAATTGCATTTAATTTCATAAAGGAAAAAGTAGAGTTCTGACAAGATTTATAAATGTCTGCTGTGACTGACTCATAGCAAACTGATCAGTAATAACACAGCTCACACAATAGCTTTGTCTACAAATTTTCTTTTGTTTTGTTGCAGTGAATGAAGAAAACAAGATTAGCTTTTCAAACAGTTCTGTCAAATTTGTTACTGTGATAGTTTTCCCCTTTTACTATGGTGAGTCTTTTACTATCCTAAGTTGTGCCTTCAAACTCTTCTGTAAATTGTTTGTCCAGGTTCACTCTAATTTGTTTTCTCTTGGTTTCTGCTAAATGTTTAAATGGGGCATTTTATTCTTCTCTGTAATAGGTAGACAGGATGTATAGCAATCAGGAGGAACATTGTTACATCAGGCACATTGGATTAGATATTGATCATATTTACAGAGATATCAAAAATGGAATTATGCCTATCAGTAGATGAGGGACCGTCATGTCCCTGTAAGGGTAGGTCAGCAGCAGAATATAAAAAATACTGCTATTTAACATTGATTAAATAAACTGTAAGTATATGACCACCAGATTATGTTTCCACTATGTAGAAGTAAAAGCTCTTAGCTCAAAGTAAAACTTTGCAAAGCACAGGGAAATGAAGCTCAGTTCCCCACAGTGTTATTAAAAAAAAGACCCACTTAGAAATAAAACATGTCAAATACACTTTCTATATCACATGTAAATGCCAAAATAATTACAGAAACCCATAATCTTGTAATTTTATTAGTAATAAAAATTTAATTCTCAATTATTCCATGTGGGAATACTGGTTCCTTGAATGGAGAAGGAAATGTGTAAAATAATGTTTTGTACCAGCCATTTTCACAGCAAGTTATGTTTTGTTCTATTTTCACAAATTTCGCCAGTCCTGCTCATCATCATTAAGATGTTTCACTTGAGATTGGCCCTAAATGTGCTTCTCTTTAACTTCCTCATATTTGCTGCAAATACTTTCTTTAATGTTTAAGCTCAGCAATGCATGTAAGGTGAGACATTAAAAAAATGTCTCTCAGTGATATTTATAACAATACTGAAGATTATAAAGACTGGTTTAGGAACACTGAAGGTTTTTCTAAAGCACAGAGACTCACAACTCTTAGAAGTCTGGTCCTTAATGGACTTTGGGACATGCATTTCCATGACCTTAACAAAACCTGCACTCTAAGGTAATTAAGAGTTTTGAAAATGGAGCTTCTAGCTTTGAAGTTGATACACTAAGGATTTTCTCATAGAAGTGAACTTTTCCAGGGGAAGAAGGACTTCTGTATGTGGATGCTGTTATTAGTCACACAGGGTGCAGTTACCCTGTTGCCTTAGCTAGGCAAACATCCCGTCGATGACACTGAAAGGAGTATTTATCTCTTCTCTTGGGCTGCTCAATCCCACCAACTGCCTGTGCCATTACTGTTGACTCTTAGCTGGATCAGCTCCACTAAGGGAACTTATAGTCTTAATGTAAGAGAAAGGGACGAGGCTTGGCAGAACTCTTTTCAGTATCTGAGTAGATTCCTGCCAGGTTAAAACAAGAATTTAACCATAGCCCCCAAAAAATGCAATGCCCTGAAGAAGATAAAGCTTCAATGCGCTTCATATTTAATACAGGAAACTTTCAGGGCCTTGCATCAATTTTGCATTATTTTTCATTAATATTTAACTGCCTCTACTCTCTAACCTTTGAGCATTATAAGTGATTAGGGTTAGTAAAATGGAAAACAATCATTTCAGCCTGAGAATTAATTTTGAAACTGTAAATTAAGCTTCAGTTTAATATTTCCAGTCATCTGATCTGTAAACTAACTGGAAGACTCAAGTTATAAAGCAAAAGAGACTTTTAAAGGATATGTCAGCTCTTTCTTGACATATGATACAAAAGAATTACTATACAAGAATGTCAGCAGCACTCAAAAGGTTAATGGAAGTGGGATTTGCATAGCCATGACTGTTTCCTTTAGAACAGGTGAGAAAAAGAAGACAAATTGGACAAAGACCTTTAAAACCTTTCTGCATTTGCATCTTTATGTCTGAAGGGAAGGAAAGCACTAGTATCTCTTTTAATATAAAACATTAATTTCTTGGAGGGATCTAAAACTTGTCAAAAAACCCAAATTAAGACTAAGACTGAGCTATAGGAATGGGTGAAATAATCACAGATACAGGCTGGGAGAAGACAGTAATCCTATCGAGCAGGACATGGGGGTATTGGATGAGAAGCTTGACATGACATGATGTCATATGGTGTGGAATATCCCTTGGGTCATTTGGGGCCAGCTGTCCTTGCTGTGTCTCCTCCCAGACCATGCATCTGCAAACCCCACCACAAGTGTAGCAGTACAGAAAACAGAAAAGGTCTTGGCTCTGTGTAAGCCCTGCCCAGCAATAACAAAAACATCTCTAGGTTATCATCACTGTGCTCAGCACAAATCCAAAACACAGCACCATACCAGCCACTGTGAAGAAAATTAACTCTAACCCAGCCAAAAGCAGCACACTTTCATAGTTGTAACATTATTCACTTCTCTGTGACTTAGCAGGGGTCAACACTTTAACACTGCCAACTTAGAAGTAGCTTGGTGTTTGTTGCTATTATCCTCAACATTGTCTGCCAAAGTGAGACAGCATCACATAACCTGATTCAATGCCCAGCAAAATAATGCAATTGGACAGAATGCACCATTGACAGGATTGATTGACTGATCTCTGTTGACGTAGCTGTTGGGCAGGCAGCCTGAATTTTTATGGAATATTTGATGAGATAAAGGACTGACTAAAAGAGGAGAAATATAACTGCGTGAGTCACATCTCTAGCTTATCCAGTAATCTCACAGCCCTAAATATGGACTGGAGAGCTCATATGGCTTCATGTGTCTTTCTGATTTTTTAACACATTTTAACACATCTCTGGATTTTAACACTTTTTCTGCATGCCTTGTCTGTTTGGTGTAGAGTTGGATAAACCCTGCAGTATTTTCCATCTACTCTATCTGCTTTTCAGGGCTTACAAAACTAATTTTGATTCAGTTTTCCTCAGGAGTTTAACCTCATATAGTTTCCAGTTTCTGCTACTTCTTCCCACTGCTGTAGCTATACACCAGACAGACGGAAGACTGGGCTTCTGACGAAAACTATTTGTATGGTATAAGTAGAAGTGATATTGATGACACATACATACATGCATGCATTCCTGTCTAAAAGGAATGCAACTTTCTCCTTCATTATACTCTTCTTCTCAACTGCTGGGCAAAATATTTTAGTTATGTTGATTTCACACCATTTTAGTTTCTGTTCCTAATTCATACTGGCTGACATTAGCAAAACAAATGAAGCTTTGTCCCCCTGGGAGGCTTTTCTTTCAGCTTTTTCTTGGCAGAATATGTCAGCTTATGCTTTTTTAAGTTTTCCATCTCTATGTTCCTGATGTTGCTCCTTCATATATTCTCTTTCAGGCCTAATCCAAAGCATACTTCTAGGAATTCTTTTCAGTGTAGGTTGTGTGTTGTTCTTAAACCTAAACTGTATTATTTAATAAGTTGTTTTATTTTGTTCTAGTATTAGCTTTTGTTTTGAGGAACTTAACAGTTCTTTGAAATATGGTATCCACATGTCTACTTATCATCTGCTACTTATTCAATGTCTGTCTTCATACCTGTGAATATGTATATATTTTTATCATTGTATTCCTGCTGCAAGAAGATCTATTTATTTATCCATTTTAAATCAAAGTATACCTTCCCACTGATTCCATAATCCCAAGTCTTTACTATAGCAATGAAGTAAGTGGACCGAAATAATGGGTTATTTGCTGCCAATGTCAGCAGTCAAATATTTTTCATATGAATTGAAATGGTTCCAAAAAAAAAAAAAAAAATTCTTGAAGCATAAAGTATAGGAAAGTTCTGAGTTTCAAAATGAGTCTAAATTTTTGCAGGTATTTGCAAATGCTGGTGGGTCAAGGAAACATAATGAAATGTTAAGAAATGTAGCTACAGATTGCCATCATAAGGTATACTGAATATTGCATCCTTAAGGCTCTTATGTCTTTTTATTTTAAAGCTTCCATTTAAATGCAAATGCTGTCAATTAAATAGTAACTTCATTCATTTATTACACTACATTATTTATTACACTATAGTTATTTGGTTGATCCAGAAAATGAGCTGCATATTTTACATGCATGTTCCTAGCCCAATGCAAGGACAAGTTACTGCACTGAAGGCTAAATCTAATGCTCTTGTTTTTTTCTGGAGACCAAGTGTGCACAAATAACTGGTTTAATAATAATAACAGCAACATCTAGATGATAGATAGATAGATAAATAGATAGATAAAAGAAATGTTGGGAATTACTAAAAAAGAATTAGAGAAGAAAAATGGAGGATATCTTTATGCTGTTATAAATTACCAGCTTACATTATAAATATAATATATGGTTTCTTCCCCTGCTTTTTTTTCCCCACAGCTGAGGTGGTAGAACTGGAAAAAAATACATTACAAAGTCATCGGAAGTCTAGAAGTGTCACAGTAGTCTTCTGGATGAATAGACTTTGACTCTTCAGCTTTGGAAAGACATGACTGGAGTCTCTAAAATCAGGCATGCCGGATGAATACAAAATGGCTGTGCATTGTTGCTTTTATTACAAGAACACAGTTGCATCAAGTTAAAATTGGGGAAGAGGGCGTGGTGAGAACAAGCAGAAACAGGTACTTTTCCCCTCAACAGCTAGTGAAGTTTTTTACAGTTGCCACTGTATTGAGGATGTTAAAATTTTACATTGTTAGCAAAAGCAATCCGTGATTTTTGAAAGGAAAATACATCAGGGGATCTTAGGTGCAAAGTCATCATATATATGTCTGGAAGCAGTTTAATTACAAGTCACCGAAAACTGGGAGGGTTTTCTGGGAAAATATTGTAGTATACTTGCTTAGTTCTTATATCCTTCTCCATTAACTTTTATCAGAAATTGATTATGGAACAAGAAAGCTGTTTGACTTGACCAATTATAGCTATGTTTTCCCATTGCTTCCCAATATTCAAAGAAATTTAATTTAACTATGATCATTGATTGTAGTCATAGTAGTATAACAAATATTGTGTTCTGGCTATCCTTAAGTTAGAATAACTACCAGCCCTGACAGCCTGCCCTAGTTGTTCATTGCTATCCTTTCACTGGTGTTTATGATTCCCCTTACTCTGGGATAACTGAGCACTAACAAATGTGTAGCCATTGCCTACCCTCTTTCTCCCAAAGGTTACGGATTTAAAGGAAGGCGTTTTCTGGGTACCTTGCATCACTTGTGCTGAACTGAGTTAGGAGAGGGAGTAAAGGTATAGATTTGCTCCCTGATTCAGAGTGAGCAGTGGGGTTGCTTAGGAGGATAATTATGCAGACTAATGCAAATTAAACTCTCAGAGTTGAACAGCCTTTTGCTCCCAGCTCTCTGCTCTGCCTCATCCTTGAAGATCAGGTCCCATGTGGCAGGACTGCTAATGCACATGCAGAACAGCTCCTGGAGCACTACATTCCATACATTAGAATTGATTGGGATCCACTATTGATTACATCTGAGCTAAGCTTGAGTTGACTTGGAATATGCTGCAGAAATAGACCTATTTATGGGTTTAAACCACAGAGGAACTGAGAACTTTTGCATGAATGTAGCAATAGTATGAAACAACAGCCTTTGTTCAGTTAGCTTTGGACAGAAAACCACACCATATAAGACACAGAATAAAGATTGGAAGTATGGGACTTACCTTCAACTAACCTAGGATATGAGTAGGGATCCCAAATTAATGCATTGTAGGACTGAAAAAGAGATGCTTTGTTAACAGTAAATCTTTTTTGCTAAGTTCTGGAATTTGCATGGGGGAAATGAAAATAAATATTCATGACATTGAAAGAAATTATCCTCTGCACCTGACAATTTCCTTTAAAAAGTCAGAGGTTTAAAACCACAGGTCAGGATGCTTTATAAAACAAAAAGCTCAAAATCTCTTCTAGAAAAGAACTCCTGTTTGAAATTTTCTTCTAAACTAAAATCTTATTTCTATTTTTGTATAAGCTCCAGATTTAAGATTTCCAGTTAAGAAGTATGAAATTTCCAGTTTTAAATGTCTTAGAGTTTGGTGTTTTTTTTTTTTTTTTTTTTTTTTTTTAAAGCACAATTCCCCAATCATTGCCACTAGAAATAATTTAGAAGTTTGTCTCTTGAAATCAATTTTATGCTAACTTTATCCTTTGATACTCAATTTTAATTGAATTTTCATACTAGTTTTACAGCTCAATGTCAGAATCTGAGTGCCTTGGGAAAAAGCATTTTCACCCCCTAAGCTGTAATTTCCGATCAGATTTACTTTTCTGTTGCTATTTTGTTGTCTCTTTTGTGATGTAACTGTAATTTATATAGTAAGGGATATTGATCTTTATAGGATTTTCTGCATTTTATGTCTTGGTAATAAAATGCAAGCACTTTCATTCTAATAAATGTATTTTAGAGAGCTTACAGTACCTTTAACAAACACTGAAATAAAATTCTAGAATTCCTGATTAAGAAAAAATGAAGCACTCACTAATGAAATGCCAAAAAATAAGATACTTGATCAGAGTGAAATTCATACCTGCTCAGGGAACTCATAGCTGATATAACTATCCCACAAGTCATGTGTAAGTGCTTCTTTGTCTGTAATGATGCCACACATGGGAATGGATATCATCTCTTTGCTTTACTTAAATGTGCCCTGAGTGTCCTTTAGTCTTTTAAAAGTCATCTTAACACAGTGACTAGACCTCACAGTGGTTGATTTATATGCTGTCAGCTTTCAATACCTTTGGGAGTCTCTTAGGTCTACCAGGATCCCCAGGAATGATCTCATGATTTTATATACAGAGATTTAAAGGACTCTGCAAAACCAAGACACAGCTGCAGAGATTTTGGATAAGTCTTAGATGTGTGCTAAGCATTTTAAAAGACAGGAAAGACAGACTATGTTATGGCCTTTTCATTGCTTGGATATAATGGTCAGGCAAGAGGACATCCTGCAGGTTTGACCCCTGTAAGCACCTCTTTTAAATTCATAACAAGAAGACTTAGTAATGCTGACTTTGAGGTGGCTGATCTCAATGGCACTTAAGTAATTATTATGCATCCAAAAAGCCATGCAAAATTATAATCACAGAAGGATTGGGTTTGTTTGGTGAAAAAATTAAAAAAACCCGAAGAGCAGTAAACATAGACCTTAAATCAAGCAACAGTTTCTCATTGCACAGCATGCAGTGAAGTCTGTTAGACTGGCTTCTGGAGGAATTAATTAGGTAATGTATTTAATGTGTCTAGAGTGCTTTGAGGAATATGAAGTGCTCTATAACTGCTAAGAATTTTATTTCTTAATTTCTTAATTGTGTATTTATTTATTTTTAAGTGATGCAAATTCCAAAGCAGATATTAAAAAAAAAAATAAAAAAAATCAAAAGCTTACTTAGTCAAGAATGCATTAATTCTGTTTCAGAACTTCTTTTAAAATATCTGGGGGAGGGGGTTATTTCAACCCTTTAATAGTTTTGTTCTACTTGAAGTACTTTAGTTGTATCCTTAAAAGATTTCTGCTTGTGTTGTAATGAATTAGTGGGAGATTTTGATGCAAGAAATATGGAACACGCTTGGGGACAAAACCCCCACAGAGATTTGCACGCTAACACAGACAAGTTCTCTTGCTTTTTACTTGTGCACCACTCAGTAAGGAGCCACACAGGCTTCACAGAAGTTATCTGGAAGAAGACAAGAACCTAGGATCTTCTTTCTAGAAACTAATTACCCTATCTACTGGTCTATAAACTCCTCAATTAAGTAATTTTCTCCCATTGTATAATTTTCTTTCTTCTATAAGCATTCACCATATGGGCACAAGATGCACATAGAAAAGGAAGACTTTCAAGTTGTAGATTAGTACAACTTTATAGGACATACCTGTTTAACATACCAGTATGTTATAACGTACCTGTTACGTTGTTACTAGTTGGTGCCATCTCAGAGGCCACGGTGATGTGGACAGGTTACAGAAAATTGAACTCTTGTGGAATTTTCTTGCCTTTTGGGTGATTTCAATTAGCACAACTTAATTATCAAGGGAGTAAACTTAATTTGTATCCTCAGACTTGTTTTGAACCTCGTTGTTAATTTCACTAATTAGAGTGTCAGCTGTTTCTAGTAGACTTTGAAAATTATCCCAAAGTAATGCAATTTGAAAAAGCTGCTCCTAAATCTTGTCTGGAATTAACAATAATCTCGAAATTCATTGTTTCTGAATTTTAACAGAAAGCTCCAATTTTTCAATAGAAAGTGACTTTTCCAATGTACTTTGCCTCTCTAATATCGCTTCCCCACTCTTTGCTCTTCTTTTTGTCAATTGCATATTAATTTGTTTCTTTTCCCTACTGACTTGTCCATTCCTCCCTATGTGCTACAATGGTTATTTTAAAACCCAGCCCATTTTCTTGTGCACTATTGAATGGATTTTGACAATAAGTTGCTCATGGCTTGGCATGTAATCAATGTGAATTAATGCATAATCTGTGGTCAGTTATTTTAAATTTTCTCACAATAATAAGGTACAGAACATGCAAACATTTTGCATATGTAACCTTGTGTTACCCATGAGGCTTTTTTTTCTTTACCCTCTATTCTCTTGGCTGAATCTTTCATCAGACTATAGGAACTTTTCCTCGGTCAAATAGGATTGAGTTCAAGAACACTTAGGCAAACTTGGCATCCACAAGTCCATGTGCCCTGACAGGATGTATCCACAAGTGCTGAGAGAGCTGACACACACCATTATGAAACTGCTAATAATTATCTTTGAAAGGTCATGGTGATCAGGAGAGGTGCCTGAGGACTGGGACAAAGCAAATGTCACCCAGTCTTCAAAAAAGGACAAGAAGGAAGACCCAGGGAACTACCAGTCAATGAGCCTCACCTTATTCTAGAGGCCATCTCTATCCACATGGATGACAAGAAAATGATTAGGAGTAGTTAGCATGGATTCACAGAAATTAAATCATGCTTGACCAACCTGATTGCCTTGACAGTGAAACAACTACATGGGTGGATAATGGGAGAGCAGTGGACATTGTCTACATCAACTTCTGCGAGGCTTTTGACACTGTCTCTCACAACATCCTCATAAGCAAATTCAGGAAGTGTGGACTGGGCAAGTGGACAATGAGATGGACTGAGAATGACTCCAGAGGGTCCTAATCAGTTTCACAGGGTCCAGCTGAAGGCCTGTTACTACTGGTGACCCTGAAGGCTCAATAATAGGTCCAGTATTGTTTAACTTACACATCAGTGACTTGGACAAAGTGACAGAGTGACTCCTCAGCAAGTTCACTGATGACACAAAGCTCAGAGGAGTGGTCAGTACCCCAGAGGGCTGTTCATCTCTTCAGAAGGACCTTGGCATCTTTGAGAGATGGTTAGAGAAGAACTGTCTGAAATTCAACAAAGGCAAATGCAGGGTCCTGCACCTGGGGAAGAATAATACCATGCACCAGGACTGGCTGGGAGCTGACCTGTTGGAAAGCAGCTCTGCGAAGAACTTGGAGATCATGGTGGAGGACAACAAGCTGTCCATGAGCCAGCTGTGCATTCTGGTGGCCAAGTAGGCCAGTGGTATCCTGGACTGCAACAGGAAGAGCATTGCCAGCTGGTCAAGAGAGGTGATGCTGCCCCTCTATTCAGTCCTGGTGAGGCGACATCTGGAGTTCTGCGTCCCGTTCTGGGCTCCTCAGGACAGGAAACACATGGAGCTCAGAGAGCAGGTCCTGCAGAAGGCAGCAAAACTGATGTATAGAAAGTTCCACCTGAACATGAGGAAGAATTTCTCTGCTGTGTGGGTGGCCAAACACTGGAACAGATTGTCCAGAGAGGTTGTGGAGTCTGTTTTACTGGAGATATTCAATAATATCTGGATGCACTGTCTGGATGCAATCCTCTGCAATGTACTGTAGGATGACACTGCTTAAAGTTGGGACTGCTGTGGTCCCTTCCACTTTACCTGTTCTGTGATTCTGAGATTCTGCATTAGTTTTGCAGTGCAGACAGCAGCCAGCACAAAGAAACACAGATCCAGACCAGAATGTGTGTGGCTGTCATGCCAATAGATTTCCCATATATTTTCTGTGTTCTCTAAAGCTTTTATGTTCAGATAACAATGGTAAAGCAGACTCTGACTTGAAGAAGCAAGAGCTATCTTACTCAGGCATCCTTGGCAATTTGGGGGTGCAGATGTGGGCAGAGAAAGACTACTGAAGACTTTGGAGTCAATCCTCATAAGAGATGCTGAGACTGTTATTTTTTCAGGAGCAAAGCTCATGAACAGGTGGGACTGAAATGTACTCTTTATCCCATTATCAACTCTGTATGAACCATTTATTACCACAGGGCTGTCAGCACAGTAAATGAAACTCAGGTTATGCATATAAATGATAGACTTTCACTGGCTAGCATACTATCACAGGGAAACAGGATTGTATATAAACAGTCACATCAAAAATGAATACTTCCTCAATTTTGTATTGTGTTTTTTGTTTGAAAATAGCAATGATACATATCTGACTCTGCATAAACAGATGGAGACTGAAAAGAGGTAGCATTTCACAGTGACTCACATGAACCAAAGCTGTCTTCACCAGATGAGGAAAATTTTGATGTAAGGCTGGGACTTGTCCATATGAGGACATAGAGTATATTATTCAAATAGTTGATAACTGATATGGCATTAATATTTGAGAAATTTGTGATGTGATCTTCAGCCCTAGATTTCAGAGCTGGCTCAGACTCCTATCCACTATATTACACATAAATCCATAGACTTGGTCCAAGCATAAGGGACTGTCTTGATCTTTGAAGACTTGACCTGAATGAATCTGGGAGCCACTGGCCCTGTAAACATTGGTGATGTAGGTAGGGTCATAGTGAATGGGATGTAAGGTTAAGGGACAAATTGTTAACAGCATGCAAAAATCATCAGGTGTATTGTTCAAGTAATTTCCTGAAGAAAATCATACCTTTTTCTCTCCAGGTACATCTCAAGCCTGGTCTGAGGCAGAAACTGGAAGGGTGTTACTGTCATCTTATTAAAAGATGAGAACAGATGCAGCCAAAATATACACCTTCTCAAATGTCAGTAGTGCACTGCAATATTTCCTTGTATTGTACAAGAAGATGTATTTGGCCCAGGATGATTGAAGACATTCTGAAATGCCATCATTTTGCAAAGGATTTATGCCTTCTGTATGCACAAATTATCTAAATTAATATCTTGTAACTAACAGTGTTTTATTATGTTGTGTATTCTCTCTCATCACTAAAGTAAGGGGCTTTCTCTGTTAGGACTTTGCCTGCTTTTCATTTTGGAAGACTGAGGCAGTGAAAGCTGTGTCTTATTCTGAATTATTTTTGTATTCATCTGGGATGCAGTTGGGTCCTTGTCACTCAAGGGAGGAGCTGTTTACAGCACTGAGGTTAACACTTGGTGGAGAATGATAGGAAAAGTGACCTAAAGTCTGAAAATGAAGGTTTTGAGTGTTGCATTAAGTCTGCTTTTCAGTTTTTTTTCTGTAAAGAGTAGATGTCTATGTATGATCCCCAGGGCTTCAACAGTAGTGTAATTTTTGTTTTTATTATTATCTTCACAAAATAAATTGACACTATTTTTGTCTCTGGTGTATTGTTCTACACTGTGACAGAGACATAAACTTTCCATGGGGAAGAGATCTAAGGTGTTTTAGAGGAAAATATGTATGTACTATATTTTTAAATCTAAATACTATCACAGAAATGCCTCTCCTTTTTAATCTCTAACATCATGGCCTTTAAATAAATTCCTTCTTGTTGATATTTTATACATCAAATGAAAACTATTTGTTTTAAAGGATCTGAATAAAACAAAAAGTGACCTGAAAAAGTGTCAGCGAAAACTTCAGTAGAAGAGACTCTAAGCCTCTCAAATTTGTTTTGTTTTCCTTATTAACAGAAAAGTCTGCATATGTTTGTGTATCTGCTTCCTGGAAGTAGATGAAAATGAAAGCATAAGGTGGAAAACACTGCACATTATGTTTATTGCATAGCCTGCCCCAGGGTTTCCTGAAGTCTTAAGAAGTAATCCTCTGTGGGTTCATGTGTGCCATCATGAAAGCCTAAACCAGGAGGAACTTTACTTTTATCATGTAAAGCTTGTTTATAACAGGAAAGATAGAGTGTAGAAGTGAAAATTTCTCCTCTGGGCTGTGCGCTTGTTGGACCTGTTAATGCAATTTAGCCTAGCAAGCCTAGCTGTGGGGATCTTGGATGTCTTTGTTCTCAAACAAGCTGGAGAAAAGAATTTCTTTGTGATCCTGACACAAACAGCACCCTGATGTGTCCTCTCAGCTCCCAGCAGGTGATCATTGAGACGTGTTACCAAAAGGGTCAAAACAGCTATGTCTTCCTTGTCTCACTGGCATCATGTTGGCTAGAGGTGTGTCATAGATGAGATGGCTGAACCCATGTGCCCATGCTCACCTGACTGCAAATTAACAAGCCCAGCACAGCTGGGGTAAACAGCAAAACCAGTTGGCATTATCATGTTTGTTTGCGGGGTACTTTTGTGAGGAAAAGACAGCTATGACCGCATGACCTTATTCAAGAAAGATCTCCTCTTTCAAGCAAGATATAGGATGATATAGACAGGTTTGTTTCATTGACCTCCAGCTGGCTAACAACTGGTCAGCAAGCTAATTTTTATCCATATTGACCAGGCAGAAAGAGGCATGTCCAGATGTGAATCCATTGCCCTTCTTGGTCTGTGTTAGATGGACAAACACACTGTGGAGGTGCCAGGGGCTTCAGAGGCAGTTTAGAAAGATGCATTATACCAATTGCTTAACTTATAGATGCCCAGCTGCAGACGAAGTGACTCCTTTCCCTGTCAGCAATCCATGTCTCTCAGTATACCTACTTGCATAAGCCACTGAAGTTATGTCTGAAATTAGCCCAGAGGGAATTATTCATTACTCTTATCTCTCAGCTAGCCACTTGTCTTGGTTACCACTGAGAATTATCAGTTTGACCCTGATAAGGCAAACCACAGATTCTTCAACCCTGTAGGGAAAAATTCAGGGGCTTTGACTCCTCTGGCATGCTCAGAGCTAATCTGATGAGCACTGTGACCACAGAGATACATTAGTGTCATTGACATAAGCTCTATTACTGTGTGGTTGAAAAGGCACGTGTGCACAACCTTTGGAACATATTATGAACCTGTATCATCTGGCTTAAGAGCTCTTTTCTTTAGAGCCAGAAGTGCACCTTTGGCTCCTTTAGTTATTATATGTATAATATTTGTAAAATCTGAACAATGAAAATAAAATAAATTCACTTGTAAACCAAACAATTATTGACAAGTGGCTGACCTCAATTGGTCCATTGCTTTATTTTATACTAATATGTAAATTAAGTTCTCATAGTTACTGATTTATTGGTTTTTATAGCCTGCTTCATTTTCAACTGCTGACTGGGAATTTGTATAATAAGCTTTTTTTCTTTTTGAGAAATTATGATGTGTTGCATTGGAATTGCCTTTTGAAAAGCAATCATATTTAGAAAGATTGGAAAGCATTTAGAAGTTGATAAAACATCCTCTTTGATATTTTCAGAATGAAAACAGATTCTTTTTTGATTTTTGTACCTATTATCCTCCTCTGATGCTCAGTCATTGGTGTTTTGAAGAATAAAAAGGTCAAAACAAAATGCAATGGTTTAAAACTAAATGTTTGAAATTGTTAAGTTGCAAATTAAGGAGCTTATGAAAAATAAATTATAGTTCCTTCATTTCAACACAAGAACAGAAAAAAAAATAAATTGAAAAAAAAAAAAATCATAGCCTGACTAATGTTTCTCATTTGGGAAAATCCATTTTTTCACCAGGTTTGTTTAACTTCCATGTTCACTATTATCCTAATCTTTTATATCCTAAATTTTCAAAGAAGAGAAAGAAAATTACTTAAAATTGCCTGGTAGCAACTGGTATTTCAGAACAATATAAAAATTTCCCTTTTCTCCCTTAACTGTATAATTACTAAACATCCTGCTCTGAGAAATTAAAACAAATATCTACATTTTGAGATACTTTCTCATGCAGACAGGAAAATGGCTACGTATCACTGACTTTACTCAGCCTCCTCTTTATTCTGATCATTTTTGATTAGGAAACTCTTCACTTCTAATAACTAACTAAAGCTAATATGCTCTAATGGTTTAGTTAACTAGATTTTATTGCATTCTAGTGGGAATACTGTTCTCTGGGCTATTGGTTTGTCTCACAGGAATAGCAGATCATACAAGTGTTCTGCTTTTGGGTATTACAGTAGGTTTGCCAGGCTGAGTACTAAATGAAGCAATAGAGTACCAAGGGGAAATCAAATCAAGTGATTTTACACTTCTAGTAACTTGAGGAATGTATTACTCTCATTCAGTTCATATTGTCATCCTGATAAGCAATTATTTTGTAATGAGGATCACAAATTGTCCTCATAATAATGATTCTTTGCTATGGCTTTAAATATTTCTCATTTATTAGACATACTTGGCATGTTATTGACAATCATTACCTTGGGTGGTATTACTGACTATCTCTGCAGTTTTGTGAAATAAGAAACTGATTTATAACCATGACAGGAACAGGATCATGGACATTTCCATGGCTTTATAGAACAAACATATAAAACAAACAAAAAGTTATTTTCCAAAAGCTTTTAGGAAGGAATGAGTGTCCTGGAGGACAGGTGAACCTGAGCTACTTCTTGGGAAAAAGAGAAAATGAGTCAGCCTTACACTACCAAGGTGCATTTGGTAGCACAGGAAAGGATTGTGGTGTATGGGGGTGTTTCCCAAGGAAACCAGACCAGAGTAGTAATGAGACCTACCAGGAGCTGTCAGCTCACATGACAGTGGCTGACAAGACATGGGTAGGACCACGAATAATGGCAGCTGTCTCCACACCCACAGGGGTCAGCCCCAGGGAGCTTGAGTGATCAGGACCTGGTATGGCATTTTGCACAGGAGGACACCTCTTTGAAGGAGGGTGTTGCAAACAAGTGTTTTATGGTTGCTTAAAGAATCACCTGCCCAGAAACCATATCCTGGGCTGCATCAAAACAACTGGGGCCAGCAGGTGGAATGAACTTGTTCTGCTCCTTTATTCAGTCTGGTGAAACCTCATTCAGAGTACTGTATCCAGCCCTGGAGTACTCAGTACAAGCCAGGAGTATCTTGGAGCAAGTTCAGCTGAGGTACACAAAAATTACTAGAGGGATGGAACACCTCTCCTATGAAGAAAGACAGAAAGAGTTTGAGTTGATCGGCCTTCAGAAGAGAAGACTCCAGGGAGACCTTATTACAGCTTAAAGGGAGCTTTCAATAAAGATAGGGACAGATTTTTTTAATAGGGTCCGTAGGGACAGAACAAAGAAGAATGATTTTAAGCTAGAAGAGAATAGATTCAGATGGTATACAAGGAAGAATACATTCAAGGTTCTGTTGGCCAGAGGTCTGAGTAATTGGACCTAGTTGACAATGTCCCTGTGCATTGCAGGGAGGTTGGACTTGATGACCTTTAAACATCTCTTCCAACCCAAAACATTCTAGGATTATGTGACTCTATATGTTTTGTACCCATGGGTGGTTACCCCGTGCACCAAAGATGTCCCTGCTTCCATGGTTTACCACAAGACCATTAAGGTCAAATAAGGCTCACTAGTGAATGGGTGACCCTGTACAGACAGCGAGGACAGAGGCTGCAGTGTGCTGTCATTGTCTGTGTGACTTAAATGGACAGCATGGGATTTGCAAGAGGGGCCTGCTAAAGGAACTGCAGTCCAGAAAACAGATTCTTGTGGGGTAGCTTTCCATAGAGTAGTTTTGAACTCATATATAGAAATGAGCTTCATCTAAGGGACAGGACTACATCCAGTCTGAAGTAAGACTTAATCAAATGCCTACAGCATGGACATTGGGTTCCCACTGCCAACTACACCCACATACTAGTCTATTGCTTTTCTGGGCCTCTTTTCTTGTGCATGTGGACATGGTGTGATTTTAGAGGACTGCTTTAATTCTTCTGTAATTAGAAAGTTGCATATTCAGGAGAAAACAGTTGTGATCAGTTACTGAAGTACAGGAGATGCCAGTGGTTCCCTTTCTCAGCACTCAGGAGGCTAACTTAAAAGTAAAGGGAAAACACCTTATTAAGGGGAATTCCTATTTCACTGCTGCAAGTATCTTGTGTAGCAGGAATGAGTCATCTGGGGAGATCATGTCAGGCAGAGATAGCAACAGGACAACAACTGAGATGACAAACTATGCACTGTGACTCTCTGGAATGGCCTCTGAGTGTCTCTCTCAGGGAGCTGACAGGCTTCTTGCTACTGTGAGCTCCTTTTGCCCCCTGTTCACACATGGCAAGCTGACAAGAAGGGAAAGAGCTGTGCTTCTCAATGCAGTAAAAGATTTATATCAGGAGATGGGATGCATCTATGGTGTGGGAAGTCATGGTGCAGAAGCACTAAGTAGTTTTAAGCAGCTACAATTACATGATCTTAACTAATTATTGCTGTTATAAATAAAGCAGCTGAACAGTAATAAAGTACAACGAGCTAGGCTCATGTCAAACCCTGCATGAGTGAACACTGTGAAGAAAAGCCATTTTCATTGTCCTTCACAGAGCCTGGAAAGAATAATGTCCCCATATTGAGTGAGAATAATGAGTAACAGTCAGCTCATCATGGAGCAGGGACCCTGCTGCTGCCTCCTCGTGGCTGGTAACACCACTATAGAGACCAATGTCCCAGCCTTTCAGAGAATGCAAGCCTGACAGGGAGCTTACTTCTTGGTAGAGACACAGAGCTGCATCCCTTGGCTGTTTTCGAATTTTGGAATCAAAAGCAATCAATCCAGGCCCTGTTTTCAGAGTTCTTATTTTTGATTTAATTCTATTTCATAGAGATAACTGCTGACTTCAAGGAAAACAGGGTGTCATCTTGCCTTTGAAATAATTCTTCTCCTGCTCTGAACATCGCTGTCCTGACCTCAGTTCCATCATTGAATTCACTCATTAAAAGGATTCAAACCCAGATCCTTTTCATGCCTATTATCATGTACTTATAAATCAAAGCTATTCTTCAGAGAAACAATATAATTTAAAAATTTAGAAAAATAAATGAATAAAAATGCTTGTTCTTCAGACTCTGGTCTCAAGTGTCCATTTATTTGTCTTTGCCAAACATAACTCTAAATGATACTTTTTTCCAAGCTCAATGTCATATGGAGTTTTGTGATTTACTCAGAATAGATATTTTATACATGTTGTAATACAAATAAATAATGGAAAAATGTATCAGGAAGAAAATATAGATAAGAAGGACATTTTACTTACTCCCTATACAACACTTATAAGATATTACACTTTACTGTATCGTCTCTGTAAGGTTCAAATGAAGGAGCCTTTTTGTTTTACTTTCTCATCATTCTTGCTGCAAAAAGGAACAACTGACTTGAGATTTTTCTGTGGAAAGGTTTGATCTTGCTAAATTAGGAATTTCTAATAGAAGAGAATTCAGTTAAGAATTGTTGATCTGATTCAGTCCTGTAAATCAGAAGTAATGCTGTCAGGATGCAGAAGTTGGCAAAGATGGGCTGTCATGTTATGGCTGGGTTGCTAGTCTACCTGTTTCTTCTTCCCTTTAGATTCAAGGACTTTTTTCATCTGAACAAAACAATAAGGACAAATATAAGATGTAAACAGATTTTGACAATCTGAAGGTCTTAAAGGGAGCAAACAGACTGGTTTTGACTTTGGTAGCTACTTAAATTGTATATGATGTAATTAAGCCTATATTCATTGTGGTGGTACATTACAGGCTTCTGTAATTTCTTTAGAAAGTACTGACCTTGTACATATGGATGTGTCTTGTACCTAACTGACAGTATATAAATGTGCACCGATATTCTGTCTTGAAGACAAGAAATTATTAGAATTCTTACTACTCTAATTAATAAGGATACGTATAATTTGTCCTCAAGTCCTAGATGAGTATTGGTTCGTTTTATGCTAATTTCAGCTAAAAAACCCTTTGCCTTACACATAACAGACATGACAGCCCTGGAAAATTCTGATTAGTCTACCAGGTGTCTGATTTCACCAGCATTTCTGAAAAGCAGCCAGCAGCACAAAGTAAATAATCTAACATGGTACCAAAACAGAGAATGAAGCACTCATCTCTCTACAGCAGTCCCTTTTAAGGACCAACTTTGGAATGGATATGAAGATCTGCATCTCCCATTGACTTAGCTAGGAGTTTCAGCAGCAAAGCACCTTTCAAGATCAGCAAGCCTGGCTCATTTGTCTTTATCATCTGCTGCTTTTTTTGCTGATGTGAAGAATTTCTCTTTTCCCAGCATGTTTCTCAATGACAATAGAGCAAGACCTTAGATGCATCTTGGGAGCATACTCATCCTGCTTTCTTTCTTCAGCTTTTCCACTGGCATTAGGTATGCCATGAGCAGCAATAAGCTGTAACATTAAATCTTTTCTTACACTAATTCAGAGGCTACACCACTCTGCAGAGACATCATGGCAGCACGAATACAGCAAGTGATACATTTTACAAGCTGGTTGCGCGGATAGAGTTTTAAGCACAGAGAGATTATTTCGTAAATTAAATACGTAATGACTGTAAAGCAGTTTCTGAAGATACTTTAAAGTGTACTCTCTGAAAATGTTAGTGTAATTCTAAGGAAGCTTGAAATAACACTTTTATAAAAATAACAAAAGAATTATTTATAAATCGTTTTGTAGAATATGAGTTGTACTCTTTGACACTGTTGGCAGATGATGAGCTTCAAGAAAAGGAAGGTCTAAGGCACATATATAGTCAGGTACAATGTAGTTTGTGTTGCACGATGTATTTCTAAACTTACCGCGATGTATCTGATTGAACAGGTATGTATGCCAGGCATCCTTACCCATATTTTCTCAAATACTGGCTTTTATGCATGGGTCTCAATGTTTATTCCAGAACAAACCCCTAAAAAACGTTTGGATTCTCAATTCAGTACTTTACTTAGTTGCCATCAGATGCTGCTAAAGTCACTGTGATAATATGAATCGCTCAATATAACATCTGTCTGTCTTGATACACATTCAGGAGTTGATTTGTGAAAGGCTGAGGTCTCTCTCTCCTGGGGTCAAGAAGCCACAAATCACCTCCTGGCCTTGCAAGCAAGAAAAACAGTGACTGTAAAAAATCCATTATTGTAAAAAGGAAGAGAATAGAGCAGCATTTGGGGGCAGTGTGCCTAAGAAAGTCAAAGAAAGGTCTGGCATATTGAATGTGCAGATGACACATGCAACCCAGGCTTTAGCATATTAAAGGAGAAAAGGTTGTATATGTCACTCCTTTGACACACCAGCCATGGCACAAAACCTGCCATTGGCATTTCACCATGTGGCAGAAATCTGTGTTAACTGGGATTGCAATGTGCCCAGGGTTCATGGATAGCTTATCCATGGGGAGCTCAGTGGAAGACTATGCTGTCTGCTTTACACATAGTCTATTTCTTATACAATGTTGGTCTTAACTCTCTGCTCTATTCTACACCTGGTAAAGAAGCCACTGCTTGATGAAAAGTCAAACTGTTGTATGTTGTAGTATGGTTCTAGGAATTAAAAGTGATTAATGCCTGCTTGTTAGAGGGGGAGATACGTAAATTTGCCTTTCATCACATCTGCAAGTAGTACCTCCTATAACAGGAGAGAGATGTTCTGCATTAGCTGCTCTTTTCTTCAGCTGCACAGAGGTGTGCAAGCACTTCCTTGAGACTTGTCACTGTTGTCAAATCCATATCCAAATGATTTCATTGCCTCTTAATCTATCATCATACATTGGCAGCAAGATATGTTATCTCAATATTTACTCTTTTTTCTGCTACTATTTTTTTTCTGCTGATAGTGTCATATGTTGTTCCCTTTTAAGAAAGATTATTGAGGCTAGATCAGGAAAAAGTTTCCACTGAAGCCAAGGCTTTATGAGACTAGAGAGGGGGGGAGCAGTGCGAGCATTTTCCCATGTCAGACTCCACTGTAAGAAAAGGAAAAGGTGACTTACTCTAAGTTCTAGAGAGAAAGAAGCTCCAAAAATCACATACTCGAAAAAAGGGAGACAACAGATCCAGTAAGAACAAAAAAACCTTGTCTGGTTGAAGTCTTTCTTAGATCTTTGTCCAGAATGTATGATTATATTTTCTACCTTCGTTCCTTCAGTTCTTTCTGTTTTGACAATGCTGCCTCCATAACTCCTTAAATTATAATTAAATTCCATGAGTAATTAAATGGGATATAACAACTCTTTAGCCAACTCTTTTGCTACTTGTGTGCTTTTCCCAATTTATTGAAGGCATATTTTGTGCTGCAAAATTCCTTGAACACTAGGTCCTTTAGATGAAGTCTCCTGCTAATAAACACCCTTATTAAAGCTTCATCAGCATATCTAACTCAGGCTATTTATTTCTCTTTCCCATTCTTGTTCCTTCGTCTTCTCTGCAGTAACTGTTATTTCATAGATTTATTCAACTTTACATCACAGATGAAGTGACAGAGCAGTTTCACTCAAAAATACTCAGAGACAATAATGTCTGTGATTTAATAAACAAATCATCACCAAAAAAAAAGGGAAATATAATCAAAATACTTTCAAAACACTTTCAGTACAAGATTTCCATTACAAATATTAAGTGTGTTCTTATCTAAAATCCCTGTATAAAACTGGGGAGAGCAGGAAATGGCTTTTAACTGCCACTACAAGGAAATCAGTACTTTCTCTTAGGAGAGTTTTCTCTACTGAAGTCTGGTCAGAATTTCCTGCTTTGTTGCTTTAACTTCTGTTAAGACAAATGCAAGAGGAAGCACAAACAACATTAAATTCAAGTAGAGTTGAAAGTCTTCTTGGAGTTTATAGGAATTATTACACAAAGTGCTGGTTGTTTCACCCAGACCTTTAATCCTGAATTAAAACAAACCAAACCAAACCAAACCAAACAAAAACAAACAAAAAACCCACCACCACAACAAAACAAAAAGCCACAACAGCCACAACCAAACAAAAACCAACAAACAAAAAAAACCCCCAAAACAACCAAAAACCAGCCTCAAAAACCCGACCTAGTCTTTTCGCTTTGTCACTCAAGGTGTGCCAGACTTTGTCTACTGAATTCCTTTAACAAAATCGTGACTTCAGTTATACTAATGGGAAAGTTCCTTAAACTCATCAAAAGGTAAGATTTGCCCCTGGAACAGTTTCACTGCACCTATGTGCTGGCTTCAAAGTCTGTTAAAAAAAGTGCTGGTTTGTCATCACTTCGATGATTTAATGCTCAGAGAGACTGACTATTCTTCAACTTTTATCTGAATTCCATAGCCAAAACTCCATAACTTCTTTCTTAAATCCTTTTAGATTTTGGAAATGGAGCCTATTTTTAGGCTGGTTTTACAAGCTTCAGTGAATGCACCAGTTCATGGCTTGTCGCAACAATTAGCCAGTCATCTCTAACAAACCGTTGCCCAGAGGGCATGAAAACCTCTGGAGACACACATTTAGTTTAGTGAACTGGTGCTCAGTGAAAAGGCTGATAGTTACATGGTGTTTCCCTGGTTCCAGCTTATTACCAGAGAATTTGACTGAAGTAGTTAAGTACAGCATAATCAGAAGTGATGAGAACCTGGCAGCTTTGCAATTGCTAGTTAGTTGCATTCCAGCATAAATTGTGATTTTTGTTAGCAGAGGACTTCTTCTTGAAGGCTTTGCCAAATGGCTTGCTTTTGAATGGCTAAAACTTAGAAACAGCTTAATATAAACGCAAGTGGTCATAATAAGTTAAGTAAAAAAAAAAAATCAAATAAAATGAATTGCTCAAGTAGATATATAAAAACAATGTGGCAGAAAATCAAACTGTGCTTTCCTCTCTTTGCCTTTATATCGACTTCAAGGAAAAGCAGCAATTTGTTTTCCTGGTTTTCTTGCTCACAAATTCTCGATTTTCCTCTATGATTATAACCTAGCTTCATTGCAAAGAGAGTTGTTTTATACATGGAACATTCAAACACGTGGAGATAAATGGAGAGTCCCTTCCAGCAATTAACTTTTATTTAAAAACACATACTTTTTGTCCTAATATATCCAAAGTATTTTTGCTGATCACTTGCTCTGATGCATAAAAGAGCACACACTCTCTACCTATAGGGCCTGAATCAAAGAAAACATTTACATGGAACATCATAAAACCAAAATGACTCACCAGTAAATGTCTTAGCTCTATGTCAGTCTTCAATCAGTAGCTGCACTGACCCCAAATTAGGAGAGACAAGAGAATATTTATGTCCTTGCTGGTAGGAAGAATGAGAGCATTCAAAGCACTCGTATGGAAAGGAAAAAACATTCAATCAGCCTTAGCTCTATAAAGAACTGGAACTAAGCTCAGAAATATATGCAAAATTACATCCCTTTCTCTTCTGTCTAGTTGCTTTGTCTCTGAATGCTTTGTTGGCCCATTTAAAATGGTGACAAGCAGCTTTAATTAAGATATTAAATTTACTTGTTCTAATTATTGCTTTCTAATCACTGAGGTTTTTTTCCCTGGTTCCATTCTTTCTTGTACTTGCTTGTTTCCTGCAATGTAGTCAAACAATTAATCTCTGCTACAAAAGCAGTGTTGGCTGGCTGAGTAAATTTTTTGTTATTCTGTATGGGTGGATGTCATTCAGGCTCAATCTTTCTTTAGTAATCATGTCAACTGTTTGCTATCACTATACTAATTGTAAAGGGAGAGGGTTCACCCTCACACGAATGGGAAAGTCTTTAGGATACCTCCTGGAATTACTTTTCAGAGTCCTGCAAACATTTCTATTTTTCTGCATTCACCACTAGTCCTACTTTAATCACTACTGTTCTTATTCCTCAGCAGCTACAGATAATAAGTAGAAGAAGCATAAAATCCTCTTTTCCTCTACATCACAAAAGACAGCAGAAAATAGTGTGGTTTTAGAATCAAACAGCATAGCATCTGGCATAGCAGCAACAAATTGGGAAATTAAAAGCAGTTCTTAACAAGACAATCCTCTTGCAGTCCATTCTGTGCTTGAAGGACCTTTAACTACCCATTACATGGTATTTGCTTCCTGTATATGTCTACACTACATGTGTAAATGGATCACTGTGCCCACCTGGTTAATTCTAGCAGTGAAGGTATCAGAGGACAGGCTTCAATGCAAGTTTCATCAATGTCCTCTGGATTCCCCCACCTATCCCCACCTGCTGAACTCCTGCTGCTATGTTTAGTTCAAGCTAGTTAGATAAAGTTGTTTTTACCTGTTTAGACTCTACCACACAAGCATCACATTATTTCTGCTGTGTGCAGGGTTATTTCTTATCAGCAAACAGGTACAGCATGAAGATAGAGCATGCTTTTGGCTTAGGACTTATAATGAGGTACATTTTTGCTCCTGAGAGATCCATGGTCACAGAATCATAGAGTGGTTGAAATTGGAAAGAACTTTGATAGTTTCTGATTGAATTCCCTTGCTCAGGCAGGGTCACCTAGACTCAGCTGCCTAGGAACATTCCAGAGAGCTTTTTAATATCTCAAAGGATGTAGATTCCAAAGCTTCCCTGGTCAACCTGTCCCAGTCCTTGGTCATCCTCACAGTGAAAAAAGGGTTTCCTGATGTTCAGGAGGAAGCTCCTGTGATTCCACCTGCGCCATTGACTTTGATCCTGTATTGGGCACCATTGCAAAGAGCCTGGCCCTGTCTTCTTTACACCTTTCTTTCAGGTATTCTTATACATTAATAAGTTTCCCCCAAATATTCTTTTCCCCAGGCTGAACAGTTGCAGGTCTCTCAGTCTTTCTTCACAGGAGAGATAACTACTGCAGTCTCTTAAGCATTTTAGTGGCCATTTGTTGGACTGTCTCCAGTATGTCCATGTCTCTCCTGTACTGGGGAGCCCAGAACTGCACACAGCACTCCTGGTGTGTCTCACCAGTGTGGAGCAAGGGGGAAGGATCAGCCCATATGACATGCTGGCAGCACTCCTCCCAGTGCAGCCTGCAAGACTGTTGGACTTCTTTGCTTGCAGGGGCATACTTTTGGTTTATATTTAACATGGTGTTCACTAGAACCCCAAAAATACTTTCCTGCTCAGCTGCTTTCTAGCTGGTCACCCCCACCAGACATTGTGTGTCTCCTGTGGCTGGAGATCCTCCTAACTCTACTCAATTCATCACCATTTAAATAAATCAGTCTTCTTTCATTGGGAATAATCTCTTCCTGCAAAATTATCCAACCTACACACTCTTATTTTCTGCATTGCTGTTCTAGTTGTATAAGAACAATTGTTTGAATAGATTTCTCCCTCCCCTGAAAGCACAACTGCTCAAGCACCTTTTTTAAAAAAAAAATTCTCCTGGAATTTCTCATTCTTTGATTGATTGATTGATTGATTGATTGGTTTGATTGATTGATTATCTTGAAATTATCGTTGATTTGTGTTGTTCAGTGAGGAATTATTGGTGTGATGATGATGATGAGCAGTTGTATTTCTAATGAACTCTTAAGGTACCTATGTCTTCATTACATAAACAGAAAAAGCAAATAAGCAAGCCAAAAACTGAGGAGTAGAGAATGAAAAAGTTTGTAGCAGCATTTTCTGTAAAGCAAGCTTTAAAGAAATTTTCCAGGGATACAGTTAAATTTCTGAAAGACTATTATTTGGTTTTTCACAAGTAAAATTTTATGTCCAGCTTTAGATTTTGCAGCTGCTTCTTTCTTCAAATGCCTTGTAAGTAATGCTAAAATGCACTTAATATGAACAACTATGAAGACTTTAAAAAACAAAATCATATAAATGTGAATTTAAGCACAAACCTGATGTTAAAATTACTGTTTAACAGTTCCTTTCCTAACAATCCTCATATTTACCCTCTCAACAAGTATTTTGCGATTAACATTTTATCTAATGCATGCACTAATGAGCAGTTGAAGTGTTCTCTAAACTGTATAGATTTACTCCAACCATGATTGCTTGAAATCTGGAGCAATGTGCATTTATGTCACACTCTTTACTTGAAAGATTTTTACCTTATCACCTGGGAAATGCATTTGGACATTGTTTATAAAAAAAGTGTGCTACAACTGAGGCCTTTTTTATTTTTAATCTCTTACGAATTGTAATGAGATTTTGAACAAGAAGTTGAATCCATGCTAATTTAACATGATCTCTGTCATGATCTGGTGATGGGTCTATATAACAGACCTAATAGCCAATATGTAACTACTTGTCCCAGCCTTGTATGTAGGTGTTACCTCTTTATCACTGGTGGTCAGGCAGAATCCTAATACAATCTTGAGAAAACCTTTCATTTTTAATTGCTCATGCTTCAAAATAAGGCTACAGAACCAGTACTGCACAAGTATACATACCTTCAGAGATCACTCTCATCATCCTTACACCATGCTAATTTCCCCCATTCAGATGGAAGGCTTTGTAGCTGTGCTGGTTTTGGCTGGGGTATGGTTAATTTTCTTCACAGTGGCTGGTACAGGGCTGTGTTTTGGATTTGAGCTGAACACAGGGTTGATACGTTGATAGGTTGTTATTATTTTTTTCTGTTACTGAGCAGAGGTTGCACAGAGCCAAGGCCTTTTCTGCTTTGTGTACTGCCACGCTGGTGAGGATGTTGGGGGTGCATGGGAGGTTGGGAGGAGACATAGCAGAGACAAGTGACCCAAATGGACAAAAAGATTATCCCAGTTCATATGACATCATGCTTGGCATATAAAGTGAGGAAAAGAAGAAAGAAGGGATAGATGTTTGAAGTGGTGACATTTTTCTTCCCAAGTAACTGTTACATGTGATGGGTCCCTGCTCTCCTGGAAATGGCTGAAAACCCACCTGCCCACAAGAAGCAGTGAACTAATTCCTTATTTTATTTTGTTTGTGTGTGTGACTTTTGCTTTCTCTATAAAGCTGTCTTTATCTCAATCCATGAGTTTTTCAGCTTTTACCCTTCTGATTCTCTTCCCTGTCCCTCTGGTAGAGGAGTGAGCTAGTGGTTTTGTGGGGCTTGGCTGCTGGCTGGGGTTAAACCACAAAGTAGCAAATTTAAATTTCAAACAAAGCGAAGTGTACATGAAAAATGCAATAACTGCATAAGCTAGAAATACTAAAATTGAATATGTGATTAATGCAAATTGCGGAACATCAAGTGCTTTCCAAATTAAGCTACTAACTGTATTGTAAACATAGTGAAATGTTGCAAAAAAACATTCTTCGAGTGCAGCATGAAAAATGCTGTATAGCTGCTGTGTAAAAGGATTAATTTCTCCTTAAAAGAAGAAATAGAGTTGATGAGGCTGGATGAGGCAGGAGAACACTCAGCAAGGAATCAACAATCTGATATTTTTTTTTTTTTTTTTTTTTTTTTTTTTTTTTTTTTGTTTTTGTGGCCTGTTCTTTCTTCTCTCTTTAGGGGTAGAACTATCAACCTTTGCATGGAAACCAAGAACTTCTATGCTGTACTTTACATTAACATTTTGTTAGCTTGGTAAATACCACATTATTTTTTCAATTTTTTTTTAAAAGATTATTCTAAACAAATCTCTTCATAATTGCTGAACGACCTGTCCTCTAGAAGTGATTGTGACCTTGTATTTGCTGAGATTTGCTACTAAGAATTTGGCACTGCCATCTTCTTGGACTTCACCCTGTGAGGACAAGGTCCTCTAGAGCCTCAAATAATGGGCCATATGTAGTTGTCATATCCTATTAGGTCCTCAGCTCCACAGGATCCTAACAAGATGGTGAAGCCTATCCTGTTCATCCCTGGCTCATTTATGACCAAGATACTGAACCAACCCTACAACCATAGATCCTGGTAGGAGAGCATCAGATGTCCCCTCTGGCCGTTCTCTTGCCCTCCTGGACTTCTTTACTCCAGTTGGTAAATGAAATTGTTACTAGTAAAAACAATGACAGGCAACACTGCCTGGAGGAAACAGAGTTTCTGACTATCCTCCAGGCATTTGGGAAGAAAAAGAAAGCACCTGTGAAAAGGTCTGATTGCACAGAGGAGTACCTGAGGAGGTTTTCTCTTTTTATGGCCAGTAGCAACAATTTATGGTAAGAAATAGTGATATTTTGAAAGCTGTTTCCTTCCCATAGTAGAAAGGAAAGTGAAATAATAGTAGAATTTTTTGTCTGAGCTCATTAGAAGTTATTCTAGGCAAGTCAAGATATCCAAGGTCACAGTAAATATTTTTTTATTATTATTATGAAAAAAAAAAAAAGAAAAAGAAAAAACCTATAGAGTATTTAAAATGAAATCTAAGAATACTTTGAAAATTCAGTGTTGTATTTCTCATGGAAAATAAATTGGATCCATTTTGATAACATCAGAATTAAATCCCCAACTTTAAAACAAGTTTAAGCATCCTTTAATGTTTAACTATAAATCTAATCAGGCTTATTTAAAATGAACCTGAGTTAATATCTCTAACAGAAGTTTTCCAGACATGGCTTGTATATCATGTTGTCTACATGGCTCCATTTTCGGCAGAAAAAAAGTATTTTATTTAAGAGGTCAGGTAGAAATCCCATTCACATCAAGGGGTAGATTATCTCTGTCTCATATGCATTTGAGCTCCGGCGTGGAAGGGTCTGTCATATCCTTAGTGTGCTGGAGAACTGATTAACAGAATAATGTTATGGAATGAAAGAAAAGAGCAAAACAGAATGATGCTTTACTTTCAGATCTAGAACAAGTAGAGCTTTGCAAATGCTATGGCAGGGATTCATTTTTATTCCAATGTACTGAGAAGCCATAGGTCTGCAGCTTGTCTTAGAAACATTTACTTTCTTCAAAAGTAATTATTCTTAGACTTGGACTACCACAAAACTACACATAGAATTAAAATAATCAAATTCATGTAGTTGTAGTAGATGGATGGTGTTGCACTGGAATATGACAGATAACACAATGCAAAACCTTCCTTAAGAAATTTTTAAACAGTCAGTTTTGTATCATAAGTGATATCTGACTGCTGCATACTTTGATCAAATATAACTGTCAGCTCAAATTACACAGTTTGGGAAATCAAATGCTTCCCAAATATTTTGGGAAATCACCTGTAGAATTGGCTTCTCTACTGAAGACCTTGCAGAAAATACCATTAATGCAGTGGTACTTCCTAAAGACCCCTTGTATAATGAGTAGTATAAGCTGCAAGATAGTCTGAGTGAGTATTCTAGGTCACATCAAAGTTCCCTGTAGCCCAATGTCCTGTTTCTTAAGGGGTCTGAGAGGAAATAACAAGGTAAACATTTATGGTAGTTCCTCAAACTGATCTCAGTCATCAATTTAAATAAACATTTCAGGTCTATTTTTAATAGAAAGGAAGACTTCTTTGTGATGAGTTCTTTTGTCAATACAAGAAAAGTTCGAAGCTGTTTTCTACTGAAGTTCAGTCTTTGTCTTAATCAATTAATATCCATATCAAAATGCATGCCAGAAAGGTTTAGATATCATGGGACTCCCTTATGCTGGCATGGTTTGAACATGAAGGTACAAGACATACACATGTATGAATAATGCACATTTTTGGAAGATCAGCCATCTACAGAAAATGCGTGCCTGAAGAGAGAGATGATTGAATATGTAGGTCGTGGCAACTAGGAATATCTGTGAGTAAGGTTAGATGATAGACAACACTCCTTCTGGGCAAACAGGGCTAAGGGAGCACAATGCAGACTACTAAATTTCAGTGAGACTTGCACTGGAAAATCAAAAAAGAGCGATATCTTTGCACCATCATGGAAAGCTGCTTTTCAATATCTTTTCCCAACTTTTTAAAGGCAATTTTTAAGGCTTCTTGAATATGGAGTTTAAGTATGGTGATCAATTTATAGTAACCAATTTGCTTTTAACGTCTGAAAAGGATCTACAGACTAAATGTAGTCTGAGCATTTTAAATCTTTTCCTCTGCAACATGCTGCCATTACATTTATTAAAATATCTCATGTGGAGTCATCTTCTATAAAGTAAATTATAGAGATTATCATCTATTCGACATTTCACAACTTTGGATGAAACATTTCTTCATGTCAGGAAAAAATTATAAGGATTATATAAGATTGTGCTTCATCAATCTGTTGTTTCATAAAATAGATTGAGTGTATCATCAGGGGCAAATAAATTGTACCCAAGTTAAAGAAAAGAGGGATGTGGATCCTAGAAAACAGTACACACTGTCTGTTTTCTAATTGCCCAAGAGCAACAGAAAAAAGGTTTGTGAAGAGCTTGTGCAAATGTGTGATGAGAAAAAACAGTCAACATTTTGCTCAACTTTGAAAGTATTCATTGCATATGATGAATTCATCTGTGTTAAAAAACAAGTGATCTCTACCCTTTTTTGCAAACTGGTGATAGTGCTGGAACTGAGTTCAGCCACAGTACTGTAACAGACCTATATCAATAGTTTTTCACTCAAAAATTGTTTCCCATCAGATTTATTTTTTTGGCTGTGGGCTGAAACCTTTGTGATATTTGAACATGTAGAAACACATGTAAGGAGTGTCTTTCCCCTGAAACCTTGAAAGGTAGACAGAATTCAGAATATATCATTATTAATTTTTCCATGGTCAAATTTAACTTGCTTGACACCACATCCTGCTAAAGCCTGGGAACATACTATATGAAACAACATCACTCACACCTGCATAGAGGTTTGAATGTATGGATTAATAAAATGTAAGATTTGGCCTCTGCACTGTAAAAAAAAGGACAAATACTTAGATTTGTGCATTTTGCTACGAGTGCATATATTCGCTATTTACAAGTTATCAGGATTACACCCAGAATGATTGCTTGTTATGTGACCAAAACACATTGTGTACAGGTGAAGCACAAGCTCACTGAAACACATAATCTCTGGCAATTCTATTTCACAAATAAGTATTTAATAGGGAGTGATAGAAAATGAAGAATTACAGTATGATGTGAAGTTTAACCTTCCAACCCTGACTTCTGGATACATTTAAGCATGAATTGTAGTGTCATTTCATTCCTCACTATCAGATTGCAATTAGATGGAGTATTGTCACTAAAACCTATCTGAAGCTAGGTGCTACTATATGTGAAACTGAAAACCACTCTACTCAGAGAATGCAGCATATAGCTGTTATTTTCTGTCTTTGTTCTCTGACTTTTTTCAGGTGACATTGCAACAATTATAGGACTGCTGTTTTCCCCTAGTCCATCTACTCCCTCCAAGAATGCAAAATCTTTTTATATTAACCTCTGATTTAAATACACAGCACCAAGTGAAATGTACAGAGAAGATGAACAGAAGGCAGCTGCAGGAGCAATAAATTAACTCTAAAGAATATGGATCCTGTTTTCATGCAGGTGTTTCTATTAACAAAGAATGAAGAAGATATAATAATTTATATAAAAGGTCTCTAATAAAATATTTTTATTCCTTGAGATGTCAGTAACTCTTCAGTGTTTAATGTCTCCACATATGGGTATCAGAATATTACATAGATCTACATGTATTTGTAATTCCCATAATACAGGAATAGATCTTTCTGACTAAATCAGTGTGCTTTAGTATAATTTGCTGAGAGAGCTTGACTGCAAACAATTCTTTGAAGACTCAATAATTGACTATTAAGTCTAGGATTAACCAAAAGAAGATCATAAAAACAGCATGATAACATACTTTCAGTGATTACAAAGATACTTGAAGAGGTAGATTTTAAGGAACTTTGACATTCTTCTGGACCATTCCTGCCATTCTTATCATGATGAGTAGCATTTGATTCCACTAATAGCCCTGATCTGATCAGTGGGGTTGTTTGCAAATTAAGATACAACTCAGTATGAGCCACCATGCCAAAAATGGCTTCATGATTTGTTGTGTTTATATGTTTGTATCCATATCTGTAGTTACATAGGGAAATGATTTCCTGCTACTGACTCCTTGATACAAAAACACAATGTAAACCTGAATGTATTTTTCAAGAATGTGCTTTTTCCCCTTGGATTTCTCTGCATCATGAGCTAAAGGATTGCAGTCTGACTAGATATTTGTATGATCTTTATCAGTCTGATGTTTAAGACTGAATAAATATAAATTCTTTGGAAAGAAAGGAATCCTGTTCACACATGATAGCCACGGAGCTGAGGCACATACTAGTTGGAAGACTTGAAGAATAAAGGAAGTAAAGGGTAAGGCTAATGTCCTAGACTTCAAGAGAGGGCAATTTTCTTTTCAGCTATAGTCTGTTTATATTGTTTTTCCCCATGTTAAGGAAGACTTCAATGATTTTCTGGTAGTTACAGCTTTGCTGTAAAATCCATGAATTTCCAAACTATCTTGACTTTTCTTTAGTTTTTTATTCTGAAAACTAATGATGAAAATCTAATGCTCTCTCCATCTAAGCCATACAATCAGGCAGTTTTTCTCAATAAGTATGTTTATGCTGTTCGATCAAATAGTGCTTTTGAAGAGGCATGAAAGATTTTTAAGCGTGATAGGAAATAAAAAAAAAAAAAAGAGAAAAGAAGTGTCACACTTGAGGAAGGTGCTAGTTTAGTGTGTCACTTAAGCAACAGATCTCTTTCACTCTGCCAGGACAAGGTACACTGATCCCTGTCACATGGACCTCTTGATAACTTTGTCAATCTGATGTATCGATTTATTCATTCTCTTGTTTGTTCATGACTGTTATTATTAAGCTTCTTTTTAAATTCAGTAGCCTGTGTGGAAAGATAGAGACAGTTCAGTTGTTCTTGGGGGAGACTGCTAGGGGCTCAAGCTGGAGAGCACATAGCACAGAAAGGATACCTTAAAGGGCCATATATATTCCTATGAAAGATAAATTTTATTTTTGTGTCATGTTGCAGTTGATATTAAGATAGCAGTGTGCTTCCAGTGGGAATGGGCAGCAAGTCAGGACTGATGGCAGCATTTCAGCCCATTCTATGTCTGAGATGTGTCCCAAAGGCTTACTTTTGTATTCAATTAAAGGGGTCAGGAAATTGGAGAGGACCACTTCTGAGGCTGATGCAGAAAGAGACTGAGATTTGAAAAATCAGGGATATTAATTGTAAGTCAATAGATAGCTACAGAGAATCTGAAAAATAATCATGCTGGTCAGACTGAGGCCCACCTGCATTGGTGAAAAACATCTTCCTACCTTGTCTTGTGCAGTGGTGAGAAGCCAACACTAACCCAAATGCCAGCTAACTGCAAGCAGCAGTGGCTGTCTTTCAGTTTCTGGCTGTCAGTAAGTTAGGGACCACCTCTTCTGGAAATCACATCCAGAACGGCAGTGAAAAAAAGAATTCATTCATCTGTGCTCTTTTACTGCACTTTGCGTGCTTTTTTTATTCTTTGTGAGTTTTCATTTAGAAGGTCACTTAAAATGAATACAGTGCAACATGTTATGAAAAAAATGGTGCTTTGACAAATAGCCTGTGTATACCTTCAAGGAAATATGAGAAATTTTTTAAAAAAAAAAATAGTGGATTACTTAGACAATGACATTATCTAAGTCAATTTTAATAAATGTTAGTGTTTAACACATGTTATGTAGCTCTGCTAAACACAGCCAGATGATATTCATTCTGCCATTCACAGCCCCTTTGGAGTCTATAGGTCTTCTTCAAATGCATCTGCACTCTTGTGAAAACATCTGGATACCTAAAAATGATCAAAATTTTGTTATGCACCTGTTTAGTCACTCCCAAAATATTCTGACTGCACTGTACATGCCTCAGCTATTTTTTCTTCATCAAATAACCCTCTCTCCTCCAAAAGTCATCCAAGTTCAAGCTGCTACTTTGACTTGCTATGAAAAACACTTGAGTAATTCTGTCAGGAGACAGGACCAACACAGCATGATTTCACGTAATATGAGTGGGTCTACAGTTGGTGAGCAAACACCTTGTCAAAGAGGACAGTTTGCAGGTTGTTTACAAGCCAGTGTTTATCAGACAGATCAGATTAATGCATGACTCCATGCATGTCCTAATTTGTTTCTAAATAATTTACCCTGAGGATAGATGCTAAACTTTATGAATTAGAAAGAGAATGGGTTCCATGCTAAGCATGTTAGCATGGCTAATTCACTCTCAATGTTTTGACAGACACTATTGTAAACTATCACTGGGATTTTCTCTGGACTAATACATACCCACTGGGGAAATGTCATGTAGGTAATTCACATTACCTCCTTTTATTACAGAATATCTTGAACACTGTTTACTAATGGTGCCCTGCCAGACATTTAATCAAGAGGTGCTGACCAGAGTCAGGTATTTAAAATGGTCAGTCCTAAAAAGGCATAATTAGCACACTGAGCTACAAACATGGCTGACACCCTCTCTCTTCTGGGTAGAGAAAGAAGACCTGCCAAAGATCTTCAAGCATCATTAAGTCCAATTACATTCTAAATAGGACAGTCTGTTAAAAGGCTTTCTTATTAAGCTTTTTCCCCCTTTACTTATCAACACAAGGATGCATTATGTCCCAGTTCTCCAGGTCCAATACAGGTTGTTTCCATACATGAGCAGTAAAGGATTTTTTGCATAATTTATGGTTATATCAGTATTATTAATCCATAAAATGACATTTACATTAGTAAGCAAGTTGAATAATTAAAAAAAAATGTAAATTTAGACTCCTAAGGAGCAGTAACTTTAAATATAAGTTTTATTATATAGTTTTTCATTTTTCATTTATAAAATAGTGACAAAGTGAGAGAAATTTAGTGACAAGGTATAAGCGATGTCATAAAGTAATATCTTTTCTAAGTAAATCTGAATGTGATGACCTAGCACAGCTTTTATATAGCAGTAAACTTGCACTAGCTCTCTTTGTCATTAATAGCCAAGACAAATGTAGGTCAAATTATTATCCTTGGCAGACTGGAATTTGAATACTTCCATAACCACAGGGTGTAGATGATAATAGTACAGTAAGCAGGCCCTTACTTTTGTAAGATGTCTTCTGTATGGCACAGATTAATACAGAAGTGGCTTAATTGTGTTGATGTGAATTCAAAGCCAGGCTGAGCTGCTTTTGCAAACTTCAGCTAGCTGCATTCTTGGGTTTCAGAGAAAGTCTAAGATGGAATGAACAAGTATAGGAAGAAAAGCAAGCAGTGATGCAAGGGTCTGAGGAGAAGAGAGCATCTCACCTTTTTTCTTTAGCAATGGTACAAAAACTTGTATATGATACTTCTGATTGGGACATTCGATGAGGTCAACGAAATTTGTATCAATACTTCTTTCTCTCTCTTAGAGAGTGCTCACTTTCACTTCCTAGTGCTTGGGAGTCAGAGGGATGGTGGCCAGAACCATTGCTGTGATCTGGAAGGTGAAGATTTTGTATGCTCTGTGCTTTTAAGAAGGAAGCTAATGCTGGTCTGAACATGATGGCTTTGAGCTGTGGATGTTTGCTGAGACCCTACTAGACTTCTATGCTGGCTTTGTCTCTGTCACACTGCCTATGAGCAGACAGAGAAGGACCACCCCAACAACCTGATACTTACTTCAACTTTCATGTCAAATGCTCTATGTCAGCTTCAGTGATATCTATTCTAGAGGTCTTCATGGTATTGATAGTGTTCTTTCCCTACAGATGCCAGCTCCAAACAGGAGCTCTTGCCATTACTCATCCCATTGCCAGAGTAATTAAAAGACCTGCTAGTAAAATGAAGGCTTTGAGGTGACCTAATTGTGGCCTTTCAGTACCTGAAGGGATCCTACAGGAAAGATAAATAGAGTCTATTTACAAGAGCATGTAGTGGCAGTACAAGGAGCGGATGGCTTCAAACTGAAAAAGGGTAGGTTTAGATTAGATATTAGGAAAAAATGCTTTACTGTGAGGGTGGTAAGGCACTGGAACAGGTTGCCCAGTGAAGCTGGGTATGCCCCATCCCTGGAAGTGTTTAAGGCCAGGTTGGATGGAGCTCTGAGCAACCTGATCTAATAAAAGGTGTCCATGACCATGTCAGGGGAGTTGGAACAGGATGATTTTTAAGGCCCTTTCCAACCCAGACCATTTTATGATTCTATTGTTCTATATTTAGATTTCACTGGGAACTCTGATGGGGACCTGAGGAAGGTTCTTCTCACCTTGTGTTTTCAAAATCAAAAAAGTCAAACCCAATTAATTTCCACTTGGAGTTGAGCTGCTCTGGGACAGGAAGTCAGACACACACCCTAGTAGTGCAGTTCTTGAAAAACTGGTGTCGTTTGTTGATTTCAGCCTTCTGTTTGCTTTTTTTCCTCTTGGGATAAATAAGCATAAGGAGTCTAACTCAGCGTGAGATAGACTGAAATTTCTAGTAATTGCAGGCATATGTGAACATATGTGAACATGCAGGGCTTCCACATTAGGGGGTGATACAATCCCTTGAGGTAGATTTAATTATTGTCAGCACTCCTGGAAGACAAGGCACTTTAATAAGAGAGGGGGGGAAAGTACTGCATGATGTTCTCTCAGAATAAAGAATAGTAATACTCTATATAGTTCTTGCAGCTTTTCCAAAGACTATCCAGATTACAGATTACCTGGATGATCTTTCAAGAATACTGAAAGATTATGTGCAGAATTATGAGGTTTTAGGGTTTTTTAGCTTTACATTATCAAAGACACATCTATTGCATGACAGCCAAATTGAAAAGTACTACTGTATTGGTACCTTTAAATCTCTGATCTTTTTTATGGGAGGATCTGATCATTTGAGGCAAATTGTAAGCAATGCTGTGTTTGGAACATATGTTCCTTTATATGTGATAATGAAGACCAAAAGTTCACATCGACTTTGTTTAGCTGCCCTTGTGTACATATTAAAAACTGAGAAATATCTCCGTTTATGAAGAGGGACAGTTTTCCTGTAACATGTATACGCAGTGAGATGCAGGTGACTGCATGCTGATTCAGTCCATGTCAGGACATTAACATGTTCCAGACTCAAAGATGTTCTGTTATCACAATACAGTGCAAGTCCCATATTAAATTTTTTCTCATTGGTTTAATACTGTGGGTGAAACCATCTTCGATATCATCACATGGTGGTATTCCAGCTAATCTGTACCCTGTGGTAGGGTGTGGGCAGACCTAGAGCAAAAAAAATGTTGCATATGGCTGCAGTGGTGTGCATCTCTGTGCAGCACCCTGCATAAGAGGGGCTGGATTGTGGAGGGGGAAACTTGAAGGTACTAGTCAGACACAGCCTACAATTAACACAGCAAAAAAGAGAGAGAATTATTAAAGTTGTTTAGGAGACAAATTTCTACAGATGATCTGTTGTGTAAATCAAAAATGAAAGGACAAACAACGTGCATAAAGGGTAGGGGAACAGTCCCTATGTACTGGATGGGCCAAAGCATGGAAACAAATGAAGGCGAAGGAAGTATAAATGTTCTTTCTGGTTTAAAAAGGGACATGATTTTGGGTGTGGATTTTGACATGATGTTTCTGAGTTCTCCAGTACAGTCATACAAACGCAGTCAAAGTAATGTTCCTTCTCAGTGTACCAGTATAGAAATTGAAGCTAATTGAATTTTATATATTAAGCTAATTTTTCCTAACTAACTTGAGCTGGTATCAAAATACATGCTCTTTTCCTATGCTGCTGTGGGTATGCTGCTGTTATTCATGCTAGCTACTCTAAAGACACCTGTATTACAACTGAGTTACTTATCAAAAAGCGATGTAGGCATTTGTGAAATTCAGGACACTATCTGAAATCCTTGCCACACTGTGACACTGGTGTCTTCATTTTGAGTCCTTTTACTTCATAGGCTTTTACAGACCTACCCAAAGAGAACCAATTGGCAGGCAAAGCCCAGAAGGTGCTCCCTCAAGAGATGAACAAGATGGTAACTTTGAGGAAAATTTCAGACAAGTAGAGAATGCTTTGCACCTGGATACCTCAGCTTGTTATCTGACCCAAATGTGAACAGTGTTTCAGAAAGGAGAGTAGCGGCCAGTAAGGTGGCCACCACTGGGGTTGTGTGAGGAATGGCTTTTTGAGTGGTCTGGTAATTTGAGTTTCTTACTTGGACAAGTGTTTGCCACATTTTGAACTCAGGTAGCTTTGAAATTGGTTAAGAAACACCTGTTTGAGAGTTCACAGTGAGTTATTAACAATTTCACAGAGCTGAAATCAAATGGTTTCTGAATACTTCCTTGAGCTGTTCTTAGTGTCATTTTCCTTTAAAGGACCCCTAGACATTTTGAACCTAACACTGGTTACTACCTTCAAGACTTGCCTGAGGAGCTCTACCCAAACCAATACATTGTTACCCTTACAGCAGGGTTGTGCAAATTAGAGATCATAAAATGCTTACAGTGCTCTCTATGGGGGGACCGGTGGGAGCCTGACGTATTAGTGATATCCTCTCTACAAAGGACGTTGCACTCTGACGATTATTGGTGTCTCCTCTGTCTCTTCCAGTTTTTCATTTTTCTCTCTCACTCTTCTTTTCATAACATCCTGTTTAGAATTCCAGAAGCCTAGACCCTGAAAGACTGATCATGTACATGCATTTTAAAGTACAGGTGTTGTTCCATAGCTGGGAACATAGTGCATACCACTAGATACCTTCTGTAACACAGTAGCACTGTATCACACAGTCGTTTTGGGTTTTGTTTTGTTTTATTTTGTTTTGTTTCTATTAAATCAGCCCTCAGATCATTCAGGACCAAACTTAGCATTTAGAATTTATCTTTTGTGAGTCCTCTTAAGAATGGAAAGCAAATAGCAGGCTATTAGGAGGCTAAGTGGTAGAAGAAACAGTAGGAACAAGTGGATGCAACAACTCAGTCATTTCCCCTTCTCATCAACAGTCCTAAATACATGTTTTCAAAATAAATTTGACCTACGAAAAGAATAATTTGTCCACTAGAAAGGTCTTCCCACTAATATGTAATACCTGGGAGTATATGTCACCTGCAGCTCCTTGATGTTACCTATATAATGGCCATGTTTGCTGAAGTTTTAACAGGTAGCTCAGCTGACATCCTCAATAGTGGATGCTGTGCTCCAATAAAGTCCTGCCAAAATCAGTAGGAACAGGCGGCGTAGGATACCTTTGTTACACTTAAGCACATGCATGGTTTTAAGCATGTGAATTAAACCACTGATTTTAATGGGATCAAAAATGGAATAGAATGTTTTCTAGCTGACAAGTAAGTTACAAAGCAGAGGCTAATTTCAGAATTAGTTTGGCAAAACAAATAATTCTGGGGTATGGGTATGACAAATTCTAATTAGCATCTGTGAGGAATTAGAGGAGATTTGTAGAATAACAGTTCACACACTGTTCATACTTTAAATAACAATTTGGTCTGAGTGTAATTATAAATAAGCTTTTGCTTCTCATTAATTTTCTACTTGATTACTTAAGCTATTGTTCAAGTGCAGAGCAGAAAGAAAGCATTAGAAACTGTTTACACTCTGCAAATGGTATCAGAAATTATAAAGGAAATGTATATTAATGAATAAAAGGACATTGATCCATGTGTAAAAAATGTTCTGCCTGAACGAGATTAAATTGTGCTGATTATTTTAATGCATAACCAGGAATAAATAAGTAAACCACTGAGCAGGATAGTACGACTTCGTACTGATGTTTTTGCAAGTACTTTTTTTTTTCTGTCTGCCTTGTCTTTTTCATCTATAATACTTGCTAAAATGCCTCTTTTGCAAATCTCTCCTTTAGCCCTGGTAATTGCAAATTATGTAAAACTGTTAGATATGTAATTATTACACTTCTTGTGTGAAAGTATTTAAACATACTTTAAATCCAAAGAGTTTTTTTTTTAGTCTTTTCTTGTGAACTTTGAAGATAAACCTTTTAAATAGCTCATGAATTACGAGATTTCTCATCCCTATAGCTGTATATATATATATATATATATATGTATATATTTATGTATATATATAGCTGTATACCTGATACACTGGTATTTCCAGGAATAGCTGGGAAAATATGACAATTCCTCTCCATTTTATTGTAGACTACCAATTGTGATTTGCACCTTTGCGGGGGAAGCAGTGAAGGTATCAGAGGGCAGGCTTCAATGCAAGTTTCATCAATGTCCTCTGGATTCCCCCACCTATCCCCACCTGCTGAACTCCTGCTGCTATGTTTAGTTCAAGCTAGTTAGATAAAGTTGTTTTTACCTGTTTAGACTCTACCACACAAGCATCACATTATTTCTGCTGTGTGCAGGCTTATTTCTTATCAGTAAACAGGTACAGCATGAAGATAGAGCATGCTTTGCAGGGGAGATATATGCTTTTTGTAGTCTTTGTAAGGTCAGTATATTTTATTAAGACCGTGTTAAATGTTTTCTTCATAATTAAATGTGTAAATGGCCAGAATTATACAATCTTGCTTTAAGACAGTGAGAAATTGGTAAGGGTGGTTGAGAAAAACATGGGCTGAGCCTCTCTCTTTTCTTGCACCTGGCTGGAGTAAGGTCTAACAGAATGGTCTGGAGGGAAGCAGAGGTCTCATTGCTGGATGTTGTTTCAGTGAGGCACAGAAGAACATCACCCCTCTGTGCCAGCCAACAACCATATTCCATCCACCAGGTAAAACAAATCTTTTTGTTATGGAGATAAGGATACACTCAAAGACTCTTTGGTGAAGGTCAGACAGCCTTCACTGCTGCCCCAGTGTCTGGAAGAGGAGCAAAGTGGTTTTTTCACCTCTTTAGCCAGCTATAAATTCTGACCCAAAGTAACAAAGGTTCTCACTAAACTCCATTAACATATTAACTTACGCACCCCTTGGCATGCAACTGAAGGAAAACTTGTGTTGTGCAATTCATGTATGACCAAAATCACCAAAACCCCACCTATAACATGCAATTGTTCCACCCCCTTTGGATGGTGCAAAATTTATACCATGAAAAGGGGACTTTGGGACAAAAAGATTGATTGGCAGGCTGGGAATATCCTCCTCTTCCAAAGGCACCCTGTTAAATGAGCTTTGTCTTTTCAACTGTGTTGGAGCACAGCTGGAAATATATTACATAGCATTATTAGAATCTTTCTTGCTATATTTTCTGTCTCAACACATGTTAGCACACTGTACTTAGTGCATTTATCACCAGCAATCCTCAACCTGATTTACTGTGGCTTCAATAAACCGTGCCACTCATGTATCTGGATCACACAAAGTCTTATTGAATGTGATCAGACATACAGTACTTGATTGATAAATTGCACTATTTGTGCACCTGTGCTCAAGCAGGTTCTTCATCCAAATTCTACCAGAATTATAGTACTAAATTTGCTATAATCAGAAGTTAGGCCCAGCCACACCCAGCCACCCTGGTCTCTGCAGACCAGATGGGTTGCAAGGGAATTTATTTTCTGTTAAATTTTCATACTCTTAATGCAACACCACAATAGCTGGTTAACCCACACATAGGTACTTCTCTTTATATATATTTAGATATATATGTGCAGATATATTGTGAACTCATAGGCTAGAGTTTGCTCCCTTTTAATTGTTATACAGCTCTGTGCATCTGATTATCTTAATCCCTATTCTACCAAATTACTTTACAAAGTGTTCATCATCTTAGAAAGTCCTTTTTAACTTCTTTCCCTGGCATTACATAGAAAAGCAATTGCCTAGAAATGTCATGAATTTTATGCAGATTATGAAAGGTCTTTGTTTTGTCTTTTAGAGCCACCTTTCTCTTTCTTTTGTTGTGAACTTAACTGTGAAGAGTGAACTAGAAATAGGAAATGATATCACAGGCTTCTGGTGAGAAAGGTCTCAGATGAGTTTTCACTATGCTGCATTCTCCTCCACATCCTCCCATAAGAGATCTGAAGATTCTCATTTGTGATGAGCTTCTGGATGGAGATTTAGATGCACAAAAGAAAAAACCCACAAAACACAACAAATAAAACCCTTGTCGGGGAACCACCAAAGGACTTTACTGAGTGGAAAGATCAAAACACTGGAAAACCTTCAGAACCTGAGACATCTATGTTAAAGGAACAGTTTTATCAGCTTGGGACTCGACAGCTGCAAAGCAGACCCCAAGCTGCTGTTTAAAACTGCTGTTTAAAAGTTCTGTTTAAAAGTTCTTTCAGTATTAGAATAGTTATTACCTTTGCATTGTTCAATTGTTCTCATTGGTGGTTGAACCTCCAGTTTCTTATTGGCTGGCCAGCGGTGCAGTCCATCGGCACCTTATAAGTCTTAGCCGCTCCCCAGTTTATCCCTTTAAGTCACGGTTTCTCCTCTTTACACCGAGGTTTCTGCGCTTTTTTCCCTTTTGTGTCGTGCTCCGCCTTAACCCCGTCCCTATCTCCTCCCCAATTCTAGAACCCTCTATCCCGACCCTATATAAGTCCCATGCACCCCTCAATAAATGTCCATTCCTGTTTCAACCCCTATTCGGTGTGGACCGTCTCCTCCTTCCCCCCTGAAACGCATCAAACCCTTCTTTGTTTCGATAAGGAACCTTCTCCCCCTCTACCTCTTCATGTAGAAAAAAAAACAAGGAAAAGCTTCATAAAAACAATCAAGCATTCCAGATGGAAGTTGAGCAGGGTACCATTTTCGAAATCTCTCCACATAGAATGCTATTGGTGTAAATGAAAAAGTTTAAATTATTTTAGATACCTACAGTTAAGAGATGATTATGTTTGTTCAGTCAGTTCACATCTTTGTCAAGCTCACAGAAACCAAAATTCACTTAGGTTTTAAAATGTGTGGCTCTCTTTAATCTCTGCTTTGAACAGATGACTCTTTGCTACAGAATTTGAGAAATGTCCAGTTAAGGGGAAGCTCAACTATGAGTCTAAAACTCTAGCCCATTCAAAAAGATAATTCCACAGCTTAATGTTTTGCAAAGTCTGGTCTGAAAGAATCATTCTTTCTATTATGGCCAGGGACATTTTTCACACGATCAGGTTGGTCAGAGCCCACTCCAACCTGATTTTAAACATTTCCAGTGATAGTGCATCCACAGATTCTCTGGGCAACCTATTCCAGTGTCTCACCACATTGCAAAGAGTTTGGGTATTACAGCCAATCTAAACCTGTCCCTGCCCTCTTTCAGTTTAAAACCTTTGCTCCTTTTTCTGTCACTACAGTCCCTGGTAAAATTCTGTATTTCTAATTGAATGGTCACAATAAGTTCTCCCGAGTGCCTTCTCTTCCGCAGATTGAACAACACAACTCTCTCAGCCTTTCTTCACAGGAGAAGGGCTCTAGTCCACAGATCTTTTTTACAGCCCTCCTCTGCACCTACTCTGATAAGTCCTTGTCTTGTGCTTGGAACCCCAGAGCTGGATGTAGCTTGAGTCTCAAGAGAGACAATAGGAGAGGATCATCTTCCTTGACTTGCTGGCCACAGTTCTTTTGTTGCACCCCGGAATACAAGAGGCTTTCTGGGCTGCCAGCACACATTCATTTCATCCACCAGTTATCCCCAAGACTCTCTCTGCAAGGCTGCTCTCAATCCATTTGCCACCCAGACTGCATTGATAGTTTTGATATTACCCTGATCCACATGCAGGACTTTGTATTTAAATTCATTAAACTTCATGAAGTTCACTTGGGCCCTCTCTTTTTACAATTGTACAGTTTGTCCACTTGTGGAGTTTGGTTCTGAAGTTGGCACATCCTTATAAACTCTAGCTAGAAATTTTTTACCTTGCAGTTATTTGTTTTGGTTTCATGTCTGATGTCTTCAAGATGTTTCTGGGTTGTGCGATCATTTTGATGTCCAGGTGGAGATTTTGAAAATCGGGGGCTTTTAGGGAGACAAAAGACATTTATTGCCAAAATTATAAAGACATTCCATTCTTCTGATATCTTGTGTCCCAGTTAACTCCTGTACAGGATGTATGGATAGTATAAACTTTAAACACAATATACCCATCTCCTTTTTTTCAAAAGCCATTGATAATGCCTGTGAAATGTGTCTAGATCATCTAAGAAAATGAAGCCAGTAATGACTCATGATAGCTGTTGGCACAATGATTTTCAGGGTTAAATCACATCACACCAAGAGTTTTAAAATGGCTAAAAAATGATTGAGTACAAAGCCATATTCTGTTAGGGATAAAATGTATGAGTGCATTTTAGAAGGTAAGACATTTTATGTAGTTATTTTTAACTCGTCACAAATGCCTGACAGTGCACCTCTTTTGTGTAGCATATCTGCTGTTATATCGCAGAGATAAATGCACTTCAGGAGCAGCAACTGTCCCTAAAACCTGATAAGGAGACTGATGCCAGTGCTGGAGGAGTCATCTTTCATGGCATTTTGAGGCAGAAAGAAGATATGTTCGCTTTTCCACTGATGTAGGCTTGCATGAATGGAAATCTCTTCTTTCACTTGGACCAAGAAGCAAGTGGGCAGTCACTTTAACCCAGTCTTGCAATAAACTTACAACTCAAAGGAAAATGAGAGAAGATGAGAAAAGCTTGATTTATACACTCTGTACTGTTTCCAGAGATGGGCAACACAATCAAATACCAGAAAGAAAAGGGATCTATGCAGCCAGACCTGCACCATAACAGTGTTTGCATAAGTACTTATTTGACTGGCTCCTCAGGAAAAGTGAAGGTAAACTGCAGGAAATTGCTCTGGCTATATACTACATACAAAAGGGATATATTCATTATACTATATAATAAAATATAGTATAATATTTTATACAGTTTATTCTTTAAAAAGACTAGAGCAACAAACCTTGAATATGTTAAAAAACCTTTTATCCATGCAGTGGGTAAAAAGGTTCCAAACTTATCCCTAATTAAAGTACTTCTAATTCAGCTTTCAAAGTTAATGATGTAAATTTTTGCAGTTCCTGAAGTTCCAGAATCTGAAGTCAAACTAATTTTGAGAGACGCACTAATACCTAAATGGCAATCTCATTTTTGAAAAAATAAATTATGCTCATACTGAGCATAAGTTATTGACATTTTGGAAATTCAGTCCTTGGACACATCAGTTATGTGGGATGTGAACTGAACATTTTCTTTCTCCATGATTAGTGTGTCTGGTTGTTTTTTCCCCTGGATATTAAGCATGTGCAATGCATAATTACAAACAGAAGAACAAATTGCTCAAAATGTGCTAAGTAGCTTTGAATTCTTCCTGCTCATAAAAGAAGTAGGTGAAATATCAAATTAGTTGTACCCCTCCCCCAGCAAAATTCTCTTGTCCATATGCGCAAATTATCTAGGGGGGGAAAGAAAAATGGAAGGGTTTAATTGCAGCAAAATTATAACAAACTGAAATGTCTTGTCACTGCAAAAAGACTATCTAAGGGCTATATTAGGAAACATCAATATTTAAAGATATTCCTCAGGACATTTCAAGTAGTTCAATGTGAAACATTTTTGTCTACTTAATGCATAAATATTTCAAGATGTTGATATTTTGCACCCAGAGAGAAACACCTTAACTCACCGCGGGGAAATCAAGGGTAAATGTCTTTCCATGCTCACCACACTGCTAAACTATTTGGTTTCTAGGAAATGTTTCAGGCATAGAAAAACTCACAGCAGTTGCATTTAATTTCATTTCAGGTTCTAATGGAGCAATGACTTTTAATAAAGTCACTCTGGAAAGTCAGTATTTGCAAGTCTGTAGGAGAATTAACAAACCTAATAGGAGAAGATCAAACATGAAACTATAAAGAAAATGAAATAAGAATATAATCTTTTGAACAATGAGGTCCAGCCATTTTGTTTCTTTGACTTATTCATTTATTTTCAGGTATAATGATTGACTTTGCTATGGCAGACAGTTCATGGCAACTTGGGACACAAAGCATCAGTCACAAAGCTTCTCTGTGTCCTATATTGCCCTTCATCACTCTCTGTTACCCAGGAGGAAAGGGATGGTTATGTCATCTATTTGACAATCTGATCTGTGGGCTTACTATATGGATTTCTTCCTATCAGTTTCTTTGCAACATTCATTCCAATAGCTGAAACATTGACATGTCTATAAACCCATTCCTTTTGCCATTGTCATTCGCTCTTATCCAGCTGTAGAAGGTGATGCAGCCTTCACTGGCATTGTAATTAGAAGAAGCTGTTTATGTAGTTTGATGTTAGAGAACCAATATTCATTATGTTTGACTGTTTGATAAGAGAATACTAGTTTTTTCTTGCCTGTATTCTGCACATATAACTTCCCCTGGAACAATAACCAATAATGAAATACAGGAGGAAAGAAACAGCATGTCAGGGAAGGATCTGAGAGTAGAGTGAATCACAAATTGAATTAAAATCCCTGGATTTGAGTAGGAAACAGTTAATTTTTTTCTTATTATTTGGTACAGTGATGTGATGTGTTTTGAATTCAGTATGAGGATAATGACGACAACCAACTGATGCTTTGGTTGTTTTTAAGTAGTGAAATTATCAAGAACTTTTCTGTTTCCCATTCTCTGTCAGTGAGCAGTGTGAAGTGCCTGAACACCTGCAATACATTGATGATATCATTGTTTGGGGCAATACAGCAAAAAGAAGTTTCTAAGAAAGGGAAGAAAATTGTCCAAATACTTCTGAAGGCAAATTTTGCCATAAAACAAAGGTCAAGGGACCTGCAAGGGAGATTCAGCATTTATGAATAAAAGGGAAAGATGAACATCATCAGATCCCAAAAGATGTGATTAACAAAAGAACAACATCTCTAACAACTAGTGAGAAAGAAACACAAGCTTTTTTAGGTGCTGTGGGCTTTTGGAGAATGCACATTCCAAATGACAGTTTGATTCTAAGCTCTGTCTATCAAGTGACCTGTAAGAAGAATGATTTCAAATGGGGCCCTGAGCAATGACAAGCCTTTGAACAAATTAAACAGGAGTTCATGCAGTAGCCCTTGGGCCAGTCAAGACAGGACAAGATGTGAAAAATGTTTTCTACACAGCAGCTGGAAAGAATAGCAATGCCTGGAGTCTCTGTCAGAAAGCACCAAAGGGAGACTCAAGACTGACCCCTTGGTTATAAGAATAGAGGATACAGAGGATCTGAAACCTGAAAAAGAGATATCGGTGGCTTATAAAGAGGTTTGAGCTGTGTCAGAAGTCATTGGTACAGGAAGCACAGCTCGTGCCCGTGCTGGGATGGATAATCAAAGGGATGATTTTCTCTACACCTCATGCAACTGATGCTACATGGAGTAAGTGGGTTGCACTAAACACACAAAAAGCTCAAATAGGGAACCCCAGTTGTCCAGGAGTCTTGGAAGCAGTCATAGACTGGCCAGAAAACAATCTGGGATGTCATCATAGGAGGAGGTGACATGTGCTAAAGAGGCCCCCATTATTTACCAGAAATTGAGAAGCAATATACCTTGTTTACTGATGGGTCCTGCCATATTGTAGGAAAGCATCAGAAATAAGAAGCAGCTGCATGCAGTCCCCTACAACAGGTTTTGGAAACTGCTGAGGGAGAAGGTGAACTGAGTCAGTGTGCAGACGTGAAAGCCATCCAGCTGGCTTTAGACATTGCTGAACAGGAAAAATGGCCAATACTGTATCTCCTCACTGCTTATGGATGGTGGCAAATGCTCTGTGAGAGGTGTTGCAGCAATGGAAGCAGAATAACTGGCATAATAGAAGGAAACCTATCTGGGCTGCTGAATGGTGGCAAGCTATTGCTGCCTGGGTGGAGAACCCAGCTGTAAATGTACACCATGTAGATGCTCATGTACCCAAGAGCTGGACCACTGGAGAACATCAGAATAATAAAAAAGTGGATCATGCTACTAAGGCTGGATTTGGCTTAGAAGCATAAGGGTGAATTGTTGCCAGCTCAGTGTGCCCATGGAACCTTGGACCACCAAGGAAGAGGTGTAACACAGATGGGCTTGTGATTGAGAGATAGACTTAACCATGGACAGTATAGCACAGGTTATCCATGGATGTGAAACATGTGCTGCAATTAAACGATTCTAATTACTAAAACCTCTCTGGTTTGAAGGATTTGGGTTAAACCATAGCAAAAATTAGCAATATCTTGCCTTTGGATAATATGGGGAAAATTGTAACTGCCATCTTGGCACGTAGATATGGAATAATAAGGCCAGTAACATGGAGTAATTTCCTATAGCTTTACAGATGCATTAGTGCTACAGCTCTTTATGCTTATGGTCACCATACTTTGAGAAAGATTTTGAATGGTTGGTGTGAGAACAGCAGTGAGAATTAACAGTGATCTAAAAAACATGATCCAAGAGGGAAGGCTGGAGATGTTGAAACTGCCTCATCTGTATCAGAGAGAAAATGAAAAGGGATATTTGCCTTCAGGTATGAAAAGAAAGCATAGAAAATTAAGCAAATTTAATCTTTTCCATGCTCATTCAGTGGAGGACAAGGGGTAACGAGCTCAAATTAGAGCATAAAAAAAAGAAAGTAAGAATTAGGAAAATATTTTCAGCTCTGAAGTGGATTGTGTGTAATGATTTCTGATGCCAGTCACTGAGCAGTTTTAAAAATAGTGTTAGAAAAATGCCCTTCAATAATGATTGAGATAGCCTTAGGCAAAAAGATGGTTTAGGTGACATCTGGACAACCCATCCAATCTTTTTTTTCGTGTGATTTTCATGGCCTGGAAATTCAGAATTAGATCCAAGGTCTGTCCTTTTTACTTGTCTGCAGTATTAATGCTCTGTGGGTGCTGTCTTCCATTTTTTGAAGTGTCCTGTGTTTGGTCAGAGGAAGCCCTTAATATTATGCAGTTTACATTTGATCAGTATCAACAAGGAAACTTTTACAAGTAGTGGATTAGATTATCATCAATATTTAGTTCAGTGGAATGCCTGGAGGATCTCCTCAGGACAGAAATAACATTTGGCAGATTTAGTGGAATTTCCCTGGGATGCAGGTAGATATTTGACATCTCCCCATAGGTAACAGAACTAATCTCGACAAGATGTTTACCACCAGTTCTCTAGATGATTGCTTCTGCTCAGGAAAGAAGTTTAGAAAAATAAATTTTATCCATCTTCCAAAGAAATTTCCCAAACTTCCTCCTTTATATTTATCTATTCAGTTTTGAGCCTGTTTTCTCTATTTTATCACCTGAAAGATAAGAGGCTACATCACTTTTATCCTATCAAAGCAGGTTATTATGCAATGCACTACTGAAGGGCTCTATAAATAATTAACCAGAGCTGTGCCATTGCTTGTTAGGGTAGAGGCTCATATTTGTCAACTCAGGAGGAAAAGGAAAGCTATGGAAAGTAATGTATATGCCTGATTGAAAATATTGCAGAAAGTGAGATTTAGCTTGTATCTTAGTAGGAAAATTCACTTCAGATTAAAATCTTTTTAGATATCAGTTCAGATATGTCAGTATCACTCTAAGTAAGAAAAGTAATTGTGGTCACTATTGTGTTTGACAATTATGAATTCCATCTTAGAACAGCCAAAATACAAAGAATTGCCTTCACTGCAGTCAGTGAAGTTTCTCTGGTCAGTTTACCCAGAGAGTCTTGCCCTGTTTGAGGTCCTGCTTCTTAGCAGCAGTGAAAAAGGGGCTTAAAAAGAATGAAATATCAAGACTTTACTATTTTATGGATGTCATTCCACTTCTTCCTCATGTATTTAACATATTTTGAAAACTTTACCCTGAGGAGGAAAAAAAGGACAAATGTTCTTGCAGTCAGGGATGTTATCAGACATCTTCAGCAAGCATGAATAATGCAAACTTTTTCTTTCACCCTTACTTGAGTCTTCAAAATTTAGGTTTGATTGAGTTCAGTTCATGTTATCTATGGGAGATGGTGACTCTTCTAAGGGATGTTCTTGTAAAACCTCATTCTTCTTTAATGGTCAGAATTTAACTCACCGAAGATCCCTAAAGGATGCACCTTTGAGGCTTGCATTTAGATTTTTTTTTTCAGTTACTATGAGGGAGTCAGTGTTGTTGACATTGTTTGTATTATGTTGTGGACACTAATTTGATTTAATAGCATCAAACGCAGTCAGAAGCAATTAATTCTCGCTATTATTTGAGTAATTGAATTATATGAATAGAATGAGAATATACTGAGAAGCTCTGGAAACCTGGGTAGCCATTGTCAGTGAAATGTATGTCAGTGTGGCAGTTACCATCTGGATTTCCCTAGTTCCCCTGTATGGTTTGCCTAAGAGTTCTAGAAAGACTAATATCCTTGATTAGTTTGGAAGTGCAGATAATTAATTACCCTCCGGGAGCCATAAAATGTTTTAGAGCTTTTAATAGCCCTCATAAAAAGAAGAATTAAATTAGAGGCCACCATGAAAACATTTAATGTGACCAGCATACTCCTAAAAGTGGACTTTACAGAGTTATATATTGACAGGGAATTATAGCAACTGGAATAAGTTTCCTTTTCATGGAGTGCATCCATGAAAAGATGCCACTGATTGTGCTTTAATGTTGCAAGATTAAGCTGTTTTCATGAAAGAATGTCAAGAAACCTCACAAATAAGAAAAAGATTATCTAAAAGGTTATTTACATTTTGTTTAACAACATGGTGAGTGTCTCCAATGTCTAATTTAGATAGGATATTTGATTTTGTTTTGTTTTGTTCTACTCACACTGAAGTTTGCTCAGTTTTTCAACGCAGCTATATAGTTTCTCCTAAAGCCAGGTTACATCTTCTTGAAGATAATACATCTCATAAATTTACCTTTTCTTCAGAATTTATGAATTTTCCTAGTAATGACATGCAGAAAGAAAGAAATTGCTCCAGGTTTTGAGTGCTGTGTGCAGGACAGATACGTAGTAATGTCAAGCAGCCTTATATGACCTTCCTGGTTCTTTATTTTCTGTAAGACGCATGAAGGGAAAAATCAAAGACAAGTGTGAGATGTTGTGTAGAGAAAAAGCAGGTAGGACTGGTTGCCTGTATTAATCCATGTGAGAATGAAGAAGGATGTTGCTGGTTGGTCAGTCCATGAGAATTGGAAATAGCTTCTGACAAAGATTCTGGATGGACATACAGAACTACACATTAAAATCTGTTTTAATCATCAGTAGAAAGGAATTTTTAGAAACTGGACCAGTGAAGATGCTATATAATTTCTGTCAGCATCCCTCTCTAAGGCTGCTCTACCATCTCACTCTTTTTCCTTGGAGTAACCATAGATAAATCCCTTTTTTAATCCTTAATGCTTTACATGCACTGTATTGGGGAAGATATGGACAGTGTGGAACAGGGAAAAGATGTTCTCAGGTAAAGGGACATAAAAGTTTCACCAGGGCTGAGAGGGACAAGACAAATAAAACATCCTCACAGTTTTAGAGAGTTCTTTTCAGGTTTGGACATGCCCATTGAATCAGTGCAGTCATCTCTTAGTTCTTCTCTATGGGTTGTCAAAAAACCTTAACTGCTTCCAAAATAGAGGCATCTCCACTGGTGGTTCATATTCCTGTACAAAATAGCCAAAGAATTGGCAGAAAATTGGAATGAAATGGTTCTAGACAACTCCAAAAGGAAACAGGATGTTTCAGAAGATAAGTGAAAGCAGGCCTCGAAAGTCTTGACTGAATTCAGAGTGCCCCTGTAGTATCACTGTAGAATTCCTTATTTCTGAGGAGAGCAAAACTTTATTTCTGTTATATGTGATGTCATACTTGCTCCTGCCTTCATAACTGTAAGCACATGTCCTTGTCTATAGTGCTGAAGCAAAAGAGACTGGGAAAATTCACTGCATGCTCTTAAACATTGTTCAGTGTGCTGGACATGCAGAACATCAAAGTTGTTTAAACAAATTACAAATCCAGGCTTACAAATGGATGAATCAATTCCCTTAGGTCTTCCTAGAAGTTGCATTTGTGTATTGTTTCCATGAGCTCACTACAGTTGTATCGTTTTTTGAGACAAAAATATGGATGCATGATGGACTTGCACTGCAGCTAAAAGAAAAAAAAAAAAAAAAGTATTGGTTGCTTATAGTCTTGTAGTCCCAGGATTGTTCAACTTCTTGACTATACTGATGTAGGCTGCTGTAGGGTGCTGACTACTTAATGATGTCTTCTTACATGAAGATCCATGTTTACGAGGCCCAATTAATTGTTAACTGAGGAGCTGGGATTCCTCCTGTTGACTTAAATGGTGTTAGTACATAGGCCAAAATGAAGAGTCCTGGACTGAGTGATATCCTGGAGAAGTAGCGAAGTAGGGAAAATGTCTAAAGTGCTTTCCTGTGAAACTAACTACAGCCAAAGTGGAAGGCAAGAGGAGTTGCTGTCATGAATCCTGTCAACCAGGATGTGTTACAGATAGTAATGTAATTCATAGAAAGAGCCCAAATAGTTGACATTTATACTACATAGTTAATCAGTGTGTATAAAACCTTAACTGAGGACAGATATCCACTACAGTAAATGACAATCACAATCACAGAATGATTTTTCAAAGAAAACAATGTAACATCAGAGATCTTTTTTCCTGTCTTCTGCTAGTGACTGCTACTCTGGGAATGGCAGGCAAGCAGTCCTTCAAAGTCATTTAGATGTCAGCTATGAATTGAATGAGGCAAAACTGTGAAATGAATTGAAACTTGTTTTGCAGCTGATCAGTCTTTCATTCATCATCCTCCCCTTTGGGAGAAAAGGCATGGAGTCAAATGGCAAAGGAAGGAGAAAATTAAAAAAGTCTTAGCAGAGAGTCTGCAATGGGTTGTGTCAGCTTTCAGCTCTCATTTATTGGCTCTGTTGGTGGAAGTATCACTGGGACCACTCATAATCCAGCAATGCTGTAGGAACACAATTTTGGAAATGGGGTGTTTGCAATTATTTTATATCTGAAGAAGAAGATAATGTCCCTGCAGCTTAAAGTAAATGAAAATTAGGGTAAGGCCAACATTCTAAGAATGAATTAGAATGTTCTTTTGCATCGTATTTTAGTGTGTGGGACCTTGTGTTTTATTCTTCGGCCTGAGATCACCTGATGTCATAAAACATGATGACACAAATATTGCTCATTTATGTCACTATAAAGTTAGGTTTATAGTGGTACAATCAGTACTACCATTTATGCTATCTAAGCTCAGCATTACTAATTGTACCACTATAAAGCTATTTTATAGTCATATAAACAGTACAGATAATGCTGTCAAGCATCAGTATAAATGTTGCAAATAAGCCCACAAACACGTCATTCAGATACCTTTTATGGTGCTAATATGCAAACATTGGGGGCAAGTTCACCATTGTAATCTGTGATACTGTGGCCAGCTATGAGCCAAGAATGAGACAAAGGAGTGCCCTTGCACTTTCCTCTGCCTGAAATATTTATTACCACATTTGCTTTTCATAAATGTCTGACTATTGCATCTTCAGCTGGGAATGTGCAGCAAGTACATCTTTAAGTGCAGGTCACACTTTGAGGATCTGCAAGAAGTTCAGTTTCTGGGTGAGGAGCTAGTGTAATTCTGTAGCTCTCCTTTTTCCTGGAAGACATAATGCAAGTCTAGATGGGAAAGTAATTTTTTTCTACTAGAAAGTGAATTGTTATTTTTACTGCTTCCTGAGCATTGCAGAAAGGAAAAAAACAGAGCCTTTCTGAGAGAACTGGTATTGTGTCCTGTTGCCAGATTCATTTCTCATTTATTGCCTCCAATAAGTTTCTTGGGTGGGAGAATCCTTCAGACCTGTAATAGAAGAATAAAAGGAAAAATCTTGTCTCTCATACACTTCTACTGCTAATTTGCAACTCTAAGTCATAAAGCTGAAAGTATCCAAAGACCATGATAATTTTATATATTCAGCAGCAAAGGCAGTGAGAGAATGCAGGAGTGCACAGTTTATTTTATGACTTAAGAGCTATTGAGCTCAAAAAAGGAAGGTACAATTGCACACACAATGTGATCTCATAAGTTTTTTTTTTTTTTTTTCTGTAAAACATCAAGATTAATGAGAATATAGGAAAACAAGCAAGTAAACAAAGTGGGAATTCTGGTACAGATGTTGATGAACCTTGCAGGAAATCCAAAGTTCAGGTGCATTAAGTTCTGGGACATACTGAGGAGAACCACCACGTTTCTTCCCCAGGATTCAGAGACAAATATCTGCCTTTTGAGAGCCTTTCTTCAGTTTCTCCCAGAGGCTTAACAGTGCTGCAAGGGCACCCTAAGGGGAGCACTTCTTTCAATGCCATGGTGCAGATGGGCATTGATTTAGTGCAGTGAGAACAAATTGGAACCCGTATGATGATACTCCATTGCTGTTGGTTCTGTCTGGCAGGAGAAAGAGCATGTGGAAGCTGGGAAAGGAGTGCTCTGAGCCTCTGGGATGGGTGAGGACACTCGGCAGAACTGATTGTCTCTTGTCATGGACTGTGCTGAGAAGTTAGGATAGCAGCTTAGATGAGAAGCTTCATTTTTCATATGGCTAAAATAAGGGAGAACAATTTTTCCCTTGCATCTGAACGATTTTTCCCTTGCATCTGAAGGGTTCAAAAATTGCACAGCTAAAACCCAACAGGTAGTTGCAGCATTGGTCCTCCTTCAGCCCAACATCATGATGCACACCAGCATAGGGAAGAGGAGCTTTCCAGCATTCAGAAGACACTTGGATAGCAAGGGAAAAGCTATTCCAACTCCAGCTTTTTCAAGTGACAATACAAGCTCTCTCCACTTGAGCAGTGTAATTGAATTCTCAAACTTTGCTTTAGAAGACTCAGAAATTCAAGCATTGCTGTAGGTTTTCCTGCCTGCTGTTCTGTCCTGGGCTGCCAGGTCCTTTTGCAAACTCTCTCCTATGAAAGATTGTAAAGGGCTTTTCAAATGGATGACTAAGATGTACTACAGAGGAAAAAGAGATCTCTGTGTTCAGTATCACTCCTGTTTGATATTTTTCATAAAATGTGAGATCATAAAAAAAGGGTTTTCTAACTCTCTGCAGTATACTGGTTTTGAGTTCTGCTTTATACCAGAAATGCTGTGTGGTGTTCAAATTAGAGAATTTAAAATTTTATGAAACATACACTGCATAAAAGAGGAGCTCCTAGAGTCAAACTTGCAAATGATAAGGGCAGAAAGCTTATGAACTCCAGACCCAGGATTCTGAAGCAATGAAAGTCATTGTATTAACTTTCTACTCCAATTTTCACCAAAAGGGAAATGTCCGTTGCTGCACCATGATTAAATCACTTAAAGGAACCAGATGTCTGAGACTGCTATGGGAAACCTTGGGTCCAGATGGTGACAGAAACCTGTCTGACTGTGTGAGTGTGGAGTGCAGGGAGTCAAGTGGGGCACCCATCAGCTCAATGAAACCACCTGCTGTGAAGGGACTTTGATTCCAGCAGTTAAAGTGTCTGGCGTGAGTGTGACTCCCAGAGTGGCCATCAGATGTTCTAACAGGAAAGTTTCCTTAACACATATATACCTTAAGACATCAAAATAATGTTTTGAAACCAAGAGTTGAAAGACAGAATGAAACAAGCAGGTTTGATAGCATCAGGTGATTTTAGGATATCGGAGGGCACAAGGGAATTTGTACACTGTGAATCCAGGTTTATCTCTAACCTGTTTTTCGAGTTGGATGTGTATAACGACTCTGCACTAATGATTTGGAGATCATTAAAAGTCTTCCATTCTAGAAAATGGTTCTGATACTTGAGCTTTGGTGGAAACTGTCTTTGCATGGCTTGTAAAGGGAACATGTAAGTTAGCAGAGTTAATTTCTTGGTTTTCCAAATATTTTGTTATGTTCTATTTGTTTGTTTTACATGAAGTATCTCTAGCTGCCGTAAACAAATCCTTGAAAATATGATCTGAAGGTAGTCAATGCAATTATATATGCTTGAGTATACCAAGGGCTTGAAACACTAACTGTGAGACTAGCTCCTTTCAGTTTTAACTCGGAAACCACTGATGACATCTAAATGTCAACATTAACTGCTTATTTGTTCATTGAAGCATGGAAAGGAGACAATAGAAGTAAGGATCTCTGTGATCTACTCCAGGTGAAAAATCTCACTGGGATGCAGCATAAGAGCAGCTCTTAATGCACAATTGATACTGTTCCTGTCAGGAGAAGGCAGGACTTAAATGCTTAGCAAGATGTGAGATCTACTGAAGAAAAGGCAAAAGCAAAAGAGCACCCAGAGATATTTTCTTGCATCTTGAATTTTCAAGCAGTCTGTGCAGAACATCTTTGTTGGATTTCTATGAGGACATCCAATTTACTAGTGGTCAAAGATGAAGCTGAACATTATTTTGTAATTCCTCCCCTTATCGTCTGTATCATCTAATATCTTAATGTATAACTTCCAGAGATTGAGACATAAAAGATGGTATCAAGAAAGCACATTGTCACTGAGGCCAATCAAATAGTTTCTCAGAACTTGATATTTTTCCTCATTCTTTGTTGGTTTCTTTTGTGTGTCAGAGATGTGACACAGGATGGGGCTAATTCAGGTAGTAGACAGAGCTAGCAGACATGACTGTCTGCTAAGGTCATGCATCTATTTTGAGTGGAGTCTTCTTGGGGAGACTGTTCAGGAGCTGGGGTACCAAAAGGCTGAGCAGTTGTGTAGAAGTTGAGCTGACTCACTACACTGCTTGGTCTGTATTTGTGAAACTCATTTGGATTTTGTATTAAGATATGCGAGACTTTATTTTCTTCTTTGCTAAAGAGGGTGCATTTCAACTTTTGGACAAAAGGTGCTGAATGTCATCTCTTAAAGACAGACCCTCTTGATCATGTTGTTTTTAATGTTATACGCACTTCTCCTGAGAGAAACATTAAAAAAAAAAAAAGGTGAATTACAAATCCCACAAACCAAAGCAACCTCTGCAAACAAAACCTTTTGTTTTCCCTCAGCTCTGCAGTGTATTTTCCTCAAAGCAGTGAACAATTTCCCAATCTTTAGCAAAGAAAGTGAAGCAGAAAATACTTTACCAGCTTGGCATTCCTTTCTCTGTCTCAATTGAATTATTTTCCAAATTGCCAGGAAGTACAAGGCAGGTGGCCTTGATCCCATGCTGTCACACTGAAAAGTCAGGTCTTTTCTCTTACATGGTCAGCTCTAGAATGAGTGTTACCTTCCTACCTTGGGAATCAGCCATGGCACATGGCACAGGCACTGGAGATGTTCAGCACAGCACATTTAATCCTTCATGCTGACTCAACTGCCTTGGTTGCTTCCTGCTGTTCCATTACTCTCCTCCTCTATGTAGTTATTGATTAGAGTGATACTTGACCCACTTTCCAGCACTCTCTTACTCTCTACATCTTCATTTTTCTCTTGTTCACTCACAGTCTCAGTTGTTTTACTCTGTCCTCGTTAGCAGTGTTGCTGGGGGATATTTTGCCAGTGCAGCTGTTCCCCAGAGCCAAGTATTGGGTTGCGTCTAATTACTCTTTTAATGCACTGTGGTGAATCAGTCGTCTTTCCCAGGCACTCTGTGCAATAAGAAATAATTCACGACAGCAGCAGAGCTACTTCACAGAAAGTTGGAAAGGTGAAGTCAGGAGCCTGAGTTTACTCAACAAAATTGAAGAAACAAACAGGGACAGCTGGAAACATATGAGTTTGGAGATCTGGAGGACATGGTCTAAAGACACATATTTTGTGTGTAGGATTGCAACGTCTAGTTTAAAGGGGCTTCATATGGGATAGCTCCATTTCAGTTTTTCATTACAACTCTTTCATGTTAGGATCGGTATTCACAATAACCCTGCAACTCCTACACTTCAGGAGTGAAAGAATTAGGCAAAAAAAAGACATCAAAACATAAAAGTAATGGATTAAGTTAGTGACTTATGTGGACAAATGAGCTTATAATCTTTTCTTAAGAATAACAAAGTGCAGGGATACTGGGAAGCTTATATATGAGACCTGAAACCTGCTGCAATAAGGTGGGAAAGAACATGGGGTTTAGGGGACAGGCAGGGATTTAAGGAATTTTATTCAAGTTTGTTCAGTGTGGCATTGCAGATAATTTATTGTTTGATGAGAGAGAAAGTGAAATAAATCTTCCTTTTTTTCCTTTTCCCTTTTTTTTTTTTCAAGGCCTACATGAACTGTGAAAGATGCATGTTCTTTTCTCATTGATGTGAAGCTCATGGTGCCTCATTCTCAAGGTAAATTTGAAGGACCTTTTAAATTCTTCTAAATCTTTTTGTACTAGCTGAGATGCATCTCAGTAGACTTTTCTATCTACTAATGCTGGATATGAATGGCTGTGACCACTTTCTGTCTCTGTGATTCTAGCATGTCTGTCACTTGGTGATTGCTTAAGTATAGTTCCACAATCTATCCTGCCTAAGAAGGGATCATATAGGTCTTGTTCATCTGAAAGCAGTCACCTTGCATTTGAGGCATGACTCTTCTAGGATGGTTGCCTTTTTCACTGTCTAGAGAAAGTTGTTTTTCCTTTTTATTAGTAAGTGCATGAGCATTTCAGTCTTTTTTCTGTGCCAAACTGAGTAAGGACAGCTGTGAAAATCTGCATGAATGGTTATCGACTGGCTCACAAAATATGTGAATATGTAACATCTAATATATAAATAATGTGCAGAGTGTGACCCCGGTTTATTTTTAGACATATTGTTTTGCAGGAGTTTGGAACTGTAAAAAGATGTAAAAACAAACCTTCTACTACTGATCAGAACAGCAGGGGCTGGGGAAGGGACCAGCACATACAGCCCCAGAAACTGGTGTGAGACAATAATCCTGGGAGAAACTGCAGAAGACATTCCAACCACAGCAAATGAAACAGTTTTGTTGATTAAAATTTTCTAAAAATATGCTGTTTCACTCTCACTGTAGTATATGAGCACCTTCCAAATTAAAGAAAGAATATAGCTAAACTTACAGGTTTCCAGGAGTTGTCTGGCATTTGTCTCAATGAACTCTTCAGAATATTTCAGAAAAACACATGGTTATTTTTTTCTGTTATTTGTACTGATTCAACTGGATAGATCTACCAAGAGTTAGTGAAATTCAAAATAATTGAATTAAACTAGGTCACTGGAGTACATGGACACTTTCATTATGTCAACATACATCATCTTTGGCAATCTACTATGTCTTTGACTGTCACTGCTGGCCTCTGATGGAATCAAAACCAAAGTACCACTTTGAATGCATCTTTCCTCTGATCTAGGGCAGTAAGGCTTATGCAAGAAGGCATAGAGTAAGAATGTGAAAAAAGGTAATCACTGAAGCAGACAACCTAGGGAGACTGTATTCTCTTCCAAAAAACTTCCAATGACATACATCATTCAGGAATCATGCAGGTATGGTTCCAACTGCTTGGGGAAAGATGAGTTGATTTTTGGAAGTTCCTTCAAGCCCTTCAAAGAACAAAAAAAACATACAGCTCCACAGAAATGCCTATTTTTCTTTTTTTTTTTGGGGGGGCAGTGCAGATTTTCAGATGTAGAGTCATCTAACTGTACCATTAAGATGTCTACTTGCATTACCTCCAAATCACCATTACACTTCCTTGTTTCAAATGCTGATGATAACTTTTTTCATTGAAGAAATGGTTTCTGCTGAGCAGAAAAACTCTCCTAGGAAATTATTGTATAGCTTAAACCATAATTTATATAGCAGCAAGATTTTGTGTAACTTGATGAACTCTGTAGCTTCTGGCTGGGGCACAAGACTGTGGCAGTAGAGTGGAGTCTGAAAGATATGCTGGGCCCTGGATCCTGAGAAGGAGGTTTATAGCCCTCTGGGTGAGAATGGAGGAAGGCACAGCACGTGTGCATGTCCACAAGGAGAAAAGCTTAAGTAGAGCTGCATCAGCTGCACTCAGCCTGCACAACGAAGTCAATGGCTCAGTGATGTTCTTCTGACGTTAGAGTCACTGGTTGAAACACAGCCAACCAGCCAACGAGAGCTAAAGATTAGTACAGGGGATACAATCATTCGAGCACCACTTAGCACAAATGAGAACCAATTTTTCTTTCAGTACATCTGCAGAATACATATGAAAAAATAAATCCTTGCCTTGCAGAAATCAGTAAGAGCTTTACTTCTGAGCTATACCAAATTTCAGCTTAAAAATACAAATCTTTATCTCTGCTTTATAGATAACTAATAAATACATGCCAGAGGGTAGGCATGAGTATTGGATTCTGTCTTAGAGATGGCTAAACTTCTCTGAATTTTACATGAAATTTAGGACTCTTACATAGTTTTGTTCATTTGCCTATAAAGACACTTCTTTATTGCAACTTATTTATATTTTCTTTTGAAACTTATTATAAACTTACAGGTGAGATTCGAGTCTTATATATTCAGGTAGCAAGTACATAGCTTCAATTCTTTTTTTACTTTTTCCCTCAGACATGGAGGTAAGATGCTGATAAGGGGAAAAGAAAAATACTTGTTCAAGTTGTGATATGCTGATTTTCAACTTGAAAATAGGAAATAATCAGACTTCCAGTGAGAGGGGAAGAAATGATATATGAAAAAGAGAGGGAGATAGATGCATTAGGGAAAGTATCCTCTGGGATTTCATCACGATCAGTTGTTAACTTTAACAGGCTATTGGACTACCTCTTGCACAGATTAATATTTTCTATGCAAATTGGAAGGACCTTTTATGGAATTTTGCAAATGTTGGTTGTTTTATTGCCTTTTTCCTTGTCAATTCAAAGATTAATTCTATGATTGCTTCTGAGGCATCCAATTTCTAACCTTTTGATCATGACTCCTCTGCTCACTCTATCATTCTCTTGATACAGGAGTCAGCTTCTTCACCTCTTCTTCCTCTCCTGTCCCTTCTGAATAGTCTGTAGCCATCAATAGCTGCACTCCAGTAACTGGAGTGTTCACTAGCTTCAGGCTGCAGATACCCTACAGGCAGGAGGAAGGTTCTACCCAAAAGCTCCCTGCAGCCTCGGGAAATCAGTTGGTCCAGCTGGCCCAGTCTCCAGGAGCATTTTTTACCCTTTTGTGTGCCAATGTGCACCAAAGTGAATCTCAATCTTCACATCTCACCCATCTCTAGAATGCATTAATCATGCAAGCATCCAGACAGTTCCTCCTGAGATTCCCACCTGGTGATCTTTTCTTAGGACAACTTGCATTGACCATCACAGACAGCAAGAGGTGGGAAGGGTGTAGGGGGGAAGGACCCAGTGAAGACCCAAAGACTATTTTTCCATGCCTGTCACAGTAGATAATTGACCTGAGACCTGGATGGTTGAATGTTTTTGGGGGGCTCTGCTTGTGTTGCCATATCCTTTCTGGTAAGTACTGAGGACATACCTACCTGCTGAGTGGAAACCATAGCTGAGTGTTTTCCCAAAGGGGTGTGACCACCAACTGAGCTCACTTCCAGAGCTGGTGGGTGAGCAAGCATTTTATAGGGAATGAGCAAGTTCTCTAGCTGCTGTACATTCTAATAAATATATTTATACAAGGAAATTATAACTCAACTAACTAGAGATGCCAGATATTTGTATTATACGGATGGTTCTGAGGCAGGCCTCCTCTATTCTTAGAGAGCAGCTATCAGACTTGTGTCTCCATAATTCATCATGGACGGCCTTTTCCTGCCCGTTCTGTGGGTACACATTCATAAATAATTTTCAAGTTACTGAGAATATACACCCTTAAAAAGGCAGTATATATTTGATCATGAGAACAGGGGAACGTGATGAGTGAGTCTGTGTGCAAAAAAGGCATCGTTCCCCAAGGACCACTGTAACATGGACAGTATTGGGAGGAATGAGTTAAAAAGCAGAAAATTGGTGAGGATGATTGTAAATCATTCAGGTGACCTTACAGCTGGGAATAATTCATGATAAACCTATGTGAACAGCAGACCAGTGATCCTCTAGAATGGACTGAGTTAACAGTGCCTGCATCTGTGCTTTTGTGTGTCTACCCCTGTGTTGCTTTGGGGATACCCCACTTAGTGAAGTAATGAAAATAAATTTACTCTTTGCATTCTAGCAACAAGTCTGTGGTTGTTCCAACTGCCTGCCTGTGTTGACTCACACAGCCAGAGAGACTATTTAGGAGTGAACATTCTTCACAAAATGGACAACATACCCATTCCACTGTGTTGTATATACCTAGCTTCTCAAATACTAACTGTCCACTGCAACACATATAGTGTGTGAGCCAAATAAATCAACAGAAATATTTTTTCAGGTCTGGAAATATAGAATTCACTGGTGAAATACAAGGCATTTCCTGGTCTGCTCAAGACAAGCAGGGCAACTTGTGTAAGATAATCTGAATTTTGCCCTTGCTATATTTAAAGTAATGCAGCAGCAACATGAGATGGCAAACTTCAGAAAGGTGTTGCTGCCTTTCACATCCTGGAGCTGGAATCATTCCTTTCCCTGACAAATCCCCAAGGTCAGAGCATTTGATGACTGCTGAGAAGAGTTTTCTCAAACTCCAGTAGCATCAGTCATTGTGCTGCTCTACTTTTCTATGTCTGTGTTCCATTGATTTCCATTGATTTGAGTTACAGCCATGCAAAACTGGGCTAAAGCAGGAGGAAGCAAAGCTGCTTGCAAGGGTACTTTCCTAATTACAGGAAACATTTTTGCCTGTTCTTAAAGTAAACTTTCTGCTTTTTTTTTTCCATCTTCTATCCAAGTTGTGTTGCATCCTCAACTTTTACAGCATTTTAATTTTTTTATGCTATTTTTTTTTCTTCTGCAAGCTTTTGGGAGAGACCTTACTGGTCTCTACAACTACCTGAAAAGAGGTTGTAGCGAGGTGGGTGTCAGTCTTTTTTTCCAGGTAATAGTGATAGAATGAGAGGAAAAGGCTTCAAGTTGTGCCAGGGGAGGTTTAGATTAGATAATATTAAATATTTCTTCACTGAAAAGGCTGTCAAGCACTGGAACAGGCTCCCATGGAAGAGTTCGAGTCACCAGCCCTGGAGGTATTTAAAAAATTAGACATGACACTTAGCGACATAGTTTGCAGTGGACTTAGCAGTGTTCAGTTTGCAGTTTGACTCAATGATCTTAAGGGTCTTTTCCAACCTAAATGGTTCTATGTTTCTAGGATAGTTGTATCAAAGTGATTATTTGGAGCTTTAGAGTAGCTATCCCTCCAGTTCCTCCTGGACAAACCAGGAAATGGGTAGTACTACCATTTCCATGGTTACCAGCATATTTCAGTCTGATTCCTTTGCAAGCATCTCCTAGTTCAGTAGATATGTCAATGACATCTGAGATAGGAAGCCCTTTGCTGAAGAGGTCATTAAAATTTCAATGTATTTTTTAAGAAACAATAGAGGAGTATTTAGAGCAGCTTTCTGAAGTTGAATGCTCAGCAGGGTTAAGAATGGAACTGCATCCTTCTATATTTTTGGGATAAAGCCCTTTCCTTTTCCTTAAATTAATCTATTCAATTAGCTTATGAGATTTTGATTACTTTCTTCTACACTTCCTTTTAATAACAGTTTAGCATAGGACAATTCAACCAGGAACTGGCATCCTGTCTGCCCCCATCAAACAAATCTATAGTGATTTATCCCATGAATACTACGGAATAAAGTATAAGATTGTGCATGTGATTTTCTTTTAGAGCATTACCATAACTGTGTTTTTCACTTGGATTTTACTTCCTCTGGCTTTACAATACTCTGTCACACTAACAAAGCTTAGCCACATGTGAGAAAATAGCTTTATCTTCTTCAAATACCAATCTCTTACAAATGTTCCTGCAAAAGAACGGCTTTTGGAACATCTCCTGAATCAACAGATTTCAGCTCTGTCTGATTTAAATGGAAAGTAATTTTGAATTTAAATTCCTTTCACTGCAAACAGCCTTTCTGTGTACCCCTGGACAGACTCAAGCACTATGGAAACAGAGTCCCCAAAGATCATTAAAACCTGAAAAAAATATTACAGACATAATTTTGTCCATGAGCCCACCTAGCTCAGAAGTCAGGCTGCTAGGATCTGGTGGGTTATAGGACTTTATAAAATGTAGAAAATTCAATGCATGGCCTCAAGTCATGACAATGTGGTAATTTTTGCAGTCATACATTGGATCTCCATTCAGGATTGAGGACCTGTTCTTGCCTTGATCCAGAGAGAGAGTGAGTTACAGATGAATGGTTACTCTGAAGCAGAGAACCTGTCTGAAGGATTCCAGCATGGGAAGAATGGAAATTTTTCATTCCAGTTTAATCAGCACTTTAGTCTGCCCTCCTTCTACCATGTTGTGCTGAATGAGACCTTTCTGTGTCTTCTAAGCTATGTGAAATTAGGGGATAACATGCCACCCTAGGAGTGAGCTTGTGAAGCAGGGGGCTGCAGTCCAACATTTTTTGGCTTACTTTTTTTCTCATTTATTTGTCCTTTTCATCCACTAAGGGAAGGAGTTCCCATATTTGAGATCTCAGAAGCTAGGAAAAACAACTCAAAAATGCTACTTCCTGTAAACAAACATAACACTTTAGAGTATTGTAGGTTAATTTGACATGGCCACAGAGGTCATGAAGGTGTAAATGGCACCAAGCAGGTCAGAGTCAGTGTTTTGGTGAAATAAGAGTGCAAGATCCAATTTTTCATACCCTGAAAGCCCTAGCTTTCTTTTTGGAAGTAGAGGGGTTAGTATTTACTGAGAAATAATGGAAACAGAGCCTGTGTGAAAGTCTGGTTGAGAGAAGGGAAAGAGCTGAGCGCAGTGGATGAGCTTATACTTTCCTTTGACACCAATTTCAGCAGAATGGAGATTTCATGCCTTAGAGATGTAAGGTCATGTTTTCTGTGCCACATCCTGTGGCAGAATCAGCTCAGACTAAATGGCTTCATGGAAAGGTTCATAACAAAAGTATGCAGCGACTGTCAATATTACAAAGGAATTTTTATCTAAGAATATGTAAGTTAATGATGGCCCACAGTTAAAATGGATTTAAATAAAAACTGTGTGTCAAGGTGTGTACATACACTAGATTGGGGAGCAATGACATATATATTCCTAAACCATGGCAGCAGAATTACAGGAACAAATACTACTATAATTCAGTAGCAATCTTGTATATTATGGAGACAAAGAAGGAATAAAAGCACTCTTTGATTCAGTAACTCTGTAGGTTATACATATATGGAGGCATTGTAGTGAAATGTTTACTCCTCAGCCTTCTCCTACCATTTACTTCTGCTGACTCAAATTTCCCTGTTCTTCTGTCACTGTTATTCCCCTTTCCTGACTCTGTGTGAAACACCTGAGGTGGTAGTTATACTTCAGAAAATAAGAGTATGTTAGTGATTCCATACCCACATGACAGCTGTGTTCTCATCATCTACTGTAACAGGTAGTTTTTGAAGTATTTAAAAAGCAAATTACAAAAGTTACTTCCTTTTGAAACTGTCTTGGTATCTGGAAAACTAGAAAATATGTGTGAGAAGTTTCTAAAACACTGTCTTAAGAGAGGGACCAGGCACTTTATCTTACCCTTTTTAAAGAACCAGAAAAAATAAATTGCAAATGCATCCATTTAGAGCTAATTGAAGGATTTGATCTTTAAAAGGGTAGTTAGAGAACAAGGAACTGTTGAACCAATAACATCAGGATTAGATATTTTGTGATAGTCTAATACATTCACAAAAACTGCAGTTAGGGTACAAAAATAACAAGTAGACTTGAATACACTTATGAGTTTAAATCTCCTATAAGTAACCTATAAGACAGAAGATAACATCACATTACAGGCAAGGTACTTCATTAATTTTTTAGAAGACTTTTCCCATCTGCCTTTATGGCAGTCAGCACTAACCTTTTTAAGAGAAATGGTGCTTCACCAAATATCTCCCTGCACTGATCAAAAATTATATTTCCTCTTTTCTTCACTTCTCCTCAAACATTTCTACAGGGCCATATTGGCCAGCTCCTGAACAGCTTTGTGGAAAATTTTGCATCAGAAAACTCCATATTGTCATAAAAGCTGCTAGCAAGATGCTCTGTATGCTTCTGAAGATAATTTCTGAAAAGATACAGAAAAGCCAGTGGCTTGTGGAACTGGATGAACCCTTGTGCTGTACTGTACCCAAAATGTGAAAATTATCATTTACTCCAACAAGAGTTAGTATACGGTCTTCTAGTTTTAGAGATTCTTTTTATATATTTTATTAATAGTATTATTAATTTAATTTAATTAATAGTGGTATTAGCATTACAAATTGGATGGCTTCAGCACCACTTGTGCTTGGTATTGTGCAAAATTATTGTGAATAATAGCATCTTTCCCAACCAATCTACAAGATGAGACTCAATAGGCCTATTTCACATTTTACCAAACTTTCCTTTTCTCTGTCCACATTTATGGAGTCATTTATCTATTGTGCCTCTCTTCACTCATTTTTTTTCTCATTTCTGAAGCTGCATGATCTTTGTGGTGAAAAAGTCTTACGCTGCTTTCCCTACAGGAAAAGGTCAAATCTGCAACAGTTAAATTTTAGGGGTTTTTTTTCTGGTAAAAATAGGACTGGAAGATACTTCAGATGTTGTCTGCTACTCAAATATCCCAGTGTCATCCCTTGTAGGATCTTTTTTGTAATAGCAGATGAAGAGAAATGCAGTTCCAGAGAGAAATGCTTCTCCCTGTCAGAGGGAGGCCATTACTCGTATCTAATCCCCACAGTTGCACATTCCTCATTAGACTAATTACCTCCCTCTGTTGAAAATGATCAATTCCTCTGTTTTTTCTCTTGTCTGAGTTTAGCAGCTGAGCACTGCAATTGCCTTCTGCTGTATTTAGCTTTGTGCTTCCAACTCAAGATGTAAAAGTCCTCTTTAAGGCCTATTTACTGCAGTGTTCATATGACACACAGAGAGAAATTGAAAGGGAGTTTGTAACAGTGATTAACTTTTGTCTAATTTGAATCACCATCATTACAACTAATAACTTGGAAAGTTGTTCAGCTTTTTTGTCCTTAAAGAATAGCGTTCAATAGTTTTGTATCTTGATAGGCTTTGTTGTCAAATGCAAGTTCATCAGTAAGGTCGGAGCACTGTGGAGATCAAAGAACAATGAAATGTTAATGGATGGCTCTCTCTGTGAAAAATATAATTAGTTTCCATTGTCTCAAACTCAAGGGACTAGTCTACACAAAGTCTACCAGCAGAAGCTCTCCAATTGCAGTTGCATCCCTAGGCTGGCAGATGCAGAAGCTGAATTTGGATCAGGTGGGAGCTAACCAGGCTTCACTGAGGCAGGTACAGCTTTACTGGTGGAGAGCAGATGGGCCACTGGCCCAAAGAAGTTGGGTGGTTCTTGAGCATACCTGCTCACTTTGCCTCTTAAGCCAGTTGCCAGATGTGACACTACCTCTTGAGTCAAGAGGTTTCATTGCAGCAAGGTAATAATCATCACTTTGCACTACATTTTAGCCTCAGAGAGATAACCTTCCATATCCTTAAAGCTAGCAAGAAAATAAGAAACTCTGAGTCCTCCAGGGAGGTGAAGCTGATGAGAATAACTTGCAGCATGGATCCCCATGAATCCCAAACAGCCTGCATTAATTCTTTGCTGAACATTTCTACTAATATTTCCCCATATTAGGCCCCTTTTTTGGCATTATAACTCTCAACTTAAAGTTTTCTTCATGCTGTAAGAGAAGCATTAAGAAATTCATGCAAAGAAGTAATGGAGGGAGGCTAGAATAATCCCACCATGGGTTTTTTCATTTCTAAGACTGAAATACAAAGAGCTGCTTTTCACATCTTCATCCCTACTTACTCACAGCCCAAATCTACAGCAATTTTAACATTTGCCACTTACACCTGGCTAAAGTCCATGAAAAAGTCTGATGACTTCTTGAAATACTGCATACAGATATGATAGGCAGGTTGAAAACTAGATACATCAGACCTGCTAAATAGGGAGACCAGGCACATGGCTGCAGTGCAGATCCCTTGCTAGTGTGGGACTAGTATTTGTAGAACATTGTGGCTTATAAAACAAGCCTGGTACACCCTTAAATCTCTTCATAGAGACCTATCATGTGTTTATAAAGACAAATTTGTTTCCCCCCTCACATCCAATAAAGGATGGAAATTCTCCTTAGCTCTCCTTTTGTTGCTGATATATTTGTAAAAACATCTTTTTTTATCTTTTACAACAGTAGCCAGATTAAGATCTAGTTAGGCTTTGGCCCATTTAATTTTCTTCCTGTATAACCTCAAGATGTCCTTGCAGTCCTCTCAAGTTGCCTGTCCCTTCTTCCAAAGGTGATACTCACTTCTTAAATCCTGAGTTCCAGTCAAAGCCCTCTCTTCGGCTAGGACAGTCTTCTTCCCTGTCCACTCATCTTTCAACACATGGGGACAGCCTGTCCATGTACTGTTAAGATTTCCTTTTTAAAGGTTTCTTTCCACCCCTTTTGCAAGAGAAAACTTTCAGTTGGCAACCATTTTTATGGGTGCTTATCTCCTTGTGCAGAGGTTCTTTTCCCATCACATTGGTCAGGGGGAAAGCATCTTACTCTGCATGATCATCACTGTATATACTGGGAAAAACAGACATGGAATGCAGCTGCACCTCACCATCCTTGAGCAAAGGCAGAGGCAACCTCAACTATTTCTGAACACAAGGATGAAAGGAAAGGATGATGGCAATGAAATATTTTGTGATCTGAAGCAAAGAAATCAACAATACATGATCTTTCATGTGTATGGCTGTATAGTATTCCCTATAACTTGGGAAAAACAAATTTGAAGGCAGATCAAAGATATGCACTAATTATTTTAAGAGGATAGCTGCATTCAAGTCAGTAAGCCCCAAACAACAGGGCCATTTTCCTTTCTTTACACCTTTTGCCTTACATCCATACAAATTGAGGTCAGGGAGGAAGATAAAGGAATTAATGAGGGAAAACTTGTTTACATACCAGACCCTTATGTACAGTTGTTTTGTTTCTTTCTGTCCATTTCAGATTTTTGTCAAGTTAAACTACTCCTTATTGCCATTGCTGTTTTGTCCCTTGGAGAGGAGCATCTTTATTAGCCATAATTATATCTGGACATCCTGCAATTCTGCAGGGACTGGAGAAGCAAAGGAACAGAAGGTGGGTGCAGGAAAGAGAGGGTAATTCTGTCCTAAGCAAAACGTAAATCTCAGGCCAGATCTCCTTGGTTTTGAAAAGACATAAAAATCTCATTATTAAAACAGGGGAGTGAGCACAGCTGCTCCTGTCAGCACAAAAGCCATCAGGTTAAAAAGGCTCTACATGTGTGCAGCATCTCATCAAAGCTAATCCCAGCTAGTATCTGCTTTGTTTCTCCTGGAGAAGAGTTGCAGCTCCACAAATAGACTGATTTGGGAATTTGGGAAGCTGCCAAGGTTGGGCACAACTGGAGATTCAGGAAGCCTGCCAGCCTTTCGTGCCCACCTCTGTATAAGCATAGAGGAAACCTTAAAGAATTGTTTTCCTCTTCCTGTGCCTCAGTATCCCCATTTAAAAATAATATCAGCCTTCCTGATAGCAGTTGAGATGAATAAGGAGCTGAATATCATTACACTTACTGGCTATTTCAGCAGGATTTCACGTAGAGGCAAACAGACACAAAGCCCCATCAGTAAACTTGGAATATTGCAATCACATGCTTAACATGTGTTTTAAAATTCTAGCTCTCCTGAGTTCATAGTGAAGAACATTTGAAATTTTTCAGAGAAAACCCTCTAAAATCAAAGTACCTAATAATTAAGAGAAACAAAGACAGAGAGTATTATTGTTTTTTCAACAACCACATTTACATCCAAGTATTTTATGTATGCAAATATATGCATGCATGCCTATGTTTGTTAGATTTGTCTAAAATGCAGATAGCTAGAAAAGCAGTTGGTTATTACAGTTTCTCATATACACTTTCAAGGATGAGTTACAGTGACCCCATTTCTTCCAGATGGTAATTAATATTCTTTTTCTGTTTTGTTGTTTTTTTTTAATGCATAACTTATGACCAGGTTATAAATATCTGACTATCTATTATGCTGAAAGAACTTCTTCCTTATTGAATGTCTGTGTTTAATATTCATTTCCTTTATCAGTTAGATGTCAATACTGGATTCTGTGATGAAATTTATGGCTTACAACATTTGCTTTTAGCTGTCTGAGGAAATACTGTTTTAGATTAATCTCTTTTTCTAGCCTAACTTTTTTGGTCTATTCAGTTTCCTCTTTCTCATTAAGTTATATTTCAAGACTACTAAAAATGTGTATCTCCTGCAAATGGCAAATATGAACAAATATATTTCCTAATCATTGTATAACTGGGATAAAAAATACAGGCAAAAGTAAACCCTTTAGGGGCTTTGGTTTTTTATATTGTGAAATCTGTATTGCCATCAAGTGAAAAAGCTTGGGTAGCAGAGTGAGTTGCAAATATAAAGATAAAAAATGTGAAGTTAAAATTCTGCCATTACTAGTGCATTATTTTTGTCTGAGGCCTTTTTATATTAAATGTGATACAGACTTTTCATCCAGAAATAGTTTCTGTTGGATTACTATGCTAAAGAATGGCTGTTCTATTCCACCAACCCACCTAATTACCTGTGCTGGAGATATTGATGAGAGTTTGGTCGCTTAGTCTCAGTGTCATGCCCAGTGCTGTCTCTGGAGTTAATTCTAAGGGGAGCGCTCTTCATTTTTGTTATCAGTAATGAGAACTAGAAGAGAAGGCTCTGCATTTACTTAATGAGAATGTCATGGTTTGAGCAGAGCTGCAGAAGTGAATTTGAAGGGCTGATCTTTATAATGAACCAGAACATTATCAAATCACTTCAGCCATGATATGGAATTGGGTTTAACAGCTCTGTGTCTTACATGAGGTCAAATAACTGTGCATGTGAATTTTGCATGTTTAAACTTATAACCATTTGTCTCTCACAGAAAATTTGATTCATAATTTACTTTTACACATGCTATTGATCAAGCACAATATGTGGTGGTAGTAGGACTAGGGCAAATGCTGGTCAGTGGGAACAAGAAAAAGAAAACAAAATTACCACCACCACAGGCTTTATGCTTTCGCTAGGAACTAACTCTTAAAGACAAAATAGAGCAGGAACTGATACGGATTTGTAACTGGCACTTACTAAAGTAAGACAGATCATAAGACAGTTCAAGAACTACCAAGGGTACTTCCCAAAGACAAGTGACGGGTTCTCTTCCAAGACAACTAAACACTCCATCTTTCTGGTCCTCTCCAGGAAGTTTGCTCCTTAGTATGGTCTAATCCATGTGGAAGAACGAATTAGCATATACAACCAATATTTTCTGTGTCGTCTTCTCAGGCATTAAGTGGGATTCTTTCAGCACTTGAGATACAGAGACTACTTAAGTCTACTCAAAACAGCCAACAGAGGTCTTAACTAGGCTTGACCCAGCCTCTTAAAGACAATAGTAATCTGCTGCTTATTTGCTAACACACAAAAAAAATCTGTAGTAGATAATAATATTGTTTCCTCACTTTAAGTCCATTGTCAGTCCTGTACCTGGACAGATGCAGAACATCTACAATTCCCTTGCTTCTTTTGTCCCTATTTTGGTTTTACAGTTCACACAGAGCCCAAGGAAATTACTGAAATCATCCCCACTGATTCAGCTAATACTGACACTGCTGGAACACTGATATAGACAATGCTCAGGCAGTGTAGACTGGGTTTAGCTGCACCACACATCCCTCTTGAGCATTCCAGCTTCCTTTCTGGTTCATTTAACCAAGTGAAAGCAGCTGAACTGATCAGCCCAGGTCTCCCAGGGAAGTTGGAACTTGGAGAAGAAAGCCTTGTATAGATTTCCAGCTCTGAAACAACCATCAACTGCTAACAAAACAGGAGGATGTCGCCAGCAATTCAGAGTGCCTGTGAGTCTATGAGCAGTCTGATTGTGTGTAATTGGCATTCAGGTGAAACCTTGGGTGACTTTCATCTTCTCAGTGCTGCCCTGACTTATGTAGACTCAGATTTAGTCAGATACAGTGGCAGACAATTTCTGAAGTGAAGCTAGGCTTTTAGCAGCGGGGATTATTCAGGGAAAAAGAAAAAAAAAAAAAAGATTGGTTGTGCAATATATTCAAATTCAATGAGTTGGTGATGGTTTATCCAAGTTATAAAAATGGTAACAACTACTACTTATAGAGGCATCTTATCTCAAATTCAACCCATATACTTTACATACAGTACAGATTACTATTACTCCAAACTCTCCTGAAAATACAGCGATTTATGTGGGCCTGATATTTTACCATGTTTTTTCAAAAAAGTAACCTGTTAAAATGGATAGAGTAACTCCTATTAATTCTCCTTTTCCTTCCTGATTGCACAGATTGCCCAGAGCCAAAGATGTTGGTTGCTATTTTTGCTCTACTTTTCTATTGTCCACATCTCATATTTCTTTAAGATTAGAATTTGAAATACTAGTGCCTAACAGTAACATATTGCCCTGTTTGGACATATTGTCTAAAGTCTTGTAAGGTGTCTGAGGAATAAAAGCATAAGCACATTTTCTGGGTACTCAGATCCAGCACACCAATGTGTAGGCAAGCTTGTTATTGTGTGGGCTGGATGGCTCACTGCTCTGTTGTTTAATATGTGCAATTTTTATCTAGTATCACAAATCCATATAAGGCTTCGTATATTTCACCACAAAAATCCCCAGGAATTTTGTGATCAATCTCAGGAGAAAGGTCTTGGTTTTACTGCCATGTCCACAAGAGCAGAACTATGTGCTAGGACAGCATCTTATGTGGGCCTTGATCCAGGCTAAGTAAAGACCAGGCTTTTAAAATATAATGGAATTTAATAGGACAGGACAGGGCAGGACAGAACAGAGCAGAACAGAACAGAATAGAATAGAACAGAATAGTTGGAAGGTGCCTATAACAATGTTCTAGTCCAACTGCCTGATCATTAATTTTATCCACTTCAGAGACTATTTGAAGAAGCCCTGAATATGTTCTCATTGATGTATTGAGGGAATAGTTTATGCCTTAAACCAGATTTTTCTGTCCCTTCCCAAATTCTGAGTAGTACCAAAGGTTCTAACTCAGGTTCCCTTGACAGTTCTATCTACTCTTTGAAGCTTGAACTCACTGTGACCCTGTACCAAAGACTCATCTGTCCCATTGCACACTAAGATGCTTCTGCTCCACAACTGGACTTTAGACAGATTTCTGTGAGCTCTAGGGACATGGGTGGAGTTAGACTGAGAAATTGAGACTGGATTAGTGGTACCCACTGACAAACTTGAGCCCAAAGCAAAAAAGATCACAATCTGAGAACTAATTACAGACCTGTATAGAACAAGCTTGTGATCTCACTCCAAGGCCTCTCAGGAATGGCAATGCATCACCCACTACTCATGTCTTTTTGCATTGCCTCTTCCTGTCTGGGCATTGCTCAAGGGCTGAATTGGTGAAATGGCGATCAAAATTCCATGTGCTCCCTGTCAGATTTCCTCTCCCTTTGGAAGAGCTGAAGCAATCACTGCTCCATTTTGGTTCCATAAATATAAACTCTTATGGGAATAGGGGGCAGATGTCATTGCTGGCAGAGATATCACAGTCTCAGCACTCAGGTTCCTCTATGCCTCTCAGATTTTCCTTGCTTCCACGTGCAAAGCTTCAAGAGCCCTGGATTTTGCTAGGAGCAGCTCTGAATCTTGATTCCCACTGCTTTGCTGGCATTGAGAATCCATCCTTGCTTTCTTCCATATAGGTCAGAAATCTCTGGTTCTTGTCTTCAGTGTGTCAAGAGACAGCATGAGGAAGTCCCCCTGCTTCTCTGCATCTGAATATGACTCATGGTGCCTTTCAGACTACCAATCTGTATGTCTTTGCTCCTTTTTAGGGCAGAGAGGAGAACGCCCACATACACAGATGGCTTGTCAAATCTGAGCAGCTGTTTCAGCCTGCTCAGAGGTGACCAGCATTAGCCAGGCCTGTGAGGAGATGGGATCCGAGCAGAGAAGGCCATAATAAATGAAATTTAATTGCGAATTTTTCCCCTGCACCTCAAAAAATATTCCTGCACGTATCCCATGGATCTTGCTTCTGTGTGTGCATTGGTATAGAGCTGAGTACTGGTATAGAGCAGCAGTGTGCATAAAACCTCATCCCTCCATGGCTTTTAAATCCTGCTAGGCTGCCTGCATGATTTGATGCCATATGCATATCAGCAGGCTGGATATTCAGTCCTGGCACTGAGTTCTTAGCTGAGCTCTTGCAGAGGCATTTGACATATTTGTTGCTGTGAAATACCTAGCCTGTTTCCTGCAGAAATACGTTTATGCCACAGTTAAATACAGTGGCAGTGATAATAGTGAGATATGATTGAAGGTTCTGCAGGAAAAGCCAGGTGGTTTTTGTCCAGCTGAAAAATACGTACATGATGGAGATGCCTTCAATGCTCGGAAAAAGAGGGAATTTTACCGTATAGGAAGCAGATTTGGCTCCACCTGCTGGTTTCAGGCTGGTCTCAGGCCAAGCTGCTGTTTTCTTAGGAAAATTCTGAAACACTCAACGTTAAATAAAAATGTGAACAGACAAAAATTCTGTTCTTTGGGGTGAGATAGTATGCTTTATGGACAGAAAAGAAAAAAAAATTAATAATATTTTTTTTAATAAATAAAAGCAAGGTAAGTGCCTTTTCATACAGACAAAGCTAAATGAAATTCTTCCAGAGGCATTACTAACTTCAGGGATTTATGGAAGCAATGCAAGGCGAAAATTTCTCTCAATGAATATCTGTTTCAAATGGCCTGTTTATCTGTAGTCAAACTTCCTATTAAACATTCTGTGACATTCTAGTTTTGGGGTGGATAAGTTAAATATATCCATTCTCAATCATGTTGTAAAGTCAACTGCTCTCTGAAAGCTTATTACAATTTGTAGGGCTTGTGAAAATTATGATTACGGTGATTGCTATCCAAATGCCTTTCAAATTACTAAAAAATCAGTGTGGTAAGTTTCTTGTGCTGTAACCATCTGTTCAACACTGAGATGTTCAACGTTGACAGATGAGTCTGAGTTCTACTTCTCTTTGGGTTTTGCTTATTTTTATAATAACTTTAAAGATCTGTGTAAATTCTAATGGTGTGTTTTCCATTTTATTTTTTTTTCCCAGCTTCTGTGGGACAAAGAAGGTTGTGCAAAGAAGAAATGTCTTACATATAAAGAAGACTAGTTTCAGGATTGTGGATTCACTTCTTTGGTTGTCACATATTTCCTGTGGGATTTTATGGAGGAATTAGGGACTGTCATATCTGCTGTTAGCAGTGACCCATGTTTGCTTTAGCAGGAAGTTTCTGGGAAGCATTGCCTAGAGTTGTGTATATCTAAACTAATTTTTAACAGAGGTACCAGTATTAGTGAATGCTACAAGAAGCATGGTAGGGTTGACAGCAGCAGCAACAGATGCCTATACTCCTTTGCATAATGATAAAGTGACTTTGGGCAGTAATTGAAGAAAAAGCACCAGTTTTTCAGAAATGGACATTTCTCTGTTGGTGAGTCTGGATATGAACTTGCTGTTGCTACGTGAAGGGCAAGCTTTTTCCTTCTAAAGAGTTCTTTCCTTACACTTTTGCTTTTAGACCTTCTTTTAAATAAGGGCTGCCAAGTCATTCCAGAATAGTTCCTCAACATGACACCTAACAACATCTTCTGTGCCATTTATATTTTATTTAGATTAATTTAATTGAGTGCAATCTTTGTGAATTTATGAGACAGTACTCAGCCTTGTTTATTTTAAAGGCCTGTGGTAGGAACTGTCAGTGGTGGTTTTATCATCTTATTCTTAACTTTGATACGCTGTCTTGGAAAGAAAGATACAGTTTTACGAAGTAGCTATAAGGCCTCTCGCTCTCTTAGGTGTGAGATGTCATATGTCCCCAGAATTCCCTCTTTCCTCCTTGTCAATGTCTGATGTGTATCCTGGAGGAGATAGTGTCTTTGCATTTAATCACTATTATGGGCTTTGTTTCCTTGGCTATGTCTGACTGCTTTTTGAATCCACACGTATTTTTAGCTTCTGCAACACACTTTGGCAAGCTGTGTTTCACAGCTTCACTCAGGCCACAGAACCACACACTCAGAGAATGGTTTGGGTTGAAAAGGACCTTAAAGATCATCTAATTTCAAACCCCTCTGCCATGGGCAGAGACATCTTTCACTAGGCCAGGTTTCCCAGAGCCCCATCTAACCCAGCCTTGAACACTTTCACATTTCTGTGGGAAACCTGTCCCAGTGTCTCACCACATTCAAAGTAAAAAATCTCTTCCTAACATTCAATCTAAATCTACCATTTTTTAGTTTAAATCCATTACCCCTCTTCCTATCACTATATCCCCTGATAAAACATCCCTCCCTGCCTTTCCTGTAAGGACCCCTTTAGGGCTGGAATGATGCTATAAGGTCTCCTTGCAGCCTTCTTTTCTCTAGGCTAAAGATCTGCCTCTTTTATTTTTTGCTTTGCTATCTCCAAATGATTTCAGTAGAATCCTCATTACCCATATAAAAGCACCACATAATGTTTTTATACAGGGTATTTGTTATTGATGACAATAACAATTTTAGAACACAGGTTTGGGTATTATCTTGGCCTCTTATTTCATTTTCTGTATATAAAGAGTTAATAAAAGAGTAAATGATGGTGACAGGTGGAAGACAGGGTCTGGAAGGCTTACTTGCCGTGACTTGGAGCTGCAGAACTCTATGAATTCTGCAAATTTCCCAGGGCTATATCAGTGAAATAACTTATACTGACTTTCCCCCTAACCTATAACAGCACATTTTGAACAGCACCCACAAATTCTCTGTAGCACTCTCTGTGTTTTATTTTAATCATATGATATATACCAGACATTGAGTCGTCATTTGCTAAAGCACATAAAGAGGTATTCAATCTTTATGCTTCTCTAGCTGCACAGCTTTACAGATTATTGTTTTACTGGTTCTTAGGTGATTATCTTACCCATACAATATTACACTGCATAAAACTGTTTCTCGTTATAGGAAATTGAGTTTGGATTGTGATTCATATTTGCAATTATTGACTAAATCCTTTCAATGACTCAAAATGACACAGCTAGTAAAAAAACCCCAAACCAATCTTCATGGATAACATATTAGCCCCTTGCCTTGAATTTTTGATCATCTGTACTAGAATGGTAGTCTTGTGAGTAAAATCTCTCTGGAATTTATTCATACTTCTCTCTTCTCTGTGGTCATATAAATTGTGACTGTAAATTCAGCTGGGAAAGATCTTTACAAAGTACCACCTGACACAGATATGGCTGTGGCATTCAACATAGCTGGGATTTAATGCACTAACATTTCACCTTAAGGACTTTTGTCACATACCTTTAGTGTCTCAGTCCAGTTCCTCAGTAGACATCTGTCCATTCTGAAGAATGGAGGTACGCCTCTGTCAAACCACTTGAGTGACAGTCAGAGATGAGGGCTTATCCCTGTCTCAGCAGTGGGAAAGAGAAACAAACTTAGAATCATAGAATTATTAAGATTGGAAAAGATCTCTCTAGGATTATTGATTCCAACCTTTGAACACCAATGTATAAACTAAATCATAGCACCAAGTGTCATGTCTTGCCAGCTGTTAGTAACATGTGAAAAAATTACTCAGTTACTCAGCATGGTAACCCTATGCCTGTTCTATGTCTGTGCAGTTACGCATTCTTGGGGTCTTCACTCATGTTAGGAGTTTGGTCTAAACTGTTCTTTCTCATACACCATCAAGCCTTGTGTGGAAGCTGCTACCTTTCTGCAAAGACATCCTATGCAGCACAGTGCAGTGCAAAGCCATCAGAGTAGGTATAGTTGTAGAGGTGGCATTGAGATCCTAAGCTGTGCCTGCAGACCTTCAGTCAGTAGCATGGGGAAGGAGGAAGAAAGCAGCTTGACAATCCAACACAGTCTCCCAACTGTCGGATCTCTAGCAAGAGCAGAGGAAAAGATAATCTACTGATATTTCTGTAATGTAAAGGCCTATAGCTTTGCTGATCAGTCTGGCACTCTTCCAGCTTTTGTATTAACATAAACATTTCAGAGAGTTTGAATACTGCCCTATCAGAGAATTTTTATTCCAACCTGTCCCAACTGGAGCCTTAAAAGATTTTTTCCTCCAGGAAAAGAATAATGGTGTCATCTCTGCAGACCTTGTTGACCTCACAAGACAAGAACACCTTTTATCAGTAACTGTTTCTCCATGGGAAACCATCTCATTTCATCATAGAGAGAAAATTAAAAGCCTCAGCACTGATTTGTTTTGGTCTGCTGTTCTTCGCCCTTTTCATGGTTCAGCATAGCACAGCTGGAAAGAGGGTCTAATAAGCTTCAAGCAGTGTATGTGAGCATCATTTAGTGTTTAAAAGCATTTGGAGCTCTGTACTTCCAGTGAAAGATGTGTAAATTCAGAATGGTGTTTTCTTTTGGCAGGAGAGGATGACATGGGAGGACCACAATAGATCCTGAGAACTTGACCAAACTGCTTTTGTATGAAGTCTCCTGACTTACTGGAACATCTTCACAAAAGCGAACCCAGTCCTGAATTGAAGGTTTCAGTGGTTTAAATAATAGTCTCTCCTCTTCATAATCTGTTCCAGTGCAGTAAAATTGGTCTGGGGAAAAAAAAAGTGTCATAAATCTCATTGGAACAGAATGACCTTAGGCTTGTAATGGTAATCTTTTCAGTGTGAGGATTTGGAAGTAATTTTTCTAGAGAGTGTGAATATATTAAAAATAAATTCTGTCTTATTGGGTATAAAATTTGTAATGACTGAGACTTGGGTGAAAAACTATCTCAATTTCAAATGAAACTGTGGAGCTAAAATTGCACATTCATTTCTTTCTTATTTATTTCCATACATGCCCTTTTCTTCCATCCTTCCACAGTAGGGAGATGAGAAATTTTGCTGGTTACAGATCAATCTCACTAAGCATTTCTCCAATGCTGTGACTACTTCTATGTAGAAATAGGTTCTGACTGCTGGAAAATACTCACATATAAGCTTGGAGGAACACACCACAGTTCTAGCAATAATGTGACTATCTATAAATATTTGATTATTTTGTAATACACATAGCACTGAATATGCAAAGTCAATACTTTGAATGAGGCATAAAAATCAATACCTGAGGTCCAAAGGGGTTTATAAAATAAGTCAATATCACAGATCTTCCTAAGAGGTTGTGATCTGGTTGCATGGAATGCTACTCCTTAAGAAAGAAAATAAATACAAAAGCAAGGTTTAAAGTGTATAACAACTAATTGAAAAAGTAGCAAGCATAATCAATATTTTTAACAAAGTTCATTGACCTCAATGCATATTTAGCATGATGTATTCAATTATAGATTTTATGCTTGCATAGCAGTTCTTCACAATGTGAAACAACGGTTCTACTGGATCATGCAGCAGTGGGGTACCACACTTGTCACTCCTTTCTTCCACTCACTCAGCCATGCTTAGCATACGCATGACTCAGTGTATGGACTGTCTAAAGCTTATGGTCTTTTATACATCTGATTTAGCAGGACAAGTGGCAGCTTTCTTGAATTCAACCTGCCTGAGTGACAGCTTTACTTCACAAGGAGACATTTACTTGATCTGATTTCTTTAGTAGCCATGTCCTTGTAGCTATTTTCCCATCTTTTTCTCTCACCTTACCATAAAATAACTTTTACACCTGCTGTCCAGGCATAATGGAGATGTGTGAATGGATAACAGTAGTGAAAGAAGCCTCCATAATTCACTCCATGCTTTGAGCTGATGCAGGGTAACCAGCTGTATGAATCCACCCTAAGGCTATTGATTATGCTGTCACTGTTATAAACTGTTTACACATTATCACAAGTGGCTCTGTCCTCAGTCTCAGGTTGCTCCTGCTACCCAGCCAAACAGATGACACAAAGAAAGACTCTTCTGCAAACCCTTCTTTCATTCCTTTAGATCTGAAACCTGTCAACAGGTATAACGTCTGCTGCTTCTTGAGATTGGCCTACTGCTATGGGATGTCATACAAGTTTCATAAGTATAAATGTTTATATCTGTAAAAACCGTGCATCTTTTATAATAAATAAGAGCAAGTAATACTTTGTAGTGCATAACAGCTGCTTTCACTGCCATGCATTGTCAAGATGAAAAACTGAAAGTTATATTATCTATCACACATTCTCAGCTGTAAATCTGTTAGTCATTATCATTATTGAACGCAATTCAAACACAAAGAGAAACACAGTCAGAAGTGGGGGAGCTCTCAGTGTTTGATCCGATGTCAGTTGTTGGGCTTATGTGTATTTTAGGTTTGAATATCTTTTCAGTAACATGAAGTTATTCCACCAGAAATACTGTAAGAATGCAAAAATTCATATATTGGCGTTTTGGAGAAGGGACAGTGCAGTGGAGTCTTTTCTTTCAATTTGCAGATATAATAAACTCTTTTAAATTGAATAAATTAGAAGATCTCATTATATGCTTTGGCTAAGGTACCGAGAGCCTCATATCTACTCTGTAGGGGTATCTTAGTGGTCATGCAGAGGTTTCCATGTCTGCTCTGTAAACACCCTTGTAAAGCTGCCTTCCTGCTGGCACAAAGCAGATCCTGGGCCTGTCTCCATAGTGGCTGCACTGAGCTGACTGGCATGCGTCACAGATGGCAGAGCACAGCTCCACTGGTCAATCTCTCTCACAGGCTCTCAAATTCTCCTCTGTCTGCCCACCTCCTCCTGTAGCTCAGCCACCAAACAGGGCAGTTTCTCAATCTGGTCACACATCCCACGGACTTGCTTGCAATCACTTTCCACCTCTAGGAATATCCTTTCACACATCCCACAACCAGAAATCTGGCTGGTCAAGGCTTGAACAGCAGCTCTATCTCTGTGGCTGCATTGGGTCTACTGGTTGCTAAAAACTCAGAAGAGGCAGAGGACACTGCCTTTTGCTGGTGGTCATCATGCTGCCAACATCTACTGTCCACTGCTGGATGCCTGCTCACTGCAAAATAGATATGCTTGCCTGTTGCAGTCACCTGGCTGATAGTTTTAGCCTGGTTAAATATCCTGTGATGCCAGTGCGGGCTCTGCCTCTTGCTATTTCTTCCAATCAGTAGGTCTCAGTTGCTCAGGGAATGTCCCCTGTTCTGTCAAGCCTCCCCTTGTTCATGAATATCCCCGTGTGTCTTCTTGCTGCTACTTGGTGCTTCTGCTGCTGGTGCTGCTCTCACTGCTATGGTGTCTCTTGTAGTCAGCTGGGCTGATAGTTTTACATTTGTCTGTTCTTTCACTATATAGGTATATTCAGCTCCTTAGTTCCATAGATTTTCTTGATATTTGAGACAAGAAATTCAAAGCAAAATGGAGCCAGGTCCACTGTTCTTGACCCAATGACTCAAAAAAACCCTCTGCAGCCGTATGTGGCACACTCTGAATTTCCTTTAATGATAGCTCTTTCTGAAAACTTCACCTATATTAACTTCAGGAACATCAACAATTTTGTTTCAGCCTGCAATTTGCTCAAAGCTGTATCACTTCCCTAGGCAAAAAAATGCCTAATGCCAAACATAATCTGTTTCATCCCAGTTAGCATGTCCTAAATAGTCAAAGCAATGACAATAGTATTGTGATTGTAATCACCAAGTGTATATGCCAAGTGAGGATTGTATAAGACTCAAATGAATTTAAGACACTTCTAAAATGAACAAAAACAACAAAGTTTTCTTATTAGGATTGTTGTATCTTTGTCATGGATGTGTGTTTGGTCTGATGAGACATCTAAGTCTATGCACATGCACAAAAGTGATAATTCAGCAATAATGGCATCTTATGCAGAGTATGTAGTGGGAGGGGAGGGATAAACAGCTTGTGAATCAATAAACCATGAGGCTGAAGGCTGAGTTATTTATTGATTTATAACCCGCAGCTCCAAGTTTACTTCACATCTACTGCAATTATACCTTCTGGATTATACTGCATTTAAGAGGGAAGGAAAATTCATCATTTCATCTGAGGAAACATGCTGTCTGCATGTTAATAATACTTCTAAGATTTATATGTTTTGTAGCTGGATATATTTTGGTGAGATGTGACATTCAAAATCTAATGTGCTGTACGCTTGACTTCATTTTAAAAAGCGTTAACAAGACACACTGCAAAAGAATTGCAGAGCAAACCTGCTAAACTCCTTCCAATCATGTTACCAGCCTTGACCTGCACTTATTTAAAACATCATGGAACAACATTACTGCCTCAAACAGCAACAATGAAGTCTGCAAGACCTAGCAGCCTATTCAACCTGTGAGAGATACAAGGGGCAAAATGCAGGCCTTCAATACCAGACACTAGACAAGTATGTGGCAAGCATCCTGTTTTCCAGGATGTATCTGAAGCACATGTGTCCTAGAGGACTTCTCATATGACTTGTATCCAACTGTTTCAAGCTGAATTTTCAGGTCTGGCAAGACCATACCGGATGAGAAAATGGTTGTATGTGAAGGGGAAAGCTTCCAAACAGCTCCACTGAGCAGTGAATACATTGTGATTCTTGGGTTTGATCTCTATCATTTTCTCCAGGATAGTTGCCCAAGAGCATACAGAGAACAGTCCTCTTGTGCATACGGGTGGCTTGCTTTGGAATTAAGTGAGCTGCAGGAAGAGTATCTCTGCTACAGGAGCAGTGGTATACAAGCTCATGTCCACCCAGGGACAGAGTATCATGGTAGAGCCTACTCACATTCCTTCTCTACCTTGCCCTGTGCAGTTCTTGTGTCACAGTCATCTGGAGCCAGAGGCCAAGGAACATTTATTCTTAATACTGTAAGAAAAGATCATTAGTAGAGTATTCAAATTCCAAGCTAAATTGCTCTGATTCTCATGAGGGTAATTCATTTCAGTGAAAATGTTTCCTTGAAGCAATAAAAAATTATTCTACCTCCTTCAAAAGTATAACCCTTCAGTTGTGTCTCTATAAATCTTTCAGTTGGTGTGTGACCTGTCAGGAGTGTCATTTCTCTCACTGATAGCCTGAATTTACCAGGTGCTAAGAGTCTCCTTGGAAAGTGATAAAGCCACACACAGTTTCAGTGTGATTGCCTTCTCTTGACCATGTAGAGTCCACAAGATGTCCAAAAGAAGGATGAACTCTTTAGAGTATATGAAGATGTGGACATTGTCCAGCAGGAATCATGTCAGCATCATCCAAATATCCATTCAGCGGTGATACAAAAATTCGTAGACATTTTCACTTCAGTTTGTTTTTCATTTGGCCTCTTTGATTTGGTTGTTGAGAAGTTTTGCTAAGCCTTTTCAACAGTATGAAATCTTGTTAAAGTCAGAAAGTTTCTTTAACAATTATGAATTATAAATAAAACTTATTGGAGCTAGATTCCTTCCAGCCCCTGCAAACATCAAGTCCCATAAATGGACTGCATCAAAAGACGAGTGGACAGCAAATTGCAGGAGGTGATTCTGCTCCTCTACTCTGCCATTTTTAGACCCCACTTGGAGCACTGTGTTCAGGTCTGGGGTCCTCTAACACAAGAAGAATGTGGACCCATTAGACCAGGTCCAGAGGAGGGCCACAAATTGATCAGAGAGCTGGACCACCTCTCCTACAAAGACAGGCTGAGAGGGCTGGAGTTGTTCAGCATGGAGAAGAGAAAGCTTCAGGGAGACCTCATTTCGGCCTTCTAGCACCTTAAGGGGGCTTGGGATGTTTTATATGGACAGATAGTGAGAGAATACAGGGGAATGGCTTTAAAGTGAAAGAGGGCAGGTTTAGATTAGAGGTTAGGAAGAAATTCTTTTCTCAGAGGTTGATGAAATACTAGAACAGGTTTCCAGAGATGTGGATGCCCCATCCCTGGAAGTGTTCAAGACCAGGTTGGATGGACCTTGGATGGATGACCAAGTGAGTGGCATCCCTGTTTATGGCAGAAGAGTTGGAACTAGATGATCTTTTAAGTCCCTTCCAGCCCTAACCACTCTATAATTTTATGATTCTGTGTTGGGATCCAAGCTTAAGGCACTTGTTCAGGGTTCAAGATATCTTTAAGAGTAACTGCCTATTTGGCCTGTTACAGGTATACAATAGATCTTGGTGAATCACCACCTTCCAGTATTGGGGCATCTGTTTTTATCATTCCTAACCAGCTTTCCTGTAGATCAATTCCCTTTGCTTCCTTCTCAAAGTAATGCTAAGTAGCTATGAATCAGGTCAAATGGATGGGACAGAGAAAACTTTCCTACTCATCCCTCTCTGTGGAATAAAGGCCCAGACCTTCACAAGCACCCTGAGCCCTTCTACAGCCCTCCTCAAGGCTGAGTAGCTGGGAAGAGTTGGTGTGGGGAAAGCATGAAAAGAGCTGTGCCAGTGTTTTGGTCACACAAATGAGACAGACCAAATGAAGTCTGTTTATTTATTCATAGAAGAGAGAAATAAACCATTGCCAATGGGCCCTGGGGCCCAAATATGACCTGTGTGAATTGGCATAGCCTTGCATAAATGTTTCCTCTTATTTTGGGTCATGACACCAGTCAGTGCAGCCTGGCTTCACCAAGAGGCTTTACTGCCCTCTACACCTTGTCAATGTCTTTCAGCCTTGTGTTTGTATTGGAGAGGGTGTTTATGTTCTCTTTGGTCCAGAATTTAAATTGTGTTATAAAGACAAAATAGGAACATAATAGGTACACAGTAGTCACACTTCAAGCAAATAAGCACAAAATGCACCAGGATTTTACATCTATGTCTTTCTTTACAAATTACATCACTTATAGTGAACCATTACATTTGAAAAATTATTAAGATAGCTACTGTCATGCTGTGCTGAGGAATGGCAAGCATTTGGTTAATATAGAAGTCAGTTCTTCTGCCTCTCTCTGAGTAATGTCACTGGTGCTACCCTACAAACAGTAGGAAGAACCTTTTCTTAAACATTTGAACAGCAAATAGTGGGGAGGAAGAGGCAGGTGTTTAAAATGGATAGCTTCACTCCCTCACGTGAGTTGTCTGGTTTGTATGTCACTGGACTCCTAAGAAGGGAAGACAATTAGTGACATTGGATCCATCTAGTGAATTTTTATGAATCAGATAGAAGGAATTTGTCCTTGGGGCTGCAGAGGAAGGCACAAAACATTTTGTCCCTTGACATGTACTATATGAGACTGTGTTAACAGGTGGTCTGTGCCACTGAAGCCAAGTACTTCTCTATTGCTGCCTTGTTGCTGTAACAATGTCTCTAGTTCTGCTGTGGGTTCTCATTTAAAATCTCATTTTGAAAAGATATAAAGTCAGAGTTGTTAGTGATATGCCCTTGGTGCTATGAAGAGTTTGTAAATTATTTTTTTTTATTTTTCTTTTGCTTTTACTGTGCACTGGGCCGAGGAACCCTTACAGCCTGAATTACAATACAGTGACAGCAAACTGTAACCCTGCATATTTAACATGACATAATTATATTAAGTTTAGTGGTGCTATTATGGTTAAATTATTTAGTTCAGTGCTTGAAGTCAACAATGTCTACTCATTGCCATTAAATTGGAGAATAACTCAAGAACAGCTTCATGGTGCCATGAGTAAATAAAGTCATTTGCTACATTTTTCATTTTATCAGAGACAGTAGTCTGAAAGCAGAAGAGTTTTAGGGGCAGAGGGCAGTAAGAAAAGCATGGAGATGAAAATAAATTTCATCAGGCTTAAAGAATTATTTGCTGAAAATCAGATACTTTTTTTTTTTTCATCTGGTACATTCAACCTCTCTCATTCCAGCTCACTGGGTTCAAAGTAACTGTGTTCAAATGCAAGAAATATTTACTTCACACAGCATAAGTCAGGGTGCCAGATGTGGCTTATATTTGTTCCTCATTTTGATCAGCATTTTGGAGGTATGGAAATGACTGTGCTACAGCTAAATCTGAAGAAGCAAACAATTTTGTGATTTATATCACCTGGTGTGAAGTTACATGCATCAGTTAAGTGACTGTAAACAGTATTTCAAAAGTACCAAAATACCTCAGAAATGAATTTTAATTTGTAGATAGAATGCAAGTTCATATGTTGTGTTGACACTTTAAATCATTTTATCCATTGTTTAATGGATATTTGTAACAGCTTTTTAAGCTGACTCTGTACTCTAACTGATAGAGGAAATACATGAAGTCTATATTAATTAATTCCAATAACTTGGAATTAAAGCCAGCAGATCTGGAGATGATCAGGTACAGCTTGGGAGTGATGGCTTTAAAGACAGGCTGTTAGATATTTAGTGAAAATCTGGGAAAGGAAAAAAAATTAAGGCAGTCTTCAAGAATTATACAAACAAAAAAATGAACACAGTTGCCTTTCTGAGTAGATACCAGGACAAATGACTGCAGGGAAAGCATCCAATCTATGTGAGTTTTGATAAAGTCATGGAAGCCATTTCTACATAATTCATATCTCAAAATCAATTTCTGTAGTAAAACTCTAAGGTGGACTGAAAAGTAGCTGCTTGATTTTAACACCAAGGTAAAATAAAGAAATTATGATATATCTTCTGGTCGCTTTGTGGTGAGAGATTTACAATTGTTCAGAGAGAGGCACAATCTTGTCTAAGTTCTGGGTTTTATTCACTGTTTTCTCTTATAATAAATTCAGAACTCATGGGACTGACCATGCTAGAAGGAGAGTTCTTTGAAAAGCAAACCAAAACAAAACAGAAAAACAATGAAAAATTAATTACAAAATCAAAGCAAGTGTCAGCAAAATGCAAGAAAGTTAAGGGAAGTGTATATTTGTATTTGTGAAAGTAAACAAGCTGTGACATGTACATTCTGGCTGGGACAATTTCTGGATAAAATACTCAATTTCTGGAAGGGAATGAGATTGTGGAACATTCCTCATGTCATGCATGACCCCTTCAGGGTTCACAGAGCAGCTTTGGTCTCAGTTTGCCATATTAAAAGGTGAGTTAAAAATTGTGTGATAAATACCTACTATTTTCCTCCAGGGGACAGTTCATCTCTTCAGTGGACTAAATTGCCCTCAACAGATGTGTTTCTCTTTCCAGCACCCATATGAAGATCTCTGAATGACTGAGCTCCCATTCAAGACCCTTCAGGATATGTCTAAAAATCAGAGGATCAAGTATGGATCTTCAGTTTTTGGACTGTTATGACTGACTTAATACATTACAGGATCAAAGATAATTGCAGAGGTCACACTACAGCTCTTTGAAAAATAAATGCATCTATATTGCAAAGATACAGCAAGAATAGGAAGCTTTAGTAGTGTGATACCCTACACTGATATTTAGCACATTCACACACTAAATAAAATCATTGGTCAGGAGATGCTTTCTGTGTAGATGAAGTATGTTGTCTTGATGGCCAAGTGTCTCTTTCCTAGTAGAGATTTTTATAGACTAGACTAGACTAGACTAGACTAGACTATCTTGAGTTCAAAAGGACCCACAAAGATCCAACTCCCAGCCCTGAGATATAGCCCAGAGATCTTAAATACTGGACTTAATTCCTTCAGTGGTCCTGGGGGCTTCAGTCTCCCCCCTGTTTTTATGGAGAGATGAGCATTAATTTCTAGCATTATTTTGAATGCACGTGGCTGGAACCTGTAGTTGTTATTTGACGGCAATGGCCAAGACAGCTGTGTTCTAATCTTAGTAAAATTCAAAGTAATTCAGCTCCAAACATGCTTCCTCCCAGGCACCTTGAGTCCCAGAATTATACAAAACCTCAGTTTCTGAGGGTTTTTTTCTGCACAATGCAGGTACAGTCATCATGAGCCCTAGTGGTGTTTATGTCCACAGTGACAAACTGTGGCATCACACAGAGGGTATCCAGAGACTAAGGAATTCAGAGCACCAAAGTATGTGAGTTAAAAATACACAGAGAAAATCACAGTCTTGCCCCAGAGTTCTTGTAGTTGGAAAGGCAATGCACAACAACAAAGTGGAGAATAACCAGCACTTTGGAATGGTTCTATAGGTAAGTGGCAAAATATCTGTAGGATTTAAGGAATAAGAGGAAACAATTATAGGTAGCCATTGTCACTCTATCAATATATGTACATGGTAGGGAAAGAAGTGGCTGCCCTGTAATTTGCCCTTGGTGTGGACAAGTTTCTGAAATGCTTGTAGCCTGATTTATGAGTCTGTTCTCAACTGGAAACAATTAGATCATCAGATGTGCATCTGGCAACTTGCACGGTGAATTAGCTTTTCTAACCCATCGCTCTTAGCTGCAGGTAGTACTGCAGATAGCTTGTGACAAAGACATAATTATGATACGAGATACTTAAAAAGATGGCTGAGAACCCAGATTTTGAAAACAAACAAACAAACAAAACAAGACAAAAAACCAACAAAAAACCCAAACAAACAACCTACTATACAAAAACTCAATAAACTCCAAGCCATCCTAGATGTAAGGTTCACTTCATAGACTTTATTATCAATAATGAAACATACAGCCTAGCTAACAGAGAGCATAAGAAAATATTGCTCATATCATTTTGCCTGCAGGGAAAAGGGAGAGAAAGAGAACAAACAGCATAAATATGTAGAGTAGAAGGATCCTCTGAAGGCTTTAGCATCCCTGCTCTCTGCCTGGGTCAGCACACTTCACTCTACTCTTTTCTGCTACGGGTGTGATCCAATATCCTCTCTCCTGTCCATAGCCCAAGACACTACAAATGTATGCAGTATGTTTAATCTACTTAGGTTTGCATTTTTTGCTGCTAGATTGTGTCCCTGATCAAATTTTTCCTCTGGTGGAAAAACTACGCCAGAGCAAGCCGTGCCAAAACTCCACCTGCAAATGGACCCCAATAGACCTAAATCATAGAATCATAGACTCATAGAATGGTCTGGGTTAGAAGGGACCTTAAAGGTCATCTGGTTCCAAGTCCTGGAACACGGGTCCTAATACAGACTGCTGAGTGACACCACTTTTCACTCATGTCCATTGGGACTCTGAGTCATTGACCAATACCTTCTGGGTGAAAACATCCAATCAACTTCTAATCCATCTAACAGCCCATCCATCAAATCCACTTCTCTCCAATTTTGAAAAAAAGGCTATTGTGGTTGACTGTGTAGAAGGCTTTACAGAAGTCCAGATCAATTACATCTGTAACCCTTCTCTTGTCCACTGATGGAGTCACTCCATCATAGAAGGTTACTGGATTGGTCAGGCAGGACTTACCCTTGGTGAAGCTGTACTGGCTGTCCTGAATCACCTCCCTGCTCTCCATGAGCTTTAGCACAGCTTCTAGGAGGATCTGTTCCGTGGTCTTTTCATGCACTGAGATGAGGCTGAAAAGTTAGTAGTTCCTGGAGTCCTCCTTTCTACCCTTTTTAAAGATGAGTATAATGTTTCTGTTTTTCCATTCACCTGGAACTTCACCTGACTGCCATGACTTTTCAAATATCATGGAGAGTAACTTGGCTATGACATCAGATGATTCCTCATCAGGACTCTGGGGTGCATCTCATGGGGTCCCATAAACATATGAACCTTCAAGTTCCTCAGGTAAAGGGCTTAAAGGCCTCCAGCAAGACAGGAGCCACCAAGTGTGATGCCTCCTGTAGGTGGAGCAAGAAGGCTTCTCCCTTGGTCAAGCGGCCTGTAGTAGATACCAACCACTTGGTTCCCTTTGTTGCCTCAGCCTCTGATTCTTGCCCACAGGCTTTCAATTTGCGCCTGGCTAATGATCAGAGACATGGCTCTTCACACTCAGTCCATCTCTCGATGTCAAGAGAACTCTTCTGCCTCTCCTTCATTGCCTGTCTGTTCTGAACACCCTGTACCCATCAATAGTCACACTCCGTTCATGAGGAAGAACATCTTTATTGTAAAGTGACATTTGGAACACATTTTGCAGGGCACTAGTTTTATATTTCCATTTGTTATACCTACCCTCACATGTGCACCTGCCTCCTCTATGCTTTCTCTTTGATTTTCACATCACTGAAGATTTCCATTGCTGCCCTAATAATCATTAACTTTTTTCTCTTTCTTACGTGTTGAGAAACTTGCCTTTGTGTCCTTTCTGATATAGCCATCTCATTTATGCCTTTCTTTTTTTTTATCCTGAAAGACCCTTGTTACCAATGGCTTGTGTAGGAAATCCACTTTTTTGCCAAGTCTTGTATCTTACCCTTCTCTGCTCAGATATCTGAACTTCGTCACTTCACAATCACTATTGCCTCTTCCTTTAAGATTCTCGTTTGTCCCTCAGGCCACTCCACAAAAGAAACCATATTAGGGAGGTATCAATTGAAAACACTCCTTTGTAGCCTGCTGTATTGTTTTCCTAGAAACTGTCTCTGGACTTGGTGTTCTGTGTAGTCTTAATGTTGTCCCTCGACTGGTGATTAGGTCCATGATTGTTGTGCAGGAGTCAATGAGCACAGAGAGCCAAGATTCATCTTTTAGCCTTTAATGCTGTTCTGCACAAAAGGGGTACTAAGGGATAGTTTGCAAAGCTAGCTCTCCTCTTTGGACAGTTTGTAGGCTTTTATACAAAGTACAGCAAAGAAATGGTACAAAACTTGTTCATTGCTCAACTTAACTAATGCCTTTCTGTGCATGCTCTGAGTAGTGGCTAGTTCATTTTATTAAGGTGGTCTGATGTAACATTTAAGGTCCCCTCCTAGGAGTGTGCTTCTTACTGTTTTAATTAGTTTTAAGTTCTCTTCTTAGTCTTAAGTTTTTTTGTTGCCTCTTCTCCCCCATTTTCCTGGTCAGAAAGTGATTCATCTTAGTTGACATTAGCACATCCTTGTCATTCTTGTGTTATATTGCTGTGATTCTCCACTTTGAGAATCACATTAATTCACTTATAAAAACCTCCTGCAGATCAGGGTGAAGGGGATGGCATATAAGCTTTCACAGAACAAAAAAAAGCATCAAGGCACTCAGGGCCCAGAAGTTCTCCTCTAGCTGGGAAGCTACTTCTGTCTATTCTTCTGAGGACACCAGACTTGCTGGCTCCAGCACCATATGTAGGAGTCCTCGAACTCAGAACTAATGGCCAAAGGTGTTAAAGCTATAAAAGAAAAATGGGAATTGATTCTTAGGTAGCCTGTTAAAGTGGAAGTCAGGAGCTGAGCTACCAGTTTATTTCACCCAACATGCTATATTAAAAATTATTTATGAGCGATGGCTAATTTGACACATGCATGAACAGAGAAGCCTGTAGCTTGAAAGAAAAAAAAAATATTGGCTGTGGGGGCTTACAATGTTTTTGCTGTAATTTTCCAGCTCATCAGTTGAGATTCTCCAATACTTCTTCCATGTGCTGGGTAAAATCCATCTCAGACTTGAGTAAGGGAGATGTTAGTGTGACTTGAGAAGCATGACAAAATGACAAAATTCTGTGAAGGGAGAAGCAAACAAGGACAGAAACTGGCTATAAAGAAAAGAAGGAAAAATGAAAAGAAATCTGAATTATGTTTACAGCTAATTTAAAAACAAACAAAAATCCCAAACAAATCCCACAAACACACACAAAAAAAAAAAGGCAAAAAAATCCCCCAGACTTCAAAAAAACAAAGCTGCCAGTTTAGCTTAGACACTTCCATCATGAAGACGACTTTCTAAAAAGTCACCTTTGGAATTTCTTTGCCTCACTTCCCTTACTGCCTCCACCACAATGACTCTATTGAGTTGTAGAGTTCAGCAACCTCTGGGTGCTGTAACATGGTTCCATGGAGGACTGTTCTGAATAAAGGGCTGCTGAGGTACTCAGTTTTAGTGGTTTTCTGCCTTTCTTACTTTCTTGAGGGCACAGAAAGGATCAAAATTCATGTAAAAATATATTTTAAAATACAGTTTTAGGGAAAAAAAAACCCACAGCTTGCTCCAGAAAGTTAATGGATGATTGAACAGAAAAAAATTAGTGGTAATTGCTTTGAAAAATCAAAGTTCTAATTATGTGCTGGCTGGCAGCACCCACAACCAGCAAATAAATCCCCAACGTTGCCATCCATGCAGTTTGGGTGAAAGTGCAAGCAGAAAAAAACACATCCTTTCACAAGTGATCTGTAAAGGAGGATTAATGAATATTCATTGTGTGCACATGTCCAATTTGGTAGTGATACATTGCAGAATTAATACTTCTGTCCTGAGGGGAAGATTTAAAAGCATTGCAGTAAATAAGAACTGGTATACATTAAATCATATCTCTCCAGAAGTGAAAAGGAAAGGAAAAAAATTAAGAACTATCCATTCAGTGAGTGAAACAGAGATCTAGGGGGAGCCAAATAGTATCACACCATATTATTAAGTAGTGTCCTAAAAATTGTGCGATCGGAAGATGAACTAAGGCATTAGATAATTGTTAATCCTGGAATTCAAACTTTAACGTGCTGAGCTAATGCTGAGCTAATAATGAAACATCTTTTCCTTTACAATAAAATATTGCAAGATATTCAATGTCCCTTTGTACAAAAATGAAGCAGATTCAGTCTTGGAGTTAACATCTTTGGGGAAATTTATGGTATTGAAAAAAAAAAAAGTGCTCTAGCTGCTAATCACAGTCAGTTATGAACCTTCCCCCAGGAAACACGCTGAAGTATCATTGCAAAGACCTGGAGGAAAAAAAAGGTGGTGACAATTTTTGACACTTTTAAGAGCCAACAGGAGACGAAAGTCACTAAAAGGCTCAGCTGAAGGATATGCTCTGCACCTCTAAGGGGCTTTTGTGTTAGAAGACTTGTTATTTGGAGGCCAGTTTCAGAGTCTTCTTCATCTCCTTTCTGATATAAAAGACCAGAGAGAGCTGCTTTTCTCATCCTTGCCTCAGACATTTACAGAGGAAGGCCTTGAGTTTTTTACTAAATATGGAGCTGTGCAAATGCTGAACTGACCGATACTCACATCTTCTGCCCCCAGGCAGGCTGCATGCCAAATGCCTGCAAAACGTTGCCAGTTGTATGCTCTCCTTGCACACAAATACATCAATATAACTGTGTTATTCTACAATTTTGGGAGAGACACTCTCAGAGCTCTGTTACTTTTCAGGTTCATTTCCTTCCACTTGGCACACAAGGAACATTTTCCAAAATTAAGGGGTTTTGTAATAGAAGTAGGATTTAATTGAACTGTTTTGGTTGCTGCTGCCTTGTGCCTTGTTCTGTTTCTTATTAGTTTTACATTTGAACCAAAATACTTCAGCTGGCAATCATTTTAAATACAAGTCTTTGAGGCTCTGCTTCAAAACACAAGTCTTTGAGGCTCTGCTTCAAAACTGCAACAGCTTCTGTCCCCATCATAGCAGTTCATGACACTTCCTGGTTTAAATGCTGTGACGACATGTTAGCTGCTTGGCTTTCTGAAAGAAACTCAGTTTGTCTTTGAAAATTCACCCTTTGAGCACTTGACATGGAGGCTATTTCTTTTCAAAATGAAAATGATAGTGTTAATACTTGAAAAGGAACACACTACTTCTGTATATTTCCTACTGTCACAAATGAAAGGAAACACTTCTTCACACCCTAAATGCTAGAGGATTTTTCCTCCTGTGAAGCATGAATTCATCTCTACTGCTACTGTGCAGTGAGATATTGTGAAGAGAAGAAAGGATGTTACAGAGTGATTGAAAAATTAAGATGCAAAACAGCATTGTGGATGAAACTTATTTCATAAAAAAAATTAGCTCCTAGTGAGAAGATTTTTATGTTGTCCTATCCCCTCATTTTTCTTAAAAAAATATCCAGTTAAGGGCAAGGAGACATTTTGTGTTTTCTGGCTTGCTGAACAAGACATTTATTTAGGGTCAGTAGGAGTAGCCCTCTTTCTTAGCCAGCTCAGATATCCCAAGGAAAGCTCCCTCTGTGGATTGATGTCACATTTGTTTCTGTGGAGCTTGACTAGATTTGGCATTTCAGAATTAAATGTTTATTTTCCCCTTCATCCCACCTTATAAGCAGTCAATTCTCTTAAAACATGGGGTTTTGAAAAGTTTAATTGCTAAATATTAGGAGTAAGGATACCTTAGATCAAAAAGTAAAAAACTTTCCGTAGTCACTTATGTGTTCTCTGGTTTTCTTTTCCAGAATATCTGAATAATTAAGAGACTTCAATAATAAACTGGGAATTTGCAGTATATACATTGGAGAAAGCATGGCAGGAAGGTTAACAGAAGTTTTTATAAGAAAAGCAAAAAGAAGTAGAGCAAAAGAGAGAGAATTGCAATCAGAAAGCTCAGAAACAAAGCAAAAATTTATATTGGGAATCAGTTGTATAATTTCTTTATTTGCTGCTGTTTGCACACAATCTTCAGAAGTTTCAGTTTGTTCTATTTAGAGCAGGACAGGAGAGAGAAGAGAGGAAAAGGAAATTGGGTTTGGATTCGCCTTGGCAAATGCAAAGCAGCAAACTTTTCTGTGAATAAATTTCTCTCACTGTCCAACCTAAACCTCCCCTGGCACAGCTTAAAGCTTTGTCCTTTTGTACTGTCATTGCTTGGGAGAAGAGGCTGAACCCCACCTGGCTACAACTTCCTTTCAGGTAGTTGTAGAGAATGATAAGACCACCCCTAAGCCTCCTCTTCTCCAGGTTAAACAACTCCAGCTCTCTCAGCCCTTCCTCATAGGACTTATCCTCCAGACCCTTCACCAGCTTTGTTGTCTTTCTCTGGACTCGCTCCAGCATCAAAATGTCCTTCCTGAATTGAGGGGCCCAGCACTGGATATCGTATTCAAGGTGTGGCCTCACCACTACAGTGGGTCAGTCCTGCTGGCCACACTATTCCTGATATAAGCCATTGACTTCCTGGAAAGTATAAGAAGGTGTCGGGTTTTTTCAGTTTTATGTACACAATAGTGAGGAGAGAAAAATGAAAAATATTGGTTTAGTAAAAGCAAAATCAACCTCTTAATCTAGGCTAGAATACTTGTATCAAAGAATCATACACTGGTTTGGGTTGGAAGCAACCTTAATCATGAGACAATGGAATGGTGCATTAAAAGCGGCTGGAATTTCAGATATACTCAGGTGCTTAAGAATTCAGGTAAAAATTCAGTAATATTTTTTTTTATAAATGCAGTTTTTTTAGTGGAAGTTTTGCTCAGAGACATTTCTGCCGTGCATAGCACATTGTACACTACCTACATGTCTACTTGCAGGAAAGGGTAAGACACATCTGTAGAGTGTGTTGCTGGCTACATGAGAATGTCAGGAAGTCAGCTGATATTCCTTGCATGGTGATCCTGTTCATGAATGGATGAGGGATAGACAGTGTAACATTCCTTATTTGGAAGTCTTGAACATCTTCTGAGCTCTGTTATTGAGAAAGAAGGTGGAATGGAGTACAAAGAGGACAAGAAAGTTGTTCTTATGCAGTCTGCCAAAATATGCCTTTAACTTTGAGTAGCACTGTAATTCTGTGCCTCTGGAATCCTCCTCTAAGGGTTCACAGCGTCCTCATAGTGTCATGTGCGTGTTCTGGGACAAGTGACAGGAACAAAGGTGATGTTGAAAGTTAAAACTACAGGCTGAAATGTGGCCTTGTAATGACTTGCTTACTTAGTTGTTTTTTGAAGTCTGGGATTTTGCCAAGAGTTCCTACTTTCTTATTAAGTGTGTTCAACTCTGGACATAGATATCTTTCCAAAAAGTGCACTTTTTCCTTTAGAGATTATGATTCTTTTAATTAATGCTGAGTATTTTTTAGAAGGTTGTTCTTTTCTTTAATTTCTTCTTACTCTTAAGGCTTAAAAAACCCCAAAACAAAACAAAACAGAAACAAACCACTAGAAAAGGTATATTCCAAGTCCATATTCATGCAATTTTATGAAGGCCTTCTTATTTACCAAAACAAAAATCAAAAATATCATTTTCTCCTTCTTCTTTGGAGAAAGTACAGTGACAAAGTTGGTCATTTGTTATCTCTAGGCATATTTGGGTCTTACCTTATGAATAGCATTTTTGCTTCAGTTTATATCTGATCATCTCTATTCTCCCTAATGTCAATGATAATATTTCTCTCTTAATAACCCAGAAGATGTCTATCCAAGTCCAAAGCCTACAGTACACTGTATGGACCCCTAACAGGGTCTCTTCTATTGCCCTTCTCTAGAAGTAATGTTAACCCAACTCACTTGTTGTATTTCCATTATTTGAGTTCCCACCTCCCTTTGTCATTTCTTTATTCACTGCTGTCCTTCAGCTGCTTACATTTTCTCTAGATGTATTTTAAGATCAGACACGAAGAGTCTCTACTTGCAATCTCCCGCATATCTGTTTAAAGATTTTCTTGCTGCTCTCAGGCTTGTTATCAAGAGTCCGGAATCTGATGTCAAGACAGTCTGTTGAGAAGAGTACATGGAAGAGGACTTCTATATGTGAAAGAAATTAATAATTATATGCTAGTCCTTCACATTAGCTTGTGAGACATACTTTTGCAGATAGATGGTCAAAAATTTCTCTCCTACATCTCCACAAGTCCCATGAACATCCACAGGTAAAACATTTAGGTGGAAGTGTTTTGTTGTATCTTAGGAATATTATTGTGTTCTAATTTATTTTTCTTACGTTGGTAGTCATAGATTATTTGGGAAACTAGAGCCCTATAGTGTAAAGTGGAAAGAGAGTTCATCCCTGGAAGAACTTATATTGTGTCAAAGATGCCATCCAGACTGACAGACTTTTTTGTAAAAAGAAATCATCACAATCTGTAGATATCTTTGTTTCCCATGGAACACCATTTGTCAATTAACTGGTTGGCAGAAATGAGCTGGTAAATCCATTTGTAGCAAAGATTTACTTCCTAAAACTGACAGAGAAAATCTGAATCTATCTGGCATGTAAAGGAGTGTAAAGGCTGGATAATATTGTGGCACATGGCATTGTACAGGACATGTACAAAGGAAGGCAAAGCAAGGATACTGCCTCTGCTGAAGATGCCCTGCTTGTCAAGATCAGCAGCTGAAGTTTTCACCTAAGCTGTATGAACCCAACAGAATCCATCTGCTGAACCATCTGTGTGATGAATCACTAAAACTACAGTCCATCTGCTGTTTCACTGCCACAAAGTTTGCCAGCCTCACCCTCACTCCATTATTTAAATATTTTTCTTTCCCTTTGGGCCTCCTCTGTGCTCTTGTCTCTCTCCTTGTCTGTATCTTTTGGTTTGTTTTGTTAATACATTGCCTTTACAACCTCTGAAATGTAAAGAAGGAGGATGTTATATTCCTACTACCCTCCAGTTATCTGGGAACAGCTTTGCTCAGGGCAAAATATAGATCTGTAATGCGTATATCATCACTGCCTGTCTCCAGCTGCTCTGTACCAGCAGAGCTCACTTCAGGCAAGAGACGAGGGCTATTTCACAGCTCTCCTTAAGACTCTCCCCCATATCTGGGTTGCCACGTGGAACTGTCAGAAGTTTAGATTGGGGCTTAACTTTTGTTCATTCTTGAGGGAAGTATTTTTCATGTATTATTTACCTCTCAGCTTGAAAATTCAACCTTGCCTTTAGTGTCAAGGAAAAAAAAAAATGAGAAAAGGAGAGCGAGAGATGCCCAGTTACATCTTCACTCACATCTATCTTATATTTGGGGAAGGCTTAGCTGGAGATTTTTCAACAGAGGTCTAACTTTGGTTGGCATCGACCATGGCACAGTGCTGAGAGAGCAAGAATAGGCAGGAAAGGTGGCTGTATGCTGAATAGCAGGCTGAGTTCTGTGCAGCAGAAAAAAAAGAAGATGTACTCCCTTTTTCAGTCCTCACAGTTCAGCCAAGCAGATTTTCACTATTTGCTCTCAGCTTTGATGTTTAACAAGGAACAAGAGTAGAATTTGATCCTGTGCGGAAGCACAGAGAAAAGAGGAGAAGAAAACCTCCATCATGTGCCACAGATTTGGAAAGGGGACCGGTGTGCAAGCAGACATAGGGACCACATTGTTTAAGATCTTGGCTGTAGTCGGCAGGTTTCTGTAGTGTCAGCATTGACATGACTCAGCCCTGGTTGGGAAGGCAGAGTTGGATGCCCTGGGTACCACTCAAGGAAAATATGGTTGGTAAGAGGAAGACATTTTTCCCATTTTTCTGCAGTACCTACTCCATCTATCTCCCTGCAGTCTACACTATGTATAGTAGTCTTACAGACGCATTCAGATCAGTGGGAGTGGGTGGGAATGCATGAATCACTGAACCTCCTCCACAGTTCACATAGGATGATTAAAAGGTGGGGGGAGCATATTTTTACAGATGTCTAATCAAACTGGAATGCTTCATTGTGCATCTGTCCCTTTCAAAGGTAGACTAACTGCCTAGTGTTAATCCACAATACAGCAAGGCTGTCTTGAGAGGTGGTCAATGCCCCAAGTCTATTAGCGCTTAAGAGACGTTTGGACAATGCCTTTAGCAGTATGATTTAATTTTTGGTCAGCCCTGTATTGGTCAAGCCATTGGACTCAATTGTCATTTTAGATCCCTTTCCACTCTCCTCTCCTCTCCTCTCCTCTCCTCTCCTCTCCTCTCCTCTCCTCTCCTCTCCTCTCCTCTCCTCTCCTCTCCT
>JAWWEE010000122.1:17124252-17187001 GCA_035221455.1 Xenops minutus | reverse complement strand
TTATAGTCTGCATTCACTGAGAGATTTTTGGATTACCTCTTAGGCTTAGGCTCTGCCTCCCCCTTGTCTTGAATTTCCCTTTTTCTCTAGACTTCAGAGAGACTAGAGACACTCATCTCTTAATTAAGGAATGGTTAAAAAAAGGTAGCTGAATCACTCCCCCCACATCCCCTTGCTTTGTGTTGCTCTGGGTTTGAAGTGATGACAAATTCACCATCCACCACCATCCCCAGGAGATGTTTAAATGATTAACTATTCTGTTAAAATAAAGAAAAAGGCAAAAATCTCCAAATTAGACAAACCAAAGGACCTCAGCTACTCCCCATAGGACATTTCTTCCAGCCCTTTCAGTGGCTTTGTTATACTCCTCTGAAAGCATTTGGGTACTTCGGCACCCTCTTCTTCAATTGTGGAGCGCAGAATTACACAGTACTCAAGGTGAAGATTGCAGCAGTTCTTGGTACAGTGGGCTAATCATCTGTTTTTGGTGGGCTGGTTATACTGTGTTTCGTGCAGCTTGCCCTCTGGGCTGCCAGGACACACAGATTGATGACTCATTGAGTTTGCTGTTAACCAGCACTCCAAAATTCCTTTTTACAAGGCACCTCTCCATACACTCCTCTTCCAGGTTATACCTGTACCTGATGGTACTCCATCCTATGTGCAGAATTCAGCATTTGGTCCCATTAAACTTCATGTCATTGATGATTGCCCAGTGCTCCCTCTTCAAGGCCTCTCATCCCTCAGGAAAACCAAGACCACTTCTAGTTTAATATCATCATCAAACTTGCTGACGGTGTATTCATCCCCTGTATGCAGACTGTTGACAAAAATATTGAATGGAAATGGCCCACAAATTGAGCCATGAGGAAAACCGCTGGTGACCCATCACCTTGAACCCACTTATCCCATAGTTGGACAACTTCTCCAGAAGCAATTTGTAATAGACAGTATCAAAAGCCTTGATAAAATCCAGAAAAATTGTATCTACCACCTTTCCTTCATCTACCAGATGGGTGATCTTACCATAGAAGGATATCAGATTATTTAAACAGGATTTTCCCTTTGTGAATCCACTTTGGCTGTATCTGACAATTGTATTATTCTTTAAAAGCTTTTCAGGAAGATAAAGTGCTCACTCGTTTGGCAGTGAAACACCCCTGACTGTGCCAGGTGTTCCTGAATGTTATATAGGTGAGAACAACACTGTCTGTAACAGGAACTTCAACAGTCCAGCTAAGGTTGGGCACTAAGGGTAATCTGTCATCCCCCGACAGCCTTGGAACATTCCCTACCTGAATCACAGCCCAAGCAGAATAGTGCCCTTTTTACTGGAGTTTTGAAAACAATCTGCCAATATTAACACCAGGATGGAAATTCACTGATGACTAAAGAAAATCATCTTGCAATCCATAAACAGTAGTCCTAAATGAGGCCCTTTGAGTTCCCCTGGACTGCAGTGGGCTGCACCAGAACCTCCATCTGAGTGGGACACCTGAACCCTCAAGTCTGCAATACTCAGAGGACCATGAGTGATGAAGAGGCCTGGGCTGATACTACACACACACACACACACACACACACACACACACACGCTCAACATGCAACCCATGCCTTTAGAGGAAAGCTAAGGGATTTGATATGAATATTTCACTGAACCTAGAGGAATTTCTGATAGGTGCCTTTACCTAGATATAGATGTATACATCTCTTCTTCTCTGTGCATGCATATGAATTGACTATGGTCCTCCTTGACACATTTTTAGTGCCAGAGAGGGCTCTTGTGATCATTCATTTTGAGGTGTCTCTAATTGCTGTATAGGAATGAGGAATCAGGTAAAAAAGGTTATGTGAATGGAGCCAGCATTCCAGGGGGTGAGCTGATTCAAACTGCTCCTTAAGGACATAGAAGAGCCCTTGTCTATGTTCAGTAAAATATAATTTTTTAAAATATATAGAAGATGTAGTTGAGAAATTTTATTTGGAGGTGCTGCAAGAGAAATGGGAGATAGAGATGTTCCCTTGCCAGAGGACTGCTGATTTGAAGGGCAGAATTGTGCTGCTGCCTGAAGGAGCAAAGAGCAGTGGGGTGGTTGTTCGTGTAACAACAGTATTTCAGAGACATGAGGGAGCAGCAGGAATTGACCCATTGGAAAGTGGGACACCAAACAAGAAATGTTAGAAGGAGCAGCTATGACGCTTACTCTCTCAGGTACAGAGATGGCAGATAAGCAATGGTGTCATGAAAAATGATGTGGTGAAATGATTGTGGAACAAGTGCTGAAATCACTAGTTCTGGAAGTAGAAGCAGTCTCAGGGGTGGCAGACCTTGCTGAGATCTGGCTTGGTGGTCACACATGCCTGGAAGTGGAGCTAGAATTTCTGCATGACACTGCACTGCACAGAAACACTATTGTGCTTAGAGCTAGCTCAGGTATCTCTAACACGCACTGTGCAGACAAGCTGTATATTTAACATCCATTTGCTTCTTTTTGTTTGGGTAATTTATAGCTCAGGATGTGGAACTGTCTCAGCAAATGAATTCGTGTGCTAACTGCAACAACCCAGGAAGACCCTCTGGTAGGTGTTTGTTCCTGGTTTCTAGGTTTGCTCTAGGCTATTCCTGTGACATGCCTGCAATGTGTCAGACCTGTCTGCATCCGTGTAGCTTTTTGTATTTCTGATTTGGGAAACATAGGTTGGAAGTCAAATGCTACCTCTAATGAAATAATCTTTCTCTCCTAAAATAAAACCAACCAACCAACAAACTGAAACAAAACAAAATAATAATAAAAAAACAAAAACAAACAAAAACAAACAAACAAAAAAAAAAAACACACACACTTCATTAAAATCTATGGCTTTATAGCCCAGAGATTCACCTGGGTTGGTGAATACCTATGCACCTGGCTGGGTCTTTTTAATTTCTGCCTGTGATAGGTATCATGAAAATTTCATCAACATGAATGAATTCTTGAGGGAATAAAATTGATTTGGAAAACATAAACATTTCAGGGAATTTCTGAGAAGCTCTGTCTTGAACTGATGATTTTCTGAAAGTTACTTAAAGAACAGAAGTAAAAATCCTGATACAATATGCCAGCAATTTTTTTTTAACAATTGATGAAGGACAAATAAGGAGGGAGAGCATGGGAAAAAAATGATTCCCCAGAGAATATTTGATTTCTGTAGAAGCAGTCAAGTAATGATAGATCCCAGTCAGAAATAATGTAGTCATAAAAAAAGATGAATTGGATAATTTACTTGAAACAAATAATGTGACTAACTCTACTCCAGAACCACAGAAAACAAATTTATCTAACAGCATTTGACAGCACTTTCTCAGAAAAAAAGTATTGCTATACAGTCAGCATGTACATTTTCAAAGGAATTGCCTTTGGGAAAGAGCACTCTTCAAGCACTTAATAAAGGTGATTTTTCTTTATGACTTTAATTTAAAATACATTATGAAAATCACTTGATTCTACTTGGCTGCTGCCAGATTTTGAATAACTGAGTTTCAAAACCACCACAGAGCTGGAACTAATTTAATATATTAAGAGGAAACATTGTCAGAGCAGCATTTGGCATCAGTCACAGTGGTTTGGAAGTTTACCACCATTTAAAAACCATAGCATAGGATCATGGCATGAGTCATGGAGACTGACATGGGCTCATTGGGACAAAAGGGGAAATCTTTGTCATACTTACCAAATCTCATGTCAAAAAAATCAGAGAAAGGCCCTTGTTTTATGATTGTCATTTGTCAGAAGCGCTTACCACAGAGCTCCCCAAAATTTAGGTCACCATTTGGATCCAACTGAGTTCTGACCTGAAGTAGAGACTGCCCTTCCAAATGGTCCATCAGGTTTGTCAGTGGAAATCTGCCCTTTTCTTTACTGGAGAGACTGTAGACATATTCTTTTATAAATGCTGATTGGTTATCCATAGCCTGTCTGGAGGGGATCCTCACAGCAAAATATTGAGCTTGTCATGCATCTTGTCCAAAGCTTCTACAACAGAGAAAAAGAAATATTGCCTATGAATTGTGGATTGAGGATTATGTAATATTTAGACACTACTTACTGCCATCCAAAAGTTCCTGATAAGAACTGGAGCTGGTCAAAAAAAACCCATCTAAATTCTCACAAACCAGGCCAGAGTGAACTTGTCCTAACTTTTCACCTAAATAGTTCAAGTCACAAACTTCCTTCATCATTGGTGATGCCATTAGGAGAGGAAGCAGACTGCCAGCAGAAATGTTTACAGGGAGACATTTCCTCTTACACTTTGGAACTGATCTAGAACAAGAATTTTCTAAATTTTTAGAAAAAATGTTTTTCAAATGGAAAAGAATACTTAACTGGAGGGTCTGGTGACTTCCTTCCTGATGACTTTATGTACTGTCTCAGGACAACAATCAAAGGTGACAGCTTGCACAAATTACTACCTGAGAGTGTGAGCCAGTATGGAAGGACTCTAATGCACTTTTCAATTATTTATATATTCATGGGTTCAGGTGTTGGTTTGTAGGTCTACATAAAGGAATCTGGAAAATGGTGCCAGTTTCAATGGACTGTTTGTCGTCTGTTGGGTTTTGCTGGAAAGTACCCCAGGTTACATGAAGACAATTCCTTCATACAGTTTTGCTCTCTTACCTGCTTCTCCAGTCTCAAATTAAACTAACGTTAAAAGAAAAAAAAAAAAAAAAAAAAAGGCAAAACACATCTTTTTATCAGGTTGTACTAGGTAACAGGGAAATTTTATGTCTTTGAACTCTGTATATCTGCAGATGCATTCACCTAACCCAAGTCAATTTACACTGGTGATATAGTGTCCCACTAGTTTTAGGAGAGTGGATTGGTACCTCACGCAGTGATATTTGATCTTCAGATTTCTATCAAAAAATGTAAGATAAAGTTATACCCATGAAGTTTTTTTTTTTTTCTGTAACCAAAGTGAGATTTATACAAGACACTAACTAACTGGCAGCTGGAGCTGAGTAAAACGCATTTCTCTCAAGATCTGTTCCTGGTTCTGCTTCCAAACAGCTCAAACAGGCTACTTCAGCTGTTGCCCCTACAAATGTGTTTCTTTATCAGTGGATACAATCCCTACATTTATCTGCATAGCACGCTCTTTAAGCAAAATAAAATTAAGTACAATCCCTGATTTACCCCACCACGCAAAGTCAGAAATATTTTTATCTTCTAACACATTTTGCCCACAACTGTCTAGAAAATTATCCTTGTGAACATGAGTCCTTCCCTCACTCTTTGCAGATTTAAGTCTCCACTTCCCAAACTCTTTGGCACTATTGCAAAATGTCTGTGTATGTTTCAAACAGGTTTTGTTGCAGCCACCCCAGCCTCGAAAGTCTCATCAACTAGCACAAACACTATTATTTCTGTGGTGATCAGCTTAGCTCAGTGGCTTTGAGGCACTGTTAATTTATTGTTAAAATCCTGAGATGTTTTTCTCTTATGGAAATGCAAACCTCCTCTAGGCTTCATACTTTCATGGATGTTTATTAAGCTAAAGTATTTTGCCTACCAGTATCTAACAGGGACATCATGAGAAAACCTTTAAAAAATCAGAAGTAATTTATGTAACAGATTTTTTACTACCTCCTGAAACACTTATTACTTAGTTCTTATTACTGAAAATATTTGTACAGTGTCAATACAGCTATAAAGGCAGAAGTATCATGTCAATGATCAACTGGAAGTGTTTCTAAGCAAAAGTGTTTACTCACTGGAAAAGGCAACCTGAGGCTTTATAAAAATAAATGAAAGAAACATAAATGGAATACAAACTCTATTAAGTATCATTTGTTCGAAATTCACAGATCTCTTTGCCCACTGAGAATGTGCTGCCTCTTTCCGTGGCTCTCAATATCAGAGAGCAGGGCTAAATGGCATTGGCTGGTGATTGGGTGGTGGCCATTCTGGTGAGACCATAAATCTGGTCAGTAAGGTATAGGGCAGGACATATGGAGCTAGCATTTCCCAGGAGTAGAGTTTAAAATGAAGTTTCACAGTGTGTATTTAACCTGAAGTATAAGAGCTATTGAGTGCTCAGGCCTTCGCAACCAGGGGACATATATTATATTATATTTATTTATTTATTTATTAAATCACGTGGGAGCTATTCAGAAACAGTCACTAGAGGTCATTCCATTTCATCCTTGGGAACATGACTGTAGTGTTTCTTCTCAAATATCTTATTGTGGTACATGGAACAAAGAATATGCTAATACTGTCCAGTATTCTTTACAGTTTAGAATACTTGCAGATATGAGCAATCTGTTTTCATCAAATTTAACAGGAAAAAGCAAAACAAAAGGGAACTGCAGGTTGTTAATAGAGATCCATCACCACTGTTACTCAAACAGAGTAAAAGCCTCAAAGGCTATAATAGAAAATGCAGTATTTTCTGTGAAGAGGTCAGGTGGTTTTTTTGTTTTTTTTTCTCCAGTGATTATATGTAATTCTGCTATTGGATTAAAGATAAAATCCTGTAGAATGGCGAGAAAAAAAAAATACTTCAAGACACTTAATTGCTAACATAACAAAGTGTTTTTTTTCTTTCGGTGAGTAGAAAGAAATGTTTACCTCAAAGGTTAATGCTGTTATGCAAGGTAACACACCATGTCTCTGAGTTCCTTTAGTAGCTATGCCTGTCCATGTACTGCTTCGATTTCAGCTGAAATGCCCAGACTATTTTATTTTGTCTCTGTGTCAGTAGCAGGTTTATTGGTGACTAGTTTGGAGCTGTAAGCCAGCATTATCAGCTCTGCTCTGCTCATCTCGACCATGACTGCAATCCTTAGTTCCTGCAGGAGTCTATTATACAAACTTGGCAGAAAAACAAAATGAAAAACACACTGAAAAATTTTTTCTACCTCAGTCTCAGTGACTTTCTGAATTTGTTTGCCATTTTATCCTTCAATATGTTCCTTCGTAATTCTGTTTCTACGGCAAATGTCAACTTGATAGCTTAATTCCTCTTCTCTACAAGTTTTTTTGCAGTTTAAAAAAAAAAAAAAAACAAAAAACAAAACAAAAGCAAACAAGAAGAGACAGAAAATATATTTAAATGTGGGGTGGAGGGGAGAGGCCAACAGAATGCAGTTTTCCTTACTTCCTTTCTGAATTAACATGTTCATCTTCATTCTTTGTTCCCTGATAAAAGGTAAGTTACTTATGAAACTTTATCCCTCTCATGAGAACGTCATTAAACTGCTGTAGGGTATGTATTGCAAAATACATTTTAAAATTAAAAGAATTGAAATTGTTTAAAACAAAATCAAAGAACAAAAAAGGTAAAGAACCAGAATGGTTTCTGCGAAGGGATTTGCTCTTGTGATTCTTAGAGAAAGAGAATAGCAGACAGAGTAAGGAAGTGTGACTCAGGGCATTTAAAAGCCTGTTTGTACCCTCAGTCTTGAATTACTGTGTGACATATCTAACCAGTTTACCTACTTAGGTGTTCTTTTTCCTCCCATTTATTTGGGCTTCTATCCTATTTAAACTGTAAACTCTTTAGTCCGGGAACTATAATTTGTTGTATGTGTTGTGTGGACAGATTTCAGGAGTTTGTTCGTTTGTTTCTTTGAAAAACACTGGTGTAAGCAGCTACTCTTCTTTTGTGAGTTGGTTTGTTGGTTTGTTGTTTTTTTGCAATATTAAAGAAGTAAAATAAGTGCACCACTTATCAAAATAGCCAAGTGAGGAAGTGGTGGGGGGTGAGGGGTGGTGGTGAAGAATCCACATAGAAAAGTTTTAAGAAAGTATTTTGACTCAAAATACATAGTTTTAGCTAATTCAGCTGCTAGTATATGTATGGTCTGTAATTACCTGGCACTGTTGCAAGCACAGGTCAAATTCTTCCTACCATAAAAATTCTGACCTTTTGAATTTCACTTGCACTAAAGTGGTTACAATTACCTCTAACTTTTCTTCTCGAGGTTTTTTTGAGTACTGAGGCAAATGGAAAGCATCAGACAACACCTTTCTCCTCTGTTTTGTTATCACTAAATTAAGAATCTGAGTCATAAGAGAAGAATTCGAATTTGTTTTCATATTTCATAATAAATAGCAAAAATGCAATGAGATATTAAGCCCCAAACTAGCTCAAAAAAAAAATTCTTCAGCTTTAAGAGATTTCAAAATGTCATGCTGGTCTTGTATAAGAGATAATTTAAATTTTTTATTTGCTTATGATCTGCATGCTTAGCAGAAAGCTCTGCACTGATGATTCTTGTAGGTCAATAGTACTAAAACCAAATACTTTGTCTTCCTTGCTAATTCTGTCAGATACCCATTTATCTCTTTCTTTCCTGAAAACTTCTTTTTCATCTGATCTTTTTTCCTGTTGATTCACTTAATGACTTTTAAGGCTGAATATCCTTTCACCATGATTTCCTATGGTAGATAAACTATGGGATATTAAATTTCCACCATTATACCTTGTTTCCCATGGGCAGGAGACACTATGAAAATTAATGATAGCAACATTTTTACACTTGGCTTTTAAAATTTTTACTGGACTCTATGAAATTGTTAATATTATAAGAAAAACTATCTAATAAGCAAGGCTCAGAGACCATGTGCTATAAATCAGTACATATGTTCTCACAGCTTCAGCTATGATCTGTTCCTAGGATAATTCAGCAGATGAATTATCCTAGGAAAATTGCCATAGATTCTGATCTGCATTCTCAAGTCCAGAACAACAGCATAGTTTGAACTTGTGCCAACATCTGCTCAGCTACTCTTGACCCTCACAGCACACCTTCAATTTGTAGCTAAATTGCTTATAGAAAAGCCTTCTTACCTTCATTGGAATTACAGAAAATCTTCTAAACCACAGAAAGAACACTATTTTATGGAGCATATGGGGATTCTTACCTTTGTCAATAGAAGGGGGGAAATAATTTGTCTTAGCAGCACATTAGTCCCTCTCAGTACTTCAGAGCAAATTGCTGAACAGGATACCAGACACCAGGAGTGCTGGGACATCCCTGTTGGGGCTGGAGCTCTGGTGCAGTAGGGCTGGGGCCAGGGAAGCTCAGGCCCTGCTACCAGGGGCATCCCTCCTCCATCCCTCCTCCATTGCCATCATTCTCCCACCTCTGATGTATTTTCAGGATCTTGTGGGGAAGATTTTGGGTCTGGTCTTGTGGGAGGGGCTGAGAGTAGCTCTGCAATGCCCAAAATCAATGTAATTTTAAGAGACTTCAAGAGCAAAGAAAATTGTTCACGCCTCTCGCTTTCTGCAGTGACTCTTACATCTTCTTGAAAAAGTTTTAAAATAATCCCAAGTGTAAGTGGAGTCTGTCCTGGTTTAACAGGCTCAAAATACTCAGCAAAATCTTCAAGTTTTGCCAAATTCTCTCAAAAACAGTGGGATTGAGGGTTGAATGTTTAGCAAACTAGGGTAACTAAATGTGGGATATTTTTTTGGTCTCTGTAGAAATTTAGGTTGAATATTAGGAAGAGGTTCTTCATCCAGAGGGTAACTAGGCACTAGAACAGGCTCCCAAGGGATGTGGTCATGACCCCAAGCCTGAGAGAGCTTAAGGCACATTTGGATAATGCTCTCAGGCACATGGTGTGACTCTTGGGTATGTGCAGGACCAGGAGTTGGACTCGATGATCCTTGTGAGTCCCTTCCAACTCAGAATATTCTATGATTCTATGATTCAAATGTGACATGTTGTTTCACCATACAGGAGAAAAGCAAATTTAAAGCCAAGACTGACAGAACTGAAGAATTTGATTTGGTACACATTAGCATAGGTTTCTGAGACCAGTTCCAGGCTTTTTTTGATTTAACTGGTTTCTGAACTCTGTTTTTGTATGGTGGAGGGGGGTGGGAAAATATTCTTAGCTGTCTAAAGAGGGAAAATTTTATTCCAAACCCTTGGTGAAAATTTGTCAAATAATTGAATCAAATCTATGAAATGTAAGGTTAATTCTATTAGTTGGGTTTCTAATAGGAAGAGCATGTTTTATTCCAAAAATAACACAATAAATTATTCATCAAATAACATTTGGCCAGCTCTTGCAGTAATTGAGAGGAGCCTGAAGCAAATCAAGTGAAATTAAACTAACCCTCCAATGAACCTGATTATTTCAGACTATTACAGCAACAAAAGTTCTTTCCATTATTCTCTTTTTCTAGTTTACACATAAATTGAGAGAGACACTTGGAGATAATACTGAAATCAGAAGTAGCCAGTGTTCAGTATATTCCTTATTTTTTTATTCTTTTTTCCTTACCCCTTTTTACTTTCTCTTATAATTGCTACCTTCTAGAAAAAGTGATCTGATGGTAGCAAAAAAAGAAATCTGTAGCCATCTTAGAGCACTATATGACTGTCTTTCTCATTGTCCTGGCCTTAGACTCTGTAGGACTCTCCAAAACAACACCAAACATTTTTGCTCATTACCTTCCTCTGAAGCTTTTGGGGAATCACAAGAACACATTGTAACCACTGACTGTGAAAGGGAGAAGACTGCTGAAGATAAAACATATGTGGCATGGTTTGTAAACATATCTGTCCCATCCTCTTGGTTTTTTGTTTGTTTTATTTTTCCAGCTCAGAGCAAAAGAAATCCACAAAGCATGAATCCTGAATCCCTTGAGAGTTATTTTCCCAAACAGTTTCACTTTCTCACAGACTGGTCCTGCCTCAGCTTATACAGCAAACCCATTTGAACTGTTTGCCCCTCAGGAGATTTTTGGCACTGGTTGCCATTCCAAGGAGGTCTTTAAGCTCACATATGGCAGCAGATTGTTGTTGCCTCCAGTAAATTTAGAGGGGAATGGTGTAGGCTTACATTCTTCTTCCTGAGCTTTCTCCCTTTTGCTTTCTATAGATCACAAAGCCAGGTGACCATGGCATCTCTGCACTTTATTTCCCTGGTCTCCTGACACGCCTTCGTTCTTCCAGCTAGATTCTGTTTAAGGAACTGGTGAGGGCAGCTAGCCCTTGCCAATTTCTCCTGACATTTAGCAAGTAGATGGCACTACAGCCAAGTTTTCTGCATTCAGATACAGGCGGGTACCTGCACATGCAGCTTGTTCCCTTTCCACATCTGCAGGTGAGTAGTTTTTTGACATCTGCGGCTCAATATGACAATAATCATAGTGAAGTTCCCAGTTAGCATTAGTAAACATTTGGGTCATCCTCCTTCATATTAAGAGATTTCTCATCTGGACCCTAGCAAATTTTTGTACCACTCAACCCTTTTGGAGATGCCCTCACAGGAAGACCAGAATAAGAAGTCATCTAAATATGATGCTGCAAAGCAGTAATCCTCCCTCTGCAGTAACCAGCTGGTAAAAGCACTGGGCTTGTTTACCCATATGTTACAGTGATCTAAACCATGCCTAACACTTAAATCACCTTAATATGGACCTTACAGCCCATTTCCTCACCCCTACAAGAATGCAAAACTATGCTGGTGCCTGTGGTGTGGAAATTTGAACAGTGAATACCTTTTCCACAGGATAAATAACAACAACCTGCTTTTCAGGCTAGTTACAGAAATAGGTTTCAGATTTGTAAGCTGACCTGAGACATTTACTTCAGTCTTATACTGGCAGGCATGAGTGAGATGAAACAAGTTTACTCCTATAATAGATGCATGTCTTTTCTGAGGTGGCTTTTCTTCTGAATCAGTAATTGGTAGTATTCCTCAGAGAAGAGGCAAAACATCCTCTCCACACCCAAAATAAAAAAAAAAAAAAAAAATAGAGGGATGGGGGTGGAAATTAAGAAAAAATAGTCCCTTCTAGCAGAGCTTTTTACTATTTGGAAATTGGGAGGTGAAAAGGGGCATAATTTATTATATAATATCATAGAATATTTACAATATCATAGAAACAATATCATAGAAACTAGTAAAATAATAATTTGTTTATATTCCTCAAGGAAAAACAGTGTTGATTTTTAGCCCAGAGAATTGTTATCCCATATGAGTGAAAACAACAAAATTCACATTCATATACTAGACAAAAGACTACTTAGAATTTGAAATGCTTTATTGCATATGTGGCACATGAATTTCTACAGCTGTTGTCTGCAATTCTTTCAGTTTCTTTCAGAACAAGAATCAATATCCAGAAATAGAAAATTATGTAAATATTTTTTTTTCATCACTGAAGTTTTTTATATGCTTGAAAAAATGTGGTTGCAGTTTAGAAATAAGAAGATAGCACTCAGCTTTTTGTTTGGTTGGGGTTTTTTCAAGGTACTTTAGAATCTGAGTTATGCAGCTTCAGAATTGGAATTAACCCACCCTCCAAAACCTGAATTTCTAGGAAAAATAGGTTGAAGACTTCCTTGAAAATGTTTGGGGGAAGCATTCTTGCTGGCTACAGAGCTAGGCAATTAACTGCTTAATTTAAAATATTAACTAAATAATATAAGACTGAATTTGGGGGGTGGTGTTAGGTTTTGTGTATGTGGGAATGTCATCTTAAATTTCAGTATGTTTTCACAGCAAAAAAATTGTAAGATACTTACTTGCAAGTATAATGACTTTGCTCCTAGGATCACTTCTCTAAGTGAGCTAATCTGAGACTGGGAAAAGTGTTTAATTACTTCATCTTCTAGTCAAAGAATAAAGGACCCTCGGAGAGGGTCCCTTTGTTTTCCTACAAAACCCTTGGTTTTCCTACGTCACTGTGAGGTTGTACTGGTTTTGAGTAGGTAGACTTAATTTTTTCATAGTAGCTGGTTTGGGCCTATATTGTGGATTTGTGTTGAAAACAGTGTTGATAACGCAGGGATGTTTTCATTATTGCTGGGCAGCACTTTGACAGCATCAAGGCCTTTTCTGCTCCTCACCTCATAACACCAATGAGGAGGCGTGGGGTGGACAAGTAGCTGGGATGGGACACAGCCAGGACAGCTGACCCCAAGTGACCAGTCATGCTCAGCATATAAAGCTGGAGGAAGAAGAAATGATGGCATTTGTCTTCCCAAGTAACCACTAGGTGTGGTGGAGCCCTGCTTTTCTGGAGATGGCTGAACACCTGCCTGCCAGTGGGAAGTGGTGAACAAATTCCTTGTTTTGCTTTGCTTACATTTATGGCTTTTGCTTTACCTATAAAGCTGTTTTTGTCTTAACACACAAGTTTTCTCACTTTTATTCTTCCAAATCTCTCACTGGTTTCACTGGGTGGGGGAGTGCAGGGACAGGAGTTGTAAGAGGTTTTTTGATGCTCAGTTTTCACCTGGGTTTAAACCTTGACATGGGTGCTGAACATGAGATTGTGATCTGTTGGTTTAGCAGTCCTAATAGCAACACTTTCAGTGAAGAAATTTTTTCTCATATCCAACCTGAGCCTCCCTTGGTACAATTTAAGGCCATTCCCTCTTGTCCTATTGCAGGTTGCCTGTGAGAAGAGGCCGACCCCCACCTTGTCACAACCTCCTTTCAGGTAGTTATAGAGGGCACAAAGGTCTCTCTTCAGCCTCCTTTTCCAAATATGCTCACTTACTTCATAAAGCCAACCTAGAGCACCTCTTCAGAAACCAGCTTGATCTGAGAACTATAAGCACACATGAAATATATGCATGGTTTAGGATTAAACTCTGAATCTTCTGTGCTGACGAATTCATACTTGTGCCTAATTATGCATTTTCTGCTTTAGGCTGAGAAAATACTTCTGAAATCCTGTTTTGATGGCATTTCTGACCCATTGCAATGTAGATTTCTGCAACTGGTAGCAATGTAAAGCCTTTCTTCTGATGAGTAATGAGGTCTTTATCTCTTCCAAGGGGAAAAAAAAGGAAAAAAAATAATTCTATTACTTGTCAATTATATAGTTCCATATTGGTCATAAAATGAATAATTGCAAATTAATTAGAAGAAAAGCGAATTGAACTGCAAATTTCTGAGCTAAAATAGGCTTTCTTCTGCTCAACGATGTTCATAAATCAGTCTACCATAACTAATTATAAAAACAACTTGTCACCACAAATGGTAGAGCCAAGTCAGAACATATCTATGAAGAGAATAGAAAAGAGTATTTTCACAAGAAAGGATGATCTGGTTCAACTGTCTGATCAACTCAGGACTGACCAAGTTAAAACAGGTTATTCAAGGCATTGTCCGAATGCCTCTTCAACACTGACAGACTTGTGGCATCAAATTCATCTCCAGGAAGAGTCTTCCAATGTTTGACCACCCTTCAGCAGAGAAATGCTTCCTAATGTCAAGACTAAACCTCCCCTGGCACAGCTTTGAACTAGTCCAGTGTGTCCTATCACTGGATCCCAGGGAGAAGAGCTCAACATCTCCCTCTGCACTTCCCCTTTCCAGGAATTTGGAAAGAGGTCACCTCTCAGCCTTTTTTTCTCCAAATTAGACAAACCATACATCCTCAGACGCTCCTCATAGGATATTCCTTCCAGCCCTTCCAACTGCTTTGTTACCATCCTCTGAATGCAGTTGGGTACTTTAACACCCTTTTTCTATTTGCGGGAGCCAGAACTGCCTCCACAATTAAAATATTATGGGGCACAGTACTCAAGGTGAGGCTGCACAAATGAAGCAGGGGAGCACCAAGAGGCACATGGAGCCAGCAGCTTGTCCTAGAGCAGCTGGCTCAGTGCAGGTAGAGTCAGCAGTGATGATGGCTGTTCCCATTGTCTCATAAGGGGCTCATAAAGAGTGCAAGCAACGAGAAGCACTTCAACCGGGGCATGGCAGCAGTTTGCACAAGAATGGTGTACAAACACCATGCAGTCAGCCTAAGAGTTCCAGAGCAAAATTGCTGTCACCGCCCTTTTGGGAGGAGGTCCATAGGGTATCAGCTTGGTATGCTCACCACAAAGGATGTAATGTCCCAGACAGCTCCCAAAAAAACCTGTGGCCATCCATGTTTAAGGCTGCAGGGAGTGCCTAAGCCTTTCACTGAACTGTAACAGAAATAGCAGTTGCATCAGATGTGACCAGGTTGGACAACCTGTTCAGCCTGGTAGCACAGCTATGGAATGATGTAGAAAGGTTAAGGAGTATTAGAGAATCAGAAAATAAGGTAGACTGATAGAACTAAGCTCTGGCCTCCCTGAGATGGGATTAGCCACCAGAGACAGTTCAGGATGAAGGGGATCCTCTAACCATTCCCCAGCAAAGAGAACGTAGCAGTTACAAAGAAAGGAGCAAATGGAGGAACTGAAGGTAGTAAAGTCTGCTTTTCAGCAGTAGACACATGCAATCAATACTTAGTCAACTGCACCACACCAGTTTTTGTTTTATGAGACAGTAATTGAAGTTAGTTTTCAACTCACCCTTTTGCTATTTACCTTAGAAGTAATCTCCCTCCAAATTGTCTTTTCTGCTCCATTAACATTTTTTGACAGCAGATAAACTTCAAAGATCTTGGCATATCTTACCACCTAGGGATATTATTCACAACTACAGCACTGCTGGCTACTTGGCACTTCCCATTATTATTTCAACAGACTTTGCTTTGGCTTGTTGTAGTGGAACAAGACTCAGTGTGGCAGTGTTCTATCAGTAGGACATGGCTTGTTATAGTGGCAGCAAGCCTTTGGCACTGGTGACAGAAATATATCACAGCTCAGTATGTGATGCTCAAGACTGTGTTTTACCATCAAAAGCTGCAATTCTAGAACTTGTTATGAAGTACAGATGATATGAGTAGTTTGCTACTGCTCCTAGCAAACATGGCCACGAACATGAACACTGGCTGACAATGCCAACATTATTGCAGCTAGGAGAATTCAATCAGGGAAATCTGGGCTAACGTATTCTGTCTCTTTATGGAAGGAGATATCAATCCAAAACTCCTCTTAGTAAGGAATCATCTTTTTTGGTTTGTCAAAGGTTAGTGTTGAGTTGCCAAGCCTCTTTCCATGGTGTTTAAAAGTCACGGCAGTCAGGTGAATTCCAAAGTGTCTGAAAAACAGAATTATTATACCCATCTTTAGAAAAGGAAGAAAGGGGGAATCCAGAAACCACTGACCTGTCAGTCTCACCTCTGTGCCTGGGAAGATCATGGAACAGATCCTCCTAAGAGGTGTGCTCAGGCACATGGAGAACAGAGAGGTGATTTGGGACAGCCATCACAGCTTCACCAAGGGCAAATCCTGCCCGACCAACCTAGGGTGGCCTTTTATGACAGAGTGACTCCATCCGTGGACAGGGGCAGGGCTAGAGATATCATTGATCTGGACTTCTGTAAAGCCTTTGGCACAGTCCCAAGCAATATCCTTCACTCCAAATTGGAAAGAGATGGATTTGATAGGTGTATGGTCACCTATGGTCATCCAGAGGATAGTGGTCAGTGGCTCAGAGTCCCAATGGACATCAGTGACAAGAGGTGTCTCAGAGGTCGAGATATTGGGACCAGTGTTATTTGATGTCACCATTAGTGAGAGACAAAGAGATTGAGCACACTCTGAGCAAATTTGCAGGTTTATGAGGTTTAACAAGACCAAGGGCAAGATGCTGCACCAGGGTTGGGGCAACCCACAGTATCAATCCAGGCTGGGAGAAGAACAGATTGAGAGCAACCATGACAAAGCGATTTGGGAGTGTTGGTGGACGAGAAGCTGGACATGAGGTGGCAATGGGCACTTGCAGTCCAGAAAGCCAATTGTGTCCTGGGCTGTATCAAAAGCAATGTGGCCAGCAGGGCAAGGGAGATGATTTTGTCCCTCTACTTCTGTCTGATGAGACCCCACCTGCAGTGCTGCATCCAGCTCTGGGGTCCTCAGCACAGGAAGGACATCGACATGTTGGTGTGAGTCCAGAAGAGGGACATTAAGTTGATTAGAGGGATGGAGCACCTCTGTTATGAGGAAAGGCAGAGAGAATTGGGATTATTCAGTCTGGAAAAGTGAATGCTTCAGGGTGACCTAATGGTGAACTTCCAGTACCTGAAGGGAGTCTGCAAGAAAGATGGAGAGGAACTTTTTACAAGAGTGAGGAGTGACAGGACAAGGAAGAATGTCTTTAAACTGAAGGAGTATGTTTAGATTAGATGTTAGGAAGAAATTCTTTACTGTGAGGGTGGTGAGGCAATGGCACAGGTTGCCCAGAGAAGTTGTGGATGCTCCACCCCTTGAAGTGTTTAAGACCAGGATGGACAGGGTTTTGAGCAATCTGTCTAATGTAAAGTATCCCTGTCTTTGCCAGGGGAGTTGGAACAAGAGGACATTTAATGATCCTTTCAACGCAAACCATTCTATGATTTTACTGTTATGAGGGGTAGAAACCAGTCTTCCATCTCCTGATAGAGCAAACTGCTCTCTATCTTTCATTACTTTCTCTTTTCTTTTTTTCTTTCTTTGTGTGCTGTCTGGTTAGTTGCCTGTTGTTAACAGCATAAATTATCAAAATATGTCCTTGCTAAAGTCAGCCAACAAGCTCTTTATGACTCAGAAGAGAAACCTTCTGGTTATTTGGCTCAAGTGAAGCCATATGGACTATCTATCTCCCAAATGGCAATGAATTGGATAAAAAGACTCCCTCCCCCAACACTAAGAAGGAAGTGTTGACCTAATTGATAGATAAAGGATCTGACAGGTTAAATGGAAAAGAAATTGATGCAGCCATTACTTAAAATGCTTTTGTCCTCTTGGTTTAAGCAAACAATAGGAAGTTCCAATAAAAAGTGGAATTATTTTAATCTCTTTTATGAAAATGAGAGAGATGTTACAATTACCTACCTTGTGCCAGCTGTTGTGTACAGGCATGTGCTAGTATACTTTCCAGTTGAATAGTGCAAACAATTGCAAGGAAAAAACCCAAACCAAACCAAACCAACAAACCCAACACAATCAATACTCAGGAATTACAGTAGACCAAGCTGTAACCCATAAACCTACAGCCACTGCAGAAGAACTTTGCTACACAAAATGAAGCCTCTTATATAGAGACTTTTACTGTAGATACACCATGCGCTGTCACAGATATCAAGGTCAGCTATGTACGAATTGCACGAGAACCTATCCATTATAGATATAACTGCTTAGGTACTTCTCTTAGTAGTAACTCAACTGTTCAGCTATGGTTTGAGTCAAAAGTTCCTGCCTGGCACTGGCTTGCAAGTTTGAGGGATTCATGCTTCAGATACTTGATGGTTTTTTATTTTGCAGGTTAAAAACCTTTCCTATTCCTTCTCTGAGCCATTGTCAAAGTCTTATAGACAAGATAACACTCATGCCTTAACTACTTAAGATATTGCTGAAAAAACCTGATATTTACAACTCTAATCTTCTTGATATTTCCTGGTTCTCTGCCTTTGATTCAGATAACATAGTTGTGGTAGATGCCTGAAGGAGGGAAGACTGATGGGACACGTCATTGCATTCTACAACTGCCTCACGAGGGAAGCAGAGGAGCAGGCACTGATCTCTGATCTCTGGTGACCAGTGATAGGACCAGAGGGAATGGCATGAAGCCGAGTCAGGGGAGGTTTAGGTTAGGTAATAGGAAAAGGTTCTTCACCCAGAGGTTGGTTGGGCACTCGAACAGGCTCCCCAGGGAAATGGTCAAAGCATCAAGCCTGACAGAGTTAAAGAGGTGTTTGGACAATGTTCTCAGGCACATGGTGTGATTCTCAGGGCTGTCTTACACAGGGCCAGGGGTTGGACTTTGATGAACCTTGTGAGTGACTTCCAACTCTGTGATTCTATGATAAGTTCATATTACAGCCTGTTTCCTTTCTGACTCAGCATTAAAATAGTTTCTTTCTTTTTACAACACTTTGAAAATCTCCTCAAACAAATTATGGCATGCATATTTTATAAAGAAAATTTATATGCTAAAATATGCACAAATTGGTCTCATTTTGCCTGAAGGCATCTGTCCAAGTGGTAAAAAAACCTTCAGAAGTTCATTATTTGCAGTCTTACAAATGCTGTTCTTTACACAGATATGGATGCAGAAACCGTGGCACAAAGAGGCAGAAGACAGCTTAAGGGTTTTTTTGTTTGGTTTGGCATTTTTAACCAAGAACAGAATTGAGAAGCTATAAAATTCAAACATGTTTTGTAACAAAGATAACATCATGTCCAAACTTGGACTTTGAGTTAATTTAGGTAGGGACTGACCCTCGAAGAATTACAGTGTTCGGGAAGTTATTCCCAGGAAAAAAATTGGAATCCTGTTAAGTACAGAATCCATATTTGAACCTATAATTCTCATTTATACATTTTGAAGTTGAGCTGGATGTTCTGCTCTTGATAAGACAACCACAGAGAGGAGTGTGGAGCTGTAGTGGATATGTGAACTACTGAGGGGAATATAACTATGTAAATGGGTCTTGCGTGAAGGGCAAAAGCAATTACCTCTGACTGCTTCCCTTCCTATTGTACTGAGCATCAAGAAGAGACATGCTTCCTGACTCCCAACAGGACTGGAGTCCACTGGAAGAATATTGCCACAAGGATAGTTTCCTCACAGCAGCAGTCATTACAATAGAGTATTACAGTATGAGGTACAAGAAATTTGTTCTTCCTACTTGATTTACAATTTGATCAGTAAAAGAACAGTCCTGGATACGAAAGTTATATAAGTCAGTGAGCATTTTGCTGTTAACCAGGCTTTGATTTCTCCTCATTACCATCTAGACAACCAGTTTACTGTAAAAATGCCCAAAGGTGATGCACAAAGCAAGGAGGCACAGGCCTGATCTCTCTATGTAAGGATAGCAAAGTACAGGCAGATCATAACAGTACCATATTGAGGGTGGCCACAACAGTGCTCAAGACAGTGAAATGAATGTTCCTAGATTGTTCTGTGAACAATTTTGGCTTCATTATTTTAATATGCAAACTGCTTGCCTTTTTCTTTTTGTGTCTTCTCTCTTCCCTTTGAAAAGGGAGGGAAAGCACAGAGGAAAAGCAGAAACATGAAAATAGAAAACAAACCCAGAAAATTGCTAAAATAGAGACAAGGGATGGTGGTAGAATTATACTTGAAATATACTAATATTATGTTCCACATCATTGTTTAAAATAGTGCCCAAGAAAGATTCTTCCCCAAAATACCTTCTATGGTGTTTGCACTGATGATTTCTTGTCAAAATAAGCCAGAGAGAAAATCATACAGTGAAAAGGGAGAAAGTTAGAGGATAAGAATAAAATCACTGTGATGCCCAGCTACATGCATAAACTTGACATTGGTGCCACCTGATGTGCTTTTCTTCCTGAGAAGCTGTTGAACTCCAACACTTTCCTTCTTTACAGTACATGGAACAACAGGCTACCTCACAAATTTGCAAGCAGGTTACAGTAGTGATCCACTTCACCTTATGGTTCCCATATGCTTTGATGAGGGCAAGGAACATTATGAAGAGTTAGCAGCTTGTAAAAGGTGGAGTCTCTAAGACTTGTAAAAGATCAGTCTATAACCCTCAGAGCCAAGCAGCTGAGTGTCTCCTAGTACTTTGTTGGGAACCTTATTGTGCCACCTCTAACAGCAGACAGCTTTCCTGTTCAGGTTTTGAAATATTCCTGTTGACTTCCCTGCTCCACAGGCTCAGTCCAGGGCTGTAACCATGTCACTTAGTCTTTCTGAACTATGATCCGCATGTGGCAAGGGAGATTAACAAACACTCTTTTCCTTGCCACAAGGTGACATTAGACAGTTGGATTTGTTTGGGGTTTTTTTGTTGGTTTTCTTTTTTTTTTTTAGATGTCCTTACACATTGCAAGACAGTTATACTGGATGACCTTTATAGATACCTTCCAAATCACACTATTCTACGGTTATGGCAGGGCATAGGCAGTGGGGGCTCTTATGTGCATCTGGAGAAGGCAGCATAAGATGACTGCAATGTGTCTTGCTGGATTTCCACTGTTATATCACAATCTGTGAAGAAGAGGAGATGCAGAATTGCCACATCTGCTCACTGAATCCTGACAGCATTAATGGCAACATTGTGGATGTCTTAATCTGCAGTAGAGGAGATTAATGGTTAAACTCTTGTCATTATTTTGGGGCTCATATCATGAGCCAAGCAACTGAAGATCTCTTTCCAGGATTGTGTGGCTGCCTGAAGTTGTAGGATGATATTATTGGGTGGCCTAACTCTGTGCAGAGTATTAAGTGAAATGAGAATGTGAAAATAATCTGTGTGCCACTCATTCATTTATTCTTCAGTAATTTCTTTCTGTGGAAGGTGATGTGCCAGTCACAGCCACCAATCACCCGTACAGTTTGGACTGGGCCCAATTTTAGTTCTTGAAATACAAAGTTCTTCTTCTGTTTTGATAGATGAACAATACAGCAGATGTTAAAACAGATGTGTACAATTTTTGAGTTCAGAATCCAGGGGCGGTGGAACATTATCACTAAATGAAGACTGGCTATTTCACAAAAAAAGCTGTAATCACTGGAGTGTTGCATTCAAGTACTTCTCTTTGGTCCACATTTTCAGCTAGTGAGAGCAGTCTGATAAAACTACTAAATTAAGGACAAGACCCAAGGTGTGTACTTTTTTAATATTTGCAACACAGAAGTGTCTTTCATTATAGACTGGACCTTAGAAGCCCTTAGACTGTTTCAGGGATCTCTTCATCCTCATTTACTGTCACTGATTAGGGAAGCTCATCTGTAATATTTGATTACACCTTCTGATATATGCTCCAGTCCAGAACTGTAATGACTGTATGGGCAGTTACCACTTCAAGTTCGTACATCTCTCTGTGTACTGCATGTTGGGGTTCCTATGCACAACCACTTTGCTTCAGCTTCATCTTTCTCTTGCCCATAAGCAAGCATGGTGGCAATATTTACAGTACTGTCAGGTTTTAGTGCAATCTTCTAGTGCTAAGAGGGTTCCAGTTACTGGGATCCTGATGTCATTGGTGGCACAATATTGAAAGCAGAATTTTGTAGGTAGTTTTCATTCAAGAATACCAAACACCTTTTTTTGACTGCTAGGCCAGACAGCAGTAAGCTTGAGAATAGAAGCAGGCAAGTGTACAATGTGAGTCCTCCAGGTTCTTAATACAATATATAGAGCTGATGGAGATTGTAAAGTGCTGGACACAATTACCTGTGAAAGCAGTGGATTCCAATTTTGAACAAAAAACATGAGTATCTGTCAGATTTGAATTAAGTCAAGTTATTCTTGCCTTTGAATAACAGGGTAGATCAAAAACATTTTGTGGATCCTTCTACTCTCCTTTTTAAAAGACTGAATTATTTCTTTTATTTAAAGAATAGTACAGATCATTTGGTGCTTTATTATGCTGAATTCTTCCCTCTCTTTGAGTATAAAAGTTTTACCCATATCTTAAGTAAGCACATGAGCAGGGCTCTCCTAGTAGAGAATTGTTCAGATGTTGGATATCTACCCAGAAACACAGGTAAGATTAATTTCTCTGAGCTTTAGTCATCTCACTTATATTTATCTAACCATATGATAATTGTGCAAACTCCCTGTAGGGAGGTATAGCTATCTCCAGGTTCATCCAATTGTAAGACAACTATCTAAAATGGTTGAGACACATGTCCCAGGAGGTCCCTATCTCCCAACTGAATATATAAAAGGAGGATAGACAGCTAGCTTAGACCTAGAAAACTCATTTTTACACTTTGGAAGTTTGATGAAGTGGAAATACCCCTTCAGTAAAGACTGCTTTTCAGCAGTAAACACAAAAAACTGATACTTACTTTGTCAGCTACATAATAGCTTTTTTATGAGTCAGGAATTTTAGTTAGTTTTCAGCTCATCCTTCTACTGTTTACCTTACAAGAAATCTCCCTCCAAATTGTCTTTTCTGCTCCATTAACATTTTTTGACAGCAGATAAACTTCAAAGATCTTGACATATCTTACCACCTAGGGATATTATTCACAACTACAGCACTGCTGGCTACTTGGCACTTCCCATTATTATTTCAACAGACTTTGCTTTGGCTTGTTGTAGTGGAACAAGACTCAGTGTGGCAGTGTTCTATCAGTAGGACATGGCTTGTTATAGTGGCAGCAAGCCTTTGGCACTGGTGACAGAAATATATCACATCTCAGTATGTGATGCTCAAAACTGTGTTTTACCATCAGAAGTTTTAACTGGAGATGGATTCAATGGGGGGACTTTTAGATGGATAAGAAAGCTGTTGGACAGTCACATCCAGAGGGTAGTGGTCAATGACTCAGACTCACAGTGGACATCAGTGACAAGTGGTGTCCCTCAGGGGTCTGTATTGGGACCTGTGTTATCTAGGATTTTTATTTAAAACAGATGAGGGGATGAGTGCACCCTCAGCAAATTTGCAGATGACACCAAGCTGTGTGATGCTGTTGACATACCTGAAAGACAGGATGGCATCCAGAGGGACCTAGACAAACTTGATAAGTGGGCCTGTGGGAATATCATGAGGATTAACAAGACCAAGGGCAAGCTGTTGGGGCAATTTCCAGGTATCAATCCAGACTGGGGGATGAAGAGATCACAAACAGCCCTGCCAAGGCGACTTGGGGTGCTCGTGGATGAGAGGCTGGACATGAATCATCACTGGGCACTTGCAGTCCAGAAAGCCAATTGTATCCTGGGCTGTATCAAAAGCAGTGTAGGCAGCAGGGCAAGGGAGATGATTCTGCCCCTCTGCTTCTGTCTGGTGAGACCCCACCTGCAGTTCTGCATCCAGCTCTGGGGTCCTCAGCACAGGAAGGACATCGACCTGTTAGTACAAGTCCAGAGGAGGGGCACCAAGATGGTCAGAGTGATTGAACACCTCTCCTATGAAGAAAGGTAGAGAGAATTGAAATTGTTCAGTCTGGAAAAGTGAATGCTTTGGACTATCCTCATTGCAGCCTTCCAGTACCTGAAGGGAGTCCACAAGGTAGATGGAGTGAGACGTTTTACAAGAGTGAGTAGTGACAGGAAAAGGGAGAATGTGTTTAAACTGAAAGAGTATGTTTAGATTAGATGTTAGGAAGAAAGTCTTTACTGTGAGAGTGTTGAGGCACTGACACAGGTTGCCCAGAGAAGTTGTGGATGTTCCCTCCCTTGAAGTGTTTAAGCCCAAGTTGGATGGGGCTCTGATCAACTTGATCTAGTGGAAGGTGTTCCTACCCATTGCAGGCAGTTGGAACAAGATGATCTTTAATATTCCTTCCAACTCAAGCCATTCTATGATTTCCCCAATGAAACTTGAAAGTCAATGCACACATCATCTGTTGGGGGGACAGAGGACAGTTAACCCTGCATTAATGTATGCTCCTTAGTCAAGTCTTCCAATTCAGTGTGTCCAAGACTTGGATTAAAACTCACCACAGTAAATTTTAATCTTCTGTAACTTATGCATACAGTCTAAAATGGTTGTCTAGACTGCCTCAGTTTAAGCAGAGAAATACAGAGAGCAGTAAATTCTATATTCCTGTCTGCTTTTCATTATTAGCAAGGTCCTGATCTATATGATTTGTATAGTTGAGAAACTTCAAAGTTGGTGACTTAAATCCTACCGTAAACACGCAAAGATATAAATGGTCTGTAAATTTTAAATTATTGTACTTTAGAGCAGTTTGGATTAATACTATAAAGTTCTTAAAACACTGCAGAAGTTTTGGATGAATGTAGGAAATGTTTAAACATGTTTAAACATAAACATGTTTATGTTTATTACCTATATCCTTCACTACCCACCCCAGCTCCATTTTTGACATGTCACAGTCCATGCTTTTTGGGTTTAGGTGTTTGCCAAAAAGGAGGGGAAGGGTAGTAGAAAAGAAACTTGCAGTGGCATTTCAGGGTACTATACTGATGCATCAATTCTTCCTTTTTTTGAGATGCATCCTTTGTCAGATAGGCAGTGGTGACAGTATACCTTCTGCTTGCATCAAATTCCTAACAGTCATAGAAGAACTAGTGACTCAGTCCCATTATTCCATTCAGCTGTAGATTTGGAATACCTCAAACTTCAACATGCCTCACATTTAGGGACCAGGGCTGACCTGCTTTTACGATAAAGATTTTTTATATGGATGTTTTTGGAGATAAAGCCAATGTCTTTCTTAGTCATGGTACTATTAGGAATTCAAATTTGGTTCCAGTTGTCTATAAAAGTTCCAGATAGAATTCATAATAACTGTTGTAGGCACAACTGCAACTGCTTTGTAAATACAGGCAGCCATGGAAATGTTTTGTGGCAATCAACCCTTTCATCTTCCTATAAAAGTGCAATGAATTTGCAATCTCTCATGCATGAAAATCTGTTTATCTAGGACCTCCCTTTATAGTGATTTTGCGAGAAAATAAACTGTGCTCTCAACAGGCCCGTTCATCACTAAAAAGGTGTCAGAAAAATACCAGATGATTGTAAGAAACACCCACAGGGATTCTTCCCAGCCTTACTAAAAATACAGAAAGAGTTCCTTGACTGCTAGAAAAAACAGAACAAACTGTGGATGCAGACAGAAGATCAATTAGATCCCACACAGCTTCTTCCCCTAAAAGCACTAATTTGTCTTCTTTAATAAAAAAACAAAAGGCCTGATTCTGCTCTACAGATATTGAGCAGAATGATGGTGGAAAAGCAATAGAAAGACATGCAACAGGAAGACATTGCCCCTCTCTGTAATGTCTGTGTTCCATGCTGGCAGAGCAGGAGGAGGAAATATCTCCAGTGCAGTTCAGATATGGGCCTAGGAAAAGATGTAACCTAACTTATTAGACCTGAGCGTTGCTGCTCTGGGTTCAAAGTGTCCACAGCAAATGGAGAAATACTGAGCCATTAGCGTGGAGGGCTGTGCCCACTGCATCCAAGGCACTACTGTCGGCAAGACCTTTCTTTGATTTCCAAATTCAGTGCTAGCACTTGTATATAATAAGCATGACCAGGGCTGAACAGGGATTCAGGCCCTTGTTTGACACCTACTATGAAAGGAACAACTCATGCCTTTCTTAAACAGGGAAACAAGAGCTGCTGCTCATGTTAATATCCTTGCTTATGACCTTCAGCATTTCTGTGACCAGAGTCACGAATTTTGTGAGCTTATCCAATATCAGAGCAGAGAGACACAGCAGTCTAGCACTATCTTCCCCAGAAATGTCTTTCCTCTAGACATGTCAAATTTAAGTATGTGAGGCAATAAGAAAACACCAGCTGCAGAGCCCCTTATTAAAGATCCACAACTATAAGATTTTACTATTTTGGCTTGGAAGTAGGTGCTTACTGGAAATGTAGGCTATAACTCAATGGAGGAAATTAAAACAATCCTTTTCTCTTCCCAACCCTCACCCTTTCTCTCCCCAACCCCCCAAAACAGGTCTTTTGAAATATGGCCATGGTTCTGCTTAAAAGGGCTCCATGGTGCTATGAATTTAAATGTCAGCAGATACTTAGTAGATTTAATTACATGCAGAAAGCAAATATATCTGAGTGGCAGATAAGCAGAGTGAGGTTCTCTGTGTTGCTGGTATGCAAAACTGCCTGTGAATGCTATATTAGGAGGTGGATACTGAGTCGGTAAGGCTTCCACTAGAAAGATGAGGACAGTGGAGAAAGCAGTTTGTTGTAATACTACCCAGGGAGAAAGGGGAAGGGAGTTCAGCTTTCACTGACAAAAAATCAAAACGCTAGGAAAGTCAGATTATAAAAGGAGGACAAAGAATCTGTGTTCTCTGAGGAGCCCTAACTGGCTGAAGTTTTTCAGGAGTGTAAGGAATGGGCAGAAAGATACGGTTAGGGGAGGAAAGTTCTGCAACTATAGACTTCCCAGGTGGGAAGGATGGAGTGGTGGACATCTCTGCCTGTGAAAATGGGCCACAGGCCTAGGGAGATTCTTTGTTAAAAGCAATGTATGTTTTGGCAATCAGCACAATGGCCTGTGGGAAGCAGAATCAACCTCAGGATTCAGATACTGCTGATCCAAAAGATTTTGTCTGGATAGCAAGGACTGTTCATCAAGTAACACAATGATGCACATTGCATCAGACTGGAAATGAATAATACACAGTGTATCATCCTGCAAATGAACTGAAAGAAGATGTCTGATTTAATATCAGATGTAGCAACTGGAATACAGAGTTCTCCTCTTTCCTTCCTATTCAAATTGTCAAAATTTCTCAGTATCCCTAAGCTAACGGTTACTAACTGCAAGGGTTAGGTGAGCAAGGCAGATGACTACCTATGGCATTAAACCAGTAGCAGCTGGCAGAAGCACTGCCTTTACTTCCTTCTTTGTTTTTTTCAGAGTCCACTGGAGCCACCTCCAACATGTGTGAGTCATTGGGTGCTGTTGGGCCTCTCTTTTCCGTGCCTTCTTCACTCAGACAATGTGTTTCTGACAATGGCTGGGAAGACTTGAGAAGTAGAAATTGGAAGGGTGAACTGAAGGCCAGCCTCAGACCACACTAATGGAGTGTGTTGGAAGAGGTAAACAAATCACTCTATAGTCCTACTATTCAGGAAAGATGGAAACACACAGTTGTGAGTAGTTTGGCTTATTGTGTTATATTACCTTGGCAGATCTAATTGGGCACAAGATATCATAAGGCATAAGCCTGTTTATTTCCTCCGCTGTAGTAGCAGAAGTCCTTTGCTATTATGATACTCACAGATCATTGCTAGCATACAGAGCACTTTTAGATGAAATAATATATCCCACAGTCATTAAACCCTATGCAAAATAGCTTCAAGAATGTGAATAAGGTGTACATTGTAATTAACTTTATGGCCATATAAAAGATGCAAGAAAAAAATTCCATCAAATTACAGAAGCTGGAGGGAGAATAGAGAAGTACAAGTTGCAGAACATTTTTCTGTTTCATTATTGACAGTATAGAAAGCTGTTTGTTTGTTTGTTTGTTTGTTTAAAAAATACTTAAGATTAAACCTGGTTTTTTCGTGGACTTTCACTGGCTAAATTTTATGGAAAATTACACAGAGAAGACAAATGAACAGCACCTACAGTCTACAGTATATAAACATTTGTCAGTGATGTTAGAGCACATTAGATTTATTTTTTTCAAAGTAAATCTGTGGAAGACACTTTAGCTGTCAAGCCATAGGATCAAAAAGTTAAGCAGTTTAAAATCCTGAGAAAAACAGCTGTTAAACTCTTTAGAGAAGAATTTGTAGGCTAGATGGGGGGGGGCGGGGGGGGGGAGGAATACCTTAAAGAATTGTCCTTCTATAATCAATGGATATTTATACCTCAAATAAGTAATTTTGCTTTCAATTTAGCTCTTGGTATGGTGTCTTGACACCATGGGCAGATGTACTGTTTGGAAAAATGTGTGTGAATTGTCCAGCCACTGTGGGTTTTCAAGAATTACCATTCCCAAACACCTGAATAACTTCCACCATGAATCTTTATACCAGTGACATTTCAGCAGTTGAACATCATTATACATTATCCAAATCCATGCCCTGTTTTTAAGGAGATTTAGAGTAGTGAAGTCCAAGAGTAAGTCATTATGATTCCTTTGCTTTCCAGGTTTTGCTAAATGTTTTCTTTCTCTCTCTTTTATATTACTGGTCCTCCAGATTTCAGTTTGGAAACACACATATTCTGTTACTTTAAAAACTGTGTGTATACTTGTGGTTATGCCTGCTGAAAATATTTTAAAAATTTGAAGATTGACTTAATTCATTTATATGTATATGTATGTATATGTATCTGTGTATATACACAAGTTTATACACAAATATATATATAAATACATTTAGAATAGAGTTTGAGGATATTGCTGATTTTTTGGATGAAGAGGCAATTTTTTAAACATAAATACCCATTCTCCAGATAAAACATAGCTTCTGAGACAATAGGTTAGAAACTGCCTTCTCTTAAGAGAAATGTCACATAATGATGGGACTCAAAGGTCCTAGTCTTTGAGAACACAGCAGATGCTGCCCATTCTGACAAAAAATGTGAGTTGACAGAAATCAGGCATGTCAAATGAAGAATAACGTTCCATATCAGTGCAAGACAAAAAGTAGGGGAGGGGGGGAATCAACATAAAGGGAAGAGAGAAATTTTATCATTTTCCTACCCTTTTGTCGTGGAGTTAACGTAAGTAACGTATCAACTTGGAAAAAAACTTTTTACAAGCAAGGTAAATTCCCAATCATTTAAATTAATAGGGATAATTCTAAGCAGAGGATGAAACTGTCTATCTTCAGAGGACACTTTATATGTCACTACCCATCACAATGAATATAATGCAGGAAAGAAACACAAGACCAGAGCACACAGTAGCTTAGTATTTCATTTCACACAAAATTTAGTACTTCCATGAAAAGAGAAATTAGCCCCTCTACACATGTGAAAAATGATTGTACAGATGCCCTTAGCATATCTTAAATGTTCACACATGATTTACACTGTAATATAGAAAAGGCAATCTGTCCAGAAAAAACAAACAAACAAACAAAAAAAACAACAACAACCAACAACTCATTTTAAGCAACAGTATTCTGGTTACTTTGAAGAAAATAATTATTCAGGATAAGATAACAAAAATCATGGATTAAAGCCAGTCAAATGAGACCATTTTAAGGACACTTTTGAGAATCTGCCACTAGAAATCAGTGGAGTGAGATGCTTAGTTATTTCTCCACTGTTCTAAAGGCTCCACTGAAATAAATATTTTGTCTGCCAGTAAATTGGCCTACTTCCACTTTTAACTAATCTTGAACAGCAAGTCCCAACAGAAAAAACTGTTGTCACTAACAGAGGTAAGGTACAAGCTCTCATTGCTAAAAGACAGCAGGTTTCACAGCCCTGGCTGGTTCTTCTTTTACCACGTAACTCAAATCTCCTGAAACTTGTATGACAGATGGTTTGTTAGCTGGGAAGACTACTGACACCTCCTATGCACTATCTACTGTGCTTTAAACATTGTGCGTTCATTTCTGCTGTCACTGGCCCACCTAATTAGAGAGCAGATGTTGCAAAGGATGGTTTGGTAATAGTAGCAAATAATATGATGTGTTTTGCTGGCATTAAACAGCAACACTCCCAAAAGCAGTTTGAAGAAGAAGGTGTGAGAAGCTGCAATACATGACAGCTCACAGAGCTTTAGGCGAAGAGATAATTTGGGGGTTTGTGGTCAAAATATTAAATGGCTGTACTGTGTCTTACTTGGACCAATTTGTGTTGTGGCACAATACAGCCTTTACAGAGGAAGATTTCACCAGAAGTCTGTAAAAATCTGGGTGGGATGTGTAGTGGACTTGATTTAACGGGGACAGTAAGCACAGGTGTGTGTTTCTGAACTATGAAGCTGTCAGGCTGGCATTTGTATTTTGCCCAGGGGCTTTGTGCAAACTCAGCAAAAAGAGCCATTTAGCCTCCTGGGATGTTTGAGATCCTGGTCTGGGATAAACAACTGTTGATCCATTCCTCTTTTGTTACGCTGGTGTTATTTCAGTGACAAATAGGATGTTGTCAGCTCCAGTGGAAACAAATCAGCTTTAGATCAGGCAGGAGTGGGAAATGCAGGTTCAGCAAAGAGCAACAGAGCAACAGGACATTATTCCTGTCTGCCTCTAGATCAATTGTGCTATATGGTAAAAGAAAAGCCGCAATCTTGACTTAGTAACATGGGTTGATTGGGAGCCTGTTAAACCATGCTGCACATTATTCTTAGCTTAATCATTGAAAACACAGCCTACAAATAGGCGGGTTTGTTGTTTCACACACTACAAGCTGTTTCTGTCAGTATACTGCACTGAACTAGAAAGCATTTTGACTTTTCCACATGTTTAGTTTCCAGAGGTTTCTCCTGATCTCTAGACACCTTCCTGGGGCTATGCCCTATCTCTCGCCAGTAATGATGAACTATGTGCAGTGATAGGCATACTCATAAGGTGCAAGGAGTTTTCAGCTCAGAATTCAAAGGGAAGAAAGTAGATCTGCTGTTCCCTCTCCTCCTACACCACTCCCTGACAATGTTTAATTCAAGTAGCTCAGCAAAGAATGCAACATCAATTACTTCAGTGGTGTTACAGGTCTCTGGGGCAAATCCCCTATCTCAGCTCTAGCAGTTTCATACCCATATACTCAGATATATGCTGAAACTAAAGTTTTGGAGGTTGGTGTTAATAGTAAAATAACTTCAGTAAGATTTCATAAAATACTAGTCTGTGTTAGTTTTCATGTAATATTTTAACACAAGATTTCATTACAAATAACAGGAGAGCTTCTCTTAAAAAAAAAAAAAATATATTATTCAAAGTACATTTCATTAAAAAAAAAAAAAAAAAAAAAAAAAAAAAAAAGACCAAGCAATCTGTTGATGGCAATCTACTTAAGACTTGGAAAAATCTTCCAATAGAGAATGTAATTTATTTGAAAAACAATCAAGTGAAAGTTTGACTAGTAATTTCAGCAGGAAAGACAAAGCACATAATTTCAGCTTTCATGTACCATTCTGATACTGCTAAAACATTTTCTTTGAGTGATTTCATGCAGATGACTATATAAAAGGATAATTAGACAAATAGTTTGACATTCTTGAAAACATTTTAGTCATCCTAATCCAAGATTAAACATTTTAACTTTGAGGGGAAAAAAAATGTCATTTTTGTTCCTTTCTCTAGCTTGGGATAACAATAACATTTGGACGCTGGAATTCCTTGTAGATTGAAAATGTCAATTTGTAAAAAGTTCTGCTTGTCAAAGGCAAAATAAATAGTAATTAATTTAGAGTACACAAAATGAGGCTAGCTATTTGAAAAATCTTCCTCCTGATAATGGTGCCTGATAGGCAGAGATGTGGTGGAGTATCTGGTGACAGGACTTTCTAAAATGGGTTTTAAGAAAAATGTTAGTGAATCCAGATAGTTAATTCTGTGTTAGATTCAAGGTCCAGTCTATGTGACCTCTTGAAGTCCTTGCTTTTCTTCATTTCTGTTGTCACTGCCACAATTGTTGCATGACAAAATCAGGTTAGATGGGAAGGAGTATTTAAATGTGAAGCCAGAAGCTTCAAAGATTCAGGGAAGTATTCTCCAATTACTTCTTTGAGTATATTTTTCCTCTATACTAATCAAATCCATTGTGTGGTTTTGTTTTTTGGGTTGTTGGGTTTTTTTGGTTTTGTGTGTGTGTGTGTGTTTGGTTTTTTGGGCTTTTGTTCATGTGTTTGTTTCTTTTGGGTTTGTTGGGGATTTTTTTGATTGGTTGATTAGTTATCTGATTTTTGATTTTTATTTTTTTTCTTCTTTGCCATCAGTTAAAGAGCAAGGAAAACAATCAGATGTTCAGAGCTGCTTTAATGATTAGGCTTCTGTATTTCAACCTCTTTTACATTTGGGATATTGATATTGGTAAAATTTATAATGAATTACACACCTCAAGGCTATGGGTGGCTAATTAAATTGGCTACCTTTGCGTGTAGCATAGGCAGCAGGGTATTTTGGCCACTTAAATTGTTGAGTCCTACTTTGGGAAAATTCTGCTATCAGACAGTTATGCAACTCATATCACAAATATCCTACATTATTTCTAGCGAATTCACCATCCTTCAGGAGAAAAAAAAATCAAAACTGTTTTTTAAATACCTTCTCTCTGTGGGATACAGAAATTCACAAAAGCAAAATTCAGGAGGTCTTTTCCAATCCATGTTTCTGGTGAAATAGTGCTAAAAAAGACATATTGGCTGGCCTTATCTGGCAGTCCAGAAGTTCTTGGATCTTCAGGTATTACTGCAAAGCAGTCAGGAAAGCATTAGGTGTATTCACAGTTCTCACCTTTCGTTTGGATCAATATGATGGAAATCTAGAGTGTGGGGAAAGGCTGCCATGACTGCAGCATGTTCAGAACTAAGGCTGTCTGAAGACCATTTTTGCTGAAAGATTTTTCCTTCCCCTTTCTTGCAAGAGTCATGGCATCACTCTGAAGGAAAAAGTGCTCCTGAATACACAGGAGAACAAATAGCAATTGATGCACTTCTATGTCCACTGCCCTTCAAAAAGTAACTGAGTAACCACCACATAAAACCAAGGCAAGTGTAGCTACATTGCAGAATAGCTGTAGAAAACTTTATGGGATTTGTACTGTCTGAAGGTCATTGTACTTCTTGTTTTAAAAGTTACCTGGTTACCAGTGACCTGACATAACAGCCCTGTGCAGGGCAGCAGACAGCTAAAAAGATTATCACCAGCGTGGACTTAATTTTCCAGGGCTGGTGAACACTGCTGACAGTGGAGAGACAGGCTCATTTGAAGGGTTATATTACTAGGAACAAGAGTATCTCTGATTCAATTGCCTTGGTTGTGATGTTAAGAGATTCACTTAGCATAGCCTCACATGAGCAAGCTGCCAGAATGGTCCTGGTGTCACAGAGCTGCTGATTGGCACCAAACAGATTTGAAGGTGTCTTGGGATGTCAAATGCAGGTGTGACCATAATTCCTACCTGTCAGTCCTGCTTTTGCTTAAACTGAGAAAATGTCTAGCACTGACTTTACAGTGGTGACTCCCACATATCACTTCTCTGCATTGTCAGAGCAGCATGATGGGCAGATCACTAGTTTCAAACTGGACAGTCATCAAAGTCAAAGCAGACAGGATAAGAACATCCTGCTGTTCAAGAGAGACTTTGTTATAGAAATGAGGCCCAATCAAGCATGGGGCTGAAAACAAGGTGGCTGGTCATTACCCAAACGCACAGTGCCGACCTTCTTGGAACACACCTCTTTGTACAACTGTTTAAATTATTTCTTTTTCTCTATTCACATCATATTCAGAATAGTACATCAAATACTGTGTTACATTTTGCTATGGGGCAGTACAAGATCTGACAGCCTCTGATTTCTCAAAGCAATGCCTTATTTTCCATTTGTCAATGAATGGTAAACCTGTTTCACTGATTGAGATCTAGTCCCAGAACTTCTCATGGTGCAACTTTGGGTGCCTCATTTGTCACTACAATTTAGTGGTCCCGGTTAAACCATTTCCAGGAGGTGGTGTGTTACAACAGAGAAGTGTATAGTGAAGTTAATCACATCACAAATTAACCATCTGGTGTGCAGAAATAGCTTTTATTTGGGTCAAGTTGACATGAAATTACGTTGTTTTACGTTTGCTTTTCCTGAAGGAAAATTGAGAAGTTTGTTGATAATCTGATCCCCTTTGTGGAGAATTTGGATTTGTTGAAACACTTTTCTTAGTAAAAATTTTCTTTCTTGCGTACTACATCTAGACATTTCTGAAAAAAACATAGGAGCAACGTCACTGCCACAGTATCTGGATTCCTTTCAATATCCAGCAGAACTGCTGTGCTGAAAATGACCATTCTACACATGTCAGTGTTATTTCTTTTAAAGGGTTAATAAAAGCTACTCCTATTTTCAGAAAATTTACCACTGGTTACCCCTTACCACTGCATCTGACAAAGTCCACTGTTTACCACTTTGACTAGTCACAAGGGTAGAATGGCAAAGAATAAATTGCCAATAGTAGCCTCTGTTTCAATTGTGAAGTGAATTTGACCTGATGAGGCACTGACTCAGCTGAATGAACAACAGGTGAAGAATTGGAACAATTGTGCCAGTTCTGCTGGAGCATGTCCAGCTATATTGCAGTGCCTCCTTCAGGTTGGGATGGTTTCACCTCGATTCACCACCTGTGGCTTAAAAGTTGCTTTCTATTTTGTTTCGCAGAGTGACGTATACCCAGAATTATTTTAATATGAAACAGAGAACCCAGATATTTAAGTTCTGGCAATAAGGCCAAAGGACTTTTCATGGGAGACATTTTTCTTGCCTCTATTTTACCCATGGTTATCCAAAGGATTTTCCAAAAATCAGGACTTTAATTTAAAAAAAAAAAAATAACACCTACAGAAGAAAAGGTTTGAAGAAGTGTAATTATAGGCTTTCTTTCTTTTCATCACCTAATAAAACAGAGCTGTTAAGTAAAAAGAAAAGTCACTTCACAGGTCACCTTCATTAATCTTCATCAGTTGCAATAATATCAAGCAACATATAGGGGTTCTTCTCAAGAATTACAATAGTACTAAACAAGTAAAAAAAAAAGACAAGAATGCAAGCTCTCCCTGTGGACTCCACGGTCAAGTGCAGAACGATAGGAAAGCAGAGGAGAACAGTGAGACAGCATTACTGGTTGTAGTCAAAACACACCACTAAACTAACACTTTTTTTTTGTTTGATTGGTTGAGTTTTTTGCAGGGGTTACACAGCATCAAGGTCTTTACTGTTCCTCCCACTACCTCTCCAGAGAGCAAGCTGGAGGTGAACAAATAGTTAGGAGACAACACAGCTGAGACATGAACACTGACTGACCAAAGGGATAATTTCATGCCATGTGGCATCATGCTCAGCAATAGAAGCTGACAAGATGAAGTGATAGCATTTGTCTTCCCAAGTAACTGTTATGAATTATGGAACTCTGCTTTCCTGCAGGTAGTGGAATACCTGCCTGCCCATGGGAAGTGGTGAATGAATTCCTGGTTTTGTTTGGTTCGTGTCCACACCTTCTGCTTTACTTTTTAACTGTCTATCTCATCCCACCAGTTTTTTGCACATTTACGCTCCTGGTTCTCTTCTCCATTCCACTGGGGGGAGTGAGCAAACAGCTGCATGGACTTATATCAGCAGTATCCTAAATGTGTTTGAGGATTTGAGGCTTTTTTTTTTTTTTTTAAATGGCAGTTAAACTCTTCAAAACTCATTAAATATTTTGCACTTTTCAGTGACGCTTAAGTCAGAACTGATTACTATACATCTAGAAAGTGATCCTTACAAAATGAAATAAAGTACAAAGGCCAATATTTATACTGATTTATTTTAGAATTGCTGCTTATAGACTAGGAATTTCCTTTGTGGCCCTGATTGGGGCATTGTCCAGACAAGGAATAAGACAGCTTTCTTTCATTAGTTTAGTAAAATTCAATTAAAATAAAGTTTTCCAAACAAAGTCTGATTTTATGTTAAGCAAACCTATCTTTGCCCAGAATTAATTTACTACAAAAAAAAAAAAGGCAGTAAATTTTTTTCACCAGAACATAAGTACTACTTTCCTAAAAACAAAATTACAAATTTATCACTTTTAAAGTAAGCTTATATAATAATTAGGGATGCAACATTCTGTTATGGCATTTCAGTTCTCACAGGGATTTTTATTTGACTAGGAAAGACTTTGCTAGATCTATTTTGTTATTGCTGCCTATTCTGTCCTGACATAATTAAATTGTTAGACTTTCTGCTTTGCAAAATTGAAAATTTTTACAGTTCCACTTGTCTTGTGAAAAGTATGTATGTTTTTCAGAAGTTTTGTCCCTTTTCATCTTCCATTGACAATATTTCCAGGGCAGTTGGCTGGGAGTGGGTAAAGGATGGGGTTTCACCATCCCTATGGTCAAAACCTCTAAGAGTAAGCTGAAGCCCAAGTGACTGAATTGTTTTCTCCTCATAGAGAGAACTCGTGGTCTGTTTCTAAACTGTAAGTTTAGCTTATATGGAGACAGCATTACAAATGTGAGATCTACATCTCCTGTGGAAAAAATGTCACACAGAGTGGCATTTGTATTGGACCTGTATATTACATCTCACTGGCCAGTTATAAATATTAGTGTAGGAGTACAGAGGTAGAAGGTGTAAACCAATATGTCCTCCCTTTTCTGTATTTTGTACATCCACAGTGATGGAAACAAGATGCCTCTGTTTTCATCCTGCTCATTCACAGGGCAGTATGTCAGCTCTTCACAGACTTTCCCCAGCTCCCTTCTCTTGTAGACATATGTGATGCTGGAATCCTTCATCTGTGATGCTTAGCACTGAGCTTTATATCTATATCTATACAGTCATCTTTTAAAATTAGAAACCTTTCCATAAGGCTCTCAAAATAACTTGACTGGTTAGTCAAATCAGCTGTGTTATCTACTTAGTAAAGAATACATTTAAAAAATGGCAGAACAAACAATTTTAGCTTTTAGCAAATAAGCCAGCTATACTTGTATTTTCATTTTTACTTCACAGGTTTTGCTAACAAGAGTTTTATGTTAATTAAATTTGATTACAAAATAAAATAAGAACCAGTTCACTGTTTTTAGTAAGGGTAGAAAGTTGAACAGAATTTCAGTATTGAGTCAGGGCTATTTAACAAAAAATTCAATGTACTTGTGTATCAAAGTTTGTCTCAAAGTGTATGTTCACTGTGTTGTCTGTTGAGGAAGGGCCTATCAAATGTGAATAATTTTCAGGGAGAAGCTTCAAGTTTTCTTGCTAAACTTGAGCTTTCATTAATGTTGGTTTAGGATTCTAACCCAACCTGTTACTGCTAGAAGTCTTCAATATTTTTGTAATCCAGCTGTGACCTGTGCCAGTGCATTGATTTGAATTTGCTTTTTAACATATAGGCTTCTTTCCAGCAAGATGTTGGGACATGTTAATGGCCATACCAGGTAAGCTCTAACTCCCACAGCATGTTGTCTCCAACAGTTGCTAAAAGCAGATACCTGAGGAAATATAAGAGCAAAATGATCATAAAGTGGTATTTCCTGTGAAACTCTCCTTGTCAGGAGACTTCTGAGCCAAGTGCAGTGTTTTGGCAGTTCATAACCTTGATGGGTTCCACTAACATGTATTTGTCCATTTACTCTTCAACCAGCATAGACATCCAGCCTAACCACACAATATTGTGGCAATGCCATGAGATATCTGACTCAGCACAGGCTGACTATACATTCCATTCCCCCTTGCAGAAGAAGATGTTAGGGCCTTTCTGGGGAGTACTCCAAGTGGCTTGCCTGCCATCATCATGGGCACCCGAGCACTACACTCCTCCCTTCAAGCATGCATGTCTTGGGGTGCACTCCAAAGTGCAGGAGGAACACAAGATTTTCTTCTACCTCTATCACCTGCCCTAAGCCCGCACCAGAGCATTCTCCTGAGTGTAAAGAAAATCTATAATAACTTACTTCTCAAAATGTTACAGCCAGAGCACAACACTGCACAGACTTTGATGGGCAAATGAGGAGTTTAAGCTTCCTGCTGCCAAAAAAAATTAAAACCTGAACACCTTTGAGTGCATACTTTGAGTAATTTTAAGGAGAACAAAATGCAGGTTAGTTTTCTTTTTGAGTGACAGAAAACCTCCCTTTATTTGTTAATTGTAAAGCCTCCCTGGATTCTTTCTTTATCACTGTTATCTCCTAGAACCTTTAAGCTAATTTCTGCATGGCTCTGAATATGCAACAGATGTAAATGTAAAATGGAAATCTTTAAAAAACTATTTCCCCAAACCTGCTCATTCTTTGAATCTCATTGCTAACTTCTTCATTTTAGCAGTTTTCAAATATATTTTTGCAAATTTCAAATAAGAGAAACTGTAAGGCTTCCTCTCATGCACACTACTGATCCCTAATGCCCCCCTGTGGATTAACATTATTTTCATATGTCCAAAAAATCTTAGTGACTGGGCAAAGACAAACTGTTCATTGCCTCATAGCATCAATTTTGAATTGAGAAGGAAACACATTTAGGCACTTCAAAACTCATTAAATATTTAACATGTTTCAACTGTAGTAAAAAACCAGATCTAATTACCAACACCTGCCTAGTGAACCTTCTATAGTTAGGTTTATTCTACAAGGACTGATAACTATTATACAGAAGCCTAGCACTCACCTTCAAATAAGAAGTTAAGATGCAGTTGTGAATAGTGGAAGCTTAATTCTTATGTTCAGCCAGTGACAGCTCCTAAAATCACTACTCTCCTGTATCTAGCAATAGGAGTCTAGGTTTTATAGTTGCCTTGCACTGTCACCCATCCTTTTGGATTTTTAGTCTCTGGGAAAAAAAATAATTATCAGATCCTATGTCCCCAAAACAGTGTAAATGAGCTCATTCTGGCACAGTAGCAACTGAAAGTGACCACCACAACCTAACATTCATCCATTTGTGTAGAACAAGAGCATTTGCAAGTCCAGGAGCAATTAGAAAGTGTGGAGAAAATCCTGCAGGAAGGGCAGAGAAATCTTCACAGGTGATTATCCTCAGAAAATGAAAATGTTTCTTATTGCTAGCACTGTGCAAGGATTTATTGAGCTTTTGGTACCAGTCTCATATTTCTTGCCAATATTAGAGTTTTAATCTATAAGGCCCAGGGAAAATCATTAGGGAATTCTCACTGCAAAGAGACATGACAGAATAGGTCTGAGTTTAGAAATCTAAAGGTGAATGTTGAGATGCATGCAATGGGTGATTGCTTATAGCTGTGTCTATAAATAAATCCTCCATAATCACAAGTGTGTCAGGTACTGATGACACTTTCCCATTGATTTGTAGTTTTTGGGGGCTTTTTTTTTTTCTCTACTGACCCTTTTGTCTGCATAAATTGTGGAAAAAAAAAAAGATATACCTAATTTCATATTTCATAAAAAGTAGGGCTTAAAGATGATGCATAATGCAGTTCAGTTAGCAAACTTGTCAGTCAAGAAACCAGGACAGGAGTTCAATACATTCAGTCTGGACCTGCCTGGTCAGCCTTGCATCTACAACTTCATCCCAAGACATGGTGTGGCATATTTCATCAGCCAGTGCTAAAAGGTCTAGTGCTTCCTCCTAAAATTTCCCCACTGGTGTGAAATGAAAGATTGGCAGAAGGAGAGGAAAGATCCCTGAGTGCAGATATCAGTGGAAAGTAGTCATGGTAGAAACATTTCAAGCAGACATAAGAGCAGGACAGGCACATCCACAGCTTATTGGTCCATCAGCTTTTCTTCCAGCAGAGAAGACATGCAGACATGGCTGTGGCAGAACTGTAGCCTACAGTGCTTTCTGTAGGGGAACATTACCATTACGTGCTTGGAGCAATATGATACGGCATTCTCTGGCAGAGGATGTCAGGCTTGTCTGACACTGTTTGCATTACAGGCCCAAATGACTTGCTCTTTTTATTTCAGTGAATCCTCACTACCTTAATGTTTTTTGGAAAGATGACGACCTGATTCAAGAGCCAGTTTAATTAAGATACCTTAATTAGTGTCTGATCTAGAAGTCTACTAATGGGCTGCAAGAGTTTCTGTGGGAGCAATAGGTCATCAGGTAAAGAGCAACACAAATAACTATTGCTTGTGCTACAGTCTAGGTCACTTGGGACAGCAGAATGGGAAATGCATATATGCAGAGAAATCCAACTTTTAGCAGGGAACATTTTTTCCTCATGGGGCACATAAGAGCTCTAGTTACAAACAGGTTTCTGTTCCACTAGTTAGTGTAAAGTTGGGTAGCAAAAAGACAGTGTTTTTGAAATACACTGATCACAGTGTTCCCAACTGTCTTTATAGAAGTCATTAAACTAAGTCATAGTTTTGTTTAAGTGGTGGTAGTAACCATTTATTGTCATTTCTGAGCTACATCAGGACAGATAAAAATCACCTAACTTGCAAAGCAAGCAATTACAGAAATGCCTATAGTTTGTAAGAAAGGGAATTTTTGCGCCCATCAGCCTTGCCATAATCAATAAAACCAGGTCATAACCAACCTGCTGCACCAGAGCACTTTGGTCTTGGATTTGCTCTTTGCAAAAAAGGGATGGGAACAATGTACCCAGTGTTCTGTAAGAGAGTGAAAGTCTGAAGTCATGGGTGCCTGACATTCCACTTTCTCCTTACCCTGAGTAGTCATTTCTATTAGCATAATGTTCATGGAGATTAACATTTCAAATCTTATTTCCTATGGGGTGATTACAATCACCTAACTGACTATCCGACCCCTTATCTGAAAAAATAAAAACCTGTTATGAGGCAGGACAGATACATGAGCAGTGTTTAAACAAGATGCTACCAGCATGTTGTCTATCTCAAAGCAATTAAAAGTCAAGGGACCATCAGGAAAATATCATCTAAAATGCCATCAGGAAACAGCTATTGCAATTCTATTACTTGCCCAAAGTAAATTTGCCCTTTCTTTTGCTGGTCCAGATAAACAAGAGACCTGCAGTGACAAGCACTGGATTTGTCAGTGCAGTGACAATCATGGCACAAGGCTGTAAGCTGCTCTGGAGAACCTCTGCACACCACTGTAGATGGGATAAATGGCCTTGGTTTGTCTCTTAGAGGAGCAAGGAGGAGACAGAAGAGACTTTTCTCAGGAACTGTACCCATCATCACAGTTCCTTTTCAAATAAAGCTGGACTGCAGCAGGATTGATAGTGTCTCTGAGAGCTCAGGGAATCAATACAGCCAGCAGGAAAAGGCAAAGACAAACTCCTGTATCTTCTTAAATGAGAATTGATTTTTATCCATCGTCCATTCCCATGGCAAAGGAACAAGCTTATCACTTCAAACCAAGAATAGAAGGGAGACTAATTCTCTGTCTTGGAAAAGGACAGGAGCTCAGCAAAGGTCACTAAGATCAACACTGTATTAAAGAAATCTTTTTTTACTTGACTTCCTGACAGAGAAAGTGGACTTCTGCTACTCCTCTGTCTGTCTGTCCTCTAACATTGCTGTCTGAGTCTGCAGTGAAACCAGGGTGCACTACCAAGTGGAAAAAAACAAAAACAAAAACAAAAAACCAAACCAGGTTCATACATTCTTCAGGAATAAAGAACATTTGCAACATTTGCAGGTAGAGAATTCTGCCTCTCCTGGGAGAAACCCTGAAAGCATCAACAGCTCTGTGTTTGGCACCAGTCAACGCCATAGATGACAGAGCTCCACGAAGCTCCCAGATACCTGACCAGGATACTGCCTCAACAGCTCCTCTGAAAAATGTATCCTCAGCCAGCTCCTTCTGGCATTCTGGTTCTCCCGCATGATAGACAGCCTAGATAGGGTGAAAAAAACAAGATTTACTTTTTCAGGGCAGACAGATGAGGCACAAACAGAAAACACACTCTTTCATCTGTGCCTTTGAGTAAGCTTCACACAGCCCTAAAACTTGTTGCATATTGCCATAATTGCACAACAACGGTTATGATTAAAACAAGTACCATCAGTCCAGCTTTGCTTGCCTACAACTAACAATGCTTAGCTTCCCTATTGCCTTCTGCACTAGGAATATTAACTATATTAAAATATGCATATATTTACATATTAATTTATTCACAAGGATGTTTTACAAGTATGGAAGGAAGCTGATTTCACTACAGCAGAAGGTAATTGGACTAAAATGCCTTGTTTAGCTCCATGGCACTTGATCTCTGGTGTGGTGTGTGCAGAAAGACAGGTGCTCAAAACAGTGGTGATGTAGAACTGAGGCTAGGCAGAATCTTAGTGACATTCATGAGCTTGCTAAGTTTGTGTCAGTTCAATGAGATGATGAAAGAGAAGGGTGCTTCTGTACAGGAGTATGCTAGAAACTTGTAGAGCTGTATGTGTTGTCTGTGGCCTTCAGGTTGACTGCAAAAAACCCTTGTTAAGAAAAGACACTGTTCTACTAAAGGGGATTTCTAAAACTTTTCAGTGATGGTGTGATTAGTAACCAGATCAGAACACACCCTCAGACCCACCTTATTTCTTCATGGCCCCCAAATCCTTGATCTGCCAGCTGAGAACAACCAACATGTTCAGTTTAAATCTGAGTACTTTCAGGTGTTCTTTTGGAGATCCCAGACCTCTTTTGTTTAGCCTTACAAGTTTGCTAATTTTTAAAGAAAAGAAAAAATGCCAGAATAAACTGTTCCTTCTATTTTAAGTCTACTTATTAAAAGTGATGGCTAGGCTTATATTAAAAATCCCATATATTTTATGATCATTTTCATTTGGCAAAAGAGTGTGTAGATATTACTTTTAATTTTGGTGAGGGGAGTGGGTTTTTTGGGAGCAATACTTGCAGATAGCATGTTTTATCAGTATCTGTGACCAGAAGAAAAATACTTTGTGTGGGAGATAAACTGTCACAAAGCTGATAGACTTCTTTGTTCATGTTATTCTGTCTAGTTTGGGATCCTCTTCTGACAGGAGTGTCTCTCATAGTTGTTTACAAAAAGGGTTTCTGTGCTATAAAATAATGAGAAGCAATCACAATTTAGATTTGGGAATGGAGGTAAGGAAGGGGATCCAAGGCACATGTTTCATAACAGAAAGAAAAGTAGATAATTAAAAGGAACTATAGAATTTCTGGATTAACTCTATAAAGCAGTCATTCTTCCCTTACCAACAAAATAGTACAGACCCAGCAGTTTTGGTCGCAGCCTTTTCTTTGCATTTCTTCAATGAACTAGCACTGTGTCACATAATTGACAGATTTGATTACACAGTGATGATAATTGATATGTTCAGCAAAAACAGTTCATAAACTGCCAGAAAAACAAGCAATTCATTACAAATCAGCATGTCTGCCACCAGAGATCAAGACACTGTGTTCTGTTGACTAAACTAAACACAACTAGCAATTTGATTAGACAACCTATTACATATATTTTATTTTTTTTTAATAAATAAAAAAGAAAGAAAAGTGGCTTCAAATGAAACATACAGTTTTAAAGCCAGGAGGCAGAATTTTCATCAGTTAAGCTTATCTGAAAGACAAATGATAGTGCTTTGAATTATGTGATCACAACAAGACATTGCAACTCAGAGGAAAGATTTTAAGGTTTGATAGGTCTGGTACCACACAGTCGCTGATTGAAGATTTCTTTGTTAGCAACAAAAAGTAGGTCGATTAATTCCAAACATTTTTAGCAGATGATGAAGTGTCACAATATTGTTTTGTAACCTTTGTGGAATATGAATACTCAGGTGTCACCACTGGTAAACAGAGTTGAGGCTGGAGGATGAAACAAACATGAGGTTAAGATGCCCTACACTGATCATGGGATTGGTGCTGGTGTGAATGTGTGTAAAGAATCATCTCATGACACACCTTTGCAGACTCTTGGCAGAACTGCTTATGGCAGTAGGATTTTGCCCAGTGCATTGCTTATTTAATCTTTTTTATTTGTAAGCACAATCATGTGTTTAATACTGTCAAAGGGTAGGACAAATGTTCCCTAAAATAGAAACTAAAACCTTGAAACTTTGGGGTCAATGAAAATCTCCTTTTCAGGGTCCTTAGTATGCACAGTACCTTGCAAAGCAATCATCTGCATCACTTAAGATACATCTAACTAGTGAAAACTATTGTTTGACAGACACATTACGGGTATGGATGGATGCATACTTTCTTTTCATACCTTGACTAAGTTGTTGATGTGACCATATGCCAGCACACCATGAACAGCATTTTTCTTCAGGAGTTGTTCTAAACTGCTCCATAAATAGGAAAACGCATTCGTTACTCAGAGGGAGGGGAAGAGGTTGTGCTCTGTACCAAAGGGTGTGAGGGCTGAATGGTTTTAATTTGTTCACACAAAGACTCCATAGAATTTAAAACACGTTTTAAGCACACTTTTATTTTGGAATAAATATCTAGTTACTGGGGTTAAAGGTCTGACACACGATTGTATAGCAGTTTGACCTGTTCCTCCTTTTGCAATTGGTTTATTCTGAATTAAAGTGTTGTATCACTTGTTTCATGCATGAGGAGCTGAGAATGTTGATCTAATATGCACTGAAAGCCTTTGACTGTCCTATCAAATTAATTACTCCTGAAATACTGACAGCAGAGAAGGCACTCCCCGAGACTACAAGGGTAATGATCATTACCTTGAAAAGCCAAAGGTGCCAGGAGCAGTGTTTGAATGGGGATTGCTCATTCATTAGGTAAATTCCGTATTTCCTCGGCTAAGAACCAACTGCTTGTACTATCAGGAGTTAATCAGGCATCTGTGTTCTGTCAGCTCTCTTTTACAACATGCAGAAGTATATTAACAGTCTTATGAGGTGACTGAACTGCTACTCCTGAAAATAATTCTAGTGTGGTAGTCTCACATTTACAGTTATCTAATTTTATCTTTCGCAGCCATCGTGCCTCACACTAGCTTTATTCTGGATTTGTACCTTAAATAGCAGCATACACTCAAATTAAGGGCGAGTCTACAGAGTACATATCTTTCTCCTAACAAGGGACTGCAGCAAACTACGCAGCCTCATGGTACAGCTGAGTGTCTCTTGTTTATCTTGACTCATGAGAGCTGTTTCTAGAGGCCAAAATTCACAATAATTTTAAGCTATTTAACACCATTCTAAGCTGAAGGAAATTTGGTGTTTTGCTTTCTGTCTGTGTGACCCTTTCTATAAGTGAAACACAACCTCTGTCGGGAAGGTACTGTCAGTAATAACACAGAAGAGTAAGCATGAACTCCAGCTTGCCACTGGTTGTCCTCATGCATTGTGAATGTCCTTGTTCTCTCTGGTGAGGTTTCCAGAGGAAGTCCATTGGAGACAATGTTACAGCTAGGCTTTTTAAGTGCAGGGTTGTATGTGGGGATACAGGAGAAATCACTGCAGGCTCTGGTCTGACCTAATCAAACCGAGGAGTAATTGACCTTAGCAACTGCTTATTCAGTCAGCATTATTGTAAAAGAACTTATACAAGATCAAGTAATTCCGGCCCGGGCCTTTAAAATAACTTTCTAATATAAACCCCTGCATGACAATCACAATAATTTATATTCTTTTTTTTTTTTTTTTTTTTTTTTTTTTTTGTCAAAGGGGAATTAATAGAGCTACATTATCACAAAAGCAAGAGCCACGGTGGTCAGGATGGTGCACAGATACTCAAAAAAAAAAATGGTATTTACTTCAAAATAAAATTGCATGAAGATTAAAGGGGAAAAAACGCAGGAGAGGGAACCATGCACAACATTTATAATCTAGCCAGCATGTAGCTCAATTGAACCTATTAAAATGGAAATCATATGAGAACTCCTACATTATGATACAAAAAGAATTAGAGGTCAGATTTTGAAAACAGTAATTCAGAAAGACTAAGACTCTTTCAGGCCAGGGGCTTCCGGAGAAGTTGAGGGAAACTTTTATGGAATATAATCTTCAGTGTTCAGGAGGACAACTATGATTAGCAGCCTGGTGGCTGCCTGAGGCATCAGTCTGTGAGCCTTGATCTCCCACCCAGAAGCAAATTGGTGGGAGGGAAACACAGCTTGTATCTCAACAAGTCCTTCAAGACAGTTGGCAAAGCAAGTGGGAAAATGCTCCCATTTCAAACAGCAACACTTTTGACCAACTAATGAGTATGTATTCCCTGCTGCTACCCCTTTCTATTAAGCTTCTAAACTTCATGCTCTCTCATCTTTGGGTGGAGCATGGCTGTTGTGCTTGTGCTGATGGCTGTATGACAAGCTCTACAGCAAATAACTGAGCACTTCCATAAGAGCATGGATTATGATCCACCTGTGTACAAACAGTAGATGTGGGAATTGTGGTCAGGACTGCAGTGATCAAGTGATACTTCTCTTCAAGAGGGAATGAGTGAAGGGCAAAGTAGGATCTATTTTTGTAAAAGGAGCAGGAGTGTATATTGACTATGAATAGGGTAAATACAGTATCTTACAAGAATGTCCTTTAAAAAAATGTATATGTCCCTTGGATGTGTTTATACCTTTCTTACGGCAGGATTTTATTTGTGCTTTATGGTGCATGCTGATTTGAATGGCATAAAAATAGAAAAACACACATATGAACAAAACTCTTAAAGCCCTACAACATGAGTATCCTTGAAGTTTACTTATACACATTTAAAGTGGAAAGATCTTACTGTTATTTTTAAGCATTCCTTGTACTTAGATGCATACATACATCTCTCTGCAGTACTTCACCTTCAAGCACAAAAAAAAAAAAAAAGAAAACCAAAACCGAAAAACAAACAAGTTAACAATTCCCATTCATTGTGCTGTTATAAGAAGTAATAACTTGACCTCAGCAACCTGTAGCACATGAAATGCAAAAGAGCTTACCCTGACAGTTTGGATCATTCCTTGTAATTAGCAGAGATAACCCAGGATTCTGGGTTCAACTGCTTTTCTGCTTCTCCTTCAGTACTCCCATGTAGGTTACTGAAGGAACTTGGGGACAGATTTGTAAACATAACACTGACAACATGATTCGAATCATGATAAGGATATAAATACTTAAAAGTTCTCACTACCACCAATCATATTACTGCTAAGGGAAAGGTTTTTTGGGGGGGACACTGGGAGAAAGATGCTACTGAGATTTTATGAAGTCTTCAGACACACCGATCCTGTTTGTCCCCCATGTAGCTATTATGATCCTGCTTGGCAGGAGAGAGGAAAAATCATTCAGCTGGCAAGAGTAAAGAGGGTGCCTTCCACATCCATCTCTAGAGCTGGAGCAGAGAAGCTGTGCAGCTAACAGTCATTGTGCTCTTGGGATGATGAAAAAGGGAAAGGGAATGGGAGAGAAAGAGGGAACTCTGGGCAGACTTTGACAGAACATGAGACAAGCATTGCAGACTTCTGAATCTGTTGACGCTTAGTAATTTTATTACTGTACACGGTTAAACTGAAAACACAGATGTCAAATCTGTGCACTGACCATTCCATTATCATTCCATAGGTTTTTAAATGCTTTTTTTTACCCCCTGACTTTTCATTCAGGTCTCAAATAATTTAAAACCCTATAAAAAACAAGCCCTCTCTCTGCTCACAACACTGTCAACACTGTCACACATCAAATCAATGCCAAGGGAGATTGTAGACAAAAGACTTACAGACTTCACCATTATTTACCAGGAGCCCCATGGCTGATCCAGTGATTTTAACATTTTTTTTTTTTATAGATACCACAACACAGAGATTAGTCTTATACAAGCAGTTCCACAGCAATATGCTTCTGTTGACTTGTACTTAAATACGCATGGGGTTTTTTTCCCGTCTTATTCTCTGTGACTGTCATTAATACTTCTTACCATGATGCACAGTCATGTCCTCTAAACTCAATGGCAAGTTCTGCAGGTACTGCTGCCTGTAAACAAATGATAGAGCCCCATACAATAATAACAGTACTACTGGTGTTCTATCACATTAAGCCAGCTGAAAATTTTCTAGGGTGACCTGTTGAAAAAATGCAGATATGACAAAATGAAAGTATCCTGCAGATAAATGTTATTTTCGTTCAAATTCTTAGTGTATAATTAAGCCTTATTATCAAAAAGCTGAAATGTTTCATTTCAAAAAAGTCCAAACACGTTTGCCCATCCTGTTTTTTTTTTGTTTTTTTTTTACTAAATAACAGAATAAGGCTATCACATTAACAGCTCTGAGCTTATTGAAATAAGATGCTGTGTATGGTGAGAAAAAAAAAAAAAACATTTCTGAATATTTTGTTTGCAAGATATTGAGATTTTCATCATAATTTAAGACAATGTAGAATTTTGAAATTTTAGTATCTTGGACAGCAATTCCTTTTTACAGCCTCATGCAGCCATTGGAGAATAAGAACAAAGCAGCAAAACCTCCAACGCAAAGAAAGAAAGAGAAAATACAGTGGTTGGTAACTATAAACTCAGGTGACTGAGAAAAAAGTAGTAGCATTCCTGAAGCACTGTGACCCTTAACAAATGAGAAACTTTGTCACAGTGATTTTAATAAATGTAAATTTTGATTTATTACCTGGGTTGTCAGGCATTACTGTGAGATTCTTAATGTAGTTAATGAATTTCTGTGTTAATTTTCTCTTTCTATCCTCTTAATGCACTGGAGATTTCTATTTTAAACCCCACATATTTTCATCAAGGAACTGTTTAAACCTGCTGCTGACTTTGCTTTCACTAAACTCTCTTTCTCAAGTGCAAATGTGGTCATGTTGCTACTCAAATAGTTGCCCAAATCCACCCCCAGCAAAGGAATCCAGCAGCATTCATGCACTTGTCTCTGTGCACTGCAGTAATACCTCAGAATGTGGGGGTGACAGGTCTCAGTGTGGATCTTACATGGATGGAAAGACCTCAGAGTAGCAACCTGTGGTCTCAGAGTGGCCCTATGTTATGTGTACCTCACTGTATAGGTGGGCTGGCCTTCTTCCTTCCTTTCTTAAATCCCAGAGATGGGAATAGGGAAGACTAGGAAAGAACTTTTTCTTCCTGACTCAACAAATCTAACAAAGGCATAGATTGGAAATGGGCAAGGAATCTAAGTGTGTCAGACTATCAGCGTATCTGGATGCTGTCTTATTTTCATGGTAAGTTTTGCATTCCCTTAAATACAGAATTATGGATCTGGCACTACCAGACACATATCCCAAACCTCACTAACAAACCTCTGCTCACATTTTCCAAACAAGAAAGCTGAGAGTAGTTTACTCCCATATCTGAAAGCAGAAGATCTGATTAGGACCTTAAGTCTTGGTGGCCTTCAAGAAGCAAAAGATCTTTCTTCCTGGAGCTGTGTCTGTGATTGTTTATCCACATACCCAGTCAGTGAACCATAGAGTTCTGATAATCAGTTATTCAGTGAAGGATTCCCTGATAAATGGAGAACGACTCTGTGCTCTGCTGTCCTTTATTTCATACTTCCATTTCTGACAAAACATCCCTGTTCCTGAGCTAAGTAAAAGGCACCAGAGAAATTCCTGGGAATGAAGGGTCTGAGGCTTGTAGTAGCAGATATAGACTGAGGGCAAAAACTCTCTTCCAGCTTATTTGTTTTCATTGGCCACAAAATTGTAAACAGAATTCTAAGAATATATTCCAACTGTACTCCAAACCAGTATATTTAGTGATTAAATTCTGGGGTTAATTGGGTTATTTAGTCTCCAATGTAGAACATTTATTTCCAGTTTCAACTCACAGGGTTGCGTAACTATTTTTAGAGAAAATAAATGGAAGGAAAGACATATAAGTTGCCTTGCTAGACTTCTGTAGAATTATGTTCCTGAAAGAAGAGCACTTTGAGATTTACTGCTGTATCATTTTTTTGGTTTATTACAGAAGAAAAAAATGTCTTTTCAGCACATAGTGCTCTCAGGAAAAACATATCTAATTTCTTACTTTTTTCCTCTGAATAAAATTTATTGCTGTTTTTTCTGTTATGGACATGCCTTAAGGTCTCAGTAGAGATGGTGCCACCACTGTAAAAATTTCTGTCTCAAACAGAGAGTGAGAGACATTTTCTGACCTGGAAAGCTGAATATAAGTAGATAAGGCAGAGACAAGGGGAAAAAAGAAACGTTAAGGTTCTCTTTAGGAGATCAGTTAACTGCAACATTGAGTTTTGTGTGTCTGACAATATGCATCAAGTTGGAATTTGAATCCAGGTTTCCTGAATCCAAACCTGATGGCTTTGGGAAACTAGTCCCTTACCTGGCCCCTTGAACTTCCACTGATTTCAGACCATCTGTGCTGATTTTGGCTGGGATAGAGTTAATTTTCTCCACAGAAGCTGGGATGGGGTTATGTTTTGGATTTGTGCTGAAAATAGTGTTGATAACGCAGGGATATTTTAGTTATTGCTGACCCACCTGTGGGGAGGCTGGGGGTACACAAGAAACTGGGAGGGGACACAGCCAGGAGAGGTGTGTTGGAGGTCAGACTCCAACTGGCCCAAGGGTATTCCAGACTGGTATGTTGCCATGCTCAGTGGAAAGAGCTGGAGGAAGAAGAAGGAAGCATGGGATATTTGGAGGGATGGCATTTGTCTTCACAAGCAGCCATTATGTGTGATGGAGCCCTGCTTACCTGGAGGTGGCTGTACACCTGCCTGCTGATGGGAAGTGGTGAATGAATTGCTTCTTTGCTTGGCTTGCATGTATGGCTTTTGCTTTACCTATTAAACTGCCTTTATCTCAACCCATGAGGTTTCATGCCTTTATTCTTTCAATTCTCTCCCTCATCCCATTGTGGGGTATAGTGAGTGGGCGTGTGGGGTTTAGTTACTGGATGGGGTTAAACCAGGACACTCATTTTTTGTTTTCTGTGAATTAATTTCAAACCTTAGACATCAGAATGTCATAGTAATCTAGAGTTAAAAAGAAGTGAATTTTAAAACCTAAAGAGTGATCATTCAGTCTTCTCCACATTTCAGGACTGTTAAGCCATAGTGAAATTATCTCTGGATACAAAACAGGATCATAATAGCATAAAACTGTTCCAGGGCACTGAGTCACACAGATGCAGCATACTGCTCAGACCCAGGAATGCAGTGAAAAGGACAAAATTGTCCACCAAAAAATGCTCTTGGTGGCAGGTGAGATCAGGTTTGTTTCACCTCTGATGTAATTGCAAGACTCACTGAAACCCAAACTTTCCACACCTATTGGTTTCTCTTATTACTCGCACCTCATAAAAACATTACTTAAGAATGCTTTGCTTGTTTTCATTTCCTCTCAAAAAAAAAGTTGTGGGGAGTTAATGAGACCACTAACATGAAGATGCTATTATCATGATAGTAGCACTAGGCTCAAGCTTATCAGGAGGTCTGAACCTGGGACTGCAAGATGCGGCTGAGGTCAGTGAATAGCACCTTTCTGTGTCGTTACTACAAACTTCTGACCTGGCATGGACCCCTTTATGCAGAGCTAAACCAAAATTATGTCCCCTGCCTTTAACTTTTCAGCAACCTAAATATTAGAAAGGGGAAGCAAAGATATAAAGAGGGAGAGGGAGCCCAGAGACTGCTGAGGAGCAGTAATTGTGAACATATCACCATGCAAGCTGCCTGGAATAGCCCACCCTTCTTCTCTCCCCAGTCCTTGCCAATACAAACCAAGCTGTAGCAATGCTGAATGGGAAGCACACTGCCACAGCTCCTTCCTGTAATAAATGAACACACCTGTGCAATGTCACAACAAATCAGGAACTACTTATTTCTGTTTGTTCAGCTTGATGGAATCAATAATCAGTGAGGAGATGGCACTGGCTTCACTAAGGCAGCCCTCAAGGCCTCAGTAATAGGAGTGAGAAGTCACCCACTAGCTGCATTTTACTGTAAATAGTAAATAAAAATAAATAAACTTTGGCTCCGGTGAAAATAATGGATAATAATCACTTTCCTTTGCACTGTTTCACCATCTAAAACAGCTGAGCTTTTCCCAAAATAATACATAAAATGCTGCTCGTTGCCTGATACCTGATAACTGTACTGTGCAGTCTTATGAAAAGAAATTGAAATAAAACCAGAGAAACAGTCCATAGAATTTCATGCTTATTTTTTGCCTGTCAGAAGCACATAAATCCATTCAAGTAGATATGCTTTTGATTGCAACCTGTGTTTTCCTTTTGGCCAACGGCACATTAGAAATTCAGACCTCTGCAAAACAGGTGTTTGTCCTTTCTCTAGAAGTGCAAGTGTATAACACTAGAACTCAATATTTATTAGAAATGTCCAATCAATCTTCTGAGTTTGCAGTTCTATGGATATATCACATATTAACAGGGCTGGGAATAAAAGTCAAACACAGTACCAGACATGAAATATGACAGTGCTGTAAAATGATAAAGAATAGATAGAACTTCTCACTTGATTACTTTTATAACCAACTTTTTTTACTGAGGAAGCCACAAACAAGTAGAAGAATCTATTGTGTTGGGCTCCATTCAGGTTCTTAACTGGGGAATAAATCTCACCCCAAATATTTTTCAATCCATGGCCTTGTAGGAATGCACTCTCTGACCTTATTCTTGGAGCAGCTCCACTGACAGCAGTGCTGTCACAATGATAAAGTTGTGCTTGTATGTGCTGCAGAATTGGAGTTTTAAAAGATGAAACAAGAAAAGAGCTCACAGCCTGCAGTGATCTGTATTCCCCATCATATTTAATAGCTGGGAAACCAAGGTAGAGATTACTATGGGCCGTCACGGTCAGAGGTCATCATTAGCCCTGGCAGTAACTTGTAGACATTTTTTTGTATTTTTTAGCAGGGAGGCCACAGATCCAAATGGGCTCTGTAGAAAGAATCCCCCTTTGGTTATCCAATAAATTTAAAAATTATTATAAAATTAATTATGTATTATATTACTATCTCATTAAGTTTTAGTAATAAAACGAAATTAAGACAGTTTCTCAGCAAAAATGGGAGTACTTTTCTGGGAAGGTAATAATCCAAATGCTACTCTCAATAACTAACCATCACTTGGAGTTGCTATTCCCACACCAACAGACTTCTGGATAATAAAAAAGAATATAAATATAATAATTTTAACTATGAAGGGTCACCCACTCTCCAAATTGTCCAAGACATATTTCAAAAGCCCAATCATGAAAGCAGAATTTAAACTACATTAAAGAAGCTCAGCAAGTTACAAGTTTTGGTTTAGGTGTGTAAATTATAGATTTGTACCTATTAAAAATTAACCAGGGACGGCAATGCAGAAAACTGGATGGAGCATTTAAAGGGGCTAAAAAACTTGAGCTTTGGTCACAGCTCACTGATTTATTTAATGTTCATGTAGTACCTGAGTGGACAGCTCTTGATTTCAGAAGGTATTTCCTGAAGCTTCTACATCACTGCTGTTTGAACCAGGCAGAAACAAATATCAGTGTCTAGGAAAACCCAGAACCATGATCAAACATCTGTGCCATCGTTTTTTGTTTTTTTTTCCTATGGTGACAACTGATAACTAAGGACCTAACTATTCAGTCCAGTATAGCTGGTCTCAAAATAAGAAGACTTTATTGAGAAATGCACCAGGGCATCTCTGAAAGATCACGATGAAGCTTGTGCCCATGGGAAGAGCAGGAAAAATTGTTTGACAGAGGTACCATGAGAAGTGTTATTTAGACATAGGTCTGGTGATTTATGTTGCTTGAATCCATCTACAAGACTCCAAAGAAACGGTTTTGGAAGGGGCCCATACTAAAAGACTAGTCGAGACATTTGATATGTCAAAATGTCACGTGGCAATATGCAGGTCAGAGGATGATGTATTTCCTGTTGTCAGGCTCCTTGCAAGGATTGCTATGCCTTGCAGTGGAAAGGTGCTGCCTCCTCCTGCCCCCAAATTACTCTTTCCCCATTAATTGCAGTCATTATGCTAGAGAGAAAAAAATTTCAGAAAAGATGAATACTGATTCTTTGTAACAGCTTTCACAGCCCAAGTAAGCTTAATTCCTTTGGCAGCTTGCATCTGCATCTTGTGATTAGACTGACTGAAATTGACTCCATTAAAAACTATGCAAATGGAACCAGGCATAAAGATAGGATGGCAGTGGAATAGAGGACTGTCCATTCCATCTGAAGATGAGTCTGAATAAAGTGACAGATAATTCCAGAAGTGGGAAGTTTCAAATTAAATGAAAAGTACATATGAACAATCCAGCTCAGAGCAGTGTCACTAGTGTTGCACAATTTCATATGCAAATTTGTCGTCTTCTAAACTGCCTCCAGATTGCACAGACCCACTTAATCTAAAGACCTGTCCCTGCACTGTGGAATTAATGGGGACACAAGAAAAATATTAGCATCTGAAGAATAAATACGATTTGGTGGAGAGGGTGCACTAGCCTTCTGCAATGACCTACTGTGAAAGCAAAGCCTCTGGTACCCAGCACCAGCAACCTTCATTCTTTTGCCTTTTCAAGAAAGGTTCTATACTCTTGGGTACTTCAGGCAGGGTGCACGTACTGGGAAGTGACTATTTCTTGGTATTGCTTCGCCCTTGGATCAACCTAGGATTGATGCAAAGAAGAGTTCTTCACAGAAATTGCCTCAATTTCCAGAGATTTGGAAGCCATCATTTCTCAGTGGGAAACAGGAGGAACAAAGCTGCTGCTTTTTTTTTTTTTTTTTTTCATCTGCAGGAACCTTCCCTGTTGTCCCCATTTTTCACTGCTGTCTGCATGGTTTAATGTCTTACATGTGGAAATACACAAGGTAGTAAGAATTATGGATTAGGTGTCAGTAAATGGGGTAAAAATGGTTTTGAATTGAACATTACTTTTATAAATGTGATTTCAGATGAAGGTATATTGCAAGCTGCCACACAGCATATTCGCCAAGTACTGCCTTGCTATCTTAAGACATTATTCTGCCTCCAAATTTGATTTGTGTAAGGAGGGAACCAGGAGAGTCCCTCATAAATTACAGTGTTGACTAATTTTGCCATTGAATTCTGGCATACCAAGGTTAGCTAAACAATGTTTAGTTGCATAACATTTAATAGGTTATACAACCATTATGTCTCATTTCACTGTCTTTGAAAAAAGAGTCTATTTCTTCCACTGGAGTTTATGTTTCTTTATTTTCAGTATTTTGGCTTCTTAAAAAGTGTTCATAGTACATTCTCAGACTTTCTATTTCACATTTCACGTTAAGCTATGCCATTTTAGGAATAGTTATGCTGAGCATTTCAATTTCTATGATTTTGTATGAAATACTGAGTGTTTTGTTCCAGCCTACCTTGGAAAACTAACAAAAACATTTTGCCTTCTTAAGTTAATTTACTGTACTTTGACCCTTTATAACTTGCACTGCACTATACTGGAGTTAAAACTTTTAAAAAGAAAAGAGAGATACTGAACTCACCTTTATATACTCTCTCTCTCTCTGTGTTATATTGCTTATTGTAAGGCAAACCAGTGCACAGTATAGAAATACAGAATAACATAGAATCATAGAATGGTCTGGGGTGAGAGGAACTTTAAAAATCATCTATTTCCAACCACCTGCCACAGGTAGGGACACCTTCTACTAGACCAGGTTGCTCAAAGCCCCATCCAGTCTGGGTTTGAACACTTCCAGGAATGGGGCATCCACAACTTTTCTGGGCAATCTGTTCCAGTGCCTCGCTATCCTCACAGTAAAGATTTTCATCCTAATAACTAATCTAAACCTGCTCTCTTTCATTTTGAAGCCATTCCCCCTTGTCCAAAAAAAATCATAACATTTAGGTAGGGCATGGATGAAATGAGCTGTGACTCGCAATTTTGTTTTGTGTTTCTTGGTGTTTACAGAATCTCAGACTGTTTGTAAAGACTCTCTTTTCTTCTACATCAGATCTACAAGGAGGAAGTACTATTCACTCATGTCCATTTTATGGTGTAGTTTTCAGAGAAAAGGACGTGTCATTACTTGGACTGAAGCTAGTTAATATCATGCAACTGAAAAATGAAGGAAATCTGAGATTCTTTGGTCAAAAAAAGCATACAGCAATGCCAGACACTCTTTTCAAACAATTTTCAAAAAATTCCTTTCGTAATTTGCCGTAATGTGATTCCTTAGTACTTGGGAGGCATTGGTGGTGTATACTATGAAAAACCATTTTTGTTTTCTTCCTGAAGCTTTGCTTTACTGTGGCACCCACAAAAATATCTGAAATCACCTGAAATAATCTGAACAAAACAAAATCTGAAACCGCCAAGTAGCTAGTATTTTGAGCTCACCACTCACACTACTACAGTCTCGTTTTTTCCTTTGCACTTACACCTCAATTTGTATTTGCCTTCTATTGTAAACCAATGGGTGAAGGTAACATTTTCTGATGTTTTGTCCAATTGGTGTCCTCTAGGTATCCTGATCATGACCAGGGATACACAGTGTTTCAGCACTATAAATGTAATTGAAATATCCTTGCATATATTTTTTCAGATCTCCCACAAAATATATGTGGTTGTAAGGGACAGTCAAAAAACAACGAGGAATACTGTTTCTTCAGTACTAGTATCTCATGCAAACACTAGGTTGAGATGAGGAGAAAACCCCATAATTTTCTTTTCGTTTTTCATTTTTGATGTTAAAATTGAAACATGCTGGGCTACGCAGATCTTCTCTCAGCTTTGTAGCTGGCTGCACAAGTAGCTTGTGATATGGTCTCATAGTGGAGAGGGCTTTCAGCTGTGTTGTCTTGTCTCTTCACATTATGCATTTCTCCTTTCTGTTGTTGTTAATGCTTTAGTCTAGCCTTGATTTGTCTGGGATCGTGGGATGGTTATAGATTTTGAAGGAAAAGTACATGCTTAGGACTTCTGTTGATGAAACCTTGATCATGCACCACAAATAGTTTTAGATGCAGGCCCAGAAAACACACTTGTGCCCTCCTCCTGCAGGTTTTGCTGTGAATGTCATCCTGTTTTTATTTTTGGAAGCTGATCAATGTGACCTGGCCACACCGGATGCAACTTAGACACTATTCTTGAAGTCTGGATTGTCAAAACATGAATTTCACTACACACCCCATGCAGTTAAACCGCACACACTCCATGCATATTTTTTTCTAGACTTCTACCATTCCTAATCCACCGGGGCTACCAGATATCTGCAGATCCTTCAGACCAGTGCAATGCACAGATCAGAACAGGATTATTATTAAAGTCCTTTAGTCCTCCTTGGTAAAGTTTTTCTATACAACATGCTTTGGGTAATGTTTGGAAGTGGCAAAATTCATGCATTGCATAGCTCTCTATTACACAAATAAATCCTAAGAAGTCTGACACTTTGTTTATTCTCTCAGGGCAAAATTGACAAAACAGATCAAAAAAAGGGCTGCATGAACTTGTTCTGCTAATGCAGAGACAAGGCATTCAGCTAACCTTTGTGTAATGCCTTTCTTGTTGCTTAAAAGTATTTGTAAAAGAAGAGAAAAACAAGTTTGCACAGTATCCAAAAGATAAGGGTTTAAGTTAGATATAAGGTCAGACTAAATTCTAATGGTAAAATTTGCATTTCTCCAACAGAAACAGAGAAATTGGTCCAAGGAAAGAAACGTTGATTTCCCCTTCCTCCCTCCCCTCCCCTCCCCCCCCCCTTAATAAAATACAATTTTGTAGAAACAAAAAATGCTTGTGTCTTTGTAAAAAAAAAGTAAAAACCCAAGGTGGGGTTCTTTTAAAAATACTTTCTTAAATGCTTTTAACTTCTTTCTAAATTCTCTAATTAATTTACAGTTACATTTCAATTTGTATGCATTATGAAATACATATTATTAAGTGTTGTATATTGTCAAATGTATTGGGGCTGGCTGGGACAGAGTTAATTTACCTCATAGTCTCCTCATAGTGCTGCATTTTGTATTTGCAGGTAGTGGCAGGTCATCACCTGCTGATGGAAAGAAGAGAACAAAATCTTTGTGTTTGCCTTTGTTTCACCATGTGGGCCTTGCTTTTCTCTATTAAACTGCTTTTATCTCGATCCATGAGGTTTTAATTTTCTCTCCTGTCCTGTTGAGGAGAGGAGTGATAGAGCTGCTTGGTGGCCATCTGACAGACTTCCTATGGGATGCAGGAACTTCAAGAACTGCACCAGCATGGGTTCTGTCCATGAGGTGCAATCCTTCATGAATGAACTTCCCCTGCACAGCTGTCCCCCACAGGGACACAGAAAACCTGCTCCAGCAATGGACTCCTTTCCCCAGGGCCACAAGTCCTGGCAGTAGCCTGCTCCAGTGTGGGGTCTCAATAGGCTGCATCTTCTTTCAGGGCACATCCATTTGCTGTGGCACAGGGTCCTTCACTGAATGCAGGGTGGATATCTGCTGCTTCATGGGTCTCCATGGGCTGCAGGGAGACAACCTGCATCACTGTGTTCTACATCACAGACTGCAGCGGAATCTCAATTCCAGTGCCTGGAGCACCTCCTGCCCCTTCTCCTTCAATGACCTTGTGTTTCTTGCACACATTCTAACTTTTCTCTCACAGAAGCTGTTGTGTCTCTTCTTAAATACATTATCTCAGAGACCTTACCAACATTTCTCATGGATTCAGCTTCAGACAGTGGCAGTTTTGTCTTGGGGCTGGCTGGAACTGTCTCTGTTGCATGTAGGAGCAGCCTCTGGTGTCCCTCACAAAAGCCCTTTAAATACCCCACTGCCCCAACACCAAAGCCTTACCATATAAATACAATGCACATACATCTCACTCTGTGAGAGCACATCTTATGAAAAACTTCAAAAAACATGAACTTTTTTTAATTGTTTGATATGAACATAAATTGATGCCTACAGAACCAAAAGGGCTCTTAACATCCAATCATTCCTTCAGATTTTTTACTCTGCCAAAAAATAAAAAATGAACATATCAATTATGAATTTTTAATAATTGTTACTGATTCTTAGCCACCTGTAATAAGGGCAGTTAACAGTTTCCTGGTTCAAACTCTCATAATTCCAGCTTTGCTAGAATTATTTGCTAGAGGTGTTATGGTTGCTGACTTATACATATTTCCCAGTCAGATTACTTTTTACAGATACTCTTCACCACTGAAACACTGCAGTTAAACTGAAAGCTTGTATGAAACACATTTATAATTTCAAAAGAAAATTCATGAAAGCTCTCTTTATTTTAAGAAGCTTTGCTTGACTTTCAGGCTTGGAAAAACAATAACGGGATCTGCAATTCCTCTGAAAAATGATTGTGCTATTGGTAAGTTAACTCCTGCATGAATAGATATTCACCTTCAAGTCTCCATAATTTGTCTTCATTTTGAACATATATGTGTCTTCTGGATCCAGAGGGGACACTGATTTTGTAGCTCCTATTCCCAAAAGGTGAAAGTGAAATAAAATCCAGAAAACACAATTTGTGTCTTTTAATTAACATTTCTTTCTTATTTTTCCCATTTTTCTCTGCAGCCATGAGGAATCAAAAAGGAATATTTCTTCCAAGACAAAGGTTGAGGCACTAACATAATTATATGGTATAAAAAGGCTGTAATAACACCTTAAACAGAATGAGATTTGTAGGAATGTCTAAATAACTGAAAACACTGGCACCGGCTAATTTCACAGGACAAATTATTCCAAAGCTGTGTGCTTAAGGTTAGAATCTGAGCTCCCATCAAGTTCCCTGGGGCCTACACAGATTCTGGCAATCAGGTCCCTTTTATAGCCACCTCTGGCTACTGCATGTTGTGATGATACACATCAGAATGTATGAAAAGACAGACAGAGGCATATGGGCATAAGTTTCTGAAAACAAAGCCTGAATCTAAGAAGGAAATTTTGAGAAAGGGGGCATGAAAAACATCACTGATGGAAAATAAGAGAGGAATTTTTAAAAGAGCAAACAGAAAGAACAAGAAAGTAACCACTGAGGCCAGCAGGGGCAAAAGTTTTTATGAAGAGACACAGGCTGAGGTGCTGGACATGAGTTCAATACAGCCGTGGACTGTGTGTTTTGATATGTGCTCTTTGTCTAACATAGTAAGACCTCTCACCTCTTTCCTCGTGGTGCTGCCAGAATTACCTAATTTTTTTGCTGGTGCTGTTGCTGTTTAAGCACGATGAGCTTTTCTGCACTCGAAACAATCCAAATCTCCAGAACAAAAACAGTGAAAAAGGAGTCTCTCAGCTATCAAAGGAATTAACTTTTTAGTTTCTTACTTTTGAAAATTCAACTTGAGTAGTCTTCAGCAGCCAAGCTTGGTCTTTGCCTTCTCAGAAGGTTTGCAACAGAACTTTTAAAGCTCTTTTCATTCTCTGTACTCCACGCAGTATTCATCTCTGGCTTGGAGATTTTGTTTTTAGTATTTTTCTTTATTGTCTGAAAATCTGTTATGTTCTGTGAAAGCAGTAGCTTTAAAAGCTGCAGAGTTTCTTTATCAAAGAGGATCTTTTCTGCAGAAGCTCTATACTGAGCTCTCTTTCTATTTGCCTGGACTTGCATTGGTGTTGTGCCCTGTTTTATCCCAGCAGCATAGGAAATAAATACTTATTACTAGCTCCATTTTAATGAAAAACAAGTAGGAACTCTTCTTTGTGCCAGGATTTAGTGTTTTAAAAAGCTCATTTATCATAGTTAATCCTGCCAGGTAGAAAGCAGTGCTTGTGCTCAGTAAGTCTTGCTGTAACTTGATTTACGGTGCTAGGCAGGTAAGCAGGCAGTCTTTAAAAGGTACCATTTTCAGTAGACAGTATCAAGCATGTGGATGGACAAAGCCACAGTCTTGATGGACCAGGTGGTTGTTAGGAAAACAGCACTTTTGCAAAACACTTCTATCAATGCTCACTGAAACCATATTCTTAGTTCTTGGTTCACAGCCTGTTTCTCTGTCTCCCTGGACTGTAGCTCTACTTCAAGGCTATTTGAACCTGACAGCTGGGCTTTTTGTGTTTGGGGGTTTTTTTGCCCCTCTGTGAAATTCCAACAGACTGGTTTCAAAGAAATGCATCAGTTACCTTCAGTGCAGAGCTGCTAAGAAGCAAAGTAATGCCATTGTGTGCCTTTGGAATAGTTTTTCTTTTGCTTACCTGAGACTTTTCTGAGTCAGGATATGAAACCTGTCATATCCCAGCTGTTCGTGAGGCTTCTATTTCTTCTGGTGTGAGATTAGTTGAAATAAACTTAAAACAAACTCAGCCTGATTGCAGAGAAATATACACAACAGAATTAAGAGCTGCAGTGTCATGCAATACCTGATGGTTCGCAATACCATTTCTTATTGTGGAAATAATTAACTGGGAAGATGTTGAAATGTTGGCAGGGCTGGAATAAGTGAGGTCATTAAAACATTTCTATTTTACCAAAGAAAGTTATCATTCCATCACTGGGACATATGTATGATTCTTTTCATTCTGATTGAACTTAAAATATCTATTTCCTTTGCAGTTTTCAATGCAGAAACTGAAATTTATTTTTCACTTGATTTTTCCTTTCTTACTTAGATATAAATAATTTCTAACTGTGGTCCATGCATCACCTAGCCAGTCTCTGGAGAGTGTCTGGTCCATCTGTTGGGGCTTACGATTCTAAGTGTAATTTTTTCTGAGGCCAGGAAAAGAAATTTGTATAGCATCTTGCATAATAGATTCCCTATTATGTTCTCTATGCCTGGAGTCATTGAACGTAAGAGTAAAATAAATGTATAAATGTTCAAGTTTTTCTTAGGAAACGTGTATATTGCAGAATGTTATGAGAAGGATATTCCACCCTGAGTTTGCTCTGTTCAGTCTTTCTTCCACACTCTGCAGGTTTTAACACTTCCCTTTGAGCTCTGTCATCCACCTTCCCAATTATTCCAATCACTGAATAAACACCTGCAACCTCACCTGTCATTCAGGGAAAGACTGCAAAGGAAGTCAGCACCTTCATGGCACAGCTGAGAAAAGTAATTTCTTCTTCTGAACACTTGTCCTTCACATTGCAAAGATAGAGAAAAGATTGCTGTCGGTGTTGTCCTACTTGTCACAGCTGCTACTCTTTTTCCCACTTCGTTGGGCAAATTGAAGACTGAATTGGAAACATTGAGACCTAAAAGAAGGAGCAATAGTTGGGTGAAATCTTCTTTAGGTCTGGCATGAGTGCTGAAAGAGGTCTAATTGTGGTGTTGCTCTTTGTGTATCAGGTTCCTGGAGAAATAGTGCAAGACATTGTCCAAACGATCTTTTACACGTTTTAATCTCCAAAATATCAACCTGTATAGAGTACACTGAGGCATCTTTATCTGTTAATTCAGCTTCATGCAGTTCATAGCTGTTTGATCAAAGCAGTGTCTCAATACAGTTTGACAATGTGAGCCTACACCAGAACAGAGAGGAGCAATCTGTATTTCCGAACTCCATCTTTCATAATGAATGGAGCAGGAAAGGTAACCCAGTAGTACAAGTCTATCTCAATAAGACTGTTCTTACATTCCCTCCAGTCTTCAAATCACAGCCAGGAAAACATCCCAGCCCTATTCACTGTACTAATTCTGCCCCCACAAGGAGGAATATGAGAGAAAATTTGCTTACTGAGTTTCCTTTCATCCTTTTATATTTCATACTTCAGTTCCTTCTCATGGGAAGATCCTACTGTCTGGTGTTAGAAGGAATTAAAAAACAGTATGAAATCTCATCTGGGTTAGTGGATAAAAACCTAAACTGATGGACAGAGCAAAATTATTAAATTTTATATAGGAAAACTGTTCCTTTCTGCTGTGATATTAAAAGTAGTTCCAGATTTTCAGGTAAGAAATCAGAAATTATTCTCTGGGGCTTTTTTCTTTCTTTGGGTTTTTTTGTTTTTTGTTTTGGAGTTTTGTTGGTTTTTTTGTTGTGT